>JAWZYU010000002.1:100316187-100916187 GCA_038380435.1 Ryuthela nishihirai | reverse complement strand
GAAAAGTGGGCAAAACTTTACGGGGTGGTAGAACGCAGCTATAAGAGAAATATTCGTCATAGAAAGTATGGGCGGAACGCAAACGGCGAGCCGCTAGGTGGCGTTGGAAATGGTATAAAAGGGTCGGTCCTCGCACCCAACGGCATTTCTACCGTGGATTGCCGAGAGGAAGGCTGGTTATACTAACCACGAAATGGCGGATATGCACTTTGTGTACAGTGCGGCGGACGGGAATGCAAGTTACATTCCTGTTAATAAAATATTTCCTGAAGTATCTCCTCTAATTCTTGTGTTCATTCTTTAAATGTGACAGTGGAAAACTACCTTTTAACTTCTTACCGCTTGCGTTCCGACCATACATTCTATGACGAATATTGCTCGTATAGCTGCGTTCTACCACCCCGTAAAGTTTTGCACACTTTTTCAGATTCACCCTGTATATTCATTTATTAATAATTTGGACGGGGGTGGCTCAGTCGGTAGCGCGCCAGGCTCGTTATCTGTAGTTCCAAGGTTCGAGTCCCAGCTGGGTCAGCGTTGGGCTCCCTGTCCGGTGTCAGTAGGGGACACCGATGGGCTTGGACAGGCCGCCGCCCATCGGATGGGACGTTAAGCCGTGGCCCCTTGTGCGGGAGAGCCATACCCTATGCATGTTAAAGAACATGCTGGATAGATTTGGCAGAAAGCTACCATCTGTCTCCCAACAGCTGTTCCAGTGGGTTCCCAACCTTCTCTGAGCCTTCGGGGTCCATATGACCTGGCCATTTAGCCCATGGTGTGCAAAAAAGTGCCGCTCAGAGGTAAAACAACCCAACCTGGCCATTTAAACCATGGTGCCGCTCAAAGGTAATCCAACTCATCTATTAATATCAAATATTTATCATAACTGTTAAAATTACATATTATTATGAATATTAAGAATTAATATGTAAATAAAATACAATTTTTTTTATTCTGTATTATTAACTACTGATGTTAAATTAAAATTCATATTATAAAATAAATTATTTTGTATATTAAAACGATTTTATTAACCTAGATTGGATTGTTTTACCTCTGAGCGGCACTTTTTTGCACACCATGGGCTAAATGGGCAGGTCACATGGACCCCGAAGGCTCAGAGAAGGTTGGGGGAGGGGACCCACTGGAACAGCTGTTGGGAGACAGATGGTAGCCTCCCGTCAAGGCCATCCAGCGTGTTCTTTAACGTGCACAGGGTATGGCTCTCCCCCACACAGGGCCACGGCTTAACGTCCCATCCGACGGACGGCTGCCTTTCCAAGTACATCGGTGTCACCTACTGACCGTGGGCAGGGCGGGGAATTTTGCGGAGATAAATCTCAACGCTGACCCAACTGGGACTCGAGCCTGGGAACTACAGATTACGAGCCGGTGATTCTCTATGCTTCACCCATATGGGCGAATACTACACCCACCAATATTCGTAAGATTCTGGGCTTACAGAACAAGATTTTGAGAACTGCGGTCGATGCCCCCTGTTTGTCACTAAAAGACAACTCCATAAAGACCTGGGCATCGACCATGTTTTATACACATATAAAACGCCCCTCAAAATGATTTTTTGAGGTTGTAAGCAATAATCCCAATGAGATTATTTCTTCTCTGATTCTTTACGATCATACTGTTTTGAACAAGTACAAGAGGCCTAAAACGGTAGCGTTCTCTGAGGAGACCTACCCGTTTTAGGTTTCTTATACAATTTTACTGCTATTTTTAGCTTTTCTTATGTTTGCCCTTAGGGGCCCACCTAAGGGTGGTTTACTTATATATTTTGTTTTTACTCATACCAAATAGGCATATCTTTATGATGGAAATGGTTAGGGGTAAAATTATTACCCGGTACATCGAATATGATTATACGATCTACAATCTCTAGAAAGATGTTTGTTGAACCTGATTCTCCTAAAATATTTTGAGTTGAAACATCCAGGATATCAACTGTGAAATACGTTTTTTGAAGCAGTGGGAAATCATCCTTATGATATTGGGTTGGGTTGTTTTAGCTCTGAGCGGTACTTTTTTGCACACCATGGGCTAAATGGCCAGGTCACATGGACCCGAAGGCTCAGAGAAGGTTGGTGGAGGGGACCCACTGGAACAGCTGTTGGGAGACAAATGGTAGCCTCCCGTCAAGGCCATCCAGCGTGTTCTTTAACGTCCACAGGGTATGGCTCTCCCGCACACGGGGCCACGGCTTAACCTCCCATCCGACGGACGGCGGCCTCTCCAAGCCCATCGGTGCCCCCTACTGACCGTGTCGAAGGCGGGGAATTTTGCGGAGATAATTCTCAACGCTGACCGAGCTGGGACTCGAACCTGGGAACTACAGATTACGAGCCTGGCGCGCTACCGACTGAGCCACCCCCGCTCCATCCTTATTATATAATAAGATCCTTGATCAATTACGATCCCTTGGTTTTAAACCAATCCAAGCTTCCTAAAATATTTGACACTCGCATGTTTAACTTTTAGTTGTTTTATTTTATAGCAAATTTGCTTTGCCCTTGTGACCCCTTTGGGGTTTATGTGTTTTAACTTAGTTATTGCTAATCAGGCAATCCCCGCCCTGCCCACAGTCAGTAGGAAACACCAATGGGCTTGGAAAGGCCGCCGTCCGTCGGATGGGTCGTTAAGCTATGGCTCCGTGTGCGGGAGAGCCATACCCTGTGCATGTTAACTGGCCTTATGGCTGAAAGCATCTGGTAACCTTCGTGTCACGTGACACGAAGGTTGTCAGATCACTAATTTCTAAAAAAATCATTGCCAGATATTTTTTCTGAATTCTGTAATCAACCATAGTGTTCGGATACTTTTTTGAGCGAATGTACATTAACATAATACTTATATAACGAACGATAATTAATTACTGAAAAATATATATGTATATATTTGTTAATTAATGCATTATCATTACTTTCAAGTTTGTGTAATCCACAAAAACTAATCCCAGAAGAAAATTATCAAAAAAAAAGTTTCATTTTTGATAGAATTCTTCTCCTAAATCAATAACAATGAAATTCTCCTAAATCAATAACAATTGATCTCTATGTTGCGATCTTGTGCAACCACGGCAATTCCCGGTTCCGCCTGACAGCACTACCTGGTTAAGAAAAGCCATGACTATCTAGAGCCGGGGGCAAGGAATACGCCCTATAGGCGCACCTCAACCCCGGCCTCACATGGCAGCAGTCCTATAGAAGGAAAGCTGACCACCGGAAGAAACCTATCTTTAATCTATTCCCAGGTTTGCAAATGTGCAAGGATATAAAGATCCAAGCTCGATCGGCACCCGGGGTGGAGACTCTTAGTAAGACCCAGACTTTTTGGACAGCTCGTGCCTACTAGGCCGAGGGAAACCTTTCGGCAGAGCCGTCGAACTGACCACCCAAGGTCCCTGAAAGGTGAGGTCTCCGACGCCGTCACCACCCGACCGGCAATCAAGCCGGCCAGCAGCGTCTTCAACCTCGGTTGGCCTTGGCCATGTCCAACCGGCGCCCAACCCGGTCGGCACAGCCTTCAGCCGGGTTGCTGGGCCCTAGGCCCCCCCACCACGACAAGGTGGTCCCCTATTGGGGGGGGGGGGTAAATCAATAACAATTGAATTTTATAAACGTTTTTTTTTTTTATTCAATATTAAAAGCAGTTAATAATACTGAATGGGCACCGATGGGCTTGGAAAGGCCGCCGTCCGTCGGATGGACGTTAAACAATTTTTCAGTAATTATTCAGAACAATTTTTTTATTCAGTATTATTAACTGCTGATGTTAAATTAAAATCTCCTAAATCAATAACAATATTCTTCTCCTAAATCAATAACAATGAAATTGAAATAATATTTCAATTTCATTGTTATTGATACTTGCCAACCATACTTAAAGCAACTAAGAAAATATAAATCCAACAATGTGTCTACAAATATTTTAAGTCTGAATCTGTGGAAATCCGAATCCAATAGAAATTGTCACGAAAAGCTTCACTTTCTTATCTGTTACTTTTCAAGCCCACTTAAATCAAGGTCTTGGAAAGAAAGTGTCATTCTTAACCGACATTGAAGAAGATAACCATGACTTACGATGACTACAGCACTACTTGCTCATTTTTAAAGTGTTCGGAAAGGAAAAAAAAAACCAGGAAAGTTCAGATGAGCTCTCTGTTTGTATTTCACACTAAATTGTCCCGTTGACCATAGCTGTCCATTCTTTTCTGCTAACTACGTTCAATTTCAAATTTATTTCTCCAACTGGGCTTTTTGGCAAATGGAAACATTGTTACGCAGTCTGCTGAAAGAAGTTTTGTGAAATGAGCTCCCGAGGCAGAAAAGTAAGGACAATGAAATAAATAACGCTTTTATGGATTTTGTTTTTGCTATGTGAGTTGTATGTATAGAAGAATAAAAAAAAAAGCTTTGATAAAGGAACAATACATATCCTACCGTCTTACATGCAAATCGGGTCAAGTAAGTATTGCTTTTTTGTATGTATGCAAGAGCTAGAACGCAAGACCACAGTTATGACGTCAACTTATAAGATAAATGTACAATGTAAAGCTATATATTTTTTGTTCCAATATTATTACTGGTAGACTTCTGTTCTAATTTCTATCTAATATTTATCTACAAAAATATATTGTTTAGGAGAAAAATTATTTTGTTTTAATTAATATTTTAGTATTTCATAATAAATACAAATAATTCTCTTTCTAAATAAAATATATTTAATAATAAACATTAGTAAAAAAAATCAGCACAAGAATTCATCACAATAATATTAGATAAAAGATTAAATATATAATAAATGATTAGCACAATGATATTAGAATCATAATTATAAGAAATGTCAATATGGTAGGACTACTTAAGCTGACGTCAGAAATTTAGTCCACTAGCCTTCTGTTGTAGGAGGTGTTGGCTGGACCTAGGGGGAAGAAGGGAAGGGGGGGATACTCCACTTTTTTTTTCGGAATGCTAGTAAAGGTGATATCATCATCATCCTCAAGCAGCCATGGGCTACGGAGGTCCAACCAGACCGCGCAGTTTAATTCTCCAAGCATATCTGTCCTGAGCTACATCTGCTGCATCCGGCCACTGTACACCAATTCTAACAAGGTCCTGTTTGACATTGTCAGCCCACCGCATCCTAGGTCTCCCCCTCCTTCTGAGGCCTCCAGGCACACTGTTCATAACCCTATTCGCCAATCTATAATTATCCATACGGGCAACATGGCCAAACCAGCGGAGTCTCTCTCTGCACAATATGCTGCTTAAAGGAGGTTGCAGACTCCTTTGCCTAACCTCATCATTAGTTACAAAGCTGAACCACCTAATGCCCAAGATACTGCGTAAGCATCTGGAATCAAAAGCATCTAGTTTCCTGTTATCTTGTTTACACAGCGTCCAAGTTTCACTACCATAACTAACCCTAGAAAGAACCAAACTATTATACAGTCTAATTTTAGTCTTTAGGTGTATACGCCTATTTCTCCACAATCTCCATAGATTCTTAAAAGTCCCGGCAGCAATCCCTATTCGTCTGTTAATCTCATGCCGCACATCACCAGTATCAGTTACGTAGCTCCCAAGGTAATTAAACTGTGACACCTGCTCAAGACTGCAACCATTAAGATTAACTGAATCACAACCTGCCTGACCAATTTTCATCACTTTAGTTTTCTCTCTGTTTAAACCAAAATAGAAAAAAAATTACCCAACTTATTTATATTTAATGCGTTTTTTTAAGAGCTTTTTAAAGTACCGGTAAAATGAAGGGGGAAATGTTGTGCTATATTCGAAATCCAATTACTGCCCCCACCCCAAACCCGATTTCTTTTTAGATCCGGAGGTGTCAAAAGTTCTTTTTAACCGATTTCGTGTTTCGCTTCATAGGAGTGTGAATTTCAGGATAATTAAAAACTTTTTGATTATTAGATATTATTTAATGTAGCTAAGAATTAAATATTAATTTATTTACCACCAGGTTCGGATGTAGAATAAAATCGAGGGAGGGGAAAGAACACAATCGAGCCGTAAAAGTGTGTGGCTTGGGAAAGGAGGCTACACAATCGAGCCATAAAAGTGTGTGCTTGGGAAAGGAGGATACACAATCGAAAGGTAAAAGTGTGCTTGGGAAAGGAGCATACACAATCGAGTCGTAAAAGTGTGTGCTTGGGAAAGGAGGATACACAATCGAACTGTAAAAGTGTGCTTGGGAAAGGAGCATACACAATCGAGTCGTAAAAGTGTGTGCTTGGGAAAGGAGGATACACAATCGAGCCGTAAAAGGGTGTGCTTGGGAAAGGAGCATATACAATCAAGCCGTAAAAGTGTGTGCTTGGGAAACGAGCATACACAATCGAGCCGTAAAAGTTTGTGCTTGGGAAAGGAGGCTACACAATCGAAAGGTAAAAGTGTGCTTGGGAAAGGAGGATACACAATCGAGTCGTAAAAGTGTGTGCTTGGGAAAGGAGGATACACAATCGAGCCGTAAAAGTGTGTGCTTGGGAAAGGAGCATATACAATCAAGCCGTAAAACTGTGTGCTTGGGAAAGGAGGCTACACAATCGAGCCATAAAAGTGTGTGCTTGGGAAAGGAGGATGCACAATCGAGCCGTAAAAGTGTGTGCTTGGGAAAGGAGGATACACAATCGAGCCGTTGGGTTGTGTTGGGTTGTTTTACCTCTGAGCGGCACTTTTTTGCACACCATGGACTAAATGGCCAGGTCACATGGACCCCGAAGGCTCAGAGAAGGTTGGGGGAGGGGATCCACTGGAACAGCTGTTGGGAGACAGATGGTAGCCTCCCGTCAAGGCCATCCAGCGTGTTCTTTAACGTGCACAGGGTATGGCTCTCCCGCACACGGGGCCACGGCTTAACGTCCCATCCGACGGACGGCGGCCTTTCCAAGCCCATCGGTGTCCCCTACTGACCGTGGGCAGGGCGGGGAATTTTGCGGAGATAAATCTCAACGCTGACGCAGCTGGGACTCGAACCTGGGAACTACAGATTACGAGCCTGGCGCGCTACCGACTGAGCCACCCCCGCCCCCAATCAAGCCGTAAAAGTGTGTGCTTGGGAAAGGAGCATACACAATCGAGCCGTAAAAGTGTGTGCTTGGGAAAGGAGGATACACAATCGAGCCGTAAAAGTGTGTGTTTGGGAAAGGAGGCTACACAATCGAGCCGTAAAAGTGTGTGCTTGGGAAAGGAGGATACACAATCGAGCCGTAAAAGTGTGTGTTTGGGAAAGGAGGCTACACAATCGAGCCGTAAAAGTGTGTGCTTGGGAAAGGAGGCTACACAATCGAGCCGTAAAAGTGTGTGCTTGAAAAGGAGGCTACACTATCGAGCCGTAAAAGTGTGTGCTTGGGAAAGAAGGACACACAATCGAGCCGTAAAAGTGTGTGTTTGGGAAAGGAGGGCAAGCAATCGAGCCGTAAAAGTCTGTGCTTGGGAAACGAGCATACACAATCGAGCCGTAAAAGTGTGTGCTTGGGAAAGGAGGATACACAATCGAGCCGTAAATGTGTGTGCTTGGGAAAGGAGGATACACAATCGAGCTGTAAAAGTGTGTGCTTGGGAAAGGAGCATACACAATCGAGCCGCAAATGTGCGTGCTTGGGAAAGGAGCATACACAATCCAGCCGTAAAAGTGTGTGCTTGGGAAAGGAGGATACACAATCGAGCCGTAAAAGTGTGTGCTTGGGAAAGGAGCATACACAATCGAGCCGTAAAAGTGTGTGCTTGGGAAAGGAGGATACACAATCGAACCGTAAAAGTGTGTGCTTGGGAAAGGAGCATACACAATCAAGCCGTAAAAGTGTGTGCTTGGGAAAGGAGGAAATACAATCGAGCCGTAAAAATGTGTGCTTGGGAAAGGAGGATACACAATCGATCCGTAAAAGTGTGTGCTTGGGAAAGGAGGATACACAATCGAGCCGTAAAAGTGTGTGCTTGGGAAAGGAACATACACAATCGAGCCGTAAAAGTGCGTTCTTGGGAAAGGAGCATACACAATCCAGCCGTAAATGTGTGTGCTTGGGAAAGGAGGACACGCATCGAGCCGTAAAAGTGTGTGCTTGGGAAAGGAGGATACAGAATCGAACCGGAAAAAAAATGTAAAAGAGGAGAAGAATAAACGCAATCAAGCCAGATAAATGTAGTGAGGACACAATCGAGTTTTCAATTTCTACCACCATTCGAGACTGCATATTATAACTTTATGGAACTTCGCAAAGCGAAAATTCGTAATGAAATAATTTATTTGGTGAAATGTCATTACCAATTGCTAAAGAACGAAAATATATTTCAAACTCATTACACTTTTGTGATAGATAACATTGCACCCATTTTGTAAGATTTTGTATAGAATGCAGAATATTTAAAATAATTATATTTTACCAGGGTTGGGTTGTTTTAACGCTAAGTGACACTTTTTTTGCATCCAGTGGGCTAAATGGCCTGATCGCAAGGACACAACGCGTCAGAGATGATTGGGGAGGGGGGGGAGGGGACCTATTAGAACTGCTGTTGGGAGACAGAGGGTAGCCTCCCGTCGAGGCCATTTGGGTTGTTTTACCTCTGAGCGGTACTTTTTTGTACACAGTGGGCTAAATGGCCAGGTCACAAAGACCCCGATGTCTCAGAAAAGGTTGAGGGGGAGCCCCCTGTACAGTGGCTCAAAATATATCCGAACACTGTGGTTGATTACAGAATTCAGAAAAAATATCTGGCTTGGGTTGGGTTGTTTTACCTCTGAGCGGCACTTTTTTGCACACCATGGGCTAAATGGCCAGGTCACATGGACCCCCGAAGGCTCAGAGAAGGTTGGGGGAGGGGACCCACTGGAACAGCTGTTGGGAGACAGATGGTAGCCTCCCGTCAAGGCCATCCAGCGTGTTCTTTAACGTGCACAGGGTATGGCTCTCCCACACACGGGGCCACGGCTTAACGTCCCATCCGACGGACGGCGGCCTTTCTAAGCCCATCGGTGTCCCCTACTGACCGTGGGCAGGGCGGGGAATTTTGCGGAGATAAATCTCAACGCTGACCCAGCTGGGACTCGAACCTGGGAACTACAGATTACGAGCCTAGCGCGCTACCGACTGAGCCACCCCCGCCCCAAATATCTGGCAACTATTTGTTTTAGAAATTAGTGATTTGGCAACCTTCGTGTAACGAATCAGTTTCTAAAACAATAATTGCCAGATATTTTTTCTGAATTCTGAAATCAACCAGTGTTCGGATATTTTTGGAGCTACTGTACAGCTGTTCGGAGACAGATGGTAGCCTCCTGTCAAGGCCATCCAGAGTGTTCTTTAAAGTGCACAGGGTATGGCCCTCCCATATACGGAGCCACGGCTTAACGTCCCATCCGACGGACGGCGGCCTTTCCAAGCCCATCGTAGTCCCCCACTGACCGTGGGCAGGGCGGGGAATTTGGCGAAGATAAATCCCAACGCTGGCCCACCTGGGACTGGAACCGGTGAATTGCCGATTACGAGACTGGCGTGCTAACGACTGAGCCACCCTCGCCCCATTATTGTTCAAAAATCGAGATTTAAATAGATTTGATTATGTGTTTTTAATTTATAAAAAAAATAATACCCCCTCAAGCAGCTGCTTGCCACAGAGGTCTGACAGGAGCCTGTCAGTTTCTATGCCAAAGTAGAAGGTCTGAGAGGATGGCAGGACCTAAGCAGAAAACAACACGAACATTCATGCCTTACCTGGGGCTCGAACCCAGGTCCCTTAGATCAGTAGCCAAGCGCGCTAACCATGGAGCGGCGTTTTTTTTTTTAACTGCAGTCAAATTTTCAAATAAAATGCATCGAAATCAGATTCCCATTTGCCATAACATGGCAATTCTCGAATATTTTGGGTGGGGTTCATTGGTTAGCGCAGCAGGCTCGTAATCTACAGTTCCCAGGTTCGAGTCCCACCTGGGTCAGCGTTGAGATTTATCTTCCCAAAACTCTCGCCCTGCCAACGGTCAATAGGGGACACTTATGGGCTTGGAAAGGCCGTCGTCCATTGGATGGGACGTTAAGCCCTGTCCCTTTGTGGGGGGAACCATACCCTGTGCACAATAAAGAACACGCTGGATAGCCTTGACGGGATGCTACCATCTGTCTCCTAACAGTTGTTCCAGTGAGTCCCTTCTCCCAACCTTCTCTGAGCCTTCGGGGTCCTTGTGACCTGGTCATTTAGCCCATTGTATACAAAAAAGTGCCGCTCAGAGGTAAAACAACCCAACGTTAAAGAACACGCTGGATAGCCTTGACGGGATGCTACCATCTGCCTCCTAACAGTTGTTCAGTTAGTCCCTTTCCCAAAACATTCTCTGAACCCTCGGGATCCTTGTGACCTGGCCATTTAGCCCATTGTATTCAAAAAATATGTCTCTCAAAAGTAAAACACGGCAACATTAAAGAACACGCTGGATGGCCTTGACTGGAGGCTATCATCTGTCTCCTAACAGTTCTTCAGTGAGTCCCTTTCCCAAAACCTTCTCTGAACCCTCGGGGTCCTTGTGACCTGGCCATTTAGCCCATTGTATTCAAAAAGTATGTCTCTCAGAAGTAAAACAAGGCAACATTAAAGAACACGCTGGATGGCCTTGACTGGAGGCTACCATCTGTCTCCTAACAGTTGTTCCAGTGAGTCCCTTCTCCCACCCTTGGGGCGGGGGTGGCTCAGTCGGTAGCGCGCCAGGCTCGTAATCTGCAGTTCCCAGGTTCGAGTCCCAACTGGGTCAGCGTTGAGATTTATCTCCGCAAAACTCCCCGCCCTGCCCACGGTCAGTAGGGGACACCGATGGGCTTGGAAAGGCCGCCGTCCGTCGGATAGGACGTTAAGCCGTGGCCCCGTGTGCGGGAGAGTCATACCCTGTGCACGTTAAAGAACACGCTGTATGGCCTTGACGGGAGGCTACCATCTGTCTCCCAACAGCTATTCCAGTGGGTCCCCTCACCCAACCTTCTCTGAGCCTTCGGGGTCCATGTGACCTGGCCATTTAGCCCATGGTGTGCAAAAAAGTGCCGCTCAGAGGTAAAACAACCGAACCTCCCACCCTTCTGAGATTTCGGGTTCCTTGTAACCTGATAATTCAGCCCATTGTGTGCAAAAAAGTGCCGTTCAGAGGTAAAACAACCTTACGTTAAAGAACACGCTGGATGGCCTTGATGGCTGACTACCATCTGTCTCCAAACAGCTGTCCAGTGGGTCCCCTTCCCCCAACCACCTCTGGACACTCTGGGTCTTTGCAACCTGGTCATTTATCCCATTTTGTGCAAAAAATTGCTGTTCAAAGGTAATAAAACCCAACGTTAAAGAACATGCTGAATGGCCTTGACTCTAGACTACCATCTGTCTCCTAACAGCTGTTCCAGTGGGTAACCTCCCTCAACCTTCTTTGACTCCTAGAAATCCTTGTGAACTGGGCATTTAGCCCATTGTGTGTAAATAAAGTGCCGCTCAGAGGTAAAACAACCCAACAACTCGAATACGATGATAGAACTATGCATGTAAATGAAGTTGAGCGAGTCTTAGAGATCTGACAACTTGTAATGAAAGCGTGCGACGAAAACTTATTTGAAAATCGTGATATTTATGAGCCACTTTAATTTTATGGTTAGTATCACAGGAAGAATAAAACTGGCTTCACTCTAAGCACGAAAATTTATTAATATCAATTTTTTCTCATTGACATTCAACAGCACGTCTGAAGCAGAGGTACAGTCGCTCAAAAAAATATCCGAACACTATGGTTGATTACAGAATTCAGAAAAATATCTGGCAACGATTCTTTTAGAAATTAGTGATTTGACAACCTTCGTGGTACCAGATTGTACCATCGTGTACCAGTGTTGCCAGAGCATTAATTTCTAAAAAAAAACTGTTGCCAGATACTTTTTCTGAATTCTGTAATCAACCATAGTGTTCGGATATTTTTTGAGCGACTGTACACGAAGGTTGCCAGATGACTAATTTCTAAAATAAAAACCGTTGCCAGATATTTTTTCAGAATTCTGCAATCAAGTTTAGTGTTCGGATATTTATATGAGCGACTGTACAAAGATTGCCAGATCACTAATTTCTAAAAAAATCGATGCCAGATATTTTTTCTGAATTCTGTAATCAACTATAGTGTTCGGATGTTTTTTGAGCGACTGTACAGGAAGGTTCCCAGATCACTAATTTCTAAAAAAATCGTTGCCAGATATTTTTTCTGAATTATTAATCGACCATAATGTTCGGATATTTTTTGAGCGACTGTACACGAAGGTTGCCAGATCACTAATTTCTAAAAAAAAAACGTTGCCAGATATTTTTTCAGAATTCTGTAATCAAGTTTAGTGTTCGGATATTTATATGAGCGACTGTACAAAGATTGCCAGATCACTAATTTCTAAAAAAATCGATGCCAGATATTTTTTCTGAATTCTGTAATCAACTATAGTGTTCGGATGTTTTTTGAGCGACTGTACAGGAAGGTTCCCAGATCACTAATTTCTAAAAAAATCGTTGCCAGATATTTTTTCTGAATTATGTAATCGACCATAATGTTCGGATATTTTTTGAGCGACTGTACACGAAGGTTGGCAGATCACTAATTTCTAAAAAAAAAAATCGTTGCAGATATTTTTTTCCTCAATTCTGTAATCAACCATAGCGTTCGGGTTTTTTTTGAGCGATTGTACACGAAGGTTGCCAAATGACTAATTTCTAAAAAAAATCGTTGCGAGATATTTTTTCTGAATTCTGCAATCAACCATATTGTTCGGATATTTTTTTTTGAGCGACTGTACAGTCGCTCAAAAAAGTATCCGAACGCCATGGTTGACTACAACATTCAAATAAAATATCTGGCAACGATTTTTTCAGAAATTAGTGATCTGGCATCCTTCGTGTACTGCACACGAAGGATGCCAGATCATTAAATTCTGAAAAAATCGTTGCCAGATATTTTTTCTGAATTTTTTTAATCAACCATAGCGTTCGGATACTTTTTTGAGCGACTGTACACGAAGGTTGCCAAATGACTAATTTCTAAAAAAATCGTTGCCAGACATTTTTTCTGAATTCTGTAATCAACCATAGTGTTTGGATTTTTTTTTGAGCTACTGTACATTTGCTGTTTATTGCCTTATGCTTTGCCTTGGAGTATATTAGATGACGGGAAGACAATTGAAAGCTTGTCATTCTATTGATCAGTGGGAATGTGATTTCTTTGGCAAAACAGAAAAATACATAGATCATTAAAGAAATCTTGTTTTTTTTTATACGCATTCAATGGGTTGCATTAGCAGGTTTTTCTCCAAATACCAGAAAATAAACTTTCTTCTCAATGTGATGCTTTATGGTTGTGCTTTGTAGCAATATTGTGCTCTAAACTTTAATATAAATATATATGTTTAAAACTACACTGGAAGATAACTAATTGTTTTAAAAAAATTATATAATTTAGATTACGTTATAATACTTTTATATAATCTTAATTAGTCAATTTTTTTTGGAAGGAATAAGCTGGATGGCCTCGACGGGAGGCTACCAATATGTCTCCTAGCAGTTGTCTAGTGGGTCCCCCCTCACCAACATTCACCGAGGACTTGGGGCCTTTGTGACCTGGTCATTTAGCCCATTGCATGCAAAAGGGTGCCGCTCAGAGGTAAAACAACCGAACATTAAGGAACACGTTGGACTGTCTTCGGGAAGCTACCATCTGTCTCCTAACAGCTGTCCAGTGAGTCCCCTCCCAACCAATCTTGTCTGAGCCTTCGGGTTCATTGTGACCTGGTCATTTAGCCCATTGCGTGCAAAAGGGTGCCACTAAGAGGTAAAACAACCTAACATTAAGGAACACATTGGACTGCCTTCTGGAAGCTACCATCTGTCTTCTAACAGCTGTCCAGTGGGTCCCCTCCCAACCAACCTTGTCTGAGACTTCGGGTTCCTTGTGACCTGGTCATTTAGCCCATTGCGTGCAAAAGGTTGCCACTAAGAGATAAAACAACCTAACATTAAGGAACACATTGGACTGCCATCTGGAAGCTACCATCTGTCTCCTAACAGCTGTCCAGTGGGTCTCCTCCCACCAACCTTGATTATTTTCTCTTTACTGCTTTTTAACGAAAAGCATGAGAAAAATAAATTGACTAATTAAGATTATATAAGAGTATTATAAAGTGGTTGATAGTAAATTAAGGAGAGTGTGTAGTGGATAAAAGGTGTAACGAAAAAAACTCGTGTTCAATAACCTCAGTTTTTTTTTCCTCTTGGACCGCTCTCTGCAGTTGTTGCCCTTGATAAAGTTACGTTGCATGAAGTATAAGTTGCTATTTTCCCTAACTATCCTTTGTGCAGTTTAACCATTTCCTAGATTTTTTTTAAATCTATGTAATATTATTTAAAAAAAATTACCGGTAGCTTTCAGAAGTTATTTTTTGCATGAAGTATAAGTTGCGTTTTGCCTAACTATCATTTGTGCAGTTTAGATATATCTTAGATTTTTTTTTTTTTAATTTATGTAATATTGTTTGAAAATAAATTACCGGTAACTTTTCGAATTTTTTTTAAATTCTCACAATATATACTGTAATAAATTTTTTTTTCGGTTTCCTGTTATTAAATCTAACAGAAAAATGAATATTAACACCATTTTTTTTCTAGAAATCATCTTTCATTTACATAAATTCATCCCATAAGTCTCATTTTCCGAATTTGTCTTGTTTTACTGAACAATATCTAACTATTATTTGCTCTTTACTGCTTTTTATAAAAATCATGAGAAAAAGAAATTGACTAAGATTGCATAAGAGTATTATTACGTAATCTAAATTAACTGCTTGTTTTTTTAAAAAAATATATCTTCCTGTATAGTTTTAAAGCTATAGGATTATATTAATATTTAGAATTAAATTGTCTTAAGATAGCTAGAAGCTCAAATATGAAAAGTTCCAACCTTCCCACAACATTTTTGTGTAATTAAGTCGCTACAATGTACTTTTATGAAAGCTGTTTATCGATTCTAGCTATTTAATATCTGAAATTACTCAAAGCCACCGCTACATACATTGTATTCCACTGCTTTTCATAAAAGGTAAACAAAATGAAAAAAAAAAAACAAATCCAAAGTAGTTTTTACAAGCACAGCTTAGCACTTTATGTAAGAAGTAAAATTAAAATAAAGATAAACAACTTTGAGAAAAACCCGAGATACCAGAAATTAAGAACAGGATAAAGAAGCTTATTTTGTCCCTAGTCCATTAAGCTCAATTAAAAATCACACAAAAAAAGGATTCCCAGAGGGAAGACCATTGAAGAACACACTTTATTTTAATTGCAGAGGAAACTCACGCAGAAGAAAATTACACACACGCACTCCTTCTAAATGGTCGTTTTCTTGAAGTTTTGTCTTAATTACCGTCTATCGTGGCACTAGCTTCTACAGGCTTAGTCTAACTCTCTAAATGCTACCATTAGTCGTTTGTAGACTCTTGGTCCATGGGCTCATTACTCTAGCAGTGAATCAAGGCACCAACTGCCTTGAAAACTTACTCACACGTCTCCCATTTGCAACAAAGGACAGGAAGACAGCATCTGTCCTCACGAGACATTAATTCAATGAAACAGCGAAGCACGACAGATGTTGTTGGACACAACACCTTCCGTTCTGATAAACGATGCGAAATTTTGCAAATTTGCAGCTTTCTGAATTCTGTTGTGAGAGTTAGCAGTTTTCTGGAGGTCATATGGATTGTTTCAAAGTTGGGTGAAAATATATGGTTGAGATTGTGCTTGGGTGAAGAAACAAAGGAAATATGTTTGGTTCTTTTACCTGCGAGAAGCGGCACTTTTTAAACACAATGGGCAAAATGGCCAGGTCACAAGGAACCCGAAGGCTCAGACAAGGTTGGTGGGAGGAGACCCACTGGACAGCTGTTAGGAGACGGATGGTAGCTTCCCGAAGGCAGTCCAATGTGTTCCTTAATGTTAGGTTGTTTTACCTCTGAGCGGCAATCTTTTGCACGCAATAGGCTAAATAGCCAGGTCACAAGGAACCCGAAGGCTCAGAGAAGGTTGGTGGGAGGGGACCCACTGGACAGCTGTTAGGAGACAGATGGTAGCTTCCCGAAGGCAGTCCAATGTGTTCTTTAATGTTAGGTTGTTTTACCTCTGAGCGGCACTCTTTTGCACGCAATAGGCTAAATAGCCAGGTCACAAGGAACCCGAAGGCTCAGACAAGGTTGGTGGGAGGAGACCCACTGGACAGCTGTTAGGAGACAGATGGTAGCTTCCCGAAAGCAATCCAATGTGTTCCTTAATGTTAGGTTGTTTTACCTCTGAGCGGCACTCTTTTGCACGCAATAGGCTAAATAGCCAGGTCACAAGGGCACGAAGGGCTCAGAGAATGTTAATGAGGGCAGAACCCACTGGACAGCTGTTAGGAGACAGATGGTAGCCTCCGTCAAGGCTATCGAGCCTGTCCTTTAACGTGCAATTGGTTGGGTTGTTTTACCTGTGAGCGGCACTTTTTTGCACACCATGGGCTAAATGGCCAGGTCACATGGACCCCGAAGGCTCAGAGAAGGTTGGGGGAGGGGACCCTCTGGAACTGCTGTTGGGAGACAGATGGTAGCCTCCCGTCAAGGCCATCCAGCGTGTTCTTTAACGTGCACAGGGTATTGCTCTCCCGCACGCGGGGCCACGGTTTAACGTCCCATCCGACGGACGGCGGCATTTCCAAGCCCATCGGTGTCCCCTACTGACCGTGGTCAGGGCGGTAACGTGCAATGTGTATGGTTTATACCTCACAAGAAAAGCACGGCTTAATGTTCCATTCTACGGACGACTGCTTTTCCAAGCACATCGGTGTCCCCTGCTGATCGAGGATAGGAAAGGAGTTTTGCGAAGATAAATCTTGACGCTGGCTCAGGCAAGACTCGAACCTGGGAACTGCAGATTACTAGTCTGCCGCGCTACCGACTGAGCCACCCCCCCCCCCCCCAAAAAAAAAAGGAAATAAAAGCTCCTCTTAATCTTCTGATAATATGTGTTCCTAATCATATATTGGCTGATGGAAGTGAAAGGCTTAATTATATTCAGATGTTTCGCCCCTTTGTTGGTGTATATGTTTCGTTTCATCCGCAAAATGTCTGAAACGCTCCATAGATTATTTTCATCTAGCAACACAGAGTAAGGAGACTATAGAGTTTCCACTCCCTATACCACTAATGGCAACATTTCCACAATGCCAAATTCTTATTATGGGGCGGGGGTAGCTCAGTCGGTAGCGCGCCAGGCTCGTAATCTGTAGTTCCCATGTTCGATTCCCAGCTGGGTCAGCGTTGAGATTTATCTCCGCAAAATTCCCCGCCCTGCCCACGGTCAGTAGGGGACACCGATGGGCTTGGAAAGGCCGCCGTCCGTCGGATGGGACGTTAAGCCGTGGCCCCGTGTGTGGGAGAGCCATACCCTTGCACGTTAAAGAACACGCTGGATGGCCTTGACGGGAGGCTACCATCTGTCTCCCAACAGCTGTTCCAGTGGGTCCCCTCCCCCAACCTTCTCTGAGCCTTCGGGGTCCATGTGACCTGGCCATTTAGCCCATGGTGTGCAAAAAAATTGCCGCTCAGAGGTAAAACAACCCAACCCAAATTCTCATACAGCAGCGCTCCTGTGGCTGGACTAGTGAACTGTATCAGAAAAAGAAATTTGACAAAATTCTCTTCATTTATTTCGCGTACCAAAAATTTAACTTAAATAATAAAATATATTTAGAGATTTTTGAATTCGACTACTAGTTATTGATGTTTAAAAAAACAATATTTTCAGATTATTCGATTTTTTTATACAATTATGATAAATGAATTCAATTTTATATTGGTTTTTAACTCCACATAACGTAGCAGTCTTAGGCTCTTGCACAAGGTCACGACTGATAAAAACTAGTTCCATAGTCTGAGTTGCTAGCGCTGATAATTGCGAGAAAAGTATTCTTGCACTGTTCTGTGCCAAGGCAAAGATTAAGTATCTAGCACAGACATCATGCGAAGTAAAGCAGAAAGAAATTCCTAGAGCTCCTGTCAAGAAAAAAGTACATATAGTATAAAATATGTTGGAAAGGTTATAAACACTTCAACTTTGGTCTTCCTGCTATCCGAAAGCAAATAATGATTTTATTCGATAAAAATTTATATATAACAATATTATTAAAATAATACAGGTAGGTTTTTGCTTTTAAACGCCAGAATTAATGTTTAGATTAATCTTCTCAAATAAAGGTAATAAATAAATTTTGCCATATTTTTTACACAAGAAAATAAAATAAACAAATAATAGTGAGATGTTAAACTGAGATGTCTACAGATTTTGAAAGCTAGTGAGAAAATGGGAAAAACCCCAGGATCGTAAAGATGGAGTTGGAAATGTAATAAATAAATTTTGTATGTCATATTTTCTACAGAGAAAAATAAAAGAAGTAAAAAATAGTGAAATATTAAACTACAAAACGCCTACAAGATTTTGAAAGTTAGTGAGACTGCTAAAAGTGTGGCTGAAACGTAATAAATAAATTTTGTGTGTGATATTTTTTATAGAAGCAAATAACAGTGAGATATTAAACTGCAAAGTATGATATCTACAGATTTTGAAAGTTGAGAAAATGAGAATTACCGCAGGCTGCTAAAAGTGGCGCTGCAAACGCAATAAATAAATTTTGTGTGCGATATTTTTTATATAAGCATATAATAGTGAGATACTAAACTGTAAAGCAAGATGTCTGCAGATTTTGAAAGTTGTGAGAAAATGAGAATTACCGCTGGCAGTTAAAGGTGGCGCTGCAAACGTAATAAATAAATTTTGTGTGTGATATTTTTTATAGAAACATATAATAGTGAGATACTAAATTGCAAAGTAAGATGTCTGCAGATTTTGAAAGTTAGTGAGAAAATGAAAAATACCTCAGGTTGCTAAAAGTGGTGCTGCAAACGTAATAAATAAATTTTGTGTGTGATATTTCTTATTGAAGCAAATAATAGTGAGATACTAAACTGCAAAGCAAGATGTCTGCAGATGTTGAAAGTTAGTGAGAAAATGAGAATTACCGCAGGCTGATAAAAGTGGCGCTGCAAACGTAATAAATAAATATAGTGTGTGATATTTTTTATAGAAGCATATAATAGTGAGATACTAAACTGCAAAGCAAGATGTCTGCAGTTTTTGAAAGTTGTGAGAAAATGAGAATTACCGTAGGTTGCTAAAAGTGGCGCTGCAAACGTAATAAATAAATATTGTGTATGATATTTTTTAGAGAAGCAAATTATAGTGAGATACTAAACTGCAAAGCAAGATGTCTGCAGATTTTGAAAGTTAGTGAGAAAATGAGAATTACAGCAGGCTGCTAAAAGTGGCGCTGCAAACGTAATAAATAAATATTGTGTGTGATATTTTTTATAGAAGCAAATAATAGTGAGAAACTAAACTGCAAAGCAAGATATCTGCAGAGTTTGAAAGTTAGTGAGAAAATGAGAATTACCGCAGGCTGCTAAAAGTGGCGCTGCAAACGTAATAAATAAATATTGTGTGTGATATTTTTTATAGAAGCAAATAATAGTGAGAAACTAAACTGCAAAGCAAGATGTCTGCAGAGTTTGAAAGTTAGTGAGAAATGAGAATTACCGCAGGCTGCTAAAAGTGGCGCTGCAAACGTAATAAATAAATATTGTGTGTGATATTTTTTATAGAAGCATATAATAGTGAGATACTAAACTGCAAAGCAAGATGTCTGCAGATTTTGAAAGTTGTGAGAAAATGAGAATTACCGCAGGCTGCTAAAAGTGGCGCTGCAAACGTAATAAATAAATATTGTGTGTGATATTTTTTATAGAAGCAAATAATAGTGAGAAACTAAACTGCAAAGCAAGATGTCTGCAGATTTTGAAAGTTAGGGAGAAAATGAGAATTACCGCAGGCTGCTAAAAGTGGTGCTGCAAACGTAATAAATAAATATTGTGTGTGATATTTTTTATAGAAGCAAATAATAGTGAGATATTAAACTGCAAAGCAAGATGTCTGCAGATTTTGAAAGTTAGTGAGAAAATGAGAATTACCGCAGGCTGCTAAAAGTGGCGCTGCAAACGTAATAAATAAATATTGCGTGTGAAATTTTTTATAGAAGCATATAATAGTGAGATACTAAACTGCAAAGCAAGATGTCTGCAGATTTTGAAAGTTAGTGAGAAAATGAGAATTACCGCAGGCTGCTAAAAGTGGCGCTGCAAACGTAATAAATAAATATTGTGTGCGACATTTTTCATAGAAGCAAATAATAGTGAGATACTAAACTGCAAAGCAAGATGTCTGCAGATTTTGAAAGTTAGTGAGAAAATGAGATTTACCGCAGGCTGCTAAGAGTGGCGCTACAAACGTAATAAATAAATATTGTGTGTGATATTTTTTATAGAAGCATATAATAGTGAGATACTAAACTGCAAAGCAAGATGTCTGCAGTTTTTGAAAGTTGTGAGAAAATGAGAATTACCGCAGGTTGCTAAAAGTGGTGCTGCAAACGTAATAAATAAATATTGTGTGTGATATTTTTTATAGAAGCAAATAATAGTGAGAAACTAAACTGCAAAGCAAGATGTCTGCAGAGTTTGAAAGTTAGTGAGAAATGAGAATTACCGCAGGCTGCTAAAAGTGGCGCTGCAAACGTAATAAATAAATATTGTGTGTGATATTTTTTATAGAAGCATATAATAGTGAGATACTAAACTGCAAAGCAAGATGTCTGCAGATTTTGAAAGTTAGTGAGAAAATTAGAATTACCGCAGGCTGCTAAAAGTGGCGCTGCAAACGTAATAAATAAATATTGTGTGTGATATTTTTTATAGAAGCATATAATAGTGAGATACTAAACTGCAAAGCAAGATGTCTGCAGATTTTGAAAGTTAGTGAGAAAATGAGAATTACCGCAGGCTGCTAAAAGTGGCGCTGCAAACGTAATAAATAAATATTGTGTGCGACATTTTTCATAGAAGCAAATAATAGTGAGATACTAAACTGCAAAGCAAGATGTCTGCAGATTTTGAAAGTTAGTGAGAAAATGAGAATTACCGCAGGCTACTAAAAGTGGCGCTGCAAACGTAATAAATAAATATTGTGTGTGACTTTTTTTTAGAAGCAAATAATAGTGAGGTACTAAACTGCAAAGCAAGATGTCTGCAGATTTTGAAAGTTAGTGAGCAAAATGAGAATTACCGAAGGCTGCTAAAAGTGGCGCTGCAAACGTAATAAATAAATATTGTGTGCGACATTTTTCATAGAAGCAAATAATAGTGAGATACTAAACTGCAAAGCAAGATGTCTGCAGATTTTGAAAGTTAGTGAGAAAATGAGATTTACCGCAGGCTGCTAAGAGTGGCGCTACAAACGTAATAAATAAATATTGTGTGTGATATTTTTTATAGAAGCATATAATAGTGAGATACTAAACTGCAAAGCAAGATGTCTGCAGTTTTTGAAAGTTGTGAGAAAATGAGAATTACCGCAGGTTGCTAAAAGTGGCGCTGCAAACGTAATAAATAAATATTGTGTATGATATTTTTTAGAGAAGCAAACAATAGTGAGATACTAAACTGCAAAGCAAGATGTCCGCAGATTTTGAAAGTTAGTGAGAAAATGAGAATTACCGCAGGCTTCTAAAAGTGGCGCTGCAAACGTAATAAATAAATATTGTGTGTGATATTTTTTATAGAAGCAAATAATAGTGAGAAACTAAACTGCAAAGCAAGATGTCTGCAGAGTTTGAAAGTTAGTGAGAAAATGAGAATTACCGCAGGCTGCTAAAAGTGGCGCTGCAAACGTAATAAATAAATATTGTGTGTGATATTTTTTATAGAAGCAAATAATAGTGAGAAACTAAACTGCAAAGCAAGATGTCTGCAGAGTTTGAAAGTTAGTGAGAAAATGAGAATTACCGCAGGCTGCTAAAAGTGGAGCTGCAAACGTAATAAATAAATATTGTGTGTGATATTTTTTATAGAAGCAAATAATAGTGAGGTACTAAACTGCAAAGCAAGATGTCTGCAGATTTTGAAAGTTAGTGAGAAAATGAGATTTACCGCAGGCTGCTAAAAGTGCCGCTGCAAACGTAATAAATAAATATTGTGTGCGATATTTTTTATAGAAGCAAATAATAGTGAGATACTAAACTGCAAAGCAAGATGTCTGCAGATTTTGAAAGTTGTGAGAAAATGAGAATTACCGCAGGTTGCTAAAAGTGGCACTGTAAACGGAATAAATAAATATTGTGTGTGATATTTTTTATAGAAGCAAATAATAGTGAGGTACTAAACTGCAAAGCAAGATGTCTGCAGATTTTGAAAGTTAGTGAGAAAATGAGATTTACCGCAGGCTGCTAAAAGTGGCGCTGCAAACGTAATAAATAAATATTGTGTGCGATATTTTTTATAGAAGCATATAATAGTGAGAAACTAAACTGCAAAGCAAGATGTCTGCAGAGTTTGAAAGTTAGTGAGAAAATGAGAATTACCGCAGGCTGCTAAAAGTGGCGCTGCAAACGTAATGAATAAATATTGTGTGTGATATTTTTTATAGAAGCAAATAATAGTGAGGTACTAAACTGCAAAGCAAGATGTCTGCAGATTTTGAAAGTTAGTGAGAAAATGAGATTTACCGCAGGCTGCTAAAAGTGGCGCTGCAAACGTAATAAATAAATATTGTGTGTGATATTTTTTATAGAAGCAAGTAATAGTGAGAAACTAAACTGCAAAGCAAGATGTCTGCAGAGTTTGAAAGTTAGTGAGAAAATGAGAATTTCCGCAGGCTGCTAAAAGTGGCGCTGCAAACGTAATAAATAAATATTGTGTGTGATATTTTTTATAGAAGCAAATAATAGTGAGGTACTAAACTGCAAAGCAAGATGTCTGCAGATTTTGAAAGTTAGTGAGAAAATGAGATTTACCGCAGGCTGCTAAAAGTGGCGCTGCAAACGTAATAAATAAATATTGTGTGCGATATTTTTTATAGAAGCATATAATAGTGAGATACTAAACTGCAAAGCAAGATGTCTGCAGATTTTGAAAGTTAGTGAGAAAATGAGATTTACCGCAGGCTGCTAAAAGTGGCGCTGCAAACGTAATAAATAAATATTGTGTGCGATATTTTTTATAGAAGCAAATAATAGTGAGATACTAAACTGCAAAGCAAGATGTCTGCAGATTTTGAAAGTTGTGAGAAAATGAGAATTACCGCAGGTTGCTAAAAGTGGCACTGGAAACGGAATAAATAAATATTGTGTGTGATATTTTTTATAGAAGCAAATAATAGTGAGGTACTAAACTGCAAAGCAAGATGTCTGCAGATTTTGAAAGTTAGTTTGAAAATGAGAATTACCGCAGGCTGCTAAAAGTGGCGCTGCAAACGTAATAAATAAATATTGTGTGCGACATTTTTCATAGAAGCAAATAATAGTGAGATACTAAACTGCAAAGCAAGATGTCTGCAGATTTTGAAAGTTAGTGAGAAAATGAGAATTACCGCAGGCTACTAAAAGTGGCGCTGCAAACGTAATAAATAAATATTGTGTGCGATATTTTTTATAGAAGCAAATAATAGTGAGAAACTAAACTGCAAAGCAAGATGTCTGCAGAGTTTGAAAGTTAGTGAGAAAATGAGAATTACCGCAGGCTGCTAAAAGTGGCGCTGCAAACGTAATGAATAAATATTGTGTGTGATATTTTTTATAGAAGCAAATAATAGTGAGGTACTAAACTGCAAAGCAAGATGTCTGCAGATTTTGAAAGTTAGTGAGAAAATGAGAATTACCGCAGGCTGCTAAAAGTGGCGCTGCAAACGTAATGAATAAATATTGTGTGCGACATTTTTCATAGAAGCAAATAATAGTGAGATACTAAACTGCAAAGCAAGATGTCTGCAGATTTTGAAAGTTAGTGAGAAAATGAGAATTACCGCAGGCTACTAAAAGTGGCGCTGCAAACGTAATAAATAAATATTGTGTGTGATTTTTTTTTAGAAGCAAATAATAGTGAGGTACTAAACTGCAAAGCAAGATGTCTGCAGATTTTGAAAGTTAGTGAGCAAAATGAGAATTACCGCAGGCTGCTAAAAGTGGCGGTGCAAACGTAATAAATAAATATTGTGTGCGACATTTTTCATAGAAGCAAATAATAGTGAGGTACTAAACTGCAAAGCAAGATGTCTGCAGATTTTGAAAGTTAGTGAGAAAATGAGATTTACCGCAGGCTGCTAAGAGTGGCGCTACAAACGTAATAAAAAAATATTGTGTGTGATATTTTTTATAGAAGCATATAATAGTGAGATACTAAACTGCAAAGCAAGATGTCTGCAGTTTTTGAAAGTTGTGAGAAAATGAGAATTACCGCAGGTTGCTAAAAGTGGCGCTGCAAACGTAATAAATAAATATTGTGTATGATATTTTTTAGAGAAGCAAACAATAGTGAGATACTAAACTGCAAAGCAAGATGTCCGCAGATTTTGAAAGTTAGTGAGAAAATGAGAATTACCGCAGGCTGCTAAAAGTGGCGCTGCAAACGTAATAAATAAATATTGTGTGTGATATTTTTTATAGAAGCAAATAATAGTGAGAAACTAAACTGCAAAGCAAGATGTCTGCAGAGTTTGAAAGTTAGTGAGAAAATGAGAATTACCGCAGGCTGCTAAAAGTGGCGCTGCAAACGTAATAAATAAATATTGTGTGTGATATTTTTTATAGAAGCAAATAATAGTGAGGTACTAAACTGCAAAGCAAGATGTCTGCAGATTTTGAAAGTTAGTGAGAAAATGAGATTTACCGCAGGCTGCTAAAAGTGGCGCTGCAAACGTAATAAATAAATATTGTGTGCGATATTTTTTATAGAAGCATATAATAGTGAGATACTAAACTGCAAAGCAAGATGTCTGCAAATTTTGAAAGTTAGTGAGAAAATGAGATTTACCGCAGGCTGCTAAAAGTGGCGCTGCAAACGTAATAAATAAATATTGTGTGCGATATTTTTTATAGAAGCAAATAATAGTGAGATACTAAACTGCAAAGCAAGATGTCTGCAGATTTTGAAAGTTAGTGAGAAAATGAGATTTACCGCAGGCTGCTAAAAGTGGCGCTGCAAACGTAATAAATAAATATTGTGTGCGATATTTTTTATAGAAGCATATAATAGTGAGATACTAAACTGCAAAGCAAGATGTCTGCAGATTTTGAAAGTTAGTGAGAAAATGAGATTTACCGCAGGCTGCTAAAAGTGGCGCTGCAAACGTAATAAATAAATATTGTGTGCGATATTTTTTATAGAAGCAAATAATAGTGAGATACTAAACTGCAAAGCAAGATGTCTGCAGATTTTGAAAGTTAGTGAGAAAATGAGATTTACCGCAGGCTGCTAAAAGTGGCGCTGCAAACGTAATAAATAAATATTGTGTGTGATATTTTTTAGAGAAGCAAATAATAGTGAGATACCAAACTGCAAAGCAAGATGTCTGCAGATTTTGAAAGTTAGTGAGAAAATGAAAATTACCGCAGGCTGCTAAAATTGGCGCTGCAAACGTAATAAATAAATATTGTGTGTGATATTTTTTATAGAAGCAAATAATAGTGAGATATTATACTGTAAAGCAAGATGTCTGCAGATTTTGAAAGTTAGTGAGAAAATGAGAATTACCGCAGGCTGCTAAAAGTGGCGCTGCAAACGTAATAAATAAATATTGTGTGTGATTTTTTTTTAGAAGCATTTAATAGTGAGGTACTAAACTGCAAAGCAAGATGTCTGCAGATTTTGAAAGTTAGTGAGAAAATGAGAATTACCGCAGGCTGCTAAAAGTGGCGCTGCAAACGTAATAAATAAATATTGTGTGTGATTTTTTTTTAGAAGCATTTAATAGTGAGGTACTAAACTGCAAAGCAAGATGTCTGCAGATTTTGAAAGTTAGTGAGAAAATGAGAATTACCGCAGGCTGCTAAAAGTGGCGCTGCAAACGTAATAAATAAATATTGTGTGTGACTTTTTTTTAGAAGCAAATAATAGTGAGGTACTAAACTGCAAAGCAAGATGTCTGCAGATTTTGAAAGTTAGTGAGAAAATGAGATTTACCGCAGGCTGCTAAAAGTGGCGCTGCAAACGTAATAAATAAATATTGTGTGCGATATTTTTTATAGAAGCAAATAATAGTGAGATACTAAACTGCAAAGCAAGATGTCTGCAGATTTTGAAAGTTAGTGAGAAAATGAGATTTACCGCAGGCTGCTAAAAGTGGCGCTGCAAACGTAATAAATAAATATTGTGTGTGATATTTTTTAGAGAAGCATATAATAGTGAGACACTAAACTACAAAGCAAGATGTCTGCAGATTTTGAAAGTTAGTGAGAAAATGAAAATTACCGCAGGCTGCTAAAATTGGCGCTGCAAACGTAATAAATAAATATTGTGTGTGATATTTTTTATAGAAGCAAATAATAGTGAGATATTACACTGTAAAGCAAGATGTCTGCAGATTTTGAAAGTTAGTGAGAAAATGAGAATTACCGCAGGCTGCTAAAAGTGGCGCTGCAAACGTAATAAATATATATTGTGTCTGATTTTTTTTTAGAACCAAATAATAGTGAGGTACTAAACTGCAAAGCAAGATGTCTGCAGATTTTGAAAGTTAGTGAGCAAAATGAGAATTACCGCAGGCAGCTAAAAGTGGCGCTGCAAACGTAATAAATAAATATTGTGTGCGACATTTTTCATAGAAGCAAATAATAGTGAGAAACTAAACTGCAAAGCAAGATGTTTGCAGATTTTGAAAGTTAGTGAGAAAATGAGATTTACCGCAGGCTGCTAAAAGTGGCGCTACAAACGTAATAAATAAATATTGTGTGTGATATTTTTTATAGAAGCAAATAATAGTGAGATACTAAAGTGCAAAGCAAGATGTCTGCAGATTTTGAAAGTTAGTGAGAAAATGAGAATTACCGCCGGCTGCTAAAAGTGGCGCTGCAAACGTAATAAATAAATATTGTGTGTGATATTTTTTATAGAAGCAAATAATAGTGAGATACTAAACTGAAAAGGAAGATGTCTGCAGATTTTGAAAGTTGTGAGAAAATGAGAATTACCGCAGGCTGCTAAAAGTGGCGGTGCAAACGCAATAAATAAATATTGTGTGTGATATTTTTTATAGAAGCAAATAATAGTGAGATACTAAACTGCAAAGCAAGATGTCTGCAGTTTTTGAAAGTTGTGAGAAAATGAGAATTACCGTAGGTTGCTAAAAGTGGCGCTGCAAACATAATAAATAAATATTGTGTGTGATATTTTTTATAGAAGCATATAATAGTGAGATACTAAACTGCAAAGCAAGATGTCTGCAGATTTTGAAAGTTAGTGAGAAAATGAGAATTACCGCAGGTTACTAAAAGTGGCACTGGAAACGTAATATATAAATATTGTGTGTGATATTTTTTATAGAAGCATATAATAGTGAGATACTAAACTGGAAAGCAAGATGTCTGCAGATTTTGAAAGTTAGTGAGAGAATGAGAATTACCGCAGCCTGCTAAAAGTGGCGCTGCAAACGTAATAAATAAATATTGTGTGTGATATTTTTTTATAGAAGCAAATAATAGTGAGATACTAAACTGCAAAGCAAGATGTCTGCAGATTTTGAAAGTTAGTGAGAAAATGAGAATTACTTCAGGCTGCTAAATGTGGCGCTGCAAACGTAATAAATAAATATTGTGTGTGATATTTTTTATAGAAGCATATAATAGTGAGATATTAGACTGCAAAGCAAGATGTCTGCAGATTTTGAAAGTTAGTGAGAAAATGAGAATTACCGCAGGCTGCTAAAAGTGGCGCTGCAAATGTAATAAATAAATATTGTGTGTGATATTTTTTATAGAAGCAAATAATAGTGAGATACTACACTGCAAAGCAAGATGTCTACAGATTTTGAAAGTTAGTGAGAAAATGAGAATTACCGCAGGCTGCTAAAAGTGGCGCTGCAAACGTAATAAATAAATATTGTGTGTGATATTTTTTATAGAAGCAAATAATAGTGAGATATTAAACTGCAAAGCAAGATATCTGCAGATTTTGAAAGTTAGTGAGAAAATGAGAATTACCGCAGCCTGCTAAAAGTGGCGCTGCAAACGTAATAAATAAATATTGTGTGTGATATTTTTTATAGAAGCAAATAATAGTGAGATATTAAACTGCAAAGCAAGATATCTGCAGATTTTGAAAGTTAGTGAGAAAATGAGAATTACCGCAGGCTGCTAAAAGTGGCGCTGCAAACGTAATAAATAAATATTGTGTGTGATATTTTTTTATAGAAGCAAATAATAGTGTGATACTAAACTGCAAAGCAAGATGTCTGCAGATTTTGAAAGTTAGTGAGAAAATGAGAATTACTTCAGGCTGCTAAATGTGGCGCTGCAAACGTAATAAATAAATATTGTGTGTGATATATTTTATAGAAGCATATAATAGTGAGATATTAGACTGCAAAGCAAGATGTCTGCAGATTTTGAAAGTTAGTGAGAAAATGAGAATTACCGCAGGCTGCTAAAAGTGGCGCTGCAAATGTAATAAATAAATATTGTGTGTGATATTTTTTATAGAAGCAAATAATAGTGAGATACTACACTGCAAAGCAAGATGTCTACAGATTTTGAAAGTTAGTGAGAAAATGAGAATTACCGCAGGCTGCTAAAAGTGGCGCTGCAAACGTAATAAATAAATATTGCGTGTGAAATTTTTTATAGAAGCAAATAATAGTGAGATAGCAAACTGCAAAGCAAGATGTCTGCAGATTTTGAAAGTTAGTGAGAAAATGAGAATTACCGCAGGCTGCTAAAAGTGGCGCTGCAAACGTAATAAATATTGTGTGTGATATTTTTTATAGAAGCTGATAATAGTGAAATACTAAACTGCAAAGCAAGATGTCTGCAGATTTTGAAAGTTAGTGAGAAAATGAGAATTACCGCAGGCTGCTAAAAGTGGCGCTGTAAACGTAATAAATAAATATTGTGTGTGATTTTTTTTTAGAAGCATATAATAGTGAGATACTAAACTGCAAAGCAAGATGTCTGCAGATTTTGAAAGTTAGTGAGAAAATGAGAATTACCGCCGGCTGCTAAAAGTGGCGCTGCAAACGTAATAAATAAATATTGTGTGTGATATTTTTTATAGAAGCAAATAATAGTGAGATACTAAACTGAAAAGGAAGATGTCTGCAGATTTTGAAAGTTGTGAGAAAATGAGAATTACCGCAGGTTGCTACAAGTGGCGGTGCAAACGTAATAAATAAATGTTGTGTGTGATATTTTTTATAGAAGCAAATAATAGTGAGATACTAAACTGCAAAGCAAGATGTCTGCAGTTTTTGAAAGTTGTGAGAAAATGAGAATTACCGTAGGTTGCTAAAAGTGGCGCTGCAAACGTAATAAATAAATATTGTGTGTGATATTTTTTATAGAAGCATATAATAGTGAGATACTAAACTGCAAAGCAAGATGTCTGCAGATTTTGAAAGTTAGTGGGAAAATGAGAATTACCGCAGGTTACTAAAAGTGGCACTGGAAACGTAATAAATAAATATTGTGTGTGATATTTTTTATAGAAGCATATAATAGTGAGATACTAAACTGGAAAGCAAGATGTCTGCAGATTTTGAAAGTTAGTGAGAAAATGAGAATTACCGCAGCCTGCTAAAAGTGGCGCTGCAAACGTAATAAATAAATATTGTGTGCGATATTTTTTATAGAAGCAAATAATAGTGAGATATTAAACTGCAAAGCAAGATATCTGCAGATTTTGAAAGTTAGTGAGAAAATGAGAATTACCGCAGGCTGCTAAAAGTGGCGCTGCAAACGTAATAAATAAATATTGTGTGTGATATTTTTTTATAGAAGCAAATAATAGTGAGATACTAAACTGCAAAGCAAGATGTCTGCAGATTTTGAAAGTTAGTGAGAAAATGAGAATTACTTCAGGCTGCTAAATGTGGCGCTGCAAACGTAATAAATAAATATTGTGTGTGATATTTTTTATAGAAGCATATAATAGTGAGATATTAGACTGCAAAGCAAGATGTCTGCAGATTTTGAAAGTTAGAGGGAAAATGAGAATTACCGCAGGCTGATAAAAGTGGCGCTGCAAACGTAATAAATAAATATTGCGTGTGAAATTTTTTATAGAAGCATATAATAGTGAGATAGCAAACTGCAAAGCAAGATGTCTGCAGATTTTGAAAGTTAGTGAGAAAATGAGAATTACCGCAGGCTGCTAAAAGTGGCGCTGCAAACGTAATAAATAAATATTGCGTGTGAAATTTTTTATAGAAGCAAATAATAGTGAGATAGCAAACTGCAAAGCAAGATGTCTGCAGATTTTGAAAGTTAGTGAGAAAATGAGAATTACCGCAGGCTGCTAAAAGTGGCGCTGCAAACGTAATAAATATTGTGTGCGATATTTTTTATAGAAGCTGATAATAGTGAAATACTAAACTGCAAAGCAAGATGTCTGCAGATTTTGAAAGTTAGTGAGAAAATGAGAATTACCGCAGGCTGCTAAAAGTGGCGCTGTAAACGTAATAAATAAATATTGTGTGTGATTTTTTTTTAGAAGCATATAATAGTGAGATACTAAACTGCAAAGCAAGATGTCTGCAGATTTTGAAAGTTAGTGAGAAAATGAGAATTACCGCCGGCTGCTAAAAGTGGCGCTGCAAACGTAATAAATAAATATTGTGTGTGATATTTTTTATAGAAGCAAATAATAGTGAGATACTAAACTGAAAAGGAAGATGTCTGCAGATTTTGAAAGTTGTGAGAAAATGAGAATTACCGCAGGTTGCTACAAGTGGCGGTGCAAACGTAATAAATAAATGTTGTGTGTGATATTTTTTATAGAAGCAAATAATAGTGAGATACTAAACTGCAAAGCAAGATGTCTGCAGTTTTTGAAAGTTGTGAGAAAATGAGAATTACCGTAGGTTGCTAAAAGTGGCGCTGCAAACGTAATAAATAAATATTGTGTGTGATATTTTTTATAGAAGCATATAATAGTGAGATACTAAACTGCAAAGCAAGATGTCTGCAGATTTTGAAAGTTAGTGGGAAAATGAGAATTACCGCAGGTTACTAAAAGTGGCACTGGAAACGTAATAAATAAATATTGTGTGTGATATTTTTTATAGAAGCATATAATAGTGAGATACTAAACTGGAAAGCAAGATGTCTGCAGATTTTGAAAGTTAGTGAGAAAATGAGAATTACCGCAGCCTGCTAAAAGTGGCGCTGCAAACGTAATAAATAAATATTGTGTGCGATATTTTTTATAGAAGCAAATAATAGTGAGATACTAAACTGCAAAGCAAGATGTCTGCAGATTTTGAAAGTTAGTGAGAAAATGAAAATTACCGCAGGCTGCTAAAATTGGCGCTGCAAACGTAATAAATAAATATTGTGTGTGATATTTTTTATAGAAGCAAATAATAGTGAGATATTACACTGTAAAGCAAGATGTCTGCAGATTTTGAAAGTTAGTGAGAAAATGAGAATTACCGCAGGCTGCTAAAAGTGGCGCTGCAAACGTAATAAATATATATTGTGTCTGATTTTTTTTTAGAACCAAATAATAGTGAGGTACTAAACTGCAAAGCAAGATGTCTGCAGATTTTGAAAGTTAGTGAGCAAAATGAGAATTACCGCAGGCAGCTAAAAGTGGCGCTGCAAACGTAATAAATAAATATTGTGTGCGACATTTTTCATAGAAGCAAATAATAGTGAGAAACTAAACTGCAAAGCAAGATGTTTGCAGATTTTGAAAGTTAGTGAGAAAATGAGATTTACCGCAGGCTGCTAAAAGTGGCGCTACAAACGTAATAAATAAATATTGTGTGTGATATTTTTTATAGAAGCAAATAATAGTGAGATACTAAAGTGCAAAGCAAGATGTCTGCAGATTTTGAAAGTTAGTGAGAAAATGAGAATTACCGCCGGCTGCTAAAAGTGGCGCTGCAAACGTAATAAATAAATATTGTGTGTGATATTTTTTATAGAAGCAAATAATAGTGAGATACTAAACTGAAAAGGAAGATGTCTGCAGATTTTGAAAGTTGTGAGAAAATGAGAATTACCGCAGGTTGCTACAAGTGGCGGTGCAAACGCAATAAATAAATATTGTGTGTGATATTTTTTATAGAAGCAAATAATAGTGAGATACTAAACTGCAAAGCAAGATGTCTGCAGTTTTTGAAAGTTGTGAGAAAATGAGAATTACCGTAGGTTGCTAAAAGTGGCGCTGCAAACATAATAAATAAATATTGTGTGTGATATTTTTTATAGAAGCATATAATAGTGAGATACTAAACTGCAAAGCAAGATGTCTGCAGATTTTGAAAGTTCGTGAGAAAATGAGAATTACCGCAGGTTACTAAAAGTGGCACTGGAAACATAATATATAAATATTGTGTGTGATATTTTTTATAGAAGCATATAATAGTGAGATACTAAACTGGAAAGCAAGATGTCTGCAGATTTTGAAAGTTAGTGAGAGAATGAGAATTACCGCAGCCTGCTAAAAGTGGCGCTGCAAACGTAATAAATAAATATTGTGTGTGATATTTTTTTATAGAAGCAAATAATAGTGAGATACTAAACTGCAAAGCAAGATGTCTGCAGATTTTGAAAGTTAGTGAGAAAATGAGAATTACTTCAGGCTGCTAAATGTGGCGCTGCAAACGTAATAAATAAATATTGTGTGTGATATTTTTTATAGAAGCATATAATAGTGAGATATTAGACTGCAAAGCAAGATGTCTGCAGATTTTGAAAGTTAGTGAGAAAATGAGAATTACCGCAGGCTGCTAAAAGTGGCGCTGCAAATGTAATAAATAAATATTGTGTGTGATATTTTTTATAGAAGCAAATAATAGTGAGATACTACACTGCAAAGCAAGATGTCTACAGATTTTGAAAGTTAGTGAGAAAATGAGAATTACCGCAGGCTGCTAAAAGTGGCGCTGCAAACGTAATAAATAAATATTGTGTGTGATATTTTTTATAGAAGCAAATAATAGTGAGATATTAAACTGCAAAGCAAGATATCTGCAGATTTTGAAAGTTAGTGAGAAAATGAGAATTACCGCAGCCTGCTAAAAGTGGCGCTGCAAACGTAATAAATAAATATTGTGTGTGATATTTTTTATAGAAGCAAATAATAGTGAGATATTAAACTGCAAAGCAAGATATCTGCAGATTTTGAAAGTTAGTGAGAAAATGAGAATTACCGCAGGCTGCTAAAAGTGGCGCTGCAAACGTAATAAATAAATATTGTGTGTGATATTTTTTTATAGAAGCAAATAATAGTGTGATACTAAACTGCAAAGCAAGATGTCTGCAGATTTTGAAAGTTAGTGAGAAAATGAGAATTACTTCAGGCTGCTAAATGTGGCGCTGCAAACGTAATAAATAAATATTGTGTGTGATATATTTTATAGAAGCATATAATAGTGAGATATTAGACTGCAAAGCAAGATGTCTGCAGATTTTGAAAGTTAGTGAGAAAATGAGAATTACCGCAGGCTGCTAAAAGTGGCGCTGCAAATGTAATAAATAAATATTGTGTGTGATATTTTTTATAGAAGCAAATAATAGTGAGATACTACACTGCAAAGCAAGATGTCTACAGATTTTGAAAGTTAGTGAGAAAATGAGAATTACCGCAGGCTGCTAAAAGTGGCGCTGCAAACGTAATAAATAAATATTGCGTGTGAAATTTTTTATAGAAGCAAATAATAGTGAGATAGCAAACTGCAAAGCAAGATGTCTGCAGATTTTGAAAGTTAGTGAGAAAATGAGAATTACCGCAGGCTGCTAAAAGTGGCGCTGCAAACGTAATAAATATTGTGTGCGATATTTTTTATAGAAGCTGATAATAGTGAAATACTAAACTGCAAAGCAAGATGTCTGCAGATTTTGAAAGTTAGTGAGAAAATGAGAATTACCGCAGGCTGCTAAAAGTGGCGCTGTAAACGTAATAAATAAATATTGTTTGTGATTTTTTTTAGAAGCATATAATAGTGAGATACTAAACTGCAAAGCAAGATGTCTGCAGATTTTGAAAGTTAGTGAGAAAATGAGAATTACCGCCGGCTGCTAAAAGTGGCGCTGCAAACGTAATAAATAAATATTGTGTGTGATATTTTTTATAGAAGCAAATAATAGTGAGATACTAAACTGAAAAGGAAGATGTCTGCAGATTTTGAAAGTTGTGAGAAAATGAGAATTACCGCAGGTTGCTACAAGTGGCGGTGCAAACGTAATAAATAAATGTTGTGTGTGATATTTTTTATAGAAGCAAATAATAGTGAGATACTAAACTGCAAAGCAAGATGTCTACAGATTTTGAAAGTTAGTGAGAAAATGAGAATTACCGCAGGCTGCTAAAAGTGGCGCTGCAAACGTAATAAATAAATATTGCGTGTGAAATTTTTTATAGAAGCAAATAATAGTGAGATAGCAAACTGCAAAGCAAGATGTCTGCAGATTTTGAAAGTTAGTGAGAAAATGAGAATTACCGCAGGCTGCTAAAAGTGGCGCTGCAAACGTAATAAATATTGTGTGCGATATTTTTTATAGAAGCTGATAATAGTGAAATACTAAACTGCAAAGCAAGATGTCTGCAGATTTTGAAAGTTAGTGAGAAAATGAGAATTACCGCAGGCTGCTAAAAGTGGCGCTGTAAACGTAATAAATAAATATTGTTTGTGATTTTTTTTAGAAGCATATAATAGTGAGATACTAAACTGCAAAGCAAGATGTCTGCAGATTTTGAAAGTTAGTGAGAAAATGAGAATTACCGCCGGCTGCTAAAAGTGGCGCTGCAAACGTAATAAATAAATATTGTGTGTGATATTTTTTATAGAAGCAAATAATAGTGAGATACTAAACTGAAAAGGAAGATGTCTGCAGATTTTGAAAGTTGTGAGAAAATGAGAATTACCGCAGGTTGCTACAAGTGGCGGTGCAAACGTAATAAATAAATGTTGTGTGTGATATTTTTTATAGAAGCAAATAATAGTGAGATACTAAACTGCAAAGCAAGATGTCTGCAGTTTTTGAAAGTTGTGAGAAAATGAGAATTACCGTAGGTTGCTAAAAGTGGCGCTGCAAACGTAATAAATAAATATTGTGTGTGATATTTTTTATAGAAGCATATAATAGTGAGATACTAAACTGCAAAGCAAGATGTCTGCAGATTTTGAAAGTTAGTGGGAAAATGAGAATTACCGCAGGTTACTAAAAGTGGCACTGGAAACGTAATAAATAAATATTGTGTGTGATATTTTTTATAGAAGCATATAATAGTGAGATACTAAACTGGAAAGCAAGATGTCTGCAGATTTTGAAAGTTAGTGAGAAAATGAGAATTACCGCAGCCTGCTAAAAGTGGCGCTGCAAACGTAATAAATAAATATTGTGTGTGATATTTTTTATAGAAGCAAATAATAGTGAGATATTAAACTGCAAAGCAAGATATCTGCAGATTTTGAAAGTTAGTGAGAAAATGAGAATTACCGCATGCTGCTAAAAGTGGCGCTGCAAACGTAATAAATAAATATTGTGTGTGATATTTTTTTATAGAAGCAAATAATAGTGTGATACTAAACTGCAAAGCAAGATGTCTGCAGATTTTGAAAGTTAGTGAGAAAATGAGAATTACTTCAGGCTGCTAAATGTGGCGCTGCAAACGTAATAAATAAATATTGTGTGTGATATTTTTTATAGAAGCATATAATAGTGAGATATTAGACTGCAAAGCAAGATGTCTGCAGATTTTGAAAGTTAGTGAGAAAATGAGAATTACCGCAGGCTGCTAAAAGTGGCGCTGCAAATGTAATAAATAAATATTGTGTGCGATATTTTTTATAGAAGCAAATAATAGTGAGATAGCAAACTGCAAAGCAAGATGTCTGCAGATTTTGAAAGTTAGTGAGAAAATGAGAATTACCGCAGGCTGCTAAAAGTGGCGCTGCAAACGTAATAAATATTGTGTGCGATATTTTTTATAGAAGCTGATAATAGTGAGATACTAAACTGCAAAGCAAGATGTCTGCAGATTTTGAAAGTTAGTGAGAAAATGAGAATTACCGCAGGCTGCTAAAAGTGGCGCTGCAAACGTAATAAATAAATATTGTGTGTGATATTTTTTATAGAAGCATATAATAGTCAGATACTAAACTGCAAAGCAAGATGTCTGCAGATTTTGAAAGTTAGTGAGAAAATGAGAATTACTGCAGGCTGCTAAAAGTGGCGCTGCAAACGTAATAAATAAATATTGTGTGTGATATTTTTTATAGAAGCAAATAATAGTGAGATACTAAACTGCAAAGCAAGATGTCTGCAGATTTTGAAAGTTAGTGAGAAAATGAGAATTACCGCAGGCTGCTAAAAGTGGCGCTGCAAACGTAATATATATTGTGTGCGATATTTTTTATAGAAGCAAATAATAATGAGATACTAGACTGCAAAGCAAGATGTCTGCAGATTTTGAAAGTTAGTGAGAAAATGAGAATTACCGCAGGCTGCTAAAAGTGGCGCTGCAAACGTAATAAATAAATATTGTGAGTGATATTTTTTATAGAAGCATATAATAGTGAGATACTAAACTGCAAAGCAAGATGTCTGCAGATTTTGAAAGTTAGTGAGAAAATGAGAATTACCGCAGGCTGCTAAAAGTGGCGCTGCAAACGTAATAAATATTGTGTGTGATATTTTTTATAGAAGCAAATAATAGTGAGATACTAAACTGCAAAGCAAGATGTCTGCAGATATTGAAAGTTAGTGAGAAAATGAGAATTACCGCAGGCTGCTAAAAGTGTCGCTGCAAACGTAATAAATAAATATTGTGTGTGATATTTTTTATAGGAGAATATAATAGTGAGATACTAAACTGCAAAGCAAGATGTCTGCAGATATTGAAAGGTAGTGAGAATATAAGAATTACCGCAGGCTGCTAAAAGTGGCGCTGCAAACGTAATAAATAAATATTGTGTGTGATATTTTTTATAGAAGCAAATAATAGTGAGATACTAAACTGCAAAGCAAGATGTCTGCAGATTTTGAAAGTTAGTGAGAAAATTAAAATTACCGCAGGCTGCTAAGATTGGCGCTGCAAACGTAATAAATAAATATTGTGTGTGATATTTTTTATAGAAGCAAATAATAGTGAGATATTATACTGTAAAGCATGATGTCTGCAGATTTTGAAAGTTAGTGAGAAAATGAGAATTACCGCAGGCTGCTAAAAGTGGCGCTGCAAACGTAATAAATAAATATTGTGTGTGATTTTTTTTTAGAAGCAATTAATAGTGAGGTACTAAACTGCAAAGCAAAATGTCTGCAGATTTTGAAAGTTAGTGAGCAAAATGAGAATTACCGCAGGCTGCTAAAAGTGGCGCTGCAAACGTAATAAATAAATATTATGTGCGATATTTTTCATAGAAGCAAATAATAGTGAGATACTAAACTGCAAAGCAAGATGTCTGCAGATTTTGAAAGTTAGTGAGAAAATTAGAATTACCGCAGGCTGCTAAAAGTGGCGCTGCAAACGTAATAAATAAACATTGTGTGTGATATTTTTTATAGAAGCAAATAATAGTGAGATACTAAACTGCAAAGCAAGATGTCTGCAGATTTTGAAAGTTAGTGAGAAAATGAGAATTACCGCAGGCTGCTAAAAGTGGCGCTGCAAACGTAATAAATAAATATTGTGTGTGATATTTTTTACAGAAGCAAACAATAGTGAGATATTAAACTGCAAAGCAAGATGACTGCAGATTTTGAAAGTTAGTGAGAAAATGAGGATTACCTCAGGCTGCTAAAAGTGGCGCTGCAAACGTAATAAATAAATATTGTGTGTGATATTTTTTATAGGAGAATATAATAGTGAGATAATAAACTGCAAAGCAAGATGTCTGCAGATTTTGAAAGTTAGTGAGAAAATTAGAATTACCGCAGGCTGCTAAAAGTGGCGCTGCAAACGTAATAAATAAATATTATGTGCGATATTTTTTATAGAAGCAAATAATAGTGAGATACTAAACTGCAAAGCAAGATGTCTGCAGTTTTTGAAAGTTGTGAGAAAATGAGAATTACCGTAGTTTGCTAAAAGTGGCGCTGCAAACGTAATAAATAAATATTGTGTGTGATATTTTTTATAGAAGCATATAATAGTGAGATACTAAACTGCAAAGCAAGATGTCTGCAGATTTTGAAAGTTAGTGGGAAAATGAGAATTACCGCAGGTTACTAAAAGTGGCACTGGAAACGTAATAAATAAATATTGTGTGTGATATTTTTTATAGAAGCATATAATAGTGAGATACTAAACTGGAAAGCAAGATGTCTGCAGATTTTGAAAGTTAGTGAGAAAATGAGAATTACCGCAGCCTGCTAAAAGTGGCGCTGCAAACGTAATAAATAAATATTGTGTGCGATATTTTTTATAGAAGCAAATAATAGTGAGATATTAAACTGCAAAGCAAGATATCTGCAGATTTTGAAAGTTACTGAGAAAATGAGAATTACCGCAGGCTGCTAAAAGTGGCGCTGCAAACGTAATAAATAAATATTGTGTGTGATATTTTTTTATAGAAGCAAATAATAGTGAGATACTAAACTGCAAAGCAAGATGTCTGCAGATTTTGAAAGTTAGTGAGAAAATGAGAATTACTTCAGGCTGCTAAATGTGGCGCTGCAAACGTAATAAATAAATATTGTGTGTGATATTTTTTATAGAAGCATATAATAGTGAGATATTAGACTGCAAAGCAAGATGTCTGCAGATTTTGAAAGTTAGAGGGAAAATGAGAATTACCGCAGGCTGATAAAAGTGGCGCTGCAAACGTAATAAATAAATATTGCGTGTGAAATTTTTTATAGAAGCATATAATAGTGAGATAGCAAACTGCAAAGCAAGATGTCTGCAGATTTTGAAAGTTAGTGAGAAAATGAGAATTACCGCAGGCTGCTAAAAGTGGCGCTGCAAACGTAATAAATATTGTGTGCGATATTTTTTATAGAAGCTGATAATAGTGAGATACTAAACTGCAAAGCAAGATGTCTGCAGATTTTGAAAGTTAGTGAGAAAATGAGAATTACCGCAGGCTGCTAAAAGTGGCGCTGCAAACGTAATAAATAAATATTGTGTGTGATATTTTTTATAGAAGCATATAATAGTCAGATACTAAACTGCAAAGCAAGATGTCTGCAGATTTTGAAAGTTAGTGAGAAAATGAGAATTACTGCAGGCTGCTAAAAGTGGCGCTGCAAACGTAATAAATATATATTGTGTGTGATATTTTTTATAGAAGCAAATAATAGTGAGATACTAAACTGCAAAGCAAGATGTCTGCAGATTTTGAAAGTTAGTGAGAAAATGAGAATTACCGCAGGCTGCTAAAAGTGGCGCTGCAAACGTAATATATATTGTGTGCGATATTTTTTATAGAAGCAAATAATAGTGAGATAGTAGACTGCAAAGCAAGATGTCTGCAGATTTTGAAAGTTAGTGAGAAAATGAGAATTACCGCAGGCTGCTAAAAGTGGCGCTGCAAACGTAATAAATAAATATTGTGAGTGATATTTTTTATAGAAGCATATAATAGTGAGATACTAAACTGCAAAGCAAGATGTCTGCAGATTTTGAAAGTTAGTGAGAAAATGAGAATTACCGCAGGCTGCTAAAAGTGGCGCTGCAAACGTAATAAATATTGTGTGTGATATTTCTTATAGAAGCAAATAATAGTGAGATACTAAACTGCAAAGCAAGATGTCTGCAGATATTGAAAGTTAGTGAGAAAATGAGAATTACCGCAGGCTGCTAAAAGTGTCGCTGCAAACGTAATAAATAAATATTGTGTGTGATATTTTTTATAGGAGAATATAATAGTGAGATACTAAACTGCAAAGCAAGATGTCTGCAGATATTGAAAGGTAGTGAGAATATAAGAATTACCGCAGGCTGCTAAAAGTGGCGCTGCAAACGTAATAAATAAATATTGTGTGTGATATTTTTTATAGAAGCAAATAATAGTGAGATACTAAACTGCAAAGCAAGATGTCTGCAGATTTTGAAAGTTAGTGAGAAAATTAAAATTACCGCAGGCTGCTAAGATTGGCGCTGCAAACGTAATAAATAAATATTGTGTGTGATATTTTTTATAGAAGCAAATAATAGTGAGATATTATACTGTAAAGCATGATGTCTGCAGATTTTGAAAGTTAGTGAGAAAATGAGAATTACCGCAGGCTGCTAAAAGTGGCGCTGCAAACGTAATAAATAAATATTGTGTGTGATTTTTTTTTAGAAGCAATTAATAGTGAGGTACTAAACTGCAAAGCAAAATGTCTGCAGATTTTGAAAGTTAGTGAGCAAAATGAGAATTACCGCAGGCTGCTAAAAGTGGCGCTGCAAACGTAATAAATAAATATTATGTGCGATATTTTTCATAGAAGCAAATAATAGTGAGATACTAAACTGCAAAGCAAGATGTCTGCAGATTTTGAAAGTTAGTGAGAAAATTAGAATTACCGCAGGCTGCTAAAAGTGGCGCTGCAAACGTAATAAATAAATATTGTGTGTGATATTTTTTATAGAAGCAAATAATAGTGAGATACTAAACTGCAAAGCAAGATGTCTGCAGATTTTGAAAGTTAGTGAGAAAATGAGAATTACCGCAGGCTGCTAAAAGTGGCGCTGCAAACGTAATAAATAAATATTGTGTGTGATATTTTTTACAGAAGCAAACAATAGTGAGATATTAAACTGCAAAGCAAGATGACTGCAGATTTTGAAAGTTAGTGAGAAAATGAGGATTACCTCAGGCTGCTAAAAGTGGCGCTGCAAACGTAATAAATAAATATTGTGTGTGATATTTTTTATAGGAGAATATAATAGTGAGATAATAAACTGCAAAGCAAGATGTCTGCAGATTTTGAAAGTTAGTGAGAAAATTAGAATTACCGCAGGCTGCTAAAAGTGGCGCTGCAAACGTAATAAATAAATATTGTGTGCGATATTTTTTATAGAAGCAAATAATAGTGAGATACTAAACTGCAAAGCAAGATGTCTGCAGATATTGAAAGTTAGTGAGAAAATGAGAATTACCGCAGGCTGCTAAAAGTTTCGCTGCAAACGTAATAAATAAATATTGTGTGTGATATTTTTTATAGGAGCAAATAATAGTGAGATACTAAACTGCAAAGCAAGATGTCTGCAGATTTTGAAAGGTAGTGAGAAAATGAGAATTACCGCAGGCTGCTAAAAGTGGCGCTGCAAACGTAATAAATAAATATTGTGTGTGATATTTTTTATAGAAGCATAAAATAGTGAGATACTAAACTGCAAAGCAAGATGTCTGCAGATTTTGAAAGTTAATGAGAAAATGAGAATTACCGCAGGCTGCTAAAAGTGGCGCTGCAAACGTAATAAATAAATATTGTGTGTGATTTTTTTTTAGAAGCAATTAATAGTGAGGTACTAAACTGCAAAGCAAGATGTCTGCAGATTTTGAAAGTTAGTGAGCAAAATGAGAATTACCGCAGGCTGCTAAAAGTGGCGCTGCAAACGTAATAAATAAATATTGTGTGCGATATTTTTCATAGAAGCAAATAATAGTGAGATACTAAACTGCAAAGCAAGATGTCTGCAGATTTTGAAAGTTAGTGAGAAAATTAGAATTACCGCAGGCTGCTAAAAGTGGCGCTGCAAACGTAATAAATATTGTGTGTGATATTTTTTATAGAAGCAAATAATAGTGAGATACTAAACTGCAAAGCAAGATGTCTGCTGATTTTGAAAGTTAGTGAGAAAATGAGAATTACCGCAAGCTGGTAAAAGTGGCGCTGCAAACGTAATAAATAAATATTGTGTGCGATATTTTTTATAGAAGCATATAATAGTGAGATACTAAACTGCAAAGCAAGATGTCTGCAGATATTGAAAGTTAGTGAGAAAATGAGAAATACCGCAGGCTGCTAAAAGTGTCGCTGCAAACGTAATAAATAAATATTGTGTGTGATATTTTTTATAGAAGCAAATAATAGTGAGATACTACACTGGAAAGCAAGATTTCTGCAGATTTTGAAAGGTAGTGAGAAAATGAGAATTACCGCAGGCTGCTAAAAGTGGCGCTGCAAACGTAATAAATAAATATTGTGTTTGATATTTTTTATAGAAGCAAATAATAGTGAGATACTAAACTGCAAAGCAAGATGTCTGCAGATTTTGAAATTTAGTGAGAAAATGAAAATTACCGCAGGCTGCTAAGATTGGCGCTGCAAACGTAATAAATAAATATTGTGTGTGATATTTTTTATAGAAGCAAATAATAGTGAGATATTATACTGTAAAGCAAGATGTCTGCAGATTTTGAAAGCTAGTGAGAAAATGAGAATTACCGCAGGCTGCTAAAAGTGGCGCTGCAAACGTAACAAATAAATATTGTGTGTGATATTTTTTACAGAAGCAAACAATAGTGAGATATTAAACTGCAAAGCAAGATGACTGCAGATTTTGAAAGTTAGTGAGAAAATGAGGATTACCTCAGGCTGCTAAATGTGGCGCTGCAAACGTAATAAATAAATATTGTGTGTGATATTTTTTTATAGAAGCATATAATAGTGAGATACTAAACTGCAAAGTAAGATGTCTGCAGATTTTGAAAATTAGTGAGAAAATGAGAATTACCGCGGGCTGCTAAAAGTGGCGCTGCAAACGTAATAAATAAATATTGTGTGCGATATTTTTCATAGAAGCAACTAATAGTGAGATACTAAAGTGCAAAGCAAGATATCTGCAGATTTTGAAAGTTGTGAGAAAATGAAAATTACCGCAGGCTGTTAAAGGTGGCGCTGCAAACGTAATAAATAAATTTTGTGTGGGATATTTTTTATTGATGCAAATAATAGTGAAATACTAAACTGTAAAGTAAGGTGTCCACGGATTTTTAGAGTTAGTGAGAAAAATTAGAATTACCTCAGGCTGCTAAAAGTGGCGCTGGAAACGTAATAAATAGATTTTGCGTGTCATATTTTTCATAAAAGTAAAGAAGCAAATAATAGTGAGATACTAAACTGCAAAATAAGATGTCACACAGATTTTTAAAGTTAGTGATAAAATGTGAATTACCGCATTCTTCGAAAAGGAGGCGCTGCAAGAAGAAGTATTATGTCGTCCATCAGTATAAGGGGGGCGGGGTTGGCTCAGTCGGTAGCGCGCCAGGCTCGCAATCTATAGCTCCCAGGTTCGAGTCCCAGCTGGGTCAGCGTTGTGATTTATCTCCGCAAAATTCCCCGCCCTGCCCACGGTCAGTAGGGGACACCGATGGGCTTGGAAAAGCCGCCGTCCGTCGGATGTGACATTAAGCCGTGGCCCCGTGTGCGGTAGAGCCATACCCTGTGCACGTTAAAGAACACGGTGGGTGGCCTTGACGGGAGGCTACCATCTGTCTCCCAACAGCTGTTCCAGTGGGTCCCCTCCCCCAACCTTCTCTGAGCCTTCGGGGTCCATGTGACCTGGACCATGGTGGCCCATGGTGTGCAAAAAAGTGCCGCTCAGAGGTAAAACAACCCATCGTTAAAGAACACGCTGGATGGCCTTGACGGGAGGCTACCATCTGTCTTCCAACAGCTGTTCCATTGGGTCCCCTCCCCAAACCTTCTCTGAGCCTTCGGGGTCCATGTGACCTGACCATTTAACCCATGGTGTGCAAAAAAGTGCCGCTCAGAAGTAAAACAACCCAACCCTTCAGTACAAGCTAGTTTTCTGTGATAATAAGGAGTTCTTAATTACCTTTAAGCAATATCGTGTACAGAGAAAGTCCGCTTATGCAGGGGATGTTTGCCTTATGAGTAATTGCAGTCAAACGAATTTACTATTCAATTCACCTAAACATTTACAAATTCTACGTTTTTACTTGATCGAAGTTTTAAACTTGATCTTTATAGTAATTTGTATTTAAAAATATACATTAGTTAGAAAAAAAATTATGAATAAACGTTAGAATAATGCTAATATATATGAATAATTTTCTTTCTAAATAATATATTTTTATAAATATGAATTAGCATAAAGATTCATTTTAAAACTTACCAATAACAATAACAGAAATAGTGAACATCGTGTCTTAATGGCCTCAAATCAATGAAACAGGACCTTATTAGAATTGGTCTGCAGTACAACAAAATCAAATCTGCAGTACAGATAGATGTGCTTTTATGATTTGGGTTGGGTTGTTTTACCTCTGAGCGGCACTTTTTTCCACACCATGGGCAAAATGGCCAGGTCACATGGACCCCGAAGCCTCAGAGAAGGTTGGGGGAGGGAACCCACCGGAACAGCTATTGGGAGATAGATGGTAGCCTCCCGTCAAGGCCATCCAGCGTGTTCTTTAACGATGGGTTGTTTTACCTCTGAGCGGCACTTTTTTCCACACTATGGGCTAAATTTGCCAAGTCACATGGACCCAGAAGGCTCAGGGAAGGTTGGGGGAGGGGACCCACTGGAACAGCTGTTGGGAGACAGATGGTAGCCTCCCGCGTGTTCCAGCGTGTTCTTTAACGTGCACAGGGTATGTCTCTCCCGCACACGGGGCCACGACTTAACGTCCCATCCGACGGACGGCGGCCTTTCCAAGCCCATCGGGTGTTTTTAGGACAAAATTACACATTCCACTTGCACCGCCATATCCCATAAATGCATGTTGTTCTGTCGATTATGTAGAACCGAATGCAGACAAGGCCACCTTGATGCATCAGGCCTGGACAGCCATTGACCAAAAACAGGGAAATTAAATATTCATAAAATATTTAGTGATCAATTAATGACCTTGACGGGAGGCTACCATCTGTCTCCCAACAACTGTTCCAGTGGGTCCCCTCCCCCAACCTTCTCTGAGCCTTCGGGGTCCATGTGACCTGGCCATTTAGCCCATGTTGTGCAAAAAAGTGCCGGTCAGAGGTAAAACAACCCAACCCATGCACCTATTTAAAAGATAAATTTCGAATAAAAGATCTATTTACGAATTTTCTAAAAATTCTTGTCATTTGCCCAAAGTTTAATTTACAACAATTGATAAAAATAGCCAATATTTAATTATAATAGGCGGCTTATTTTTAAATAATTTTATATAGAGTGTTTTTCAATATAATATTATATAGTTGAATCCGGTTATTACAATCACGGATATTGCTATCAACCGGCTATTGTTATCATAATCAACAGGTCCCAAAACACTATATAAAATTATTTAAAAATAAGCCGCCTATTATAATCAATTTTCGGCTATTGTTATCAATTGTTGTAAATTAGACTTTCGGGCAAATGAGAATTTTTAGAAAATTCGCAAATAGATCTTTTGTTCGAAATTTACTTTCAACCGAAGCATACCCTTTATCTTTTATATAGGTGCATGGGTTGGGTTGTTTTATCTCTGAGCTGCACTTTTTTGCACATCACGGGCTAAATGGCCAGGTCACAAGGACCCCGAAGGGCTCAGAAAAGGTTGGGGGAGGAGACCCACTGGAACAGCTGTTGGGAGGCAGATGGTAGCCTCCCGTCAAGGTCATCCAGTGTTCTTTAACGTTGGGTTGTTTTACCTCTGAGCGCCACTTTTTTGCACATCATGGGCTAAATGGCCAGGTCACAAGGACCCCGAAGGCTTAGAGAAGGTTGGGGGAGGGTACCCACTGGAACAGCTGTTCGGAGACACATGGTAGCCTCCTGTCAAGGCCATCCAGTGTCTTCTTTAACGTTGGATTGTTTTACCTCTGAGCGCCACTTTTTGCACATCATGGGCTAAATGACCAGGTCACAAGAACCCCGAAGGCTTAGAGAAGGTTGGGGGAGGGGGGACACTGGAACAGCTGTTGGGAGGCAGATGGTAGCCTCCCGTCAAGGCCATCCAGCGTGTTCTTTAACGTGCGAAGGGTATGGCTCTCCCACACACGGGAGCACGGCTTAACGTCCTATCCGACGGACGGCGGCCTTTCCAAGCCCATCGGTGTCCCCTACTGACCGTGGGCAGGGCGAGGAATTTTGCGGAGATAAATCTCAACGCTGACTCAGCTGGAACTCGAACCTGGGAACTACAGATTACGGGGCCTGGCGCGCTACCGACTGAGCCACCCCCGCCCCGAGAGAATATCGTGTATAAACGTCTTCATGGTGAAGAAAAAAATACCGATTTGTTAGCAGCTAAGGAGTGGATAAAGAGAGAGTAGCCAAAGATTATTGCTGAATATTCACCCCAGAATATTATATATTTCACTCATCTAATATTATTTTTTAAAGTCCTCGTTCCAAAAGATTAATGACGTAATTCTCTGGCTGATCATAGCGCGAGGGTCAGATGACAGCTCAGATCATTAAAATGGAATTTCTCCTAAGGAGTGGGCCTAGCTGACCCCTTAATGAATTATTTGGGTTGTTGTTGTTTTACCTCTGAGCGGCACTTTTTTGCACACCATGGGCTAAATGGCCAGGCCACAAGGACCCCGAAGGCTCAGAGAAGGTTGGGGGAGGGGACCCACTGGAACAGCTGTTGGGAGACAGATGGTAGCCTCCCGTCAAGGCGATCCAGCGTGTTCTTTAACGTGCACAGGGTATGTCTCTCTCACACACGGGGCCACGGCTTAACGTCCCATCCGACGGACGGCGGCCTTTTCAAGCCCATCGGTGTCCCCTACTGACCGTGGGCAGGGCGGGGAAATTTTGCGGAGATAAATCTCAACGCAGACCCAGCTGGGACTCGAACCTGGGAACTACAGATTACGAGCCTGGCGCGCTACCGACTGAGCAACCCCCGCCCCCTTAATGAATTAACTTTGGAGATTATATTATTTAAGTGCGATAGTCCCGCTTTAACCTCTTTTGCGTAACAACCCATAGATATTTGACTGAATCACTCCAGTTAACGGGAATATTTTGTAAATGGTGACAAATATGAACCATTTACATTAAAATTTTATCATTATCTTATATCTTTATTTCTACTATTATTACTGGTAGATATTAATAATAATTTTTAGTGTCGTGTTTATTACTAAATAAACAATATTTAAAAAAAATTATTCGTACATATTATTTTTATGATAATTCTAATAAATATTAATGATTTTTCCTTCTAAACAAAGTTATATTTTTATATGAAAATCAGTTTAAAAATTAGCATTAAAATATACAAGTAATAATAACAGAAAAAAATATAAAAAAGAAATATCTAGATTTTAAAGACCACGTATGCTAAAGTTATAACTTATTTAGCATTGTGCTATAAGATGTGCCGAAAAATAATAGTTGTGGAAAATCTTCAGTAATAAGATCGACAGTTTATAGAAAACATTTTTTGTCATGGTGCCTTTTAAGCAGTAAGTTTCTAAATTCTTACCAAGAAGCGAGATCTTATTAGTGAATTCAAAGTTTAAATTGCAAATGTGAGCGGCTACGGAATTTTTCGTTGAGATGACTGCGGTCTTCCACTAGAACTTCTAGAATACTTTGGGAAATATGACAGTGACATCTGAATTTCATCTGAGTAAAGAGTCGTGGGAGTTGACTTTTTTTTTTGATTGATTTTTTTTGGCAAACTTGAATATTTTACTTCTTCAGGGACAGAGTTTATAAAACTTTCCACCCTAAAAATGCATGAAGAATATTTATCTCGTGACGTAAGGTCTAGATTATTAAAAGTTTGACAGAACAGGTCCACTGATGGACTTGGTTTTTTTTAAAAAACAAAGATTTTTAAGCATAAAGTTCTTAGGTTAGAAACTGAATTTACTTCTGTGAGATTAACAGAAAATTAGGTGGCTCAGTCGGTAGCGCGCCTGGCTCATAATCTGTAGTTCCCAGGTTCGAGTCCCAGCTGGGTCAGCGTTGAGATTTATTTCCGCAAAATTCCCCGTCCTGCCCATGGTCAGTAGGGGACACCAATGGGCTTGGAAAGGCCGCCGTCCGTCGGATGGGACGTTAAGCCGTGGCCCCGTGTGCGGGAGAGCCATACCCTGTGCACGTTAAAGAACACGCTGGATGGCCTTGACGGGAGGCTACCATCTGTCTCCCAACAGCTGTTCCAGTGGGTCCCCTCCCCCAACCTTCTCTGAGCCTTCGGGGTCCATGTGGCTTGGCCATTTAGCCCGTGGTGTGCAAAAATGTGCCGCTCAGAGGTTAAACAACCCAACCCCAGCAGAAAAGCACAAACATCCATGCCTTACGTGAGGCTACAACTCAGGTCCATTTGATCAGTAGCAAATCACGCTACACAGTCGGCCATGGGCTTCTGCGCTATTTTATTTTTTTTTGCATTTTAATGCGTTGCGCTCATATAAATGTCCAAAAATGTTTAAAACAACTAGTTCATATGCAACACGAATTAAAAATATTTTTATTATTAAAATCACTCTAGGCGCGGGGGTGGCTCAGGGGTAGCGCGCCAGGCTCGTAATCTGTAGTTCCCAGGTTCGAGTCCCAGTTGGGTCAGCGTTGGGATTTATCTCCGCAAAATTCCCCGCCCTGCCCACGGTCAGAAGGGGACCACTGATGGGCATGGAAAGGCTGTCGTCCGTCGAATGGGACGTTAGCCGTGGCGCCGTGTGTGGGAAAGCCATACCCTCTGCACGTTAAAGAACACGCTGGATGACCTTGACGGGGGGGGGGGGGGGCTATCATCTGTCTCTTAACAGCTGTTCCAATGAGTCCCCTCTCCCAACTTTCTTTGAGCCTTCGTGGTCCTTGTGAACTGGCCATTTAGCCCATGGTGTGCAAAAAAGTGCCGCTCAGAAGAAAAACAACCCAACGTTAAAGAACACGCTGGATGGCCTTGACAGGAGGCTACCATCTGTCTCCCAACAGCTGTTTCAGTGGGTCTCCTGCCCCAATCTTCTGAGCCTTCGGGGTCCATGTGACCTGGCCATTTAGCCCATAGTGTGCGAAAAAGTGCCGCTCAGAGGTAAAACAACCTAACGTTAAAGAACACGCTGGATGGCCTTGACGGGAGTCTACCATCTGTCTCCCAACAGCTATTTCAATGGGTCCCCTCCCCCAATATTCTCTGCGCCCCTTCGGGGTCTTTGTGATCTAGCCATTTAGCCCATGGTGTGAAAAAAGTGCCGCTTAGAGGTAATATAACCCTATTGATGAAATACATAGCATCAATTTGCTAAAACTGCTATCAACGCCTTCAAAGATCTTTAGCAAAGTTATTGAATTAATTCTAAAATTCTAAATTGCCCACGATATCACCTACGCTATTACTTCCAAGAATATTCAAATTAGGCTCAAAATGTTTATGTAATTAATCATCGCATTAAAGATGTTAAAAGCTTATAAGGAAACAAAACTCTTGTATTAAACAAGGACTTGCAACGAACCTCTTTGCCAGAGATGATAATTACTTTAGCTGAGGAACAATTCAATTACTTCATAAGGAGCATTGTCTAGCATGGAGGTATCTAAAAGGTTTCGTATCAACGGACAAAAGAGATGGTTTCCTCAGTAGTCTACGTGGGCAGTAGAGTCAGATGTAATAGCTTTGTTACGTCACGCTTTCCCAACCAATTGCTTTTCCTGTCACTCGAACGGGATCTCACGTGACCCCGCGCCACGTCACAGCCAAAGCACAGGAAGATGCTGATTGGCTGAGTTGTTATTGTTTCGATGGCTGTGTTTCAAGTAATGAGAGATCATAAAATGTATACTTCGATGATATTAAGTGAGGAAAAAATGTCACAAAGTAATTAGTTTGTAGATTTGGGTTGTTTTACCTCTGAGCGGCACTTTTTTGCACACCATGGGCTAAGTGGCCAGGTCACGTGGACCCCGAAGGCTCAGAGAAGGTTGGGGAAGGGGACCCACTGGAACAGCTGTTGGGGGACAGATGGTAGCCTCCCGTCAAGGCCATCCAGCGTGTTCTTTAACGTGCACAGGGTATGGCTCTCTCCCGCACACGGAGCCACGGCTTAACGTCCCATCCGACGGACGGCAGCCTTTCCAAGCCCATCGGTGTCCCCTACTTACCGTGGGCAGGACGGGGAATTTTGCGGAGATAAATCTCAACGCTGACCCAGCTGGGACTCGAACCTGGGAACTACAGATTACGAGCCTGGCGCGCTACCGACTAAGCCACCCCCGCCCCAATTAGTTTGTAGATATCGTTGATTCAGTGCCATTGCTTGCAGCATTACCTTTATCAATGGGGCGGGGGTGGCTCAGTCGGTAGCGCGCCAGGCTCGTAATCTGTAGTGCCCAGGTTCGAGTCCCAGCTGGGTCAGCGTTGAGATTTATCTCCGAAAAATTCTTCGCCCTGCCCACGGTCAGTAGGGGACACCGATGAGCTTGGAAAGGCCGCCGTCCGTTGATGGGACGTTAAGCCGTGGCCCAGTGTGCGGGAGAGCCATACCCTGTGCACGTTAAAGAACACGCTGGATGACCTTGGCGGGAGGCTACCATCTGTCTCCCAACAGCTGTTCCAGTGGGTCCCCTCCCCCAACCTACTCTGAGCCTTCGGGGTCCTTGTGACCTGGCCATTTGACCAATGGTGTGCAAAAAATTGCCGCTCAGAGGTAAAACAACCCAACCCAACCTTTAGCAATAGCTGTAATTCTTATTTCCCTCTAAATTTTAAAGTGTGTAAATATTTTGTTTTCGAGTTATCTGCCTATTATTTGCTCTTTCCTTTGTTTCTGTAAAAATAATATAAAGTAAAATATTTTCTAATTAAGACTATATTAAAATATTATAACATAATCTAAAATTATCTGCTGATTTTCGTAAAAAAATAGCATCTCGTACAAATTTAAAACAAAATATTTTAATCACTTTCAATAAACGTACTAAAAGCGTTATTTGGTAGCGGCGTTTTCTTTTTTCAATTTATCAGCTCACGTGACACTCAAACGACATGAAGATGATGATTGGCTGAATTGTTAATATTTCGATGGTTGTGTTTCAAGCAGCGAGGGATGTTAAAATGTATACAACGCTGTTATTGAATTGGGTTGGATTGTTTTACCTCTGAGCGGCACTTTTTTGCACACCATGGGCTAAATGGCCAGGTCACATGGACCTGGAAGGCTCAGAGAAGGTTGGGGGAGGGGACCCAATGGGACAACTGTTGGGAGACAGATGGTAGCCTCCCGTCAAGCCATCCAGTGTGTTCTTTAACGTTGGATTGTTTTACCTCTGAGCGGCACTTTTTTGGACACCATGGGCTAAATGGCCAGGTCACATGGACCCCGAAGGCTCAGAGAAGGCTGAGGGAGGGGACCCACTGCAACAGCTGTTGGGAGACAGATGGTAGCCTCCCGTCAAGGCCATCCAGCGTGTTCTTTAACGTGCACAGGGTATGGCTCTCCCGCACACGGGGCCACTGCTTAACGCCTCATCCGACGGACGGCGGCCTTTCCAAGCCCATCGGTGTCCCCTACTGACCGTGGGCAGGGCGGGGAATTTTGCGGAGATAAATCTCAACGCTGACCCAGCTGGGACTCGAACCTGGGAACTACAGATTACGAGCCTGGCGCGCTACCGACTAAGCCACCCCCGCCCCTGGGGGAAGGAACTCACTGGAACAGATGTTGGGAGGCAGATGGTAGCCTCCCGTCAATGCCATCCAGCGTGTTCTTTAACGTGCACAGGGTCTGGCTCTCCCGCAGATGGTAGCCTCCCGTCAAGGCCATCCAGCGTTTGTTTAACGTGCACAGAGTCTGGCTCTCACGCACACAGGGCCACAGCTTAACGTGCCTTCCGATGAATACTGGCATTTCGAAGCCCATCGGTGTCCTCTACTAACTGTGGGCAAGGCGGGGAACTTTATGGAGATAAATCTCGTGGTAGCTCATATGATCTCTTGGCTACCTCACAGCCAAAGCAGAGGAGGATGTTGATTAACTGAGTTCTTATTGGTTCGATGGTTGTGTTTCAAGTAATGAGAGATGATAAAATGTATACTCTGCTGTTGTTGAGTGGAAAAACAGTACCACAGAACAACTACCCACATAACACAATCTCCACATAACATCCATAAGATATCGAAGATGACCAGTAGATATCCATGGGTCATCTTAGATATCTCATGGATATTATGTGGAGATTGTGGTTATGTGAGTAGCTGGCACAGACGGACGACTCAATGCCACTGCTTTGCAGCGACACTTTTAGTCGTCAGCGGTATTTCTCATTTTCCAACTAATTTTCACAGTGTGTAAATATCCAGATTTTCAGTTCAGTATCTGACTTTTATTTTCTTTTTTCATTATCTTTTAAAGAAAGTTGTAAAGGAAAAAAATAATATTTATTAAGGTTATATAGAGATATTATGGAATAATCTAAAGGCAACTGTAGACTTTTAAAAACAAAAACCTTCCTGTGCTATTTTAAGAAAATAATTTATATTAAAATTTGAAAAAATCAGTTTGGAAGGAGCCCAGTCATATCCCAGTCATGTCCCTGTAGAAGATATCAAGCCTACTTATCAAGTTTCACTATGATAAGTAGTTATAACAGTATTGTTTTTAACGATACATCAGTGCAACCCACTTAACAATTTCAGTATGATAAGTAGTTATAACAGTATTGTTTTTAACGATACATCAGTGCAACTCACTTAACTATTTCAGTATGATAAGTAGTTATAACAGTATTGTTTTTAACGATACATCAGTGCAACCCACTTAACAATTTCAGTATGATAAGTAGTTATAACAGTATTGTTTTTAACGATACATCAGTGCAACCCACTTAACAACAAATCGAGTTAATGTTCTTAGTTTTTCCGCATGTCCACAGAATCTCCTAGTAAAGCTCTCTCTGCAACCTGTTAGCTGATGATTGTCAGCTGTCACTACAGCAACAGTAGCTACCCCGGCTGTTTCCTTCAGAGCTGCCGGCGATGAAACGTTACCGACCAACAAAGCAGAGCACCTCGCGACCCAAAGAGAGCTAGATAGCGAAGCTTTTTTGCGCATGCGCACTTTCATAACAAATGAGCAGCGGTGCCAGCTGATGGCCGGGCAGGCGGGTCCCGGTGTGTGCTGCTCCGCGATAGTAATGCACAGTCGCGACACAGCGTTCGCGTTGGTTTGGTCGAAGTGTTACGCTCTTGCTACGTCGGGCCGATCTAGTTGACAGTGACACGGGAGGATTTGGACGTTGCGTGGCGTGGTGAGTTGTTGCGGTTGGAGAACAAGGAAGGCTCGATGGTTGGATAGATAGATGCCCCCTTGTGTGGTGGAACAGAGGATAGTAGTAAAAGGAAGTTGAATCTACTTGTAATGGATGTCTGCAGTGCTCACGATTAGCATGCTTGGATAAGCAACGAAGGTAAATAGATTACTTCTCTTCTAAGTGGATTGAGGATTGCAAAGGAAAAAATTACGCTTGCTTTCCCTTATATATCGATGATTAGAAGCGTTGAATATAATTATTTTCTTTAAAATACTTGTGGTAGCTAAAATTTTGTTGAAATATTGTTTTAAAATATTTACGAAAAATTATTTTTTATTATATTTATTTAAAATTTCTACATAATTATGAAATGTGTGTATTAAATATATAAAAATAATTTTTTTTTCCTTAATCTAACTTTATTGGAATATTTTACAGTCATATAATATTTTAAGAATGGTTTCGGCATAAATTAGATAGAAACATTGGAAGATGTAATAATTGCTGAGAGTAAAATTAGTTTTTTTGAATTATTTACCTAATATACATACTATATATATAGAATATATATAGTAGTGTACGATATACTATATATAATGTTTTATCTTTATATATTTAATGCAACTTTCCCTAAACGAAGGAAGACTACTGATCTACGTTGCTATAAAAACAACATTTGTGTCATTGTTCTAGCAGATTTTTTAAAAATTCGTTTTAGTTAGAAAGCAAACTACATATTTTCCCTCCGTTTACAAATAAACAACAACAGCAACAACAACAACAACAAAAAAGTTGCAATTTGTATATGTTTAATAACACCATGGATAATGATTTATTGTATATGAACCATATGAAATCATAAATTCCAGAACTGTCCATTCAAGCAAGTCATATCAACACATACGAAAAAGTGAATAATCCAAACAATCTAAAGAATTCCTAGATATTCTTTAAATTGTCCGGAATAATGTGGGAAATTTTTTAATTATTTTTCGTATTTTATCTATTAATTCTATAAAATGCTAAGGAACATGACTGGACCTAGAATAAAATTGAGAGGACTTACTTTCATCCAATGGGCTAATAGCCAGGTCACAAAGACCCTGAGAGCTCAGAGAAGTTTGGGGGAGGGGACCTACTGGAATAGTTGTTGGGAGACGATGGTAGCCTCACGTCAAAGCCATCCGTCGTGTTTTTAACGTGCAAAGGGCATGACTCTCCCGCACACGGAGGCTCGTAATCTGTAGTTCCCAGGTTCGAGTCCCAGCTGGGTCAGCGTTGAGATTTATCTCCGCAAAATTCCCCGCCCTGCCCACGGTCAGTAGGGGACACCGATGGGCTTGGAAAGGCCGCGGTCCGTCGGATGGGACGTTAAGCCGTGTCCCCGTGTGCGGGAGAGCCATCCCCTGTGCACGTTAAAGAACACGCTGGATGGCCTTGACGGGAGGCTACCATCTGTCTCCCAACAGCTGTTCCAGTGGGTCCCCTCCCCCAACCTTCTCTGAGCCTTCGTGGTCCATGTGACCTGGCCATTTAGCCCATGGTGTGCAGAAAAGTGCCGCTCAGAGGTAAAACAACCCAACCCAACCCTAAAGATACCAGGCCTGAATAGTGCATTAATAGAAGTAATATTTAAATATAAATATATGTAAGTTTTAATATAAATTTATAAAACTACCGGAAGAGTTTCAAAAAATTTTATGTTTGAAAGAAAATAAATGCTTATTTAAGATTATATTTCTTTTAAACATTTTCTGGTAGTTTATTTAATTTTAACAATTTAATAATTAATAAACTAGTCCACAACAGTTTAATAAACTAATAGTATGCAAATTGTCCTGTCTTATCGTAATCTGAATTAAATAGCTTGTAGTTAAATTTTAGACAAATTAAATCACTTAAAAATTGTTTTACCTCTGAGCGGCACTTTTTTGCACACCATGGGCTAAATGGCCAGGTCACATGGACCCCGAAGGCTCAGAGAAGGTTGGGAGAGGGGACCCACTGGAACAGCTGTTGGGAGACAGATGGTAGCCTCCCGTCAAGGCCATCCAGCGTGTTCTTTAAAGTTGGGTTGTTTTACCTCTGAGCGGCACTTTTTTGCACACCATGGGCTAAATGGCCAGGTCACATGGACCCCGAAGGCTCAGAGAAGGTTGGGAGAGGGGACCCACTGGAACGGCTGTTGGGAGACAGATGGTAGCCTCCCGTCAAGGCCATCCAGCGTGTTCTTTAACGTGCACAGGGTATGGCTCTCCCGCACACGGGGCCACGGCTTAACGTCCCATCCGACGGACGGCGGCCTTTTCAAGCCAATCGGTGTCCCCTACTGACCGTGGGCAGGGCAGGGAATTTTGCGGAGATAAATCTCAACGCTGTCCCAGCTGGGACAGGAACCTGGGAACTACAGATTACGAGCCTGGCGCGCTACCGACTGAGCCACTCCCGCCCCCAGATATGGACAGAAGGATGAGGTAAGGGCACTTTGATAATTCAGGCCTGGACAACCATTGAACGAAAGGAGGGAAAAAAAGTGGGATTAAATTATGCATAAAAATTTAATACTTTAATTTATTTAAAATTTTATTAAAATCATACATTTAAACTTATATAATGAAATCATTTCTTCATTATTAGTTTATTAAAATATTTCAGAATATTTTCAATTATTTATTAAGCTTAAAAATAAGTATCTACCAGTTTAGTTTTCTGATCGAAAACTAAAATTACTGCCGCTAACTATTTAAAAAATTAGTTCTGCTCTTAATGTACTGTGTGCGCTTGGTTTATCAAGGTGCGATAGGATGAAGAGTCATTCATAAGCTGGGATACGTTAATTAACTCTGGGTCATCAACGTATGACTCGGATGGATTGGGTTGTTTTACCTCTGAGCGGCACTTTTTTGCACACCATGGGCTAAATGGCCAGGTCACATGGACCCCGAAGTCTCACAGAAGGTTGGGGGAGGGGACCCACTGGAACAGCTGTTGGGAGACAGATGTTAGCCTCCCGTCAAGGCCATCCAGCGTGTTCTTTAACGTGCACAGGGTATCGCTCTCCCGTACACGGGCCCACGGCTTAACGTCCCATCCGACGGACGGCGGCCTTTCCAAGCCCATCGGTGTCCCCTACTGACCTTGGGCAGGGCGGGGAATTTTGCGGAGATAAATCTCAACTCTGACCCAGCTGGGACTCGAACCTGGGAACTATGACTCGGATGACACAAAATAAAAGTTCTGTAAAGAGTTATGATGAGGTAGGATGTACCAGGAAAACCGAACACAGATGACCTCAATTCTATTTCTGATTCATATAATATGAAACTCTGGATTAAAGTGATCCGGAAAAACGATATTCTATTCTATTTGAAAACTTTTCGCCTTGCAGAAATATAAAACACTCATGTTACTATGCATATCACGCTAGAGTACTAAATTTTAGCCTACAGTACTAAATTTTTTTTATACCAAAATTGGTGAAATGGTATACAATTTCGAAACCGCATTGGCGAGAGACTAGTTAGAGTTGTCTGTTAGTGACAAACCAAAATCTTGTTCTGTAAGACCTGAATCTTAAGAATATTGATGGATGTAGTATTCGCCCATATGGGTGAAGCATAGAGAATCACCGGTCTGATGATAAACAATGTAACAATAATCACTTAAAAATATTATATTTGGAAGAATAAAATATATACCGGTAATTTAAAAGAAACTAACCAATTCAAATTTAAGAGAATAAAATTGATATAACAATAGAAAATATGCTTTATTACCGAAAAGAATATATTTGTGTCCTATGATGTTCTATAACACGTAATTTTACTGATTGACAGATTTATTTTAGTGGAGAACTGAGTATATATATAACAAAGTTGGTGAAATGGTATACAATTTCGAAACCGCATTGACGATAGACTAGTATTGAATACGGTTTTAATGTTCCAGATTATCCAGTTTTGATTTCAGAAAGAATATCCATTTTTTTTTTCATATGAAAATAATGGAAAAAAATTTTAGGCTAAACTTACTGTAAAATTATAAAATGGAACCATGATGTCACAAACTTAAAAATAAATAAAACAAAGTAACTTTCTGTAGAGAATGTAGCATCGTAGATCGTATAATCATATTCGATGTACCGGGTAATAATTTTACCCTTAACCATCTCCATCATAAAGATATGCCTATTTGGCATGAGTAAGAACAAAATATAGTAGTAAATCACCCTTAGGTAGGCCCCTAAGGGCAAACATAAGAAAAGCTAAAAATAGCAGTAAAATTGTATAAGAAACCTAAAACGGGTAGGTCTCCTCAGAGAACGCTACCGTTTTAGGCCTCTTGTACTTGTTCAAAACAGTATGATCGTAAAGAATCAGAGAAGAAATAATCTCATTGGGATTATTGCTTACAGCCTCAAAAAAACTTTTTGAGGTGCGTTTTATATGTATATATATATAATATGATGCCCAGGTGATTATGGAGTTGTCTGTTAGTGACAAACCAGGGGGCATCGACCGCAGTTCTCAAAATCTTGTTCTGTAAGACCTGAATTTTACGAATATTGGTGGGTGTAGTATTCGCCCATATGGGTGAAGCATAGAGAATCACCGGTCTCATGATAAACAATGTAACAATAATCACCAAAAAGTATTATATTTGAAAGAATAAAATACCTACCGGTAATTTAAAAGAAACTAACCAATTCAAATTTAAGAGAATAAAATTGATAAAACAATATAAAATATGCTTTATTACTGAAAAGAATATATTTGTGTCATATGATGTTCTATAACATGTAATTTTACTGATTTAAGTATTGGCTGGGTAGTACATTTTTTTTAAATATATAATTTCTAGTGAAAAGAAATATTATTACAATTATTATTAAATATAATAATTATTATAATTAATTCTTATTCACAATGTACTTACTCTTTTAAGCACCAGATATATGAATAAAAATGTGTAGATTAAGATTTTGTTGCCACTAGATTGAGTCTTGTATTACTAGAAAGATAATTATGAATAACATAGAAAATGAAACTCCTGAATTCTCCTTTAATATTAGTAAAACGACTTATAGATATAAATTAATAATTGGATTGATAATTTCTTAATGTAATTTATAACATTCCTTCATAATTCTTTAATAAATTAAACTACTTACGTTACAACACAAAAAATGATATATATTGAAATCTTTTAGTAATTTATTAAACTACCGCCAAAATGTTTTTTCTTCTAAATGGAATTTTATTTCTATGCGCTCAAAAAATAATGTTATTGCATACATCAAAGCAGAAACGTAATAAAATATTCCCTACATTTATTAAAAAAGAAAGAACGAAGTCTTTCACTCTAAAGCACGAAGCATTTTCTAACATATATCAAATTAGAAATCAAGTTTCGCTGCACAATACGATGACGTCGTCAAAATATGCTTCAAGGTTTTCCATTTCATCTCGTGCTTAATTATAGACTGATATTATATTTATAACTTTCTTCAGTTAGCTTTTAGGAATATTTAAAAAAAAAAACTTTCACCCTACTATTTTTTTTTACCTCGATAAAAATTCATGTTTATATAAATATGTTATGAATAGTTCTGTTCCATTACTTACCGCTATTTTTTTAATCAATATTATCAATAACTGAACATTTTGCTTACATGATTTTCGGAGATCTGCTCATTTGCTTTTTTATAATATGTGTGGATGTTGCGTTGTTGTTTTCGTATGAGCGGCACTTTTTTTTGCACAAACGGGGCTAAATGGCTAGGTCACAAGGACCCCGAAGGCTCAGAGAAGGTTGGGGGAGGGGACCCACTGGAACAACGGTTGGGAGACAGATGGTAGCCTTCCGTCAAGGCCATCCAGCGTGTCCTTTAACGTTGGGTTGTTTTAGCCCTGAGCGGCACTTTTTTGCACACCATGGACTAAATGGCCAGGTCACAAGGACTCCGAAGGCTCAGAGAAGGTTGGGGGAGGGGACCCACTGGAACAGCTGTTGGGAGACAGATGGTAGCCTCCCGTCAAGGCCATCCAGCGTGTTCTTTAATGTTGGCTTGTTTTACCTCTGAGCGGCACTTTTTTGCACACCATGGGCTAAATGGGCAGGTCACAAGGATCCGAAGGCTCAGAGAAGGTTGGGGGAGGGGACCCACTGGAACAGCTGTTGGGAGATAGATGGTAGCCTCCCGTCAAGGCCATCCAGCGTGTTCTTTAATGTTGGCTTGTTTTACCTCTGAGCGGCACTTTTTTGCACACCATGGGCTAAATGGCCAGGTCACAAGGACTCCGAAGGCTCAGAGAAGGTTGGGGGAAGGGACCCACTGGAACAGCTGTTGGGAAACAGATGGTAGCCTCCCGTCAAGGCCATCCAGCGTGTTCTTTAATGTTGGCTTGTTTTACCTCTGAGCGGTACTTTTTTGCACACCATGGGCTAAATGGCCAGGTCACATGGACCCCGAAGGCTCAGAGAAGGTTGGGGGAGGGGACCCACTGGAACAGCTGTTGGGAGATAGATGGTAGCCTCCCGTCAAGACCATCCAGCGTGTTCTTTAATGTTGGCTTGTTTTACCTCTGAGCGGCACTTTTTTGCACACCATGGGCTAAATGGGCAGGTCACAAGGACTCCGAAGGCTCAGAGAAGGTTGGGGGAGGGGACCCACTGGAACAGCTGTTGGGAGATAGATGGTAGCCTCCCGTCAAGGCCATCCAGCGTGTTCTTTAATGTTGGCTTGTTTTACCTCTGAGTGGCACTTTTTTGCACACCATGGGCTAAATGGCCAGGTCACAAGAACCCCGAAGGCTCAGAGAAGGTAGGGGGTGGTGACCCACTGGAAGAGTTGTTGGGAAACAGATGGTAGCCACTCAGCGTGTTCGCGTGTTCTTTAACGTGCACAAGGTATGGCTCTCCCGAACACTGGGTCACAGCTTAACGTCCCATCCGACGGACGGTGGCCTTTTCAAGCCTATCGGTGTCCCCTACTGACCGTGGGCAGAGCGAGGAGGTTTGCGGAGATAAGTCTCAACGCTGACCCAGCTGGGACTCGAACTGGGAACTGCAGATTACGAGCCTGGCACGTTACCGACTGAGCCTCCCCCGCACCTCTGCTTACTGTATTTTCCACTGCAATGGAAATAAAGTTTTCTATCTTCTTTACTTTTTTTCCTATATCCTAAACTGCACTAAATCATTGGGACCTGACGTCATCTAGGGCGGGAGTGGCTCAGTCGGTAGCGCGCCAGGCTCGTAATCTGCAGTTCCCAGATTCGAGTCCCAGCTGGCTCAGCGTTGAAATTTATCTCCGCAAAATTCCTCGCAATGCCTATGGTCAGTAGGGGACACCGATGGGTTTGGAAAGACCGCCGTCCGTCGAATGGGACATTAAGCCGTGGCCCCGTGTGCGGGAGAGCCATACCCTGTGCACGTTAAAGAATACGCTGGATGGCCTTGACGGGAGGCTACCATCTGTCTCCCAACAGCTGTTCCAGTGGGTCCCCTTCCCCAACCTTCTCTGAACCTTCGGGGTCTATGTGACCTGGCCATTTAGCCCATGGTGGGCAAAAAAAGTGGCGCTCAGATGTAAAACAACCCAACGTTAATGAACACAGTGGATGGCCTTGACGGGAGGCTACCATCTATCTCCCAACAGCAGTTCCAGTGGGACCCTACCCCAACCTTCTCTGAGCCTTCGGGGTTCTTGTGACCTGGCCATTTAGCCCATTGTGTGCAAGAAAGTGCCGCTCAGAGGTAAAACAACCCAACGTTAAAGAACACGCTGGATGGCCTTGACGGGAGGCTACCATCTGTCTCCCAACAGCTATTCCAGTGGGTCCCCTCCCCCAACCTTCTCTGAGCCTTCGGGGGTCCATGAGACCTGGCCATTTAGCCCATGGTGTGCAAAAAAGTGCCGCTTAGAGGTAAAACAATCCAATCCAATCCAACTCCAACCTTCTCTGAGCCTTCGGAGTTCTTGTGACCTGGCCATTTAGCCCATTGTGTGCAAAAAAGTGCCGCTCAGAGGTAAAACAACCCAATTCAAATGGTAATAGATTTCTGTAAATATGGAATATAGGGAAGAAAGTATATATACTTGTTAACTTTTCAACTACTTACGTAAAAAGTTAAGAGATTGTATCAAAATACTTCGTAAAGTTTTCGGCACTATTTAACTTTGGTGTAGACCAAATAAGTTACCCAACTAAGCTTACATTGAGTTTATGAACCTCGTTAGAGCAAATTGGTGCCACGCAGCTTGGTTGCACCGTGTAAACTATCTTTTAATCAGCGCGGTTTGATCACCTACGATATATACCATGGGATCAATAGGAAATGAATGAAACATTAAAGGATGCTGTCCTTTAGTAGAGTGTATAGCGAGGGATAGTGAGGAAAAGGAGGAATGGATCTAGAAGTGAGTTGCTAGGTTGTTTTACCTCTGAGAAGCATTTTTTCTACACAGGGGGAAAATGGCCAGGTCACAAAGACCCCCAAAGTGTCGGAGAGTTGGGTTGGGTTGTTTTACCTCTGAGCGGCACTTTTTTGCACACCATGGGCTAAATGGCCAGGTCACATGGACCCCAAAGGCTCAGAGAAGGTTGGGGGAGGGAACCGACTGGCACAGCTGTTGGGAGACAGATGGTAGCCTCCCGTCAAGGCCATCCAGCGTGTTCTTTAACGTGCAACAGGGTATGGCTCTCCCGCACACGGGCCACGGCTTAACGTCCCATCCGACGGACGGCGGCCTTTCTAAGCCCATCGGGGCAAAATAAGGAAAAATTGATAAGGTAAAGCCTATTGCATGAAAAGCAACTAATATTTTTAGAAAAGAATGCCGTACAACAAAATTATATCATCCTAACTATCGAAAATTTTCTACATATTTATTTCTATCATTATTATTACTGATGTACAGTCGCTCAAAAAATATCCTTGCACTATGGTTGATTACAGAATTCAGAAAAAATATCTGGCAGCGATTTTGCTAGAAATTAGTGATCTGGCAACTTCGTGTCACGTGACACGAAGGTTGCCAGATCCTAATTTCCAAAAAAATCCTTGCCAGATATTTTTTCTGAATTCTGTAATCAACCATAGTGTTGGAATATTTTTTTGAGCGACTGTATTTTGATACTAATTTACACACTAATTTTATTATAAATAATACTTTTTCAGGAAGATTTTTTTTGTATTTATTAGTAGTATGATGATAAATGATGATAATATATATAAAGCTTTAAAAAAAATAATGTATATTTATAAATAAACATTATGTAAAATGTAATATTATAAACTACCAGTAATAATAATAGTAATAAATGTATAAGAATTGTCCAGATTATAAGACTACCTGTGTGACGTCATAACTTAGTTGTTGGTCCACCTAGTGTTGATTTATCATAAGAATTGGCTGGATCGAAATGTTTGGAAAAGAAGTAACAGCTTTTTTAATGTTCCTTCAATACTCCAATAACTCCCGTATCACAGGCTTAGGTAGAATTAATTAAGCAATTAATTGACGGTGATTAATTAGGTCCGAGAAATTAATTGAAGTCACAAATACCATTTTTGGGTCCCCTTATCTGATATTTCCGAACATTAATCACAACAGCAGTTTTTTAGGAAGCAAATGTTTAGCTTGGTGTAAATAACGTTCATGGAAGGTAGCAATTAAGCGCTAAAGATTTCTACTGGTAGCTTTTAAGGAAACATGCGTTTTTTTAAAACTATGTAACAAAAGTGATCAAAATTAATTAGAACTTTATAAATTTTGTTTTTTCTGAGTTTTAGTATCAAGTATCTATCATAAGATAATAATGCATTATTCCAAAACACCTGAATTTTTTTTATTCGTATTAGGAAAAATTATCACAAATAATATAAACTTATTCAAAATATATTTATATCATAAAGCAGTGATATGAATTATTTAAATTATTATTATTTTCAATTCAAAGAGCGTTGCTAAATTCAAAGTATTATCCAATTTCAATACTCAGTAATTAATTTATTGAGATTTATATTATGTAAAAATTATCTACCACGCTTGAGAAAGAGAAGCAAGCAAAATAAATGCAAGCTTATTCGCAGCACTCCCAAAACAATATATTGCGTTATTTAGAAATAAATAGTTATACTAAATTTTAGACAACTTTAATCTCTAGAGATATTTAATTTAAATCTTATTTTCTCTCCTTTTGTTCAACGGCTGTCCATGCTCGATGTATCTATGAAAACCCCCTATAACAGAAGGCTGGCGAACCATGTTATGACGTCAACATACGTAAATAATTTAGATTTCTCTTACATATTTATTTCTATTATTATTACTGGTGAACTTTTATGATAAATCATCGCACTAAAGTTTATTTCAAAATATGCCTTATTTAGTAGGATAATTATTCATGTTATTAGCATTATGGTAATTAGTAGCTGATGCGAAAAATGTTCCATCTAAATAAGTTATAGTTACAAATAAACATTAATATAAAGTTTACTATAAAAGTACATCAGTAATAATAATGGAGATAAATATATAATAATTTCCTAAATTATAGAACTATTTATGCTGACGTCATGACTTATACCTCAGACCTTCTGTTACAAGGGGTTTTGATTTAGGTGACCTTCAATTGGTACCCAAGAGGAAAGCTACCTAGATAGGACTGGGTCTGAACAGCTAACTAAGAGAAAAAGTAAAATTTAAATTTATAGGTGCTTCAAATAAAATTTATCCATTAAGCTTAATGTAATGGGGCGGGGGTGGCTCAGTCGGTAGCGCGTCAGGCTCGTAATCTGTAGTTCCCAGGTTCGAGTCCCAGCTGGGTCAGCGTGGAGATTTATCTCCGCAAAAATTCCCCGCCCTGCCCACGGTCAGTAGGGGACACCGATGGGCTTGGAAAGGCCGCCGCCCGTCGGACGGGACGTTAAGCCGTGGTCCCGTGTGCGGGAGAGCCATACCCTGTGCACGTTAAAGAACACGCTAGATGGCCTTGACGGGAGGCTACCAGCTGTCTCTCAACAGCTGTTCCAGTGGGTCCCCTTCCCCAACCTTCTCTGAGCCTTCGGGGTCCATGTGACCAGGCCATTTAGCCCATGGTGTGCAAAAAAGTGCCGCTCAGAGGTAAAACAACCCAACGTTAAAGAACACGTTGGATGGCCTTGACGGGAGACTACCATCTGTCTCCCAACAGCTGTTCCAGTGGGTCCCCTCCCCCAACCTTCTCTGAGCCTTCGGGGTCCATGTGACCTGGCCATTTAGCCCATGGTGTGCAAAAAAGTGCAGCTCAGAGGTAAAACGACCTAACCCAACTTAATATAATAGTTAACTGTTTTGAAAACCTTAGCAGTTATTTAAAAATAATCAATAGCATTTTAATAAAGTCGAAATAAATTAATTATTGAATTTTTTATTAAACAAAAACTACCAGTAGATTTTAAATAAAATAATTTACATAAATGCTTTATAGAGTTTTAGCTCGTTTAGTTTGCACAATTACAATGCCTGCGTTATCATAATATGCACTCGTATATACTATGGTAAGATTACGAACTGTTTACTGTGATGGTGAAGTTACCATTCAATGAATTTATTTTGATTTCCGGCCGCATTGATAATTTTTACGGGTGGAAAAATATGTACGGGTCAATAACTGCCAAAAGCGTTTTTTTTTTTGTCTATGAATACATATTAGATGGACACCTATATTTCTTCTTTTTGATTCAATTTCAAAATCCGAAGAGCCGCTTTTTAGCTAAGCTTTCTGCAGCAACGAGATTAAATCCTACTATAAAAAAAATCGTTCGACCGCCAGTCACCGCCAATATTTCCGAAATAGAACTTTGTTAAAGAACGATTTTCATGATCGTTTAAATGCGCATGACCGCCCAAAATGATTGCTTAAATCCTTTCATAATATTTTTTTTTCTTTGTCCTCTCCCATGTTTAATTAAATATATTATCTAAAATAATGAGACTACCAGTTGTTAATTTTTTTTATTTTGTTTCCTTGATCTTTTGTATTTTTAATAATAATTAAAATTGGATATGAAAAAAAAGCGTTTTTTTATTTTTTATTTGTTTTTCACTTTTTTTAATTAATTAAATTTTTAAACTGATCTTCTTTTCTCATTACGTGTCAATTTGTTAGTCACCGATCCTTTGGGAGCGGGGGTGGCTTAGTCGGTAGCGCGCCAGGCTCGTAATCTGTAGTGCCCAGGTTCGAGTCCCAGGTGGGTCAGCGTTGAGATTTATCTCCGCAAAATTCCCCGCCCTGCCCACGGTCAGTAGGGGACACCGATGGACTTGGAAAAGCCGCCGTCCGTCGGATGGTACGTTAAGCCGTGGCCCCGTGTGCAGGAGAGCCATACCCTGTGCACGTTAAAGAACACGCTGGATGGCCTTGACGGGAGGCTACCATTTGTCTCCCAACAGCTGTCCAGTGGGTCCCCTCCCCCAACCTTCTCTGAGCCTTCGGGGTCCATGTGACCTGGCCATTTAGCCCATTGTGTGCAAAAAAAGTGCCGCTCAGAGGTAAAACAACCCAACCCAACCGATCCTTTGAAGGGACACAGTTCTTGAACTGAAGCATATACAAATCAGCCATCTTTGCCTTACCTTACTTTTAAAGTCTGGTTGCCAAATCGTTAACCTTAAATACTTATCGAAATGTATTTTTACAAGATTATGAGAAGTTTAGTTTTCACTGAATGGCAACTTCACCGTCAGAGTAAACAGTTCATAAGTTTACCTTCTAATCTTTCTATTTTTATAATGTTTTCTGCGACATTCGATATTTTAAAGCACGGTACTTGATGGATTGTGTTGTTTTACCTGTGAGCGGCACTTTTCTGCACACCATGAACTAAATGACTAGGTTACAAAGACCCCGAAGTGTTAGAGAAAATTTGGGGAGGGGACCCTTTGGAACACCTGTTGGGAGACAGATGATAGCCTCCCATCAAGGCCATCCAGTGAGTTCTTTAACATTGGGTTGTTTTACCTCTGAACGGCACTATTTTTGCACACTACGGGCTAAATGACCAGGTCACAAGGACCCTGAAGCCTCAGAGAAGGTTGGGGGAGGGGACCCACTGGAACAGCTGTTGGGAGACAGATGGTAGCCTCCCGTCAAGGCCATCCAGCGTGGTCTTTAACGTTGGGTTGTTTTACCTCTGAGCGGCACTTTTTTTCACACCATGGGCTAAATGGCCAGGTCACAAGGACTCCGAAGGCTCAGAGAAGGTTGGGAGAGGGGACCCACTGGAACAGCTGTTGGGAGACAGATGGTAGCCTCCCGTCAAGGCCATCCAGCGTGTTCTTTAACGTTGGGTTGTTTTACCTCTGAGCGGCACTTTTTTGCACACCATGGGCTAAATGGCCAGGTCACATGGACCCCGAAGGCTCAGAGAAGGTTGGGGGAGGGGACCCACTGGAACAGCTGTTGGGAGACAGATGGTAGCCTCCCGTCAAGGCCATCCATCGTGTTCTTTAACGTGCACAGGGTATGGCTCTCCCGCACACGGGGCCACGGCTTAACGTCCCATCCGATGGACGGCGGCTTTTGCAAGCCCATCGGTATCCCCTACTGACCGTGGGCAGGGCGGGGAATTTTGCGGAGATAAATCTCAACGCTGACCCAGCTGGGACTCGAACCTGGGAACTACAGATTACGAGCCTGACGCGCTACCGACTGAGCCACCCCCGCTGGTAAGGAATCTGATGATTCACTTCTCTGAAAGAAGAGAGTGAATCGAGCTAACAACCGGGAATCCTGGGGGCAAATCTCCTGTAACAGAAAGCCAGTGGACCCAATTTATGACGTCAGCTTAAATAGTCGTACTATTTAGCCAATCCTTATTTTTTAATTATAATATTATTACTGGTGGACTCTTGTGTTAATCTTATACTAATGTTCATCTATAAATATATTTTATTTAGAAAGAAAATTATTCTCATTTATTATCAAATATCACATGTTTATTAATACAAATATTTTTCACCTAAATGAAATATATTTTCAGATAAACATCAGTATAAATATTAGCACAGAATCCACCAGTATAAATATTAGCACAGAATCCACCAGTAATAATATTAGAATAAAAAATATATAAGGTGTCTATATAATAGGACTACTTAAACTGACGTCATAAATTTTGTTCTCTGGCTTTCTGTTATAGATGATTGATGCAACAGCTCCAACAACAGAAGGCCGGTGGACCCTATTATGACGTCACTATAAGAAGTTCTAAAAATAGAGATTTTTTTCTTAAAGATTTATTTCTGTTATTATTACTGGTGTACTTTTATAGTAATCTTTACACTAAAATTTATTTATAAATATACATTATTTAAAAGGAAAATTATACACATGTATTAACAATCATCATAATGCTGATAAGTAGCAATCATTTTTCTTCTAAGTAAAGTATATTTAAAAGTAAATATTTATAAATTGATCATTAAAAAAGTACACCAGTAATTATAATAGATATAAATATATAAGAATTATTCACATTAGATGTCTGCTTATGCTGACGTAATAACTTGGTCCAATGGACTTCTGCTATAGGAGGTGTCGGTTGATGGCCTAGGCCGGAAGGTCACAGTTCCTAGTATTATATAAAAATAAAATAAAATAAATACTCCCTCAAGCAGCTGCTTGCCACAGAGTTCTGACAGGAACCTGTCAGTTTATATGCCATAGTAGAAGATCTGAGAGGATGGCAGTACCACAGTAGAAAGGAAACACACACAGCCATGCCTTACCCGGGGCTCGAACCCAGATCCCTTAGATCATTAGCCAAGCGCGCTTACCATTCGGCCATGGTATTATACTAGGTGTAATTCGAAAAGGGTAGACTTTTGTTTGTGACGTCTGCTATGACATAACAAGTGGAGGAAATTTTCGTTTCCCCGTAATTCCGGGGGCGGGGTGGCTCAGTCGGTAGCGCGCCAGGCTCGTAATCTGTATTTCCCAGGTTCGAGTCCCAGCTGGGGCAGCGTTGAGATTTATCTCCGCAAAATTCTCCGCCCTGCCCACGGTCAGTAGGGGACAACGATGGGCTTGGAAAGGCCGCCGTCCGTAGGACGACGATCGTTAAGCCGTGGCCCCGTGTTCGGGAGAGCCATACCCTGTGCACGTTAAAGAACACGCTGGATGGCCTTGACGGGAGGTTACCATCTGTCTCCCAACAGCTGTTCCAGTGGGTCCCCTCCCCCAAACTTCTCTGAGCCTACGGGGTCCATGTGACCTGGCCATTTAGTCCATGGTGTGCAAAAAGGTGCATCTCAGAGGTAAAACAACCCAACGTTAAAGAAATGTTGGGTTTGGAGACAGATGGTAGCCTCCCTTCAAGGCAACTGGATGGCCTTGAAGGGAGGCTACCATCTGTCTCCCAACAGCTGTTCCAGTGGGTCCTCTCCTCCAACCTTCTCTGAGCATTCGGGGTCCTTGTGACCTGGTCATTTTGCCCATGGTGTGCAAAAAAGTGCCGCTCAGAGGTAAAACAACCCAACGTTAAAGAATACGCTGGATGGCCTTGACGGGAGGCTACCATCTGTCTCCCAACAGTTGTTCCAGTGGGTCCCCTCCCCCAACCTTCTCTGAGACTTCGGGGTCCTTGTGACCTGGCCATTTAGTCCATTGTGTGCAAAAGAGGTGCAGCTCAGAGGTAAAACAACCAACCAAAAAGCTCTGGCATGTATCTAGAGAGTTGCGGGTTCGATTCCCGCTATGGGAGCAATAATTGTTTTCAGATGTTTCTAATAATTAATGAAATCAGCGTCCTTTTTTTCACAGACCAATTTACTCTTTAATCCGAATACCTCGTTGAAATGAGGCGCGGGTGTCAGTCATTTGTGCGCTACACTCGTAATCTGCGGTTCCCAAGATCGCCCCCCGTGGGCCAGCTTTAAGATTGATCTCTGCAAAATTGTCCGCGCTGCCCTCGGTCATTAGGGGCCATCAATGGGCTTGGAAACTCTGCTGTCCGTCGCATGAGATGTTAAGCTGTGGGGCTCTGTACAGTCGCTCATAAAATATCCGAAAACTATGGTTGATTACAGAATTCAGAAAAATATCTGGCAACGATTTTTTTTAGAAATTAGTGATTTGACAACCTTCGTGTACCAGATTGTACCAATTTGTACCATCGTGTACCAGTGTTGCCAGATCACTAATTTGTAAAAAAAATGTTCCCAGATATTTTTTATGAATTCTGTAATCAACTATAGTTTTCGGATATTTTTCTGAGCGACTGTACACGAAAGTTGCCGGATCACTAATTTCTAAAAAAAATCGTTGCCAGATATTTTTTCTGAATTCTGTAATCAACCATAGTGTTCAGATATTTTTTTGAGCGACTGTACACGAAAGCCATGATCTGGACAATTTAAGAACACCCTGGATGGCCTTGAAGGATCGCTGCCATGTGTATCCTAAAAGTTGTTCAATGCTTCCTCCATTTCCAACCTTTTCTGAGCCTTCGGGTCCTTGTGACCTGGCTATTTAGCCCATTGTGTGTAAAAACGTTCCACTCAGTGTTAAAACAACATAGTCTCCTTGAAATTAAATAAAAATATATTAAATATGAAGTATACTAAAATAAAAAAAATTGATGAATAAAAAACCCTAGTTTTAAATTTAGGGCTACATTATTATTCAGAAATTTTCAGGGCCTAAGGACTTCGAAAAACGCCATTTTGGCTATGGGGAGGGTTGTTTTACCTCTGAGCGGCATTTTTTTGCACACCATGGACTAAATGGACAGGTCACATGGACCCCGAAGGCTCGGAGAAGACTGGGTGAGGGGACCAACTGGAACAGCTGTCGGGAGACAGATGGTATCCTCCCGTCAAGGCCATCCAACGTGTTCTTTAACGTGCACAGGTTATGGCTCTCCCGCACACGGGGCCACGACTTAACGTCCCATCCGACGGACGGCGGCCTTTCCAAGCCCATCGGTGTCCTCTACTGACCGTGGGCCGGGCGGGGTATTTTGCGGAGATAAATCTCAACGCTGACCCAGCTGGGACTCGAACCTGGGAACTACAGATTACGAGCCTGGCGCGCTACCGATTGAGCCACCCTCGCCCTCAGCTATGGGGAGGAAAAATTATTTTATTAAACCTTTTATATAAGTGAATGGCACGAAATATAGTGCACATGTAAGTTTTGAAATTGGCCCATTGTCAGGGCTATTTTTTAAATGTAGGTCTCTGCCAGGACTATTTTTCGAATGTGGCCCATTGCCAGGTTTAGGGCCAGATTTAGAAAAAATAAAGGGCTGGGGCCGCCAAGAGACTGGATTTCCATGCAGTCGGGTTGATTTATCTCTGAGCGGCACTTTTTTGTGCATAATGGGCTAAATGGCCAAGTCACAAGGACCCCGAAGGCTCATTGATGATTGGGGGAGGGGACTCACTGGGCATCTATTAGGATACAGATGGTAGCCTACCGTGAAGACCATCCAGCGTATTCTTTAACATTGGGTTATTTTACTTCTGAGCGACACTTTTTTGCACACAATGGGCTAAATGGCCAAGTCACAAGGACCCCGAGGGCTTACTGATGATTCGGGGAGGGAACTCACTGGCATCTATTAGGATACAGATGGTAGCCTACCGTCAAGACCATCCAGCGTGTTCTTTAAAGTTGGGCTATTTTACTTCTGAGCGACACTTTTTTGCACACAATGGGCTAAATGGCCAAGTCACAAGGACCCCGAAGCTCACTGATGATTGGGGGAGGGGACTCACTGGGCATCTATTAGGATACAGATGGTAGCCTACCGTGAAGACCATCCAGCGTGTTCTTTAACGTTGAGTTATTTTACTTCTGAGCGACACTTTTTTGCACATAATGGGCTAAATGGCCAAGTCACAAGGACCCAGAGGGCTCACTGATTATTTGGGGAGGGGACTCACTGGGCATCTATTAGGATACAGATGGTAGCCTCCCGTGAAGACCATCCAGGACGTTGGGTTATTTTACTTCTGAGCGACACTTTTTTGCACACAATGGGCTAAATGGCCAAGTCACAAGGACCTCGAGGGCTTACTGATGATTCGGGGAGGGAACTCACTGGGCATCTATTAGGATACCGATGGTAGCCTACCGTGAAGACCATCCAGCGTGTTCTTTAACGTTGAGTTATTTTACTTCTGAGCGACACTTTTTTGCAAACAATGGGCTAAATGGCCAAGTCACAAGGACCCCGAGGGCTCACTGATGATTGGGGAAGGGGACTCACTGGGCATCTATTAGGATACAGATGGTGGCCTCTCATCAAGGCCATCCAGTATGTTCTTTCACGTGCACAAGGTATGGTTCTCTCGCGCATAAGGGACCAGGGTTTAACGTCCCATCCGATTGACGACGACTTTTCCAAGCCCATCATTGTCCCCTATTGACTAAGGCCAGGGCTGGCAGTTTTGTGGACTCGAACTCTACCTGTAATTATATAGTCTTAATGTTCTTAAATAAAATCTCTCCGCTATGACGTTGTTAAAATAGGTGTCATGGGCCTAAACTTAGCTAAGCCGAGAATTTGTGGAAGAGAAGGTCGTACGTTATGACATCCTTTTTCGTTATCGTACGTTATGACATCCTTTGTTCCTAGAGTTTGTCTGGAATCCACACAGCATGTATCGAATTCAAGTCAATATTTGCCACTGGTTCTGGTGTCGAATTCCTCCTATGCATAATCGTTTCCCTGAGTGACGTCACAAAGATCAAAAATCATTTCTTACCATAAATATAATTTAATATATTTTATTACTGCTGATTTATGCTAATATTTTTTATAATATACTATTAACCTCCAAATGCTTGTAGAACATTAATATTTTATATGAATTAAGTTTTGGAAATTATCAGTCATTTTTCGCTAATTAAAATGCTTATTAAACAGCTGTTATTATCGAGAATTATATCTTATTAAAAATATAATTTAATGTATATTAATTTATACTGCAAATTTTAGTAATATACAATTATTTTTTAAATACATTACATTGATAAATAGTAATATTTTATAATATTTTATAAATATGGATGGTAATTACTGATTTTTTTTCGGGTAATTATGTAAATTACTCATAAAACAGCTGTAATTATCAGAAATTATTTATTACTATAAATAAAATTTAATATATATTAATCTATGCTGATACTTTTATTAATAAGAAATTAATTTTCAAATACATCTACATTTATATATTTTAATATTTTATGTTAAATAAAATTTGGAAATTATCAACTGACTTTTTTTCACCATTTAAATTATTTTTAAAAAAGCGTTTAAACGACCATTATAAAACAACTGTAATCATTAAAAATTATTTTTTCCTCTAAATATAATTTAATGTATATTAATTTATGCTGATAATTTTATTAATAGACAATAAATACATTATAATGCATCAATATTTTATATTAATAGAGCTTTACAAATTATCAACTAATTTTTTTCGATAATTAAAATGCAAAAAACATCATAATTGTCATCCTCAATTTCGCCACTGATATAAAATAATCGTTTAATGAACACAGAAATTAGGGGCGGGGGTGGCTCAGTCGGTAGCTCGCCAGGCTCGTAATCTGTAGTTCCCAGGTTCGAGTCCCAGCTGGGTCAGCGTTGAGATTTATCTCCGCAAAATTCCCCGCCCTGCCCACGGTCAGTAGGGGACACCGATGGGCTTGGAAAGGCCGCTGTCCGTCGGATGGGACGTTAAGCCGTGGCCCCGTCTGCGGGAGAGCCATACCCTGTGCACGTTAAAGAACACGCTGGATGGCCTTGACGGGAGGCTACCATCTGTCTCCCAACAGATGTTCCAGTGGGTCCCCTCCCCCAACCTTCTCTGAGCCTTCGGGGTCCATGTGACCTGGCCATTTAGCCCATGGTGTGCAAAAAAGTGCCGCTCAGAGGTAAAACAACCGAACATTAAAGAACACGCTGGATGGCCTTGACGGGAGACTACCATCTGTCTCCCAACAGATGTTCCAGTGGGTCCCCTCCCCCAACCTTCTCTGAGCCTTCGGGGTCCATGTGACCTGGCCGTTTAGCCCATGGTGTGCAAAAAAGTGCCGCTCAGAGGTAAAACAACCGAACATTAAAGAACACGCTGGATGGCCTTGACGGGAGGCTACCATCTGTCTCCCAACAGCTGTTCTGTGTGGGTCCCTTCCTCCAACCTTCTTTGAGCCTTCGGGGTCCATGTGACCTGGCCATTTAGCCCATGGTGTGCAAAAAAGTGCCGCTCAGAGGTAAAAAAACCGAACATTAAAGAACACGCTGGATGGCCTTGACGGGAGGTTACCATCTGTCTCCCAACAGATGTTCCAGTGGGTCCCCTCCCCCAACCTTCTCTGAGCCTTCGGGGTCCATGCGACCTGGCCGTTTAGCCCATGGTGTGCAAAAAAGTGCCACTCAGAGGTAAAACAACCGAACATTAAAGAACACGCTGGATGGCCTTGACGGGAGGCTACCATCTGTCTCCCAACAGCTGTTCTGTGTGGGTCCCTTCCTCCGACCTTCTTTGAGCCTTCGGGGTCCTTGTGACCTGGCCATTTAGCCCATGGTGTGCAAAAAAGTGCCGCTCAGAGGTAAAACAACCCAACCCAACACAGAAATTACGAATAAAGAATGCAAACAAATCAATCTCATAAATTTATGAACCCCCTTGAATATTTCGCTACGGTGACAGGCGTAATCCAACTTCATTCTGTCTTCAGTAATTGCAAAATCGGTTTCTTCTCTGAGAAGATTAAATCGATATTCACCAAGAAAAATGATATTCGATACTGCAAAAATATCTTTGAACCTGAGTAAGCAACATTCCAGTAACAGGGAAATATATTCATCATTCTCAAATGCTGAGGAGAAAATAAATGGCACGCTATAAGTAAAGATCAATATTGTGACATCGTGCTGAGTTGACAAACCCTCGGGGTTGAAGTCTCACAGTAAAAGAACGGTTTGTCTTCCAGTGCCATAATGTGAAAATATTTTGATTCTCGCCCGCCTTTATTCTTTTCTTAGACTGTCTTACAATCTGTCTTTTCATTTCTTTTTATTGAGAAGGATTTCTAAAGGCTTTCTTCTGATCGATGAAACCTTCAAACGAGGTGCTTTTGTTTCAGGGAAAACTGGAGGAGTCATGTATTAAATCTCGTGTCTCTAGAGAGTAGAGTGACAGTATGAAAACGCTGATTTTCATTACTGATTCATCGATGACAATACAATGAATAAGGAACAAAAGCCACGTTGAATTGTGTTACTTATTAACAAAAGGAATTCGCAGCAAATTTTCTTTTATTTAGAGAACTATTTTCTATTTTTCTAACGGTAGATTATTTATTCACCAATAATTTTGAAACGTTGCCTTGTTAACGTTTTCTTTTAATATATAATATCTTCTTATTAAGGTGCATTTTATTCAGTAAACAAATTAAAAGGTTTCGTAATAAACATCAGTTGAATGTCATTACTCTAATACACGAACAGCAAGGCTGGATTATGCTACTTATTAAAAAAGAAAGGTAGAAAAATTTTTCGTTTATTGAAAGAACTGTTTTTATTTTTCCAACGGTGGATTATTTGTTCAGCAATAATATTTGAAACTCTGCATTGTTAATGTTTGTTTTTAATATATAAAATTTTTATATTAGGAAGAATTTTATTTAGTAAACAAATTAATTTTCTTTTAATAAAACATCAGTTCAATACCATTAAGTTAATACACTCATAATAATCTATTCATTGTTATTAAGCAATTTCTTAAATTTTATTATTACGTCATTTCGTATTAAAGACGAACAAAATTAATATTTTAGAACATTATTCATATTTATTCGCGTTTTGGTAATTGCTAAAACCATATTTGTTATATTTATTCTTTGCGTAGTTATTAAAATATTTAACAATAAAATTATTCACGAGAATTTTAAAAATTAATAGCTACCAGTCGAATTTTAACTACAAATTCAATTAAATAATTATTTATTTAAAAATTAATTAGCTACTGCACAGTTGAAGTCTAGTCTCAGCCAACGATAACTTGAACAGCGCTGTCCAACTAGCGGCCGCACACGGATTTTTGTGGTACGCGAACGAAATCAAGTTTTTACTTGAAATTTTAAATAAATATCTGTAATCCATCTTATAATTTTTGTCAACTTATATTTCTATACTTGATATGCAATCTTCAACTTACTCCTTCTATTTACAATTATTATTGCATTATTTCAACATACTCATGGGAAAAAGTGAGTTTGACAAAGGTCAAATTGTAATGGCCAGACGACTGGGTCAGAGCATTTCTGAGACGGCAAAACTTGTGAGGTGCTCAGCCGTGGTTAGCACCTTCAAAAAGCGGTCCGAGGAGGGAAAAACCATGAACTGACGGCAAAGTTTGGGCCAACCACAGCTCATCTATGCTAGAGGTGAGCTAAGGCTACCCCGTATAGTACAAGCCAACAGAAAGGATAGTATGGCACAACTCGCCCATAATTTGAATGCTGGTGACGGGAGTAATGTTGAGCTGACGTATAAGTATGCTGATTGAGCTGACGTATACTTACGACTCAATCACAACATACAGTACATCGAACCCTGCTGAAATGGGGCTGCATAGCCGCAGGCCACCCCGAGTGCCCATGCTAACCTCGGTTCACCATCGAAAACACCTACAATGGGCACCTCTCTTGCGTTGCGATCTTAAGCAACCACGGCAATTCTCGATTCCGCCTACACGACACTACCAGTTATGAAAAGCCGCACTATCTAGAGCCGGGGGCAAGGAATACGCCATATAGGCGCACCTCAACCCCAGCCTCAGATGGCAGCAGTCCTATAGAAGGAAATTTGACCACCGGAAGGAACCTAACTTTAATCTGTTCCCCGGTTAGCCATGAACAAGGATTTATAGATCCAAGTTCGCTCGGCGTCCGGGGTGGAGACTCTTAGTAAGGCCCAGACTTTTGAGAGGGCTCTGGCCTACTAGGGGACCAAATCCGTTCTGCCGAGCCCTCGAACTGCTCACCCAGAGCACTTGATAGGTGAGGTCTCGGACACCGTCACCGTCCAACCAGCACGTCCAATCGGTCGGCGGCATCCTCAACCTCGGTTGGTCTTGGCTATGTCCAACTGGTTCCGCTATGCCAGTTGGCACAGCCTTCGACCGGGTTGCTGGACCCTAGGCCCCTTCACCACGACAAGGTGGTCCCCTGTTGGAGGGGGAGCGAACATCAAAACTGGACCTTGAATGATTAGAAGGAAGTCGTCTGGTCCGATGAATCTCGCTTGCTATTGCACCATGTGGACGGCCGGATTCTGTGTGTCCTTTTCCTTGGGAAATGTTGGCACCACAATGTACTGTGGGACGAAAACAAGCCGGTAGAGGAAGTGTAATGCTTTGGGCAATGTTCTGCTGGGAAACCCTGGGTCCAGTCATTCATGTGCAGGAAACTGATATCTACCACCTACCTAATTTGGGGCGGGGGTGTCTCAGTCGGTAGCGCGCCAGGCTCGTAATCTGTAGTTCTCAGGTTCGAGTCCCAGCTGGGTCAGCGTTGAGATTTATCTCCGCAAAATTCCCCGCCCTGCCCACGGTCAGTAGGTGACCATGGGCAGGGCGGAAATGGGCTTGGAAAGGACGCTGTCCGTCGGATGGGACGTTAAGCCGTGGCCCCGTGTGCGGGAGAGCGATACCCTGTGCACGTTAAAGAACACGCTGCATGGCCTTGACGGGAGGCTACCATCTGTCTCCCAAAAGCTGTTCCAGTGGGTCCCCTCCCCCAACCTTCTCTGAGCCTTCGGGGTCTTTGTGACCTGGCCATTTAGCCCATGGTGTGCAAAAAAGTGCCGCTCAGAGGTAAAACAACCCAACGTTAAAGAACACGCTGGATGGCCTTGACGGGAGGCTACCATCTGTCTCCCAAAAGCTGTTCCAGTGGGTCCCCTCCCCCAACCTTCTCTGAGCCTTCGGGGTCCATGTGACCTGGCCATTTAGCCCATGGTGTGCAAAAAAGTGCCGCTCAGAGGTAAAACAACCCAACGTTAAAGAACACGCTGGATGGCCTTGACGGGAGGCTACCATCTGTCTCCCAAAAGCTGTTCCAGTGGGTTCCCTCCCCCAACCTTCTCTGAGCCTTCGGGGTCCATGTGACCTGGCCATTTAGCCCATGATGTGCAAAAAAGTGCCGCTCAGAGGTAAAACAACCCAACCCAACCTACCTAATTTCATTGCAGGCCAGGTACATCCTTTCATGGCAACGGTATATCCCTCTAGTAGTGCCTTCTTTCAGCAGGATAATGCGCCATGCCACACTGTCTGGATTGTTCGAAAATGGTTCACGGTACATGAGGGAGACTTCCAGGTATTGCACTGGCCTCCAAATTCCCCACACATCAACCCAATCGAGCATCTGTGGTTTGTGTTGGAACAGCATATCCAATCTGTGGCGACTCAACCACGTAACTTACAAGAGTTAAAAGATCTGCTAGTAATGTGTTTGTATCAGATACCACAAGACACCTTTAGAAATCTTGTAGCGTTCATACCTCGTCGGGTAAGAGCTGGTTTGGCAGCACGTGGAGGACCAACATCATATTTGGCAGGTGGTCATAATGTTTTGTCTCTTCGATGTATAAGATATTTGTAAATGTTTAGATCTTGGGAGAGCAGGCAGCGAACAAGATTGACAATCTACCCTTAGTCCAACCAATACCTCCTATAACAGAAAGTCCGTGGACCAAATTGGGCGGGGGTGGCTCAGTCGGTAGCGCGCCAGGTTCGTAATCTGTAGTTCCCAGGTTCGAGTCCCAGCTGGGTCAGCGTTGAGATTTATCTCCGCAAAATTCCCCGCCCTGCCCATGGTCAGTAGGGGACACCGATGGGCTTGAAAAGGCCGCCGTCCGTCGGATGGGACGTTAATCCGTGGCCCCGTGTGCGGGAGAGCCATACCCTGTGCACATTAAAGAACACGCTGGATGGCCTTGACGGGAGGCTACCATCTGTTTCCCAATAGCTATTCCAGTGGGTCGCCTCCCCCAACCTTCTCTGAGACTTCGGGGTCCATGTGACCTGGCAATTTAGCCCATGGTGGGTAAAAAGTGCCGCTCAGAGGTAAAACAACCCAACCCAATCCATCGGGCCACGGCTTAACGTCCCATCCGACAGACGGCGGCCTTTCCAAGCAGATCGGTGTCCCCTACTGACAGTGGGCAGGGCGGGGAATTTTACGGAGATAAATCTCAACGCTGAACCAGCTGGGACTCGAACCTAGGAACTACAGATTACTAGCCTGGTGCGCTACCGACTGAGCCACCCCCGCCCCAAAGGCCGATGAAAATAGTTATGACGTCTACATTAGTAGTCCTGTAATCTATAAAACACTTATACATCTATTTCTATCATTACTGCTGGTGTACTTCTGTACTAATAACTACATTAATGATTATATATAAATGTATTATATTTAGAAGGAAAATAATTTGTATGTATTAGCATTACGATAATTTCTAATAAATGCGAATAATTTTCCTTCTAAATAAGATATATTTAAAAATAAATATTATTATTCATAGTAGTACACCATTAATAAAATTAGAAATAAATTTCAAAGAATTTTTTACACATAAAACTATCTCCGATGACGTCAACCTTGGTCATCTGCCTTCTGTTCTTAGTCCCGTTATCCAGTCAGATCCACTAATGCTGACGTCATAATTACTGGGTTGGGTTGTTTTACCTCTGAGCGGCACCCCTTTGCACACCATGGGCTAAATGGCCAAGTCACATGGACCCCGAAGGCTCAGAGAAGGTTGGGGGAGGGAACCCACTGGAACAGCTGTTGGGAGACAGATGGTAGCCTCCCGTCAAGGCCATCCAGCGTGTTCTTTAACGTTGGGTCTTTTTACCTCTGAGTGGCACTTTTTTGCACACCATGGGCTAAATGGCAAGGTCACAAGGACCCCGAAGGCTCAGAGAAGGTTGGGGAGGGGACCCACTGGAACAGCTGTTGGGAGACAGATGGTAGCCTCCCGTCAAGGCCATCCAGCGTGTTCTTTAACGTGCACAGGGTATGTCTCTCCACACACGGAGCCACGGCTTAACGTCCCATCCGACGGACGGCGGCCTTTCCAAGCCCATCGGTGTCCCCTACTGACCGTGGGCAGGGCGGGGAATTTTGCGGAGATAAATCTCAACGCTGACCCAGCTGGGGCTCGAACCTGGGAACTACAGATTACGAGCCTGGCGCGCTACCAACTGAGCCATCCCCGACCCTGATAACTACTGAAACGGCTTTCTGTTCCAGGTGGTGTTGACTGTGCCAGAGTTCACCTCTAGAAGACAAACAACGGCATTTTGAGATTTACTATTTCCAGCACCGAAATCCGTGAAACGTAATACCAAACGGAAATCTAGACCGCTATTCTTTTTTTCCGCTCAAAATACTTTCCCTGTACTTCTTACGAGAAAGTGTAGAAAGAATATTTTAAGCGGAAGCTTTTTCTCTTCTTCGTAAGGTGTGAAGTTGACGAAGAGTTTATGAATGACTTTTCTCTTCACCTGGAAACAGAAACACATCCTGACAGCTGTTATCTCTTTGATGCTGTTAAAACGGAAGAGGATTTTCCTTTCTTAAAGAAAAACAAAATGGCGCTGAAACAAAACCGGTGACTGGGAACGACTTTTAATGACAGAACACGTTCACAAACGTGAAAGAAATAAAATTGGATGAATAAGTCATGAATGGATTAGAGCTGGTTCATCACTTCCTGTAACAAAAGGCCGTATATTTCAGTTATGACGTCGCATGAGCTGTCAGAAAAAAAAAGATGTTTCTTATATAACTGTTTTTATTTTTAGTGGTGAATTTCAATATTCTTTATACTAATGTTTATTTACAAATATACCTTGTTTTATAAATATAATTATTCATATTCATTAGCATTTGATAAAGATAAGGTAAAAACTTTCTCGATGGTCCCAGGTTCGAGTCCCAGCTGGGTGAGCATTGAGATTTATCTCCGCAAAAATTCCCCGCCCTGCCCACGGTCAGTAGGGGACACCGATGGGCTTGGAAAGGCCGCCGTCCGTCGGATGGGACGTTAAGCCGTGGCCCCGTGTGTGGGAGAGCCATACCCTGTGCACGTTAAAGAACACGCTGGATGGCCTTGACGGGAGGCTACCATCTGTCTCCCAACAGCTATTCCAGTGGGGCCCCTCCCCCAACCTTCTCTGAGCCTTCGGGGTCCATGTGACCTGGCCATTTAGCCCATGGTGTGCAAAAAAGTGCCGCTCAGAGATAAAACAACCCAACCCAAATTCTCGATGGCCTAGTGGTTAGCGCCCAAAGGGACTTGGGTTTGAGCCCTGGAAAAGGTATGGTTGTTTTTCTGCCGAGTTCCCGCCTTCCTCACAGATCTTTATGACATATAAACTGACAAGCTCCAGCCAGTCTCTGTGGCAAGCAGCGGTTTGAAGGGAATATTTTTTGATTACTTAATTTCGAATATTTTTTTCTGAATAATGTATACGTAGTTACCTTAGTATAAAGATTAGTATTAAAATTTACCAGCAAAAATAATAGAAATAAATATGTAAGATGTAGTAGATGCTAATATTATCTATGTGACGTCATAACTTAGTTGTACGGCCTTCTGTTACAGGAAATGTTGTCTGGTTCCGTTTCTTGCCATTGTCGCGCCTCAGTTCACATGAGTCAATCTTCACGTTGTGTAAAAAGATCCGAGAGTTACTTCATCACATAGACTTTTAAGATTGGAATGAGTGTTACTGTTTTAATGGAACAGGTGAATTAGGCCACAATGCTTGTTTATGTCATGGAAGCTTTCGTAGTTCTCTAACCTTGGAAATAATGTTCTATGGAAAACTTCATTGCCGTCTCAAATGAAAAAACTTAATCTACAGTTGGATACACTCTGAGATAAAAGACTTTCTTGCAATTCATTTTGTTGCAATGAATTGTGCTTTGCCCAATATTTAACAATAAACAGCTACCTGTTAAATTTTATAGAAAAAATATTTAATTGGAACATTTATTTATTTAAAAGAAAAATTTATTCTTCTTCTAGTTCAGTGTCCTGACCCATGCAAGTGTGGTACAATTATATATTTCATGCCGATTGTAGTCGTTTTCTGTTTATGCGATGGCTTTTAGTAATTTGACAACAATTCATGTTTCTTGGCACCATATCTATTCTAATAGATAAATTAATAGTCAAATTCTGAGTAGTAATATGGATCAACTACAAGCCATTAAAATATCGTGACTAATATCATAATATGCTAGAAATTAATATTTAGTAATTAATTATCAATATTTTTATGCTAAATTTCAATATAAAATGACTACCGTTAATTTATCTAAGAAAATAATTATATGTTTTCAAACAGAAAAAAGAAATAGAACTGTTAATAACTTTTGAAACTACGACTTAACTATAGGAGCATATATTGTTCAAAACTAGAATAAGCCAATGCAAATTTACATTCATAAGCCGTCTTGTAATCACTAGAAACTGTTTAGAGTAGACTAATCTGCATTCGAGCTATATATACACAAGTGGCATTGTTCTCTGCCGTTTCCATGGTTTGATTTGCCGACATTCCCAGATCGGTGCTGCTATTTCGTGCCTGAATTTCCAAACCATTCCAGTGTTCAAACACGCCGTACAGTCAATAACGGCAATTGAACTGCATGGTATCAGGCGAGATGATTTGAAATGCAAGATGAATTTGAGAGAGCCGAGATTGATGGGAGTTTAGTGAAGGTATGTAGAGCTGAATGTTATTATGATATGCGAGTAATCAGTCATTTTCTGCATGGGTAAACTGTTAACGTTTCAGAGATTGTACTGGCTGGTAAAGATATGATAAATATATTGGAAGCAGTTGTCTGGATAAAAATATTTAATCTTCTGAAATACCGAAATTGTTCGATAATTAATTGTTGACAGTGTTGCTAAGGACCCGTGTGGTTCACTTGGTAGCTGGCCATGCTAATATTAACTTTAAGTTCTCACATTAGAGATTTTTGAACGAATTTTTTGTTGGGTTGGGTTGTTTTACCTCTGAGCGGCACTTTTTTTGCGCACCATGGGCTAAATGGCCAGGTCACGTGGACCCCGAAGGCTCAGAGAAGGTTGGGTGAGGGGACCCACTGGAACAGCTGTTGGGAGAGATGGTAACCTCCCGTAAAGGCCATCCAGCGTGTTCTTTAACGTTGGATTGTTTTACCTCTGAGCGGCACTTTTTTGCACACCATTGGCTAAATGGCCAGGTGACATGGACCCCGAAGGCTCAGAGAAGGTTGGGGGAGGGGACCCACTGGAACAGCTGTTGGGAGACAGATAGTAGCCCCCCGTCAAGGTCATCCAGTGTGTTCTTTAATGTTGGGTTGTTTTACCTCTGAGCGGCACTTTTTTGCACACCATGGGCTAAATGGCCAGGTCACAAGGACACCGAAGGATCAGAGAAGGTTGGGGGAGGGGACCCACTGGAACAGCTGTTGGGAGACAGATGGTAACCTCCTGTCAAAGCCATCCAGCGTGTTCTTTAACATGCACAGGGTATGGCTCTCCCGTACACGGGGCCACGGCCTTCCCGCACTAAACGAGTATAATAACGATACTTCGACACTAAACTATAGAAATGACGAGCATTCTTCCACTAATAAAATAAATAAATAAATACCCCCTCAAGCAGCTGCTTGCCACAGAGGTCTGACAGGAGCCTGTCAGTTTATATGCCAAAGTAAAAGATCTGCAGGACCTCAGCAGAAAAACAACACATACATCCATGCCTTAACCCGGGGCTCGAACCCAGGTCCCGTAGATCAGTAGAAAAGAGTGCTAACCACTCGGCCACGGGAACCATTGTAATAATGAGCCTTACTCCACTGAAATAGATCATAATGATCCTTCCCCTCTTAAACAACAGTAATAATGATACTGCCCCCATTAAATGTGTAATAATGATATCTGCACCACTAAACCATGGTAATAGGGATGGAAGTATAATATTTAACAAGAGATGTTATCACACACCACACTTCCAAAACATTTTCCCCCCAAATTGATAAAATCTTCAAAAATACTTACACAAAATTCAAATATCGCATTTGTATTGCGAATAACTTGTGATAACAGTTGTGATTTAACTTGTTGAAGTAAATTTTTAAAACTAGCAAGATTTTCGCTTAAACGTTTCAGTTTCCATATTCTTTAAATATTAGATTAATATCATAGAAAATAGAGATTTAGAGAGCTTTTGTGGGTTGGGTTGTTTTACTTCTGCGCCGCACTTTTTTGCACACCATAGGCTAAATGGCCAGATCACATGAACCCCGAAGGCTCAGAGAAGGTTGGGGGAGGGGACCCACTGGAACAGCTGTTGGGAGACAGATGGTAGCCTCCCGTCAAAGCCATCCAGCGTGTTCTTTAATGTGCACAGGGTATGGCTATCCCGCACACGGGGCCACGATTGAACGTTTCATCCGACGGACAGCGTCCTTTCCAAGCCCATCAGTGTCTTCTACTGACCGTGGGCAGGGCTGGGAGTTTTGCGGAGATAAATCTCAAAGCTTGCCCAGATGGTACTCGAACCTGGGAACTACAGATTACGAGCCTGACGAGCTACCCTGGTACTCGAACCTGGGAACTACAGATTACGAGCCTGACGCGCCTCCGACTGAGCCACCCCAGCCCCGATTTAGAGAGCTCTGACCGAGATCTTCAATTTATGTCTAATGACTTTTTTCCGTAAAAATCTTATTTTCAAAATTAGGTAGATTTGAATGTGGCTATTCGTTCACTTCACATGAAAGTTTCCGGACATGCAATGTAGTGTATTTTGAGCGTTTCGAAACTTTTCCATACCTGAAAGAGAAAGAAATTTATGCAGTCTTTGAGGAAAATGAAACGGAGTCACCATAGACTGCTATTCAAATGATACTTTCTGTTAGATTTGCCTGATGACATATATCTAGAGACCTTGTGACACATCACTTGGCTTAGCTGGTTGCTTGGCTGTTGCAATAAATAAGTTACTGTAGAGTAATAACGATCCCTCCGTTTCTTAAAATCCAGAGTAATAACGATCCATCCGTTTCTAAATCCAGAGTAATAACGATCCATCCGTTTCTAAAACCAGAGTAATAACGATCCCCCCGTTTCTAAATCCAGAGTATTAATGATCCCTCCGTTTCTAAAACCCGAGTAATAATGATCTCTCCGTTTCTAAAACCAGAGTAATAACGATCTCCCCGTTTCTAAAACCAGAGTAATAACAATCCCTCCGTTTCTAAAACCAGAGTAATAACGATCCCTTCCTTTCAAAATCCAGAGTAATAACGATCCCTCCGTTTCTAAAAAAAACAGAGTAATAACGATCCCTCCGTTTCTAAAAAAAACAGAGTAATAACGATCCCTCCGTTTCTAAAACCAGAGTAATAACGATCGCTCCGTTTCTAAAAACAGAGTAATAACGATCTCTCCGTTTCTAAAACCAGAGTAATAATGATCTCTACGTTTCTAAAACCAGAGTAATAACAATCCCTCCGTTTCTAAACCCACAGTAATAACAATCCCTCCGTTTCTAAACCCAGAGTAATAACAATCCCTTTGTTTCAAAATCCAGAGTAATAACGATCCCTCCGTTTCTAAAAAACATAGTAATAGCGATCTCTCCGTTTCTAAAAACAGAGTAATAGCGATCTCTCCGTTTCTAAAAACAGAGTAATAGCGATCTCTCCGTTTCTAAAACCTGAGTAATAACAATCCCTCCGTTTCTAAAACCAGAGTAAAAATGATCCTTTCCACACATAAACCTTCTGGCTATTCGTTCACTTAACATGAAAGTGTCCGGACACTTTTTGCAATATAACGTATTTTGAGCGTTTCGAAATTTTGCACTACCGGAAAGAGAAAGGAATTTATACAATCTTGAGGAAAATGAAACGGAGTCACCATAGACTGCTATTCAAATGATACTTTCTGTTAGATTTGCCTGATGACATACATCTAGAGACCTTGTGACACATCACTTGGCTTAGCTGGTTGCTTGGCTGTTGCAATAAATAAGTTACTGTAGAGTAATAACGATCCCTCCGTTTCTAAAACCCGAGTAATAATGATCTCCGTTTCTAAAACCAGAGTAATAATGATTCCTCCGTTTCTAAAACCAGAGTATTAATGATCCCTCCGTTTCTAAAACCAGAGTAATAACGATCCCTCCGTTTCAAAATCCAGAGTAATAACGATCCCTCCGTTTCAAAATCCAGAGTAATAACGATCCCTCCGTTTCTAAAACCAGAGTAATAACGATCCCCCCATTTCTAAATCCAGAGTATTAATGATCCCTCCGTTTCTAAAACCCGAGTAATAATGATCTCTCCGTTTCTAAAACCAGAGTAATAACGATCTCCCCGTTTCTAAAACCAGAGTAATAACAATCCCTCCGTTTCTAAAACCAGAGTAATAACGATCCCTCCGTTTCAAAATCCAGAGTAATAACGATCCCTCCGTTTCTAAAAAAAAACAGAGTAATAACGATCCCTCCGTTTCTAAAAAAAACAGAGTAATAACGATCCCTCCGTTTCTAAAACCAGAGTAATAACGATCGCTCCGTTTCTAAAACAGAGTAATAACGATCTCTCCGTTTCTAAAACCAGAGTAATAATGATCTCTACGTTTCTAAAACCAGAGTAATAACAATCCCTCCGTTTCTAAACCCACAGTAATAACAATCCCTCCGTTTCTAAACCCAGAGTAATAACAATCCCTTTGTTTCAAAATCCAGAGTAATAACGATCCCTCCGTTTCTAAAAAACAGAGTAATAGCGATCTCTCCGTTTCTAAAAACAGAGTAATAGCGATCTCTCCGTTTCTAAAAACAGAGTAATAGCGATCTCTCCGTTTCTAAAACCTGAGTAATAACAATCCCTCCGTTTCTAAAACCAGAGTAAAAATGATCCTTTCCACACATAAACCTTCTGGCTATTCGTTCACTTAACATGAAAGTGTCCGGACACTTTTTGCAATATAACGTATTTTGAGCGTTTCGAAATTTTGCACTACCGGAAAGAGAAAGGAATTTATACAATCTTGAGGAAAATGAAACGGAGTCACCATAGACTGCTATTCAAATGATACTTTCTGTTAGATTTGCCTGATGACATACATCTAGAGACCTTGTGACACATCACTTGGCTTAGCTGGTTGCTTGGCTGTTGCAATAAACAAGTTACGGTTTGCAGATATAGGTCACAAAATTGTTCAATTAACAAGAATAACAGATTACTCAACTAGAAAAGTCAGTGTTGTTTCAGCGGAAAAAGTAACTTTATGAAACGTCTTCAATGTAGTTTAATACCTGGGCCGGATCTGGGGAGGTGGCCTTGATACACAAGGCCTGGACAGGCGTATAGCAAAAGGAGGGAATTTAAATATGCATAAAAATTTAAGAGATTTTATTTGTTTAAAATTTATTGGAAATCTAATTATTTTTAAATTTTATAAAATTAAATAATTCATTTATTATGATTATATCAAAATATATTTGATATAATCATAATATAATCATCATATAATTATAATCATTATACAATTCTTATAACACAAGGACAGCGATCCAAATTTATGATATTATTATACGTAATCCTACCATATAGATAATTCTTATATTTTAGATTTTAATATTATTACTGGTAATCTCTTCTGCTAACGTTTCTACTAACGCTTATCTATAAATTTATTTTATTTAGGAGAAAAATTATTTGTACTAATTAGCATTATGATATTTGGTAATAAATACGAATAATTTTCTTTCTCAATAAAATATATTTTTGAATAAACGATAGTAAGAAAATTAGCAAAAGAATCCACCAGTAATAATAACAGAAACGAAAATATATGAATTATCTAGGTATTTGGACTACCTAATGCCGACGTCATAGGGGCGGGGGTGGTTCATTCGGTAGCGCGCCAGGCTCGTATCCTACAGTATCTGTAGTTCCCAGGTTCGAGTCCCAGCTGAGTCAGCGTTGAGATTTATCTCCGCAAAATTCCCGCTTTGTCCACAATCAGTAGGGGATACCGATGGGCTTGGAAAGGCCGCCGTCCGTCGGATGGGATATAACCGTGGGCCCGTGTGCGGGAGAGCCATACCCTTTGCACGTTAAAGAACACGCTGGATGGCCTTGACGGATGTCTACCATCTGTCTTCCAACAACCATTACAGGAATCTCCTTCCCCAACCTTCTCTGGGTACTTGTGACCTGGCCATTTCGCCCATTGTGTGGAAGACAGTACTGCTCAGAGATAAAACAAACCAACGTTATAGAACACGCTGGATGGCCTTGAGGGAAGGCTACCATCTCTTACCTAACAGCTGTCCAGTGGGTCCCTTCCCCCCAACCTTCTCTGAGCCCTCTGGGTACTTGTGACCTGGCCATTTAGCCCATTATGTGCAAGACAATACTGCTCAGAGATAAAACAAGCTAACGTTAAAGAACACGCTGGATGGCCTTGAGGGAAGGCTACCATCTCTCTCCCAACAGCTGTTCAGTGGGTCCCTTCCCCCCAATTTTCTCTGAGCCCTCTGGATACTTGTGACCTGTCCATTTAGCCCATTGTGTGGAAGACAGTACTGTTCAGAGGTAAAACAATCCAACGTTAAAGAACATGCTGGATGGCCTTAAGGGAAGGCTACCATCTCTCTCCTAACAGCTGTCCAGTGGTTCCCCTCCCCCAACCTTCTCTGAGCCCTCTGGGTCCTTTTACCCATTGTGAGCTAAAAACTGCTGTTGAGAGGAAAAACAAACCAACCTTTTTGCAAAGCTAAACTTTAACGATCACCTGATTCTATGTCAAAGTTTTAAATTTTTGAAGTACGTAAAATGTTGATAAATAGAAAGAGGAAGACGCATCTCTCTCACTAAGCGCCCTTTTTTTAAGCATTGGCTGGTTAAAAAACCCACTTTGAATCACTAATGACTTTTTGGCTTTTTTCTTTAGTGACTCGCATTCAAACATTTTTTTTCCCTAACTACTGAATAAGCTCTTTCTGACTTATTGACTGACTAATCTCTTTCATGTTTATTGAATCAGCATTTTTATATTTCTGCTATTATTATAAACAAAACGGTAGATTACTTCCGTTTCATTTCCGAATCCCATTTTCTGGCGCTTTTTGCCGCAATACTGAAGTGCTAGAGAATGCGAAGATGTTACTGAATATCAGAAAACCATTTAGAATTCGGCAAACATTTTTATTAATTTATGTACACTCATGGAGAGAAAAATAGCAGCTTCCATAAATTGGGTTGGGTTGTTTTACCTCTGAGCGGCACTTTTTTGCACACTATGGGCAAAATGGTCTGGTCACAAGGACCCCGAAGGCTCAGAGAAGATTGGGGAGGGGACCCACTGGAACAGCTGTTAGGAGACAGATGGTAGCCTCCCGTCAAGGTCATCCAGCGTGTTCTTTAACTTTGGGTTGCTTTACCTTTGAGAGGCAATATATTGCAGACAATGGGTAAAGTGGCCAGGTCACAAGCACCCCGAGGGCTCAGAAAAGATTGAGGAAGGGGACCCACTGAACAGCTTTTCGGAGATAGATGGTAGCCTCCAGTCAAGGTCATCCAGCGTGTTTTTTAACTTTGGGTTGCTTTACCTTTGAGAGTCAATTTATTGCAGACAATGGGCTAAGTGGCCAGGTCACAAGCACCCCGAGGGCTCAGAGAAGGTTGAGGAAGGGGACCCACTGAACAGCTTTTCGGAGACAGATGGTAGCCTCCAGTCAAGGTCATCCAGCGTGTTTTTTAACTTTGGGTTGCTTTACCTTTGAGAGTCAATTTATTGCAGACAATGGGCTAAGTGGCCAGGTCACAAGCACCCCGAGGGCTCAGAAAAGGTTGAGGAAGGGGACCCACTGAACAGCTTTTCGGAGACAAATGGTAGCCTCCAGTCAAGGTCATCCAGCGTGTTTTTTAACTTTGGGTTGCTTTACCTTTGAGAGTCAGTTTATTGCAGACAATGGGCTAAGTGGCCAGGTCACAAGCACCCCGAGGGCTCAGAGAAGGTTGAGGAAGGGGACCCACTGAACAACTTTTCGGAGACAGATGGTAGCCTCCAGTCAAGGTCATCCAGCGTGTTTTTTAACTTTGGGTTGCCTTACCTTTGAGAGGCAATTTATTGCACACAATGGGCTAAATGGTCGGGTCACAAGGTTGAGTTGTTTTATCTCTGAGCGGCACTTTTTTGCACACAATGGGCTAAATGGCCAGGTCATAAAGATCCCAAAGGCTCAGAGAAAGTCGGGGGAAGGGACCCACTGGAACAGCTGTTGGGAGACAGATGGTAGCCTTCCCTCAAGGCCATCCAGCGTGTTCTTTACCACTAGTCTATAATGTGCACAGTAGATGATTCTCTAGCACACAGAGTCACGGCTTAATGTCCTATACGATGGACGGCGGTGTTTCCAAGTCCATTGCTGTTCGCTCCCGACCCGGGACAGGGTGGGAAATTTTGCAGAGTTAAATCTGAATGCTGGCCCAGCTGGGATTCAAAATATCCTGAAGTTGTCCGTATAACCTCTCTTTCTCATCGGCATCCTCAGTGGGAGCGGGGCAGGGGTCGCTCAGTCGGTAGCGCGCCAGGTTCGAGTCCCAGCTGGGTCAGCGTTGAGATTTATCTCCGCAAAATTCCCCGCCCTGCCCACGGTCAGTAGGGGACACCGATGGGCTTGGAAAGGCCGCCGTCCGTCGGATGGGACGTTAAGCCGTGGTCCCGTGTGCGGGAGAGCCATACACTGTGCACGTTAAAGAACACGCTGGATGGCCTTGACGGGAGGCTACCATCTGTCTCCCAACAGCTGTTCCAGTGGGTCCCCTCCCCCAACCTTCTCTGAGCCTTCGGGGTCCATGTAACCTGGCCATTTAGTCCATGGTGTGCAAAAAAGTGCCGCTCAGAGGTAAAACAACCCAATGTTAAAGAAAACGCTGGATGGCCTTGACGGGAGGCTACCACCTGTCGACCAACAGCTGTTCCAGTGGGTCCCCTCCCCCAACCTTCTCTGAGCCTTCGGGGTCCATGTGACCTGGCCATTTAGCCCATGGTGTGCAAAAAAGTGCCGCTCAGAGGTGAAACAACCCAACCAAACCTCAGTGGGAGCATAACAGCAGATAACATTCAACGCTTCTCTGAAATTTTACTGTAAGAAACCTTTCATTAATGCACACATATCCTTAGAAGAGCATCACTAGCGTGTCTGCTGAAAAGCAGACCCACGCCTTGGTGATGTTTATTATCGTTCCTTCCTGAAATGAGAAATTTAAGATTTTTTTTAAGAATCTGACTTTTATCTATCCATCTGGTCTCTTGCAAGCCGAGAATATCTAAATTTCAACGGTGGAATTCTCGTGTTAGGACATCAAGAGAAAAAGCCTCGTACAGAGTCCTCACATTCGAACTACCTATGGAGAGGAAATGGCTAGTGGGATGTTTAAAGAAATTATGTTTATTAAGAGAGGGAATGCCGACAATATCAAGCAGCCCTCTAATCGTAGAAATGGGGCAAAGACCAGTTCCCCCACCACTAAAGGCTGAAGCCATCTACACTAGAAGACTTCCTCCAATGTAGAATTTGACGATGCCAATAGAAGCAAAGAGTTTAGGTTCCTGCGGTGACCTCTGCTCAGGATTATCCACCAGCTGATAAACATATCCCGTGAATCTATTCACTTGGGGCTGTCAACCCACAAACAAACAGAAAACCATGTACAGGGTGTTTCAAAAAAGTACGCAACCCTAAATATAAGGGTTGGGTTGTTTCACCTCTGAGCAGCACTTTTTTGCACACCATGGGCTAAATGGCCAGGTCACATGGACCCCGAAGGCTCAGAGAAGGTTGGGGGAGGGGACCCACTGGAACAGCTGTTGGGATACAGATGGTAGCCTCCCGTCAACGCCATCCAGCGTGTTCTTTCACGTTGGGTTGTTTTACCTCTGAGCGGCACTTTTTTGCACACCATGGGCTAAATGTCCAGGTCACATGGACCTCGAAGGCTCAGAGAAGTTTGGGGGAGGGGATCCACTGGAACAGCTGTTTGGAGACAGATGGTAACATCCCGTCAAGGCCATCCAGCTTGTTCTTTCACGTTGGGTTGTTTTACCACTGAGCGGCACTTTTTTGCACACCATGGGCTAAATGGCGAGGTCACATGGACACCGAAGGCTCAGAGAAGGTTGGGGGAAGGGAACCACTGGAACAGCAGTTGGGAGACAGATGGTAGCCTCCCATCAAGGCCATCCAGCGTGTTCTTTCACGTTGGGTTGTTTTACCTCTGAGCGGCACTTTTTTGCACACCATGGGCTAAATGTCCAGGTCACATGGACCCCGAAGGCTCAGAAAAGTTTGGGGGAGGGGACCCACTAGAACAGCTGTTTGGAGACAGATGGTAGCATCCCGTCAAGGCCATCCAGCTTGTTCTTTCACGTTGGGTTGTTTTACCACTGAGCGGCAGTTTTTTGCACACCATGGGCTAAATGGCGAGGTCACATGGACACCGAAGGCTCAGAGAAGGTTGGGGGAGGGGAACCACTGGAACAGCAGTTGGGAGACAGATGGTAGCCTCCCATCAAGGCCATCCAGCGTGTTCTTTCACGTTGGGTTGTTTTACCTCTGAGCGGCACTTTTTTGCACACCATGGGCTAAATGTCCAGGTCACATGGACCCCGAAGGCTCAGAAAAGTTTGGGGGAGGGGACCCACTAGAACAGCTGTTTGGAGACAGATGGTAGCATCCCGTCAAGGCCATCCAGCTTGTTCTTTCACGTTGGGTTGTTTTACCACTGAGCGGCACTTTTTTGCACACCATGGGCTAAATGGCGAGGTTTACATGGACACCGAAGGCTCAGAGAAGGTTGGGGGAGGGGAACCACTGGAACAGCAGTTGGGAGACATATGGTAGCCTCCCGTCAAGGCCATCCAGCGTGTTCTTTCACGTTGGGTTGTTTTAAATCTGAGCGGCACTTTTTTGCACACCATGGGCTAAATGTCCAGGTCACATGGACCCCGATGGCTCAGAAAAGTTTGGGGGAGGGGACCCACTGGAACAGCTGTTTGGAGACAGATGGTAGCATCCCGTCAAGGCCATCCAGCTTGTTCTTCCACGTTGGGTTTTTTTACCGCTGAGCGGCACTTTTTTGCACACCATGGGCTAAATGTCCGGGTCACATGGACCCCGAAGGCTCAGAGAAGTTTGGGGGAGGGGACCCACTTGAACAGCTGTTTGGAGACAGATGGTAGCATCCCGTCAAGGCAATCCAGCTTGTTCTTTCACGTTGGGTTGTTTTACCACTGAGCGGCACTTTTTTGCACACCATGGGCTAAATGGCGAGGTCACATGGACACCGAATGCTGAGAGAAGGTTGGAGGAGGGGACCCACTGGAACAGCAGTTGGGAGACAGATGGTAGCCTCCCGTCAAGGCCATCCAGTGTGTTCTTTAACGTGCACAGGGTATGGCTCTCCCACACACGGGGCCACGGCTTAACGTCTCATCCGACGGACGGCGGCCTTTCCAAGCCCATCGGTGTCCCCTACTGACCGTGGACAGGGCGGGGAATTTTGCGGAGATAAATCTCAACGCTGACCCAGCTGGGACTCGAACCTGGGAACTACAGATTACGAGCCTGGCGCGCTATCGACTAAGCCCCCCTGCCCCCCCTAAATATAAGAGAGTAGAATTTACGCGCATGTACATTTTGTTCCACAATATTTGTCAGTTGGCATTACTGTACTCAAGGTTAACAGCCAATAGCAGTTGAAATGACCTTGTCACGTGCTAGTCTCATTCAAGCATTCATTCCTTTGTGTTGTGTCAGCTATGTCGTTTTCGAAATAGGGGCGGATGTGGCTCATTCGGTAGCGCGCCAGGCTCGTAATCTGTAGTTCCCAGGTTCGAGTCCCAGCTTGGTCAGCGTTGAGATTTATCTCCGCAAAATTCCCCGCCCTGCCCACGGTCAGTAGGGGACACCGATGGGCTTGGAAAGGCCGCCGTCCGTCGGATGGGACGTTAAGCAGTGGCCCCGCGTGCGGGAGAGCCATAACTGTACACGTTAAAGAACACGCTGGATGGCCTTGATGGGAGGCTACCATCTGTCTTCCAACAGCTGTTCCAGTGGGTTTCCACCCCAAACCTCCTCTGAGCCTTCGGGGTACATGTGACCTGGTCATTTAGCCCATGGTGTGCAAAAAGTGCCGCTCAGAGGTAAAACAACTCAACCCAAACAACCCGTTTTCCAAAAACGAATGTGTATTTATTGTTGAGACTTATTGTGCTTATAAATCTTACAAACTTGCGAGAAAGGAATTTGAGTTGAAGTTTCCTCAGTCTGAAGTTCCCAAGAAGTCGACAATATCTCGTTTGATTGATAAATTTCGTGACACTGGGTCTGTAAATGATTGAAAGAGCCCAGGCTAGCCATCACTGTTGATAAGATAAGATAATTTTTATTTCAGATAATGTTTTACAGTATACAAAAACTTTTGAAGTCTCACAAGAGCAGGCTCGTTCGTGAGATCTCAATATAGAAACAATTTTAACTGAAAACATCAGTCGTCACATTGAATAATACACAAAAAAACGAAAACAACTCAAAACAAAAAATTTCTAGTAATCCAGAAGTGTGAAAGTCAGAAATTCAGAAACATTCAACATCCATGTTACATATAAACAGTTGTAGTAGATTAATGCAAAAAAGTTTCCACATCATCCAGTTTCAAAATGTATTTCTTGAGAAATTTAGAAAGCAAATGATAATTCGTGATATTTTTCATGCTGACTGGGAGAGAGGAAAGAAATTTCGGTGCTAAATACAAATAATAGTGCCTAAAAATTTCTTTATGTAAGGCAGGAATTTCATAATTTATGTTTTTATCTCGTCGTAATTGGTAATTATTCGTGTCAGTTTTAATGCTATCATTTCTAAAGTAAAAGAATTTAATTATTTCGAAAAAATAATCATAGCGTAAAGGCAAAATTCCTGCTTCTTGAAACAAAGGTAATGAAGGTTGCGTTTTGGGGCTTTTAGTTAATAAGCGAATAAATCTCTTCTGCAGCACTAAAAGTTGTTTAAAATTATTGAAATACATGCCTCCCCAAAATTTTATACCATATGTTAGTTGAGAATGGATTAATGCATAATATAATGTACACATAAATTTAAATGAAACTAAATGTCTTACAAGATATAAGCGGGCCAGGCTACGGAACTGCTGAAGTTCTTGATGATGTGTCTCAGCGTTTAACTTGCTCACTTAGAAAATCACTGAGAAAGTTACTTTCACAGGTTGGACTGTCACTAGCTACTCTTTTCAGGGCTACAAAGAAATTAAAATTTCATGTCTACCGCATTGGTGTCGTTCATGAACTGAAAAAACCAGACCATGAGAAACGTTTATGGTACTGTCGTTGGTTTCGTTCTTCCGTTTATGAAGGGGGCGGGGGTGGCTCAGTCGGTAGCGCGCCAGGCTCGTAATCTGTAGTTCTCAGGTTCGAGTCCCAGCTGGGTCAGCGTTGAGATTTATCTCCGCAAAAATTCCCCGCCCTGCCCACGGTCAGTAGGGGACACCGATGAGCTTGGAAAGGCCGCCGTCCGTCGGATGGGACGTTAAGCCGTAGCCCCGTGTGCGGGAGAGCCATACCCTGTGCACGTTAAAGAACACGCTGGATGGCCTTGACAGGAGGCTACCATCTGTTTCCCAACAGCTGTTCCAGTGGGTCCCCTCCCCCAACCTTCTCTGAGGCTTCGGGGTCCTTGTGACCTGGCCATTTAGCACATGGTGTGCAAAAAAGTGCCGCTCGAAGGTAAAACAACCAACGTTAAAGAACACGATGGATGGTCTTGACGGGAGGCTACCATCTGTCTCCTAACAGCTTGTTCCAGTGGGTCCTCTCCCCCAAACTTCTCTGAGCCTTCGGGGTCCATGTGACCTCGCCATTTAGCCCATGGTGTGCAAAAAAGTGCCGCTCAGAGGTAAAACAACCGAACATTAAAGAACACGCTGGATGGCCTTGATGGGAGGCTACCATCTGTCTCCCAACAGCTGTTCCAGTGGGTCCCCTCCCCAACCTTCTCTGAGCCTTCGGGGTCCATGTGACCTGGCCATTTAGCCCATGGTGTGCAAAAAAGTGCCGCTCAGAGGTAAAACAACCGAACGTTAAAGAACACGCTGGATGGCCTTGATGGGAGGCTACCATCTGTCTCCCAACAGCTGTTCCAGTGGGTCCCCTCCCCCAACCTTCTCTGAGCCTTCGGGGTCCATGTGACCTCGCCATTTAGCCCATGGTGTGCAAAAAAGTGCCGCTCAGAGGTAAAACAACCGAACATTAAAGAACACACTGGATGGCCTTGACGGGAGGCTACCATCTGTCTCCTAACAGCTGTTTCAGTGGGTCCCCTCCCCCAACCTTCTCTGAGCCTTCGGGGTCCATGTGACCTGGCCATTTAGCCCATGGTGTGCAAAAAAGTGCCACTCAGAGGTAAAACAACCGAACATTAAAGAACACACTGGATGGCCTTGACGGGAGGCTACCATCTGTCTCCCAACAGCTGTTCCAGTGGGTCCCCTCCCCCAACCTTCTCTGAGCCTTCGGGGTCCATGTGACCTGGCCATTTAGCCCATGGTGTGCAAAAAAGTGCCGCTCAGAGGTAAAACAACCCAACCCAAATCCGTTGATGAAAATGCAATTGAGGTATTGGACCGTGTTTATTTCAATGAACAGGCTTGGTTTCACTTGGATGGGTATGTGAACAGTCGAATATGTAGCAGTGAAAATCTTCACATTTTTCACGAAGGACCATTGCACGCGCAGAAAATTGGTGTTTGGTGTGCAATTTCCCGTTGTCCTGAGATAGGGCCTTTATATTTTGACTTAACTGTAATTGGTGAAGTTTATCGTGACCTCATCGAACAGTTTATTGCATTATTCGATGTGAATGAACGAGAGTGTTGATTGGGTTGGGTTGTTTTACCTCTGAGCGACACTTTTTTGCACACCATGGGCTAAATGGCCAGGTCACATGGACCCAGAAGGCTCAGAGAAGGTGGGGGGAGGGGACCCACTGGAACAGCTGTTGGGAGACAGATGGGGGGAGGGGACCCACTGGAACAGCTGTTGGGAGACAGATGGTAGTCTCCCGTCAAGGCCATCCAGCGTGTTCTTTAACGTGCACAGGGTATGGCTCTCCCGTACACGGAGCCACGGCTTAACGTCCCATCCGACGGACGGCGGCCTTTCCAAGCCCATCGGTGTCCCCTACTGACCGTGGGCAGGGCGGGGAATTTTGCGGAGATAAATCTGAACACTGACCCAGCTGGGACTCGAACCTGGGAACTACATATTATGAGCCTGGCGCGCTACCGACTGAGCCACCCCCGCCTCAGAGTGTTGGTTTCAACAAGATGGCGCGATCTCCCATACTGCAAATGACACAATGGTCATGTTGAAGGAATTTTTTGGTGATCATTTGGTTTCAAAAGATTTATGTCTCCCAAGATTACTCCTACAGATTTTTTCCTTTGGGGATATTTCAAATGTGTAGTGTTTGAAAACAATCCTCATACACTTGAAGACTTGTTGAGATTTATCTCCGCAAAATTTTCAGCTCTGCCCACGGCCAGTAGGGGACACCGATTGGCTTGGAAAGGCCGCCGTCCGTCCGATGGAACGTTAAGCCGTGGACCCGTGTGCGGGAGAGCCATACCCTGTGCACGTTAAAGAACACGCTGGATGGCCTTGACGGGAGGCTACCATCTGTCTCCTAACAGCTGTTCCAGTGGGTCCCCTCCTCCAACCTTCTCTGAGCCTTCGGGGTCCATGTGACCTGGCCATTTAGCCCATGGTGTGCAAAAAAGTGCCGCTCAGAGGTAAAACAACCGAACGTTAAAGAACACGCTGGATGGCCTTGATGGGAGGCTACCATCTGTCTCCCAACAGCTGTTCCAGTGGGTCCCCTCCCCCAACCTTCTCTGAGCCTTCGGGGTCCATGTGACCTGGCCATTTAGCCCATGGTGTGCAAAAAAGTGCCGCTCAGAGGCAAAACAACATAACGTGAAAGAACATGCTGGATGGCCTTGATGGGAGGCTACCATCTGTCTCCCAACAGCTGTTCCAGTGGGTCCCCTCCCCAACGTTCTCTGAGCCTTCGGGGTCCATGTGACCTGGCCATTTAGCCCATGATGTGCAAAAAAGGGCCGCTCAGAGGTAAAACAACCCAACCCACCTTGAAGACTAACATTGAAAGAGAGATTTTAAACATAAGAAAATAAACATCACGAAAGGTGGCTGCAAATGTCATGAAACAGGTGCGAATCTGTATCGAAGTGGAAGGAAATCACTTTCAACATCTATTCTAAAGGTAAATATATGTCTAATTTGCATCTTTTGAAATTTGTGTTTTTTGTCAAGTTTAAATAGAAAAGTACAATAGAGGGTTGCGTCCTTTTTGAAACACCTTATTTTTTAAATAATGTGATGTTAGAATACTATTGTTTCTGTAATGTTAGATTCAAAACAAAATCGTTAACTAAATTTCTAAAAAGTATTTCAGTTTCCACTCACGCAGAAACTATCCTTGACATGAAAGTCTTATTTGCGAGCTGGACTTAAAAGTAACAGAATAAAATATTATATATAAATTTTTTTTTATCTCAGTTGTGGTAGCTAGAGCTTAATATCAAAATACGAAGATTGTTAGAATACAATTCAATATAACATAGCATGGTTTAATTGCAAAAATCGATATTTAAAGCGTAGTGAAAGACAATTAATTTGAATTAGGAAAAAATGCTAAAATTGCAGCACAAATGTTAAATAGGGTGAATATTATGAATATATTTTCTTTTACTTAAATTAATTGTTTTTTATTAATAAGAGCTTGTAATATAATACAAAATGCATATGACCTACAAACTAAGAAGCTTATCTCTAGGTAATTGAATAATATATCCATTACAATTATACAAATATTCTCTCAGTTTTAAATTTTATCAGAAAATAATGAGATAAATATATATGAAACGTAAAAAGGATTAGGGAATTTACTAAAATTTAATTAAGGTATATAATTAATCAAAGATAATATTATTATTTTATTTATAGTCTATTATATTTCTTTATACAGTGGACCCCCGATATAACGCGCATGTCGGGCGGGAAACAACACCCGCGTTATAAGGTGAACCGCGTTATACCGAGCGGCGCGGTGGCGACACAATAAATTTACTCAGAACGATTTGAGCTATATACTGAAACATCCCATCAACTATATATATTATGTATTTTAATAAAAAACCAATTTATTTATTAAGTGTCTTATTAAAATTCACTAACATAGTTATACATCTTAATAAGTACATATATTTATTATTTTATTTACGTACATAAGGTACGCTTGAAAATATGTAAAAACAAACACTATCTATAACTTATCGCGAATATCGCCCGCGCTATAACCGAGTGCGCGGTATAGCGAGCAGCGCTATAACGAAGGTCCACTGTATTTATTATTTCACTTAGAATTGAAATAAAAGTGTGTGTGGTACTTTATATCTTCCTACTGATATATACTTCCACAATTGATACTGATGTATCTTCCACAATTGTTTTTAAATTTCATCATTAATCATCATCCTCAAGCAGCCAAGGGCTACGGAGGTCCAACCAGACCGGGCAATTTTGTTATCCAAGCAAGTCTGTCCTGAGCCACATCTGCTGCATCTGGCCACTGCACACCAATTCTAATAAGGTCTTGTTTGACATTGTCTGCCCACCACATCCTAAGTTTCCCCTTCTTTCTGAGGCCTTTAGGCACACTGTTCATAACCCTATTCGCCAATCTATAATTATTCATACGGACAACATGGCCAAACCAACGGAGTCTCTCTCTGCACAATATGCTGCTTAAAGGAGGTTGCAAACTCCTATGCCTAACCTCATCGTTAGTTACAAAGTTGAACCACCTAATGCCCAAGATACTGCGTAAGCATCTAGTTTCCTGTTGTCTTGTTTACAAAGCGTCCAAGTCTGCCCACCGCATCCTAGGTCTCCGCCTTCTTTCTGAGGCCTTTAGGCACACTGTTCATAACCCTATTCGCCAATTTATAATTATTCATACGGGCAACATGGCCAAACCAAAGGAGTCTCTCTCTGCACAATATGCTGCTTAAAGGAGGTTGCAGACTCCTTTGCCTAACCTCATCATTAGTTACAAAGTTGAACCACCTAATGCCCAAGATACTGCGTAAGCATCTAGTTTCCTGTTATCTTGTTTACAAAGCGTCCAAGTCTGCCCACCGTATCCTAGGTCTCCCCCTCTTTCTGAAGCCTTTAGTCACACTCTTCATAACCCTATTCGCCAATCTATAATTATCCATACGGGCAACATGGCCAAACCAACGGAGTCTCTATCTGCACAATATGCTGCTCAAAGGAGGTTGCAGACTCCTTTGCCTAACCTCATCGTTCCTTACAAAGGTGAAACACCTAATGCCCGTGGCTCCGTGTGCGGGAGAGCACACGGAGCCACGGCTTAACACATACCCTGTGCACGTTAAATAACACGCTGGATGGCGTTGACGGGACGTTGCCATCTGTCTCCTAACAACTCTTCAAGTGTGTCCCCTCCCCCAACCTTCTCTGAGCCTTTGGGGTCCTTGAGACCTGGCTATTTAGCCCATTGTGCGCAAAAAAGTGTCGCTCAAATGCAACCAAGCCACAGAAATCGTAAATTATCTCTACACCGATGGGCTTGGGAAGGTCGCTCTCCGTCTGATGGTATGTTAAGCCGTGGACCCGTGTGCGTGAGAGTCATTCCCTGTGCACGTTAAAGAACACGCTGGATGCCTTTGACCAGACACTACCATCTGTCTACCAACAGCTGTCCAGTGGGTCCTTTCCCCCAACCTACACTGATCCTTCGGGGTCCTTGAGACCTGGCCATTTAGCCCATTGTGTCCAAAAGAAGTGCTGCTCAGAGGTAAAACAACACAACATTAAAGAACACGCTGGATGACCTTGACAGGAGGCTACCATCCGTCTACTGGCAGCTGTTAAATGGGTCCCCTCCACTAAACTTTCTAAGAACCTTCGGGGCCCTCAAGACCTACCATTTAGCCCATAGTATGCAAAAGAGTGCCACTTAGAGGTAAACCAACCCAAAGCAATGGAATAAAATGCATTCTGTTGTATGTAGTTTCTATATACTTTAGTTCGCTTTAAACAACTGGTGAGTTATTCTATGAGAATTAACTATCTTCGATGGGGCGGGGGTGGCTCAGTCGGTAGCGCGCCAGGCTCGTAATCTGTAATTCCCAGGTTCGAGTCCCAGCTGGGTCAGCGTTGAGATTTATCTCCGCAAAATTCACCGCCCTGGCCACGGTCAGTAGGGGACACCGATGGGCTTGGAAAGGCAGCCGTCCGTCGGATGGGACGTTAAGCCTTCGCCCCGTGTGCGGGAGAGCCATACCCTCTGCACGTTAAAGAACATGCTGGATGGCCTTGACGGGAGGCTACCATCTGTCTCTCAACAGCTCTTCCAGTGGGTCCCCTTCCCCAACCTTCTCTGAGCCTTTGGGGTCCATGTGACCTGGCCATTTAGCCCATGGTGTGCAAAAAAGTGCCGCTCAGAGGTAAAACAACCCAACGTTAAAGAACACGCTGGATGGCCTTGACGGGAGGCTACCATCTGTCTCCCAACAGCTGTTCCAGTGGGTCCCTTTCCCCAACCTTCTCTGAGCCTTTGGGGTCCATGTGACCCGGCCATTTAGCCCATGGTTTGCAAAAAAGTGCCGTTCAGAGGTAAAACAACCCAACCCAACTATCTTCGAAAAATTGTCATTAGAAATACAGGGAGATCATGGAAAAACTTGTTGACATATATCAACGACTGAACATAACTGCGTCCAGCGCAACCTTTAGCATCCTGCTGTAAATCTGATTTTCCCAACATCTGTCAAAGTGGGTGGACATCTTGCATTAAAATTCCGTAACTGATTATTATTTATTTTTCTCATTGCTTTTTGCAAAAATTGTCAACAATAGCATTTACCTTTTAAGATTATATAAAATTATTACAGGCTAATCTAAAACTACCTGCTGACTTTTAAAGAAAAAAACTTACCTGTATTATTTTAAAATAAAGTTCTTCATTTCGATTTAAACAAAAGTAGGAGTTTTAGGATCATCAGACCGGTGATTTTCTATGATTCACCCATATGGGCGAATACTACACCCACCAATATTCGTAAGATTCAGGTCTTACAGAACAAGATTTTGAGAACTACGGTCGATGCCCCCTGGTTTGTCACTAACAGACAACTCCATAAAGACCTGGGCATCGACCATATATATACACATATAAAACGCACCTGAAAAAGATTTTTTGAGGCTGTAAGCAATTGTCCCAATGAGATTATTTCTTCTCTGATTCTTTACGATCACACTGTTTTGAACAAGTACAAGAGGCCTAAAACGGTAGCGTTCTCTGAGGAGACCTACCCGTTTTAGGTTTCTTATACAATTTTACTGATATTTTTAGCTTTTCTTATGTTTGCCCTTAGGGGCCCACCTGAGGGTGGTTTACTTATATATTTTGTTCTTGCTCATGCCAAATAGGCATATCTTTATAATGGAGATGGTTAGGGATAAAATTATTACCTGGTACATCGAATATGATTGTACGATCTACGATCTACAGGAGTTTAAAAGTGCTTAAATTATCCTTTAAGCTGTTGTTTCTAGCATGTATTCATTATTGTACAATCTTTATCTTTTACTTGAAACGTTAATGAATGCAGTAAGATACGACTTCTACCACATATTGAATATTATGTTCTCAGTTATTTAAAAGCTATTTAAAAGCTATAAAATGCACACATAACAAATGCCTTATTATTATAAGATTAACAAGCAGAAATGTTTTTCCCTTTTTTATACACGTTTATATTTTTGCAGACAAAAAAGTACTGCAAAGAAAAAAACCTGAACTACACATAGTTTGTGATTAAATCTCTAGTTCCCCATTTGGCAGACGGCTGCCCTTAAGTAACTATCATTATCTCTTTCTGAATGAGGATATAGTGCAGACAAGCGAAGAAATGTAAACCCTGGACGTATTCCAGAATTCTGAAGTCTTATCATAGTGAATGTTACCTGATTTAGAAAAATGATCTTATTCCTTAGACCGTGATGCTCTGTTTCGTTCGAAGATTCTTGTTTCTATTTGATCTATAATTTCCAACATTGCATGTTCTCCTATTTCCATATTCAACTACGAATCTTGGATACATTCGCCATTCTTATAAAATAGTCAGAAATAAAATTTGGCTGGTAGCCAAAATCTCATCCAAGTTTCCCTGTTATGTAGATCATCAACTGACGAAATTTATTGATAAAACAAATGAGCTGTTCCTTCTATCCCTCTTTAATAAAAAGCAAAAGAAAAGACATCGTTGTTTTGCAGTTTTATTGCAACAAATATAAAGTTCGCGCAATCACATAATCCGTTACAAATTGGTTTTGTGCTACGTAAAGTTTTCTGTTATTAAAACTACCGTAATATTTTCTTTTATTATATTTTATTACATTTCTTCCATTTATTGAAAAGAAAATGCCTTGAGTAGAAGAAGAGAATTTCTAGTCGTATATAGTAACAATTTGGGTTTTGGAAAGTTTTATTTTGTTACAGTTTTTTATTCTGTAAATAATATAATATGATTAGAGCATCTTATGTCTGTTTTCGGCTCTTAAACTCTGCAATCACGTAATTCTCCTACAGATCAAACAACGTCTTTGAATATTGGATGAGTATATTCTAATGCTGTTTTCAGAATTCCCAGAAGTGTAATCGCTTTTATAATGATTTTAATGCTGAAACATATTAGGATTCTTTGGTGAGTTTACGAATATATTTCAGAAAAATAATTTATAGAATGTGCCTTGAATTGTGCGTGAAATTCTAAAGGATGTATTGATCTGCAAGTACTTCCAGAACTCTACTTCTAAATAGGGTTGGATTGTTTTATCTCTGAGCGGCACTCTTTTGCACACCATGGGCTAAATGGTGAGGTCACAAGATCCCCGAAGGCTCAGAGAAGGTTTGAGGAGGAGACTCACTGGAAGAGCTGTTGGGAGACAGATGGTAGCCTTCCATCAAGGCCATCTAACGTGTTCTTTAACGTGCACAGCATACGGCTCTCCCGCACACGGGGCCACGGCTTAACGTCCCATCTGACAGACGGCGGCATTTCCAAAACCATCGGTGTTCCCTACTCACAGTGGGCAGTGCGGGGAATCTTTTTCTAACCACTGACCCAGCCGGGACTCGAACATGGGAATTATAGATTACGAGCCTGGCGCGCTACCGACTGAGCCACCCCCGCCTCTACAACTGAATATACATATATAACAAAGATTTCGAAATAATATCAAAGCAGCAGGCCTCATTACGTGAGCTGTGCTGAATAATTCGGTTTGGCGATTTGCTACAAAATAAGTGCAGGGATTGGGCTCAGTTGGTAGCACCACACGCCAACGCTTCTTATAACAGAGGTCGTAAACTAAGTTATAACGTCACATTCTTTCTGAATTTTGTAATCAACCATAGTGTTCGGATATCTTTTTGAGTGACTGTACACGAAAGTTGCCAGATCACTAATTTCTAAAAAAAAAAAACGTTGCCTGATATTTTTTCTCAATTCTGTAATCAACCATAGTGTTCGGATATCTTTTTGAGCGACTGTACATGAAAGCTGTCAGATCACTAATTTCTAAAAAAAATCGCTGCTAGATATTTTTTCTAAATTCTGTAATCAAATAAGTGTTCGGATATCTTTTTGAGCGACTGTACACGAAAGCTGCCAGATCACTAATTTCTAAAAAAAAAAAACGTTGCCAGATATTTTTTCTGAATTCTGTAATCAACCATTGTGTTCGGATATCTTTTTGAGCGACTGTACACGAAAGCTGCTAGATCACTAATTTCTAAAAAAATCGCTGCCAGATTTTTTTTCTGAATTCTGTAATCAACCATAGTGTTCGGATATCTTTTTGAGCGACTGTACACGAAAGCTGCTAGATCACTAATTTCTAAAATAATCGCTGCCAGATATTTTTTCTGAATTCTGTAATCAACCATAGTGTTCGGATATCTTTTTGAGCGACTGTACACGAAAGTTGCCAGATCACTAATTTCTAAAAAAAAAAATCGTTGCCAGATATTTTTTCTGAATTCTATAATCAACCATATTGTTTGGATATCTTTTTTGAGCCACTCTACACGAAAGTTGCCAGATCACTAATTTCTAAAAAAAAAACGTTGCCTCATAATTTTTCTCAATTCTGTAATCAACCATAGTGTTCGGATATCTTTTTGAGCGACTGTACACGAAAGCTCTCAGATCACTAATTTCTAAAAAAAATCGCTGCTAGATATTTTTTCTGAATTCTGTAATCAACTCTAATTGTTCGGATATCTTTTTGAGCGACTGTACACGAAAGTTGCCAGATCACTAATTTCTAAAAAAAATCGTTGTCAGATATTTTTTCTGAATTCTATAATCAACCATATTGTTTGGATATCTTTTTTGAGCAACTCTACACGAAAGTTGCCAGATCACTAATTTCTAAAAGAAAATCGTTGCCAGATATTTTTTCTGAATTCGGTAATCAACCATAGTGTTCGAATGTCTTTTTCAGCGATTGTAAACAAAAGTTGCCAGATCACTGATTTAAAAAAAAAATCGTTGCCAGATATTTTTTCTGAATTCTGTAATCAACCATAGTGTTCGGATATCTTTTGAGCGACTGTACACGAAAGTTGTAAGATCACTAATTTCTAAAAAAAATCGTCGCCAGATATTTTTTGTGAATTCTGTAATCAACCATAGTGTTCGGATATCTTTTTGAGCGACTGTACAGTCGCTCAAAAAATTATCCGAACGCTATGGTTGATTACAAAATTCAGAAAAATATCTGGCAACGACTTTTTTCAGAAATTGGTGATCTGGCAACCTTCGTGTCACGTGACTTTTTTCAGAAATTTTTTCAGAAATTTTTTCAGAATTTTTGAGCGACTGTACAGTCGCTCAAAAAAGTATCCGAACACTATGGTTGATTACAAAATTTAGAAAAAATATCTGGCAACGATTTTTTTTAGAAATGAGTGATCTGGCAACCTTCGTGTACGTACACAAAGGTTGCCAGTTCACTAATTTCTAAAAAAAATCGTTGCCAGACATTTTTTTCTGAATTCTGTAATCAACCATAGTGTTCGGATACTTTTTTGAGCGACTGTACACGAAAGTTGTAAGATCACTAATTTCTAAAAAAAAAAATCATCGCCAGATATTTTTTGTGAATTCTGTAATCAACCATAGAGTTCAGATATTTTTTGAGAGACTGTAAAACAGATTATATATCATATTTATATATTTTTCGTTTTTTTAAATTGTTTTTTTTCCATTAATTTTAATGTAATATTACTGCAGGTAGCTATACGATATAACTAACAAAAGAACATAATATTAAATTTATTACTATTACAGCAAGAGTATAAAATTAAAAGTAGAAGTCTCCTAGATGCATATATAGTTGGTTATTATTGCTTTAAATATTGTTATTAATTATTGTTTGGTTCATTTGTTACATATATTATCCTAAATCGATCTGCAATAACATTATACCGAAATTTAAAAAGTTATCTTTGTAGCATGGCGTTATCAAAATTCAATGGTATCCTTAACTTGGCTCAGCAATTTGTTGACGTTATGTGAGAAAAAATTTTAAACATTTAGTTTTAGAATCCTGTAGGTTGCTTTTAATTGCATTTAATAAATGAATAAAGAAATAATATATTAAACTAATGAATGCAACATCGATTAAACGCATATTTTTTTAACAGTTTTACTATTTAATTTTGCTACTTACTATATATTTTTCTCCTCCATAGATTCTTAAAAGTCCCGGCAGCAATCCCTATTCGTCTGTTAATTTCATGCCGCACATCACCATTATCTGTTAAATAGCTCCCAAGATAATTAAACTGTGACACCTGCTCAAGACTGCAACCATTCAGATTAACTGAATCACAGCCTGCCTGCCTCGTATACACCTAAAGACTAAAATTAGACTGTATAATAGTTTGGTTCGTTCTAGGGTTAGTTATGGTAGTGAAACTTGGACACTTTGTAAACGAGATAACAGGAAACTAGATGCTTTTGATTCCAGATGCTTACGCAGTATCTTGGGCATTAGGTGGTTCAACTTTGTAACTAATGATGAGGTTAGGCAAAGGAGTTTGCAACCTCCTTTAAGCAACATAATGTGAAGAGAGAGACTCCGTTGGTTTGGCCATGTTGCCCGTATGAATAATTATAGATTGGCGAATAGGGTTATGAACAGTGTGCCTAAAGGCCTCAGAAAGAAGGAGAGACCTAGGATGCGGTGGGCAGACAATGTCAAACAGGACCTTGTTAGAATTGGTGTGCAGTGGCCAGATGCAGCAGATGTAGCTCAGGATAGACTTGCTTGGAGAACTAAATTGCACGGTCTGGTTGGACCTCCGTAGCCCATGGCTGCTTGAGGATGATGATGATGACATATTTTTCTAACTTTAACTATATGCTCTTACTATATTATTACTATACGTTATTAAAATATACTCTTCCTGTTATTATACGTTTACATTACCATTTACTATTTGCTTTTCTAATTTTATATTATTGCCGAAAGAATAATATATTTAATATTACATGCATTTGTTAAGTACATCATAAACTACTTGCCGTGATATTATAGATAAATTTATAAATAATTTCTCCCATATGTGACATCATCATCCTTTGGTATAGCATGTAGTCAAGGATACCTCGATACAAGAGGCCTGGACACTGCAATAACAGAAGACCCAATTTTTAAATATATATATAGCAGTACTAATTATATCCAGTTTTAAAAATCCAACTAGTAGTTAGACATTTTTTTAAAAATTGGTAATTAATTTTATAACATTCTCAAATATTTTAATAAAATTCTAATGAATAAATTGTTTTATTTTAACTGGTTTTAAAATAAATGGGTTTAACTTAATTTTTAAACGAATTAAATCAATCGCATATTTATGCATAATTAATTTACCTCCTATTGTTCAAGGCTGTCCAGGCCTGATGTATCAAGGTGGCCTTGATGTAGCCAACAAATATAATTTCTCTTAGTCCCGTTAAACCGTGACGTCATCAAAATAGTTCTCATAGCTCTAACACTTTCATATCGAGTAGCTTTGGTCAAAGAATGTCTAGGCTTTGGTTGAGCCAAAGTAGCCCCTAATCACGTGACACCACTGATTATGTATTCAGAGTAATTCCAAATACTCTCAAAGACGGCTTCTTGAGACGGTCTAATGCTTAAAGCTACTAATGCAGGATGACTGTTTTGGCACCGGTAGCTGAACGGTTAGAGCATTTGACATGCTGTCAGGATGTTGTGGGTTCGGATCTCACCGGACTAAAGACAATTTTTCCTTTGCATATTTGTCATCATATAAATAAATGCAGCATAATAGTGTAAATTACCTAGTAACAACAGAAAAACTCTGGATACAATTAATAAATCCAATTTGATTGATGAAAATAATATAAAAATCGACTAATTTAATACTTAAACACTTTTAGAAAAACAACTTCCAGTAATTTAGTGATTCTAACTCTTTTACAAAAACCAAGTACCACTAATTAAATAATTCCAACTCTTTTACAAAAGCAATTTCCGCTAATTAAATAATTCCAGCTCTTTTACAAAAACAATTTCCACTAATAAAATAATTTGAACTCTTTTACAAAAACAATTTCCACTAATTAAATAATTCGAACTCTTTTACAAAAACTGTTTCCACTAATTAAATATCTCCAACTCTTTTACAAACAGATGTTCCACTAAAAACAATTCCAATTCTTTTACAAAACTAAGTTCCACTTATTAAATAATTCCAATTCTTTTGCAAAAACAAGTTCCACTTATTAAAAAATTCCAACACTTTTAGAAAAACAAGTTCCACTAATTGAAAAATTCCAACTCTTTTACAAAAAGAACTTCCACTAATTTAATCATTCCAACTCTTTCACAAAATCAAATACCACTAATTTAATCATTCAAACTCTTTTACAAAATCAAATTCCACTAATTTCATAATTCCAGCTCTTTTACAAAACCAAATTCCACTAATTTAATAATTCCAACACTTTTAGAAAAACAAGTTCCACTAATTGAAAAATTCCAACTCTTTTACAAAATCAACTTTCACTATTTTAATAATTCGAACTTTTTTACAAAAACAACTTCCACTAATTTAATAATTCCAACTCTTTTACTCAAACAATTTCCACTAATTTAATAATTCTCACTATTACAAAATCATATTCGACTAATTAAATAATCCCAACTCTTTTACAACACAGCTTCCATTAATTTAATAATTCCAACTCTTTTACAAAAACAACTTCCACTAATTTAATAATTCCAACTCTTTTACTCAAACAATTTCCACTAATTTAATAATTCCCACTCTATTACAAAATCAAATTCGACTAATTAAATAATCCCAACTCTTTTACAACACAACTTCCACTAATTTAATAATTCCAACTCTTTTACAAAACCAACTTCCACTAATTTAATAATTCCAACTCTTTTACTCAAACAATTTCCACTAATTTAATAATCCCCTTCTTTTACAAAATCAAATTCGATTAATTAAATAATCCCAACTCTTTTACAACACAACTTCCACTAATTTAACAATTCCAACTCTTTTACAAAACCAACTTCCACTAATTTAATAATTTCAACTCTTTTTCAAAAACAACTTTCACTAATCTCTAGGTTTTCTCTTTCACAAGTACCATTGTGAGGTGGCGTAAAGCGTTGACTCTTGAGTCATTTGTTTCCATTCTGAAGTTCATTCATCCTCAGCCATTATTACCTAATAACAATCCAAAGTCCACGATCAGGAGGATACAAAACAAGATAGTCTCGCAACTGATTGCTATTCTCACTTGTTTAAACGATAACATAGCTTTATTTTTCGCTAAATCACAGCCTAACTTCATTGAATTATAGCTTACGACTTACTTAGCCTTTAACACCCCAATTTATGAGAAAAACAACTTATTTATCTGTTGTAGAAGATAATTATTGTTATCGCGTAACCCTTGACGTGTTTTGCATTATCTCCTGTTATGGTTGTGTTTTCAAGGGCAATGGGCTTCTTACTAGAGGAGAATCTGCTAGCATTGTTGCTGAGGTTAATTGAGAAGTACACATATGTTCGGATATTTTATTTTTCAAAAAATACTATTATTTCTATAAACATATTTAATGCATAATAAACATGCATTGCTATAAAGTACTAAATAATAAATAAAATAAAATATTGGTTTTTTTTTATCTCTGAGCAGCAGTTTTTTGCACAAAATGGGTTATATAGCCAGGTTACAAAGATCCCGGAATTTGGGGGAGGGGTCATACAACCGAATGCATTTTATACCATTGCATTGGGTTGTTTTATCTCTAAGCGGGACTTTTTTGCACACAGTGGGCTAAATGGTCAGGTCACAAGGGCCCTGATGGTTCATAAAAAAAATGGGGGACCCACCGGACAGCTGCTAGGAGACAGATGGTAGATTCCTCTCAAGGCCATCCAGCGTGTTCTTTAATGTTGTGTTGTTTAACCTCTACAATGAGCTCAATGGCCAGATCACAAGGACCCCAAGGGCTTAGAGAAGGTTGAGGGAAAGGAACCTACTGGAACAGCTGTTGGTAGTGTGTTAAAGAACACACTGGATGGCCTTTCACTGGAGGTTACCATTTGTCTTCCAAAGTCTGATCCAGTGGGTTTCCTCTCCCCAACCTTCTCTGAGCTCTCGGGGTCCTTGTGACCCGACCATTTAGCTCGATTGCAAAAAAAGTGCCGATCAGAAGTAAAACAACCCAACGATAAAAAAACACGCTGGATGGCCTTGGCGAGACGCTACCTCCGTCTCCTAACAGTGGTCAAGTGGGTCTTTTCCGTCCAATCTTCTACTAGCCCTCGGGAGTCCTTGTGACCTGGCCATCTAGTCCATTGTGTGCGAAAAAAACCACTGTCCCTTAGAGGTAAAACAACACAATCCATACGAACAACTTTGATGACATGACAATCATGAACAGAGGAGAAATTTTGTTCATTGAAACAATAATATTATTGCCGGAAGCTTTATGTTATTTCTTAAAAATAAATATAGTTTTAATGTATTACTTTTCTATCAGTAGTAAAAACGCAAAGCTTATATAAACATAAATTTAATTCTAGTTACGTTAATTATTTTAATTAAATATGCTTTTCTCATTTTTTAAAAATTTTCTTAGAGGAACCTGCAGTAACATAACGCAGAAAATTTAAAAACTAAGACCTCAGGCCAACGGACCCAATTTATGACCTTATTTAGATAATTCTGTCATATAGATTCTGTCATATAATTCTGTCATATAGTTCTCAACCATTTATTCTTTACGTACCCCCTGGAAATGTGTATGTAACCCCTTGTGTAGATAGATAAAACTATAGTTAAAATATAATAATGCAAATTGGGTTAGGTTGTTTAACTTGTGAGCGGCACGTTTTGGCACACCATGGGCTAAATTGCCAAGTCACAAGGACCCCGAAGGCTCAGAGAACCACTGGGAGAGTTGACCGGGTTGACAGGGGACCCACTGGAAGAGTTGTTGGGAGACAGATGGAAACCTCCCATCAAGGCCATCCAGCGTGTTCTTTAACGTGCACACGGTAGGGCTTTCCCGCATACGGCGCCACGACTTAGCGTCCCATCCAACGGACGGCGGCCATTCCAAGCCCATTGGTGTCCCTACTGACTGTGGGCAGGGAGGGAAGTTTTGCGGTGATAAGTCTCAACGCTGACCCAGCTGGGACTCGAACCTGGAAACTACAGATTACAAGCCTGGCGCGCTACCGACTGAGCCACCCCGTCCCTAATAATGCCAACTTAGCGACTTTGTTACTAGATCTATCGACTTTCGAGCTCTCACCGCTTAATGCCAAGGAGTACGCGTACTCCACGATGAGAAACCCTAATATAGAAAAAATATATTTTTTATTCTAATATTGTTAGTGGTAGAATCTTGTGATAATCGTTATACTAATGTTTATCTATAAATATATTTTATTTAGGAAGAAAATTATTCGTATTAATTATCAAATATTATAATGCTAATTAATACAATTTTTTTCTCCTAAAAATATATTTATTGATAAACATTAGAATAAAATTTAGCACAAGAGACTACCAGTTATAATATTAAAATAAAAATTATAAGATGGATCTATATTGGGATTACCGAAGCTGACGTCATAAACTTGGTCCTCTGGATTTCTGTTATAGGTGGAGTTTGATCAAATTCCCACAAATAAGATGAAATGCTGAAGAATTTTTAATTGAACCAGGAATAGAATTTACCAACAAAAGATCAGCAGAGTTTGCTGCAACAGAGAAAAGCACCAATTGGCACACTTCCAACCAATTATTCAAGGATCTCAGGTCCTTTGAATTCTGTTCAAATAATACTTACAAAGAGCATTTATTTCGATCTTATAATTTTCCAAGTCAGTTTATCTTGAGCCACGGGATTAAAAAAATTGGTCACACTATTTAAACAAATCAATCAATGAATACGCTTTTCTTAGCTTCGCTGTGAATGTCGTTAACCTTTTGGCAGCAGCGCTGTGTTTTTTTTAATCTTTCTAGTGTAGCGGATCTTTGTCTTGTCTTTTTTTTTAAAGAGAGTTGATTTGTCTCAGGAAGTCATTCCTTTTGTCCACAATGAGCTAAATGGCCAGGTCACAAGGACCCCAAAGACTCAGAGAAGAACCAAAGACTCACAGAACTTCAAACTCAGAGAAGGTTTGAAGTAGAACCAAAGACTCAGAGAAGGTTTGAAGAAGGGGATCTACTGGACAGCTGTTGGGGGAGAGATGGTTGCCTCCCATCGAGTGTGGGGCGGGGGTGGCTCAGTCGGTAGCGCGCCAGGCTCGTAATTTGTATTGCCCAGGTTCGAGTCCCAGCTGGGTCAGCGTTGAGATTTATCTCCGAAAAATTTCCCGCCCTGCTCACGGTCAGTAGGGGACACCGATGGGCTTGGAAAGGCCGCCGTGCGTCGGATGGGACGTTAAGCCGTGGTCCCGTGTGCGGGAGAGCCATACCCTGTGCACGTTAAAGAACACGCTGGATGTCCTTGACGGGAGGCTACCATCTGTCTCCCAACAGCTGTTCCAGTGGGTCCCCTCCCCCAACCTTCTCTGAGCCTTCGGGGTCCTTGTGACCTGGCCATTTAGCTCATGGTGTGCAAAAAAGTGCCGCTCAGAGGTAAAACAACCCAACCCAACCTTTATCAATAGCTGTAATTCTTATTTCCCACTAAATTTTTAAGTGTGTAAATATTTTGTGACGTCTGGCTCTTCCGCACACGGAACCTCGGTTTAACGCCCCATCCAACAGACGGCGGCCTTTCCAAGCCCATCGTTTTCCCCTATTAACCAAGGGAAGAGCGGAGAATTTTGGCGAGATAAATCCCAACGCTTGCCTACTTGAGACTCGAGCTTGGGAACTGTAGATTACGAGCCTGGCACTCGAACGATAGAGTGCTATAAAATATATTCTTTTACATATATTTTTCTCACACGTTATTCTAAAAACAAATATATTTAATTATCTTTATTTCGTTCCTGATCTTCCAAAACAGATGCATTTCCGTGACGTTATTGTAAAAATATTACTTCTTCTGCAAAGTTAGAAAAAAAATCAAAATCGATATCTTATCCAGCCTTTATAAAAAAAAAATCCTTTTCAACATTGTTCCCAAATAATAAAAAAACTAATTTATTCCTTCAATTGCTGATTTCGGGGAAGAGATTTCTTTAGCGTTTCGTTCTTCAATCGAAATTGTTGTTTCCTTTGGAAAACGAAATGTAATTTATTGGTGCTTCTTGAGGAAAAATACTTTTCACTGAATTTCTGCAACTGAAATTCTTAACATAAGCACGAAACTATAAAAAGGTTTTTTTTTTGGTGTTACAGAGATTATTAGATTCATTTATTGCATAATTTCAGCGGTAGTTTTAGAAACAAATTTTTAGAAACAAATAAATCACAGAGAGATTTATTAAGTTGATTATAAGATTTATAGAGATAATAATAAGACACATTTCGCAGTTTTGAAAAATATTTTGCTACACGTTTTTCCGTTGAGGACACTTTAAAAAGTTAAAATTTTAAATGTGATGAAATTTTTTTATTTGGCTTTGAAGAAAATGCTATACATACTTCGCCAAAAGTATGGTATGAATGTAAAGTTCTTTGACTTTTAAGAGAAATTGCAATGTAATTGGGTTGTTTTATCTCTGAGCGGCACTTTTTTGCACACAATGGGCTAAATGGCCAGGTCACAAAGACCCCAAGAGATCAGAGAATGCTAAGGGAAGAGGACCACATGGACAGCTTTTAGGAGACAGATGGCAGCCTTCCGACAAGTTTGGGGCGGGGGTTCTCAGTCGGTAGCGCGCCAGGCTCGTAATCTGTAGTTCTCAGTTTCGAGTCCCAGCTTGGTCAGCGTTGAGATTTATCTCCGCAAAATTTCCCGCCCTGCCCACGGTCATTAGGGGACACCGATGGGCTTGGAAAGGCCGTCGTCCGTCGGATGGAACGTTAAGCTGTGACCCGTGTACGGAAGAGCCATACCCTGTGCACGTTAAAGAGCACGCTGGATGGCCTTGACGGGAGGCTATCATCTGTCTTCCAACAGCTGCTCCCTCCCCCAAACTTCTCTGAGCCTTCGGGGTCCTTGTAACCTGCCATTTAGCCCATTGCGTGCAAAAAACTACCGCTCAGAAATAAAACAATCGACCAACCAATTTAACCTTTGAAATTTAGAAACTGTTGTACAGGGTTGTTTTACCTCTGAGCGGCACTTTTTGGAACACATTGGGTTTAAATCACCAGGTCACAAAAACCCCGAAGGCTCAGAAGGTTTAGTGGAGGAAACCCATTGAGGAGACAGATGGTAGTCTCCCGTCAAGGGGGGGACGGGGGGGGGCTCAGTCTGTAGCGCGCCAGGCTCGTAATCTGCAGTTCCCAGGTTCGAGTCCCAGCTGGGTCAGCGTTGAGATTTATCTCCGCAAAATTCCCCGCCCTGCCCACGGTCAGTAGGGGACACCGCTGGGCTTGGAAAGGCCGCCGTCCGTCGGATGGGACGTTAAGCCGTGGCCCCGTGTATGGGAGAGCCATACCCTGTGCACATTAAAGAACACGCTGGATGGCCTTGACGGGAGGCTACCATCTGTCTCCCAACAGCTGTTCCAGTGGGTCCCCTCCCCCAACCTTCTCTGAGCCTTCGGGTTTCATGTGACCTGGCCATTTAGCCTATGGTGTGCAAAAAAGTGCCGCTCAGAGGTAAAACAACCCAACCCTCCCGTCAAGGACATCCAGCTTGTTCTTTAGTTCTTGGTTTGTTTTCCTGTGATCGGCACTTTTGTGCACGCAGTGTGCCAAATGGCGAGGTCGCAAAGAGCCCGAGGGCTCAAAGGCGACCCATTGTGATCTTTAGTTATTTGATCGTTTTACCTCTGAGCGGCACTTCTTTTGCACACAATGGGCTAAATAATCAGGTCACAATAACCCTCAGGGCTCAGAGAAGGTGACCCACTGTATAGCTGTTAGGAGACAGATGGTAGCTTCCCTTCATGGTGATCCAGTGTGTTATTTAGTTTTTATTTGACCTCAGAGCTGCCCTTTTTTCATACAATGGGCTAAATAATCAGGTCACAATGACCCGCAGGGATTAAAGAACGTGACCCACTGGACCATCCAGTGGGTCACGTTCTTTAATCCCTGCGGGTGATTGTGACCTGATTATCTGTTATCCTGATCATATGTTAGGAGACAGATGGTAGAACTTCCCGTCAAGGTGATTCATTTTGTTATTTAGTTGCTTGATTGTTTTACCTCTGAGAGGCACTTTTTGCAAATAATGGGCTAAATGACTACGTCACAAGGAACCCGAAGGCACAGAGAACGTTATGGAAAAGTAGTGCGTTGTACAGCTGCTGGGAGATAGATGGTAATTACTCGTTAAGGCCATGCAGCGTGTACTGTAAAGTGCACAGAATATGGCTCTTCTGCACAGGGCTAAATTGCCAGGTCACAAGGACCCCGAGTGCTGAGAGAAGGTTTTGGGAGGGCATCTACTGGACAGCTGTTAGGATGTAGATGGTAGCCTCCCGTCAATTCTTTAACGTGCACAGGGTATGGCTCTCCTGCTCAGGTTGTTGGGTTGGGTTGTTTTACCTCTGAGCGGCACTTTTTGCACACCATGGGCTAAATGGCCAGGTCACATGAACCCCGAAGGCTCAGAGAAGGTTGGGGGAGGGGACCCACTGGAACAGCTGTTGGGAGACAGATGGTAGCCTCCCGTCAAGGCCATCCACCATGTTCTTTAACGTGCACAGGGTATGGCTCTCCCGCACACGGAGCCACGGCTTAACGTCCCATCCGACGGACGGCGGCATTTCCAAGCCCATCGGTGTCCCCTACTGACCGTGGGCAGGGTGGGGAATTTTGCGGAGATAAATCTCAACGCTGACCCAGCTGGGACTCGAACCTGGGAACTACAGATTACGAGCCTGGCGCTCTACCGACTGAGCCACCCCCGCCCCCTCCTGCACAGGATTAAATGGCCAGGTCACAAGAACCTCGAGGGTTCAGAGAATGTTTGGGGAGGGGCCCATCGGAACAGCTGTTGAGAGACAGATGGTAGCCTTCCGTCAAAGCCATGCAGCGTGTCCTTTAAAGTGCGCAGAGTACGGCTCTCTCCCGCACACGGGTGACAGCTTAACATCTCATCTGTCGGACGGCGGCCTTTCCAAGCCTATCGGTGTCTCTTTTGGAAGTACTAGGTAAGTGTTCATGATTATTTGAGCTGACAGTGTATTTTCCAATAGTCGTTCAAGTTTATATTTTTTTAAATTGACGTCTCTCTATAAATGTAAATTAAAAGTATTGGGAAATTGAAAAATGCGAATCGTAACATTTAATTGATGTCAATCTACCTCAGAGGGAATTTTTCATTTATCTCAAGGATTTTTGGGTTGTCTTACCTCTGAGCGGCACTTTTTTTTTGTACACCATGAGCGAAATGGCCAGATCACAAGGACCCCGAAGGCTCAAAGAACGTTGGAGGAGGGGACCCACTAGAACAGCTGTTGGGAGACAGATGGTAGCCTCCCGTTAAGTACATCCAGCATGTTCTTTAACGCTTGGTTGTTTTACCTCTGAGCGGCACTTTTTTGCACATCATCATCATCCAGCCATGGGCTACGGAGGTCCAACCAGACCGTGCAATTTAGTTCTCCAAGCAAGTCTGCTAGAAAGACTCCAAGCAAGACCTAGCAAGGCTAGCAAGACTCCAAGCAAGACCAGCCATGGGCTACGGAGGTCCAACCAGACCGTGCAATTTAGTTCTCCAAGCAAGTCTATCCTGAGCTACATCTACTGCATCTGGCCACTGCACACCAATTCTAACAAGGTCCTGTTTGACATTGTCTGCCCACCTCATCCTAGGTCTCCCCTTCTTTCTGAGGCCTTTAGGCACACTGTTCAAAACCCTATTCGCCAATCTATAATTATTCATACGGGCAACATGGCCAAACCAACGGAGTCTCTCTCTGCACAATATGCTTCTCAAAGGAGGTTGCAAACTCCTTTGCCTAATCTCATCATTAGTTACAAAGTTGAACCAGCTAATGCCCAAGATACTGCGTAAGTATCTGGAATCAAAAGCATCTAGTTTCCTGTTATCTTGTTTACAAAGTGTCCAAGTTTCACTACCATAACTAACCCTAGAAAGAACCAAACTATTATACAGTCTAATTTTAGTCTTTAGGAGTATACGCCTATTTCTCCACACTCTCCATAGGTTCTTAAAAGTCCCGGCAGCAATCCCTATTCGCCTGTTAATCTCATGCCGCACATCACCATTATCTGTTACATAGCTCCCAAGATAATTAAACTGTGACACCTGCTCAAGACTGCAACCATTCAGATGAACTGAATCACAACCTGCCTGACCAATTTTCATCACTTTAGTTTTCTCTCTGTTTATAACCAAACCTACTCTACTACCAGTCTCATCAACAGCTCGAATGAAAGAGTTCATCTCATCAACATCATTTGCCAAAAGGGCTAAATCATCAGCATAATCTAAATCAGAAATTTTCGTATCTCCAGCCCATTTAAGGCCAAAATTTTTCCCTTGAAGTGAATTTCGCATAACATAATCAATAACCAAGCTAAAGAGAAAAGGAGACAAATGCACCCTTGTCGAACACCAGAGGTAATGCTAAACCAATTGCAAGAAGCCTTACCAACTCTCACACACGACTCAGTGTTATTATAGAGAGCTTTCATAATGTTAACTAACTTGTCTGGTATACCATATGATCTCACAATCAACCACAAATTATGACGATCAACAGAGTCGAAAGCCTTTTTGAAATCAACAAAGCTAGCAACCAAAGGTTTCTGAAACTCTAAACATTTCTCAAGAATCTGCCTAACTGAAAATATCTGATCCACACATCCCCTACGATTTCTGAATCCACATTGCTCATCACGCAATTGACTGTCAATCAGATTCTTAATTCTATTAAGCACAATCATGGAAATAACTTTACCTGGAACAGAGAGTAGGCTGATACCCCTATAGTTATCACAAGAACTGCGATCACCTTTTTTGAAAATAGGGATAACAATAGCTCTGGTAAAATCCTTAGGAACCATGCCTTTATCATAAATGATATTCAGAATTTCAGTCATCCAAGTGGTAACCGAAACATTCCCAGCTCTAAGCATTTCCGTAGTAATTTCATCTACCCCTGGGGATTTATGTAGTTTAAGTTTAGAAACAGCCAAAATAACTTCAGATTGTGTTAAAGGGCCAACATTAAAGCCACCAATGCATCTATCATCATTGCAAACAATGGGAGTAGAACTAACTACATTTTTAGAACATCACTGAAATGCTCAGCCCACCTAGCCATGACAAAATCCTCCTCTTCTATAGCCTTACCTTGTTTATCCTTCAATCCTTGTATGCCTGTCCGTTTTCTACCACACAAAACATTAACTATCTGGTACAGCTCTCTGCTGTTGTGCTGTCTAACTGCTTCCTCGGCTTTGTCAGCCAAACCATCAAGCCAAAGATTCTTATCAGCAGCTAACTGATCTTTTACAAGTTTATTAAGGTCTTTGTAATGCTTTCTATTAGGACTAGTAGGGTATTGATTAAGGGCATTCCTGCAGTTCTTTCTTTCCGAAATAAGCTCAAGTGCCTTATCACTCAGATAATTCCAACTCTTCTGCTCCTTTTTTCCTAAAAGAGTACTGTTAGTGTCCAAAAAAGCCTGTTTAAAATGATCCCATTCTTCCTCAACTTCAGTAGTAAGCAAACCATGACTGTCATAATGACTAAGCAACCTATCATGGTAAGCTTTGGCTATAACTGGATCTTTCAGAGCTTCAGTATTAAATTTAAATTTTTTAACCCTAGCACAACACTTTTTAAGTTTAAGTTGCAACACACTTTTAACAAGGTAATGGTCAGATCCAATTTCCGCTCCCCTATATGCCCTGGTATTCCTAACAGAAGTAGCCCATTTGCTGTTAATTAATATGTAATCAATCATATTCCTATGCAGCCCATCAGGTGAAACCCATGTGTACTTATGTATGTCGCGGTGTTTGTAATAAGTGTTAGTTATTCTGAATCCATTGAGTTTACTTACCTGTAGGAGACGTTGCCCATTGCCATTGCAGCTACCAATACCAAAAGGGCCTATTACTCCTCCCCAAAGGTCAGAGTCAGTACCAACTTTGGCATTGAAGTCACCAAGAACAAGGGTAATATCTGCTTTCTTGATGGGCTAAATGGCCAGGTCACATGGACCCGAAGGCTCAGAGAAGGTTGGGGAAGGGGACCCACTGGAACAGCTGTTTCGAGACAGATGGTAGCCTCCCGTCAAGGCCATCCAGCGTGTTCTTTAACGTTGGGTTGTTTTACCTCTGAGCGGCACTTTTTTGCACACAATGGGCTAAATGGCCAGATCACATGGACCCCAAAGGCTCAGAGAAGGTTGGGGGAGGGGACCAACTGGAACAGCTGTTGGGAGACTGATGTCAGCCTCCCGTCAAGGCCATCCAGCGCGTTCTTTTACGTGCACAGGGTATGGCTCTCCCGCACACCTCGCCACGGCTTAACGTCCCATCCGATGGACGGCGGCCTTTCCAAGCCCATCGGTGTCCCCTACTGACCGTGAGCAGGGCGGGGAGTTTTGCGAAGATAAATCTCAACTCTGACCCAGCTGGGACTCGAACCTGGGAACTAGAGATTACGAGCCTGGCGCGCTACCGACTGAGCTAACCCTGCCCCTTATCTCAAGGGAAAAATATTGAATGTCTATAACATATACCACATATTTTTCGAAAGAAATTTTTTTTAACTAACTTAAAAAAACAATAGGTAAAAATAAAAAAAAGTAAACTTTGCTTCACGGGTTTTAATTAATAAAAACTATATAAGGTAAATCATCTATAATTATGTCACTTACTAGAGTCACATGACCTTCAAGGCAAAATGGAGCTTGTAGCCGCATTTTTATACCCATCGAAAAGCATTTAGCCTTTTAAGTTGTTTTGAAACCAACAATATTTGAATAAAGTGACGTGTATTAATCATAGGCAATTTTGTTTCAGTTCGCTTTAGCGTCTTAGAGGACACGGAAACAAATAGGGTTTGTACCCCCTTTAATTTGTTTTTGCAAAATACACAATTTTATTTTTTGCTTAAAATATTGATTCCCGTTGTGAAGTTCTCTATCAAATTTTTTACTATGTTATTTTTGTATCACGAATTCCCTTTTCTCACGTTGCCTTACATTCCTAGCGACTTACAGAGCCTGAGGCCAAATTAACTTCATTCTATTTTAACACCGAACAACTGACGACATTGTCGCAGTAATGAAAAACGAACGGTAACTCTGTGCTGTAAAAAAAAATGCAGAAAAAAAGTAGTTTTTGTTCTTACCGATTTTATATTCTCTTTATGAGTATTGATGCAGAATTTCAATTCTATTATTCTTAAGCAGTAAAGTTTATTTTTAAAATTTCAAACGCAAAAATAAATAATAAACCACAAAATGGACAAAATCAAGTAATTCTAAGAAATCATTATCCACACAGTAATGGACACAGAGTTTAATAAAACTTTGCAATATCCTTTAATCATTTCACGGACAAAGGAATTTTTCTTTGTAACATATATATATTCATTTCAAAATTTAATGACATGTACATTTTTAGAAAAGTTCGCAATTTAATTTAAATTACTCTATAATATTTTTATATAACCACCATAACAAATAAATTATTCTCTTTCATATTTTTTTTAAACTGCATGGAATGTACCAGTCTATAGCTGTGGAAAACTTCAATATATATTAGGATTGGGTTGGGTTGTTTTACCTCTGAGCGACACTTTTTTGCACACCATGGGCTAAATGGCCAGGTCACATGGACCCCGAAGGCTCAGAGAAGGTTTGGGTAGGGGACCCATTGGAACAGCTGTTGAGAGACAGATGGTAGCCTCCCGTCAAGGCCATCCAGCGTGTTCTTTAATGTGCACAGGGTATGGCTTTCCCGCACACGGGGCCACGGCTTAACTTTCCCATCCGATGGACGGCGGCCTTTCCAAGCCCATCGGTGTCCCCTACTGACCGTAGGAGGGGCAGAGAATTTTGCGGAGATAAATCTCAACGCTGACCCAGCTGAGAGTCGAACCTGGGAACTACAGATTACGAGCCTGGCGCGCTACCGACTGAGACACCCCCGCCCCTATATATATTAGGGACACTCCCAAAATTATAGGGCGTTTATTAAACACTATTTTGAGTTGGATTTGAACACGCTGTTTTGCTCACAACGGTCTAAATGGTCAGGTCGCAAGAACCCCGAAGGCTGAGAGAAGGTTGGGGCAGGGGACCCACTGCAACCGTGTTGGGAAACAAATGGTAACCTCCCATCCGGGCCATCCAGCGTGTTCTTTAATGTGCACACGGTATGGCTCTCCCGCACACGGGTCCATGGCTTAATGTCCCATTCACGAGCGGTGGCGTTTTCAAGCCCATCGGTGCCCCCTATACTGACCGTGGGCAGGGCAGGGAATTTTGCTGAGAAAAATCTCAACTCTGGCCCAAGTGGGACTCGCAACTGGGTTGGGTTCGGTTGTTTTACATCTGAGTGGCACTTTTTTGCACACCATGGGCTAAATGGCCAGGTCACATGGACCCCGAAGGCTCAGAGAAGTTTGGGGGAGGGGAGCCACTGGAACCGTGTTGGGAAACAAATGGTAACCTCCCATCCAGGCCATCCAGCGTGTTCTTTAATGTGCACACGGTATGGCTCTCCCGCACACTGCTTAACGTCCCATCCGACGGACGGCGGCTTTTCCAAACCCATCGGTGTCCCCCTACTGACCGTGGGCATAGCGGGGAATTTTGCTGAGAAAAATCTCAACTCTGGCCCAAGTGGGACTCGCAACTGGGAAATATAGATTACGAGCCACCCGCGCACCCATCACCTCCTATAACAGAAGGCCGGTGGAACAAATTGTGATGTCACATAAGTAGCCCAATAATCTAGACCTTTTATACATTAATTTCTATTATTATTAGTGCTGTAATTTGATACTGAACATTATATTAATATTTATTAAAAATCAACTTTAAAAGGAAAGATAGGAAAATTAGTCGTAGTCATTAGCAATTATTATAATGTTAATAAATACAAATCATTTTTCTTCTAAATAAAGAATATCTATAAATAAACATTAGTTTAATGATTAATATAGAGCCACCAATAACAATTGGATTGGATTGTTTTACCTCTGAGCGGCACTTTTTTTGCACACCATGGGCTAAATGGCCAGGCCACAAGGACCCCGAAGGCTCAGAGAAGATTGGGGGAGGGGACCCACTGGAACAGCTGTTGGGAGACAGATGGTAGCCTCCCGTCAAGGCCATCCAGCGTGTTCTTTAACGTGCACAGGGTATGGCTCTCCCGCACACGGGGCCACGGCTTAACGTCCCATCCGACGGACGGCGGCCTTTCCAAGCCCATTGATGTCCCCTACCGACCGTGGGCAGGGCGGTGAAATTTTGCGCAGATAAATCTCAACGCTGACCCAGCTGGGACTCGAACCTGGGAACTACAGATTACGAGTCTGGCGCGCTACCGACTGAGCCACCCCCCAATAACAATGATAAAAATAATTATGCAAGAGTAATAACGATTATTTTACTACCTATATTAACGATTTAATTTGATCTACCAGTCTTATGTTACAGGTATTGATTTTTTTCTCAGTATCTATTGCTATGCAGTTATAGTAGCAAATTTATTTTAGGCAGCTCCTATATTTAAAACATAAAGAAATATACTTACCTGTAATTTAATACACAATTAATTTAATAAAAAAGAACTTTTTTGTGACTTAAGGATTAAACTACATTTATTGATACAAATGATTCTTTCTATAACATTTGTAGAGCATTTTACAAGTTAAAAGTTTACGGACTGTTAACTTCAGCTTCGACGTGGATTAAATGTTCTGTTGATATTGCATTATGATCTGTTGATTCTGCAGAAAATATGTATTTATGTATAAAGCTAAATACCGTGATCTTTGAATCTGTAGTTCCCAGGTTCGAGTCCCAGCTGGGTCAGCGTTGAGATTTATCTCCGCAAAATCTCCTGCCCTGCCCACGATCAGTAGGGGACACCGATGGACTTGGAAAGGCCGTCGTCCGTCGGATGGGACGTTAAGCCGTGGCCCCGTGTGCGGAAGAGCCATACCCTGTGCACGTTAAAGAACACGCTGGATGGCCTTGACGGGAGGCTACCATCTGTCTCCCGACAGCTGTTCCAGTGGGTCACCTCCCCCAACCTTCTCTGAGCCTTCGGGGTCCATGTGACCTGGCCATTTAGCCCATGGTGTGCAAAAAAGTGCCACTCAGGGGTAAAACAACCCAACGTTAAAGAACACGCTGGATGGCCTTGACTGGAGGCTACCATCTGTTTCCCAACAGCTGTTCCAGTTGGTCCCCTCCCCAAAGTTCTCTGAGCATTCGGGGTCTTTGTGACCTGGCTATTTAGCCCATTGTATGCAAAAAATTGCCGCTCAGAGGTAAAACAACCCAACGTTAAAGAACACGCTGGATGGCCTTGACGGGAGGCTATCATCTGTCTCTCAACAGCTGTTCCAGTGGGTCCCCTCCCCCAACCTTCTCTGAGCCTTCGGGGTCCATGTGACCTGGCCATTTAGCCCATGGTGAGCAAAAAAGTGCTGCTCAGAGGTAAAACAATCCAACTCAACCCAACCGTGATCTTTGTAATACAATATTTTCCTTTTGTAAAAATTAAAAAAAAGACCGATACACGCTTAAGTGAAGCGGATTCACATACGGACTTAACACATATCGTTACGTAAAGAATTCTATTTTTAAAAATGATAATGAATAAAAAATCTCAAACGAAACGGAGGCGGGGTTGGCTCATTCGCTAGCGCGCCAAGCTCGTAATCTGCAGTTCCCAGGTTCGAGTCCAAGCTGGGCCAGCGTTGAGATTTATCTTCGCAAAACTCTCCGCCCTGCCCACGTCAATAGGGGACACCAATAGGCTTATAAAAGCCGCCGTCCGTCGGATGGGACGTTAAGCCTTGGCCAGTGTGCGGGATAACCATACCCTGTGCCATACCTGAACATTAAATAACACGCTTAATGGCTTTGGGGGAGGTTACCATCTGTCTCCTAACAGCTGTTTTAGTAGGTCCTCACCTCCCCCCCAACCTTCTCTGAGCATTAGGGACCTTGTGACTAGACCATTTAGTCCATGGTTTGAAAAAAGTGGCACTCAGGAGTAAAACACCCCAATGTTAAAGAACACGCTGGATGGCCTTGAAGGGAAGTTACCACCTGTCTCCCATCAGCTGTTGCAGTGTGTCCCTTCCCACAAACTTCTCCGAGCCTTCGGGGTCCTTGTGACCTGGACATTTAGTTCATGGTGTGCAAGTGCCGCTCAGAGGTAAAACTGAATTAAAATTCCTATAAAACTTTTCTTTTCTTGGGCTAGTACATACATGTCTAATATTATCGACTAGACATCGTTTTGCCTTCGAAGAACAATTCAGTAATACTTATTAATTCTGGGGCGGGGGTGGCTCAGTCGGTAGCGCGCCAGGCTCGTAATCTGTACTTCCCAGGTTCGAGTCCCAGCTGGGTCAGCGTTGAGATTTATCTCCGCAAAATTCCCCGCCCTGCCCACGGTCAGTAGGGGACACCGATGGGCTTGAAAAGGCCGCCGTCCGTCGGATGGGACGTTAAGCCGTGACACCGTGTGCGGGAGAGCCATACCCTGGGCACGTTAAAGACACGCTGGATGGCCTTGACGAGAGGCTACCATCTGTCTCCAAACAGCTGTTCCAGTGGGTCCCCTTCCCCAACCTTCTCTGAGCCTTCGGGGTCCATGTGACCTGGCCATTTAGTCCATGGTGTGCAGAAAAGTGCCGCTCAGAGGTAAAACAACCCAACTTATTAATTCTAATGAATAATGTAATCCACTTAGTCATCATCATCATCAATACACATCAAACTTTGAATATTCCTGCAAAGCGTTATCCACCTAGTCATGTTAGCCGTTTTCTTTCAAAGTCAACTTACATCGGTTTAATAGCAGTTTTTATACCCTAAAAGTTCGGTGGTAGCATTTGTAAAATTTAATTATCGATATAGTTGGGTTTCATAAAATTTTTGTTTTCAAGAAAATTCTTCTATTTTTCTGCAGGATTTACAGAAGGATTTCCTGGAATTTCACTGAAGCTTTGAAGTAATCTCATTTCCCATTGAAACATAAAATGCAATTTAAATACAAATACTTTATATTCCAAAGATTTCAAAATTATTTTCTTTTTCACTGTTTAAATTCAATCTACAAATATCAGATACTTTTACACTTAACTCTGTAATCTGATTGGTTCTAACATGCATGTAAAAATGACGCATTGCATTAATTTAGCTACTGAAGCCGTGAAATATCAAAGGTATTATTCATTATTAATTTGTTTACGCTAATTTCTAGAACCCAACGTAGAAATAAAGAGAAGGCTTACAGCTTTAAGCAGTCTTGATTCAAAATCCAAAAAAAAATATGTTAGGGAATCTAGCATACAACACATAAAGTTAAAATGATAGCATATGAAATATTCATTTATTCGAGATACCAGAATAGTTGTGTTGAGTTGTTTTACCTCGGAGCTGCGGTTTATTTGCATACAATGGGCTAAATGTTCATGTCACAAGAACCTCAGGGTTGGAGAAAGTCGCATTGAGTTGTTTTACCTCTGAGCGGCGCTTTTTGTAACACAATGGGCTAAATGTCCAGGTCACAAGGATCCAAGAGCTCAGAGAAGTTGTGTTGTTTTTACCTCTGAGTGGCACTTCTTTGCACACACTGGACTAAATGGCCAGGTCACAAGGACCAGAGGGCTCAGAGAAAGTTGAGTTATTTTACTTCTGAGCAGCACATCTTTGCACACAATGGACTAAATGGCCAGGTCACAAGGACTAGAGGGCTCAGAAAAAGTTGAGTTGTAAACTTTCTGATTGATCTCTGAACGACATTTCTTTGCACACAATGGGTTAAATGGCCAGGTCACAAGGACTAGAGGGCTCAGGGAAAGTCGATTTGTTTTACCTCTGAACGACATTTCTTTGCACACAATGGGATAAAGGGCCAGATCACAAGGACTAGAGGGCTCAGAGAAAGTTGAGTTGTTTTACCTCTGAATGACATTTCTTTGCACACAATGGGATAAAGGGCCAGGTCACAAGAACTAGAGGGCTCAGAGAAAGTCGATTTGTTTTACCTCTGAACGACATTTCTTTGCACACAATGGGATAAAGGGCCAGGTCACAAGAACTAGAGGGCTCAGAGAAAGTCGATTTGTTTTACCTCTGAACGACATTTCTTTGCACACAATGGGATAAATGGCCAGGTCACAAGGACTAGAGGGCTCAGAGAAAGTTGAGTTGTTTTACCTCTGAATGACATTTCTTTTCACACAATGGGCTAAATTGCCAGGTCACAAGGACTAGAGGTCTCAGAGAAAGTTGAGTTGTTTTACCTCTGAACGACATTTTTTTGCACACAATGAGATAAAAGGCCAGATCACAAGGACTAGAGGGCTCAGAAAAAGTTGAGTTGTAAACTTTCTGATTGACCTCAGAACGACATTTCTTTGCACACAATGGGTTAAATGGCCAGGTCACAAGGACTAGAGGTCTCAGAGAAAGTTGAGTTGTTTTACCTCTGAACGACATTTCTTTGCACACAATGGGATAAAGGGTCAGGTCACAAGAACTAGAGGGCTCAGAGAAAGTCGATTTGTTTTACCTCTTAACGACATTTCTTTGCACACAATGGGATAAAGGGTCAGGTCACAAGAACTAGAGGGCTCAGAGAAAGTCGATTTGTTTTACCTCTTAACGACATTTCTTTGCACACAATGGGATAAAGGGCCAGGTCACAAGGACTAGAGGGCTCAGAGAAAGTTGAGTTGTTTCACCTCTGAACGACATTTCTTTGCACACAATGGGATAAAGGGCCAGGTCACAAGGACTAGAGGGCTCAGTTGTTGTTCGGTTGTTTTACCTCTGAGAGGCACTTTTTTGCACACCATGGGTTAAATGGCCAGGTCACATGTACCTCGAAGGCTCAGAGAAGGTTGGGGGAGGGGACCCACTGGAACAGCTGTTGGGAGACATATGGTAGCCTCTCGTCAAGGTCATCCAGCGTGTTCTTTAACGTGCACAGGGTATGGCTCTCCCACACACAGGGCCATCGCTTAACATCCCATCCGGCGGACGGCGGCCTTTCCAAGCCCATCGGTGTCCCCTACTGACCGTGGGCAGGGCGGGGAATTTTGCGGAGATAGATATCAACGCTGACCAAGCTGGGACTCGAACCTGGGAACTACAGATTACGAGCCTGGCGCGCTACCGACTGAGCCACCCCGAACACAGCTTAGTCATCTTCCTGTGATACATGTAGAACAAAAGAAACAGTGTCTCATGTGTTACTTAATTGCAGCAATTTTGATTTTGATATCCATAGAGATCAAATGTTTCACTCACTGGAAGAAATTGGAATTAAGGAATTTACGGTCAAAGACCTACTGGGACATCAGAATTTGATAAAGAGAAAATACACTTTTAAATTAATTTTAAAACTTTTAAAGGATACTAATTTGATTGACAGAATTTGATTTAGTGCCCAAATAGTGCCACGATGGTTCCGCATTAGGAGATTGAACGCGCTTAAAATTTTAATAATGTTAATCAAGAACTTTCAGTTTCTACTGAACTATCTCCTTCCTTCAGAGAACTGGAATGTTTATGGAATGTTTATTTGACCTCCAATCTAAGATTACTGGCAATTTTATGGTTTTGCTTTTGAAATTTTGGTTTTCCAGACTCAGTTGGGAGAACTCTCCGACATAGTGCACGGACCTTTCCTAAAGGAATTTCCGGAAGAGAGGGGCGAAAGGCCCCGAGTGATTTCCGGAATAATAGTTTATGTTGAAGAAGAAGACTGGCACTGAAAATACTAACATATACATTTCGCTGCATTGTAAGAGGGAATGGTTCATTCGGTAGAGAGGCAGTCTCGTAATCGGCATTTCTCGGGTTCGAGTCCCAGCTGGGCCAGCATTTTAGATTTAAATCCTCAAAACCACCCACCCTGCCTCGGCGATTATGGTCACCGATGGGATTAGAAAGAGCGCCGTCCCTCAGATGGCCATTAAACCGTGGGTCCAGTGTAGGTTGGGTTGGGTTGTTTTACCTCTGAGCGGCACTTTTTTTGCACACCATGGTCTAAATGGCCAGGGTTGTTGGGTTGTTTTACCTCTGAGCGGCCCTTTTTGCACACCATGGGCTAAATGGCCAGGTCCCATGCACCCCGAAGGTTCAGAGAAGGTTGGGGGAGGGGACCCACTGGAACAGCTGTTGGGAGACAGATGGTAGCCTCCCGTCAAGGCCATTAAGCGTGTTCTTTAACGTGCACAGGGTATGTCTCTCCCGCACACGGGGCCACGGCTTAACGTCCCATCCGGCGGACGGCGGCCTTTCCAAGCCCATCGGTGTCCCCTACTGACCGTGGGCAGGACGGGGAATTTTGCGGAGATAAATCTCAACGCTGACCCAGCTGGGACTCGAACCTGGGAAGTACAGATTACGAGCCTGGCGCGCTACCGACTGAGCCACCCCCGCCCATAAATGGCCAGGTCACATGGACCCCGAAGGCTCAGAGAAGGTTGGGTGAGGGGACCCACTGGAACAGCTGTTGGGAGACTGATGTTAGCCTCCCGTCAAGGCCATCCAGCGTGTTCTTTACCGTGCACAGGGTATGGCTCTCCCGCACACGGGGCCACGGTTTAACGTCCCATCCGACGGACGGCGGCCTTTCCAAGCCCATCTGTGTCCCCTACTGACCGTGGGCAGGGCGGGGAATTTTGCGGAGATTAATCTCAACGCTGACCAAGCTGGGACTCGAACCTGGGAACTACAGATTACGAGCCTGGCGCGATCCAGTGTATGAGAACCATATCGTGGTCACGTTAAAAAATAAGTTCGATGGACTTGACGGGAGCCTACCTCTGGCTTCTAACAACTGTCCAGCTGGTCTACTTCCCTTAACGTTCTCTGAGCCCTCAGGGTCCCTGTAGTCTGGAAATTTAGCCCATTGAGTGCACAAAAGTGCCTATCACAGGAAAAACAAACCAAAAAATAAAGATCACAGTGGATATCCTTGACAGGAGTTTACCATCTCTCTCCAAGCATTTGTCCAGTGGATTCCAATCTCCCAACGTTCTCTGAGCCCTCGGGGTCTTAGTGACCTGGTCATTTAGCCCATTGTGTGCCAAAAATGCAGCTCAGATGTAAATAGATTTGATTATGATCTTTAATTTATCATCAGTCACATTTTTCCATTAAAAGCATGTTTTAATTATTATAGAGCTTGCAAATAACATTGATTTGCTGCAATATTTTGATAAAGCAATGCCTACCGCTAGTTAAACTATTACTTTAATTACAATTTTGTCGAACATGGGAAAGCTAAATCAATAAAACAACTAAAGAACGCAATAGATCATTTTGATGGTAGGCTACATCTGTCTCCCAACAGCTATTCAGTGGGCCTCCTCCACCAGCCTTGTCGGACTTCTCGGGGTGCTTCTGACCTGATCATTTAGCCCATTGTGTGCAAAAGTGGGCCTCTCAGAGCTGAAACAATTGAACGCTCTATTAAATTCTCAGCTCCACTAAACTACTCTTCAGTTATCCCCAGTACTGTTCGCTTTCTGCTTATCACGAGCATGCTCCCCATGCATATGTCTTATATCGATTGCTTGCAATGTCCGACAGAGACCTCATCTTTGTTGGATCTGGTGCAACTAGATGAAACGGTTAGCAACAAATGCTCATCCCTCATAGCTGCCGCTGTATTAGCTCGCATAGTGGACCCAGTTAGGCACTACCGGGGGCGGGTGTGGCTCAGTCGGTAGTGCGCCAGGCTCGTAATCTGTAGTTGCAAGGTTCGAGTCCCAGCTGGGTCAGCGTTGAGATTTATCACGAGCATGCTCCCCATGCATATGTCTTATATCTATTGCTTGCAATGTCCGACAGAGACCTCATCTTTGTTGGATCTGGTGCACTAGATGAAACGGTTAGCAACAAATGCTCATCCCTCATAGCTGCCGCTGTATTAGCTCGCATAGTGGACCCAGTTAGGCACTACCGGGGGCGGGTGTGGCTCAGTCGGTAGTGCGCCAGGCTCGTATTCTGTAGTTGCAAGGTTCGAGTCCCAGCTGGGTCAGCGTTGAGATTTATCTCCGCAAAATTCGCCGCCCTGCCCACGGTCAGTAGGGGGCACCGATGGGCTTGGAAAAGCCGTCGTCCGTCGGATGGGACGTTAAACCATGGCCCCGTGTGCGGGAGAGCCATACCCTGTGCACGTTAAAGAACACGCTGGATGGCCTTGACGGGACCCTACCATCTGTATCGCAACAGCTGTCCATTGAGTCCACTTCTCGCAACATTCTGTGAACCCTCGGGGTCCTTATGACCTAGCCGTTTAGTACATTGTGTGCAAAAAATGCCTCACAGAGGTAAAACAACCTAACTTTAAAGAATACATTGTATGGCCTTGACGGGGAAACTATCATCTGTCGCGTAACAGCTAAACACTGGGTCCCTTTCCCCAAACCTTCGGGGCGGGGGTGGCTCATTCGGTAGCGCGCCAGGCTCGTAATCTGTAGTTCCCAGGTTAGAGTCCCAGTTGGGTCAGCGTTGAGATTTATCTCCGCAAAACTCCCCGCCCTGCCCACGGTCAGTAGGAGACACAGATGGGCTTGGAAAGGCCGCCGTCCGTCGTATGAGACGTTAAGCCGTGGCCCTGTGTGCGGAAGAGCCATACCCTGTGCACATCAAAGAACACGCTGAATGGCCTTGCGGGAAGCTACCATATGTCTCCCAACAGCTGTTAAACTGGGTCCCCTCCCCCAACCTTCTCTGAGCCTTCTGGGTCCTTGTGACCTGGTCATTTATTCCATGGTGTAGAAAAAAGTGCCACTCAGAGGTAAAACAACCCCAACCCAACTGCCTTTATTACTCTCTTATTTAACCTTCTCGGGGTCCTTGTGACCTGGCCATTTAGCTCATTGTGTTCAAAAATTACCGCTTAGAGGTAAAATAATCCAACGGTAAAGAACACGCTGGATGGCCTTGACGGGAGGCTACCATCTGACTCCCAAGAGCTGTTCCAGTGGGTCCCCACCCCCAACCTTCTCTGAGCCTTCGGGGTCCTTGTGATCTGGCCATTTAGCACATGGTGCGCAAAAAAGTGCCGTTCAGAGGTAAAACAACCCAACGTTAAAGAACACGCTGGATGGCCTTGACGGGAGGCTACGATCTGTCTCCCAAAAACTGTTACAGTGGGTCCCCTCCCCCAACCTTCTCTGAGCCTTCGGGGTCCATGTGACCTGGCCATTTAGCCCATGGTGTGCAAAAAAGTGCCGCTCAGAGGTAAAACAACCCAACGTTAAAGAACAGGTTGGATGGCCTTGACGGGAGACTACCATCTGTCTCCGAACAGCTGTCCCAGTGGGTCCCCTCCCCCAAACTTCTCTGAGCCTTCGGGGTCTTTCTGATTTAGCCCATTGTGTGCAAAAAAAGTGCCGCTCATAGGTAAAACAACCCAAATTTTCTGAGCCCTCGAGGTTATTATGACCTCGCCAATTAGCCCATTGTGTGCAAAAACTTTCGCTCAGAAATAAAAATAACCCAACCCAATTCACTTCCCTCACGGGACAGCAAAACATTTGAGTGTTTTTTGGCTACTTCGCATCTTGAACTGTAATGAGTAGACTTTGTTGTTGTTGTTTTACCTCTGAGCGGCACTATTTTGCACACCATGGGCAAATGGCCAGGTCACATGGACCCCGAAGGTTCATAGAAGGTTAGGGGAGGGGACCCACTGGAACAATTGTTGGGAAACAGATGGTAGCTTCCCGTCAAGGCCATCCAGCGTGTTCTTTAACGTTGGGTTGTTTTACCTCTGAGCGGCACTTTTTTGCACACAATGGGCTAAATGGCCAGGTCACATGGACCCCGAAGACTCAGAGAAGGTTGGGGGAGGGGACCCACTGGAACAGCTGTTGGGAGACAGATGGTAGCCTCCCGTCAAGGCCATCTAGCGTGTTCTTTAACGAGCACAGGGTATGGCTCTCCCGCACACGGGGCCACGGCTTAACGTCCCATCCGACGGACGGCGGCCTTTCCAAGCCTTTCGGTGTCCCCTACTGAAAGATGGCAGGGCGGGGTATTTTGCGGAGATAAATCTCAACGCTGACCCAGTTGAGACTCGAACCTGGGAACTGCAGATTACGAGCCTGGCGCGCTACCGACTGAGCCACCCCAGTCCCAATAAGTAGACAATTTAGCTTATGAATAACCGGAAAATTATACATTGTTACTGAGTCATAGCAAACATATTATTAAAATAATGTAACTAATCTTCTTCTCTGCTTAAATAAAAGTAGTAGAAGTATGTAATTTAAAACAAAGGGAGGTCGCTGTTGAATGCATTATTAGTGTTCTGATGATTGTTCCTGGATATTAGATGATGGCTTTAAATGTAATCATTTTATCTATTGTCTATTTCCTATGCTATTTCCTTGTCACGCAAAAGCTCCATCAGTGAAACAATCGAAAAGTTGACGTCAATCCGTGAACATCAGGTTTTATTTTTTGTTACCTTATAACTTCTATCATCATTAAAATCATTTTATTCTCTTGTTACAGAACGATAATGAGAATTTTATTAAACTAAAAGCTACCGTTTAAATAACAGTTAAATTTTAATATTAATGCGTTACTGGCTGCAATTTAATATCTTTACGGTGGTGCTCGGTGTTCTGCAAGTTTATCGTTATTTTGTTTGATACTTGATATTTTCTGCATTTAAGTGAATTTTAATTTGTATATTACAATTTAGTAAGAACATTAAATGTTCATAAATAATTTATTAAATCAAATTGATTTAACTTCTTATTTTACGTCGCCTTTTTCCTCTTCATGGCAGAAATAGAAGACAGTGTTAAACGTCCGAAGATAATAGCGACTGCCTCTAGAGTTACTTCTATTTCTTCAGGACTTGGACAGACAGTTTTAAAAAATGAAGTTATTTCTATTGCACATGAGAAAGGCATAAATCAATTCGCTATAATATTCGAAGTAATATCATCAACTATTCATCTTCCAAGCCACGAACACTGAAAAGAGAAATTTGTGCTTGTCTTACGTCTAGAGCCGATGCGAGTCATTCGATGGTTGTTTTACCTCTGAGCAGCACTTTCTTGCCACCATGGGTTAAATGGCCAGGTCACATGGACCCCGAGAAAGTTAGGTTAAATAAGGGAGTAATAAAGGCAGTTGGGTTGTTTTACCTCTGAGCGGCACTTTTTTGCACACCATGGGCTAAATGGCCTGGTCACAAGGACCCCGAAGACTCAGAGAAGGTTGGGGGAGGGGACCCACTGGAACAGCTGTTGGGGGACAGATGGTAGCCTCCCGTCAAGGCCATCTAGCGTGTTCTTTAACGTTGGGTTTTTTTACCTCTGAGCGGCACTTTTTTGCACACCATGGGCTAAATGGCCTGGTCACAAGGACCCCGAAGACTCAGAGAACGTTGGGGAGGGGACCCACTGGAACAGCTGTTGGGGGACAGATGGTAGCCTCCCGTCAAGGCCATCCAGCGTGTTCTTTAACCTGCACAGGGTATGGCTCTCCCGCACACGGGGCCACGGCTCAACTTCCCATTAGACGGACGGCGACCTTTACCAAGTCCATCGGTGTCCCCTACTGACCGTGGGCAGAGAGGGGAATTTTTGCGGAGATAAATCTGAACGCTGACCCAGCTGGGACTCTAACCTGGGAAGTACAGATTACGAGCCTGGCGCGCTACCGACTGAGCCACCCCCGCCCCCAAGTCACTCGTGCGAAATCTCTTATTATACATACGTCAACAACACTGTGTACTAAAGAATTCTTAACTCTGAATACTCTGTTAGCTGTGTCAGTTAGAGCTACGTTACTTACTGATCTTTTGTGGGCGGGGGTGGCTCAATCGGTAGCGCGCCAGGCTCGTAATCTGTAGTTCCCAGGTTCGAGTCCCAGCTGGGTCAGCGTTGAGATTTATCTCCGCAAAATTCCCCGCCCTACCCACGATCAGTAGGGGACACCGATGGGCTTGGAAAGGCGCCGTCCGTCGGATGGGACGTTAAGCCGTGGCCGCGTGTGCGGGAGAGCCATACCCTGTGCACTTTAAAGAACACGCTGGATGACCTTGACGGGAGGCTACCATCTGTCTCCCAACAGCTGTTCCAGTGGGTCCCCTCCCCCAACTTCTAAGAGCCTTCGGGGTCCATGTGACCTGGCCATTTAGCCCATGGTGTGCAAAAAAGTGCCGCTCAGAGGTAAAACAACCCAACGGAACTTTTGATTACTAAATTCTTGCTACGAAATATAGAGACCACCATTACACTAGAGGTAGGGGTTCTCAACTTGGGGTACGCGGTATAAATTTTTGAGCGACTGTACGACGTGCGAGCTGTTTCACTGATTACCCAGTAAAATGTTTATAATTTTATAAGATTTGTTAAATTGTTTATGCCATTTTTTGTGCTTATCGATATATGTAATTTATGAATACAAAGTTTAATGTGTATAAATATATATGTTTTATTTTATTCCCATTGTTATACTATATCTATAGTTTTATCTATCTATACAAGGGGTACGCCAGTTACATATACATTTCCATGGGGTACGTGAAGCATAAAAGTTTGAGAACCATTGCACTAGAGGATTTACAAGCAAGAACTGACACTAGACAATGACTCAGAATTAAAACGGGAGGCTACCATCGGTCTCTCAACAGCTATCCAGTGGGTCTTCTTCCTCAACCCAGTCTGAGCCTTCGGGGTCTTTGTGACCTGGCAATTTAGCCCATAGTGTGCAAAAAAGTGATGCTAAGAGTTAAACTATCCCCTAGGTTGGGTTGTTTTACCTCTGAGCGGCACCTTTTTGCACACCATGGGCTAAATGGCCAGGTCACAAGGACCCCGAAGGCTCAGAGAAGGTTGGGGAAGGGGACCCACTGGAACAGCTGTTGGGAGACAGATGGTAGCCTCCGTCAAGGCCATCCAGCGTGTTCTTTAACTTGCACAGGGTATGGCTCTCCCGCACAAGGGGCCACGGCTTAACGTCCCATCCGATGGACGGCGGCCTTTCCAAGCCCATCGGTGTCACCTACCGACCGTGGGCTGGGCGGGGAATTTTGCGGAGATAAATCTCAACGCTGACCCAGCTGGGACTCGAACCTGGGAGCTACAGATTACGAACCTGGCGCGCTACCGACTGAGCCACCCCCGCCCTAAACTATCCCCTAACTAACTCATTACAAATGTATTATTTTTTTCTTTAATCAAAAAGTTCCGCTTATGTTTTATTTTTTTCTGTATAAAACCTTCACTAAGAATGGATTGGACTGACCTGATTTAAAGCAGTAATGAAAGTTTCGGTGAGAACCGGTTAAGACGTGACTCAGGAAAAGGCAATAGCACTCTTGACATTTAGGAAAACAGTTTTTATTGTGTTGTAAACAACTTGAAAAATTGGCAGTTGTAACTCTTTCCTTTATAGTTTTTTTTTCTTGTTCGTTATCAAAGTGTTAGTTTTCAGCATCACCATCCATTGAACTTTGAACAAATTATAAAAAGATACTTTATTCTTATCAGCCACAGATTATTTTACTGTGTATTCTGGCTTTGCTGTTGTTAGTTGAAGATTTGGGTTGGGTTGTTTTCCCTCTGAGCGGCACTTTTTTGCACATCATGGGTTAAATGGCCATGCCACATGGACCCCGAAGGCTCAGAGAATGTTGGGGGAGGGGACCCACTGGAACAGCTGTTGGGAGACAGATGGTAGCCTCCCGTCAAGGCCATCCAGCGTGTTCTTTAACGTTGGGTTGTTTTAAATATGAGCGGCACTTTTTTGCCCACCATGGGCTAAATGGCATGGTCACAAGGACCCCGAAGACTCAGAGAAGTTTGGGGGAGGGGACCAACTGGTACAACTGTTGGGAGAGAGATGGTAGCCTGCCGTCAAGGCCATCCAGCGTGTTCTTTCATGTTGGGTTGTTTTACCTCTGAGCGGCACTTTTTTGCACACCATGAGTTAAATGGCCAGGTCACAAGGAACCTGAAGGTTCAGAGAAGGTTGGGGGAGGGGACCCATTGGAACAGCTGTTGGAAGACAGATGGTAGCCTCCCGTCAAGGCCATCCAGCGTGTTCTTTAGCGTTTAGTTGTTTTACCTCTGAGCGGAACTTTTTTGCACACCATGGGCTAAATGGCCAGGTCACATGGACCCCGAAGTCTCAGAGAAGGTTGGGGGAGGGGACCCACTGGTACAGCTGTTGGGAGACAGATGGTAGCCTCTCGTCAAGGCCATCCAGCGTGTTCTTTAACGTTGGGTTGTTTTACATCTGAGCGGCACTTTTTTGCCCACCATGGGCTAAATGGCCTGGTCATAAGGACCCCGAAGACTCAGAGAAGGTTGCGGGAGGGGACCAACTGGTACAGCTGTTGGGAGACAGATGGTAGCCTCCCGTCAAGGCCATCCAGCGTGTTCTTTCATGTTGGGTTGTTTTACCTCTGAGCGGCGCTTTTTTGCACACCATCAGTTAAATGGCCAGGTCACAAGGAACCTTAAGTTTCAGAGAAGGTTGGGGGAGGGGACCCATTGGAACAGCTGTTGGGAGACAGATGGTAGCCTCCTGTCAAGGCCATCCAGCGTGTTCTTTCATGTTGGGATGTTTTACTTCTGAGCGGCACTTTTTTGCACACCATGAGTTAAATGGCCAGGTCACAAGGAACCTGAAGGTTCAGAGAAGGTTGGGGGAGGGGACCCACTGGAACAGCTGTTGGAAGACAGATGGTAGCCTCCCGTCAAGGCCATCCAGCGTGTTCTTTAGCGTTTAGTTGTTTTACCTCTGAGCGGCACTTTTTTGCACACCATGGGCTAAATGGCCAGGTCACATGGACCCCGAAGTCTCAGAGAAGGTTGGGGGAGGGGATCCACTGGTACAGCTGTTGGGAGACAGATGGTAGCCTCTCGTCAAGGCCATCCAGCGTGTTCTTTAACGTTGGGTTGTTTTACCTCTGAGCGGCACTTTTTTGCACACCATGGGCTAAATGGCCAGGTCACAAAGACCCCGAAGACTCAGAGAAGGTTCGGGGAGGGAACCCACTGGAACAGCTGTTGGGAGACAGATGGTAGCCTCTCGTCAAGGCCATCCAGCGTGTTCTTTAATGTGCACAGGGTATGGCTCTCCCGCACAGAGGGCCACGGCTTAACGTCCCATCCGACGGACGGCGGCCTTTCCAAGCCCATCGGTGTCCCCTACTGACCGTGGGCAGGGCGGGGAATTTTGCGGAGATAATCTAAACGCAGGCTCAGCTGGGACTCAACCCCCGTCACGGGTGCGGAGTCAACTTGGATTCCTAATATTCTTACCTAATATTCTTCGACCTAGGACGAATATTAAAGTTAGGTTTTGACAATGACTGGACTCTACCACTACAGTAATGTTCAGCCACGACGGTGGATAGTGGCAAAACATGGCATTGGCCCAACTGATGTATTGCATTATTACGGAACATCTGGGTCTTGTCATTAATCATATTACCTGGAACTCAAAGGGTCGGGGGTGGCTCAGTCGGTAGCGCGCCAGACTCGTAATCTGTAGTTCCCAGATTCGAGTCCCAGCTGGGTCAGCGTTGAGATTTATCTCCGCAAAATTCCCTGCCCTGCCCACGGTCGGTAGGGGACACAGATGGTCTTGGAAAGGCCGCCGTTCATCGGATGGGACGTTAAGCCATGGCCCCGTGTGCGGGAAAGCCATACCCTGTGCAAGTTAAAGAACACGCTGGATGGCCTTGACGGGAGGCTACCATCTGTCTCCAACAGCTGTTCCAGTGGGTCCCCTCCCCCAACCTTCTCTGAGCCTTCGGGGTCCATGTGACCTGGCCATTTAGCCCATGGTCTGCAAAAAAGTGCCGCTCAGAGGTAAAACAACCCAAACAAACAGGGACTCAAACCTGGGAACTACAAAATACGAGCCTGGCGTGCTACCAACTGAACCATCCAAGCACCACATCGACATTTGGCAATCTGTAGGATGGAACGTTAACCCGTGGCTCCGTGTGCGAGAGAGCTATACCCAGTGCAAGTTAAAGAATTCGCTGGATGGCCTTGACTGGAGGCTACCATCTGTCTCCTAACAGCTGTTGCAGTGGGTCCCCTCCCCCAACCTTCTCTGAGCCTTCGGGGTCCTTGTGACCTGACCATTCAGCCCATTGTGTGCAAAAAAGTGCCGCTCAGATGTAAAACAACCCCACGTTAAAGGACACGCTGGATGGCCTTGACGGTAGGCTACCATCTGTCTCCCAACAGTGGGTTCCCTCTCCAACCTACTCTGAGCCTTCGGGGTCCTTGTGACCTGGCCATTTAGCCCATGGTGTGCAAAAAAGTGCCGCTCAGAGGTAAAACAACCCAACGTTAAAGAATACGCTGGATGGCCTTGGCGGAAGGCTACCATCTGTCTCCCTACAGCTGTTCCAGTGGGTCCACTCCCCCAACCTTCTCTGAGCCTTCGGGGTCCTTTTGACCTGGCCATTTAGCCATTGTGTGCAAACAATTACTGCTCAGAGGTAAAACAACCCAATCCCACCTGACCTTTTGAACTTCAGATTGCGTTCCTAGTGTGCTATTGAAATTGTCAACCATGGAATTTTCTTGTAATGCTATTATTGTCCTACTTATATTTCTACGTCATGAAACTGGTAGGAAAGTTGGTTGACTCTGAACATTGGGCTTCCTGCTCTCCCAAACGGGAAATAAACTCATGTTTCAATATTATAAATAGCACTTAATTTCCAAGTCGTTGTTTTACATAGTTTTGTCAACTGCGATGACCGTTTTTATGCTAAGTGCTAAATATAGTTTATTTTCATATGACACATGAGTTGATATAATTTATTTTAATATAAAATTTGTTTAGCTACCGGTTGAAAATTGAAATTATATTTTATAAGACATACTTAAAGACAAAATTGAAGAAAATGATGATTGTTAAAGTACGATAAAAAAATGCTTCTGAATTAAAGAGCTTCGATTTTCTTATTAAAATCAAAATTTATGTAATTGTTATTTTTAATGAGTAATGATTTAAGTTTATTTAAATTCTCCATTTTTAAGAGTTGATACAATTTGTTATTTTAAAATAAAATTTGTCTACCTACCGTTGGAAAAATAATACAATGTTTTATAACACAAGTGAATTTTAAAGAAATGAAAAAAAATATGACAAAAGTGCATCAGAATCAAAGAACTTGGATTTTCTGATTAAAGGCAAAGTTTATTTCCTGGAAAAGCACAAAAAGAACAAAACATTTACTCCATTAAATGACATTTATCGAAAAGCAATTCAATGAATAGTAACATTAAATTTAAAAACAATGAAATGCAACAGTCGCATCGATTATACATTAATAAAATGCCACAATTTTGATGATATAATAATACAGGCAATCCTTCGAATAAATAACAACGAAAGAAAAATTGTAAAGTTGGTGCATTTCGAATAAAAAAAACAAGACGACGATTATTGATTAAATTTATATAAATAACCCCTATTTATTTTTTATTTATGTAATAACCGAATAATTTTTTATTTAATGTAAATAACCCTTATCGTGCAATGACTGAATGAACAATGCAGGGTGAATTTGCTAAGAAACGTGGTCGTTTGTTCAGAAAATGGCTGTGTAAATAATTGTATTTTCTTACTTGTTTGGATTGTTTTACTTCTGAGCGACACTTTTTTTTGCACACAGTGGACTAAATCAAGGTCACTTCTATCAACGTTCTTCATATAATTGAATATAATCAAAAATTGGTGTCTGGAAGCGTTTTGGGGGGCGGGGATGGCTCAGTCGGTAGCGCGCCAGGCTCGTAATCTGCAGTTCCCAGGTTCGAGTCCCAGCTGGGTCAGCGTTGAAATTTATCTCCGCAAAATTCCCCGCCCTTCCCACGGTCAGTAGGGGACACCGATGGGTTTGGAAAAGCCGCCGTCCGTCGGATGGGATGTTAAGTCGTTGACCCGTGTGCGGGAGAGCCATACCCTATGCACGTTAAAGAACACGCTGAATGGCCTTGACGGGAGATTACCATCTGTATCCCAACTGGTGTTCCAGTGAGTCCCCTCCCCCAACCTTTTCTAAGCCTTCGGGGTCCATGTGACCTGGCCATTTAGCCCATGGTGTGCAAAAAAGTGCCGCTCAGAGGTAAAACAACCTAACACAACCTGGAAGCGTTTTGGGTCGCAGATCTCAGAAATTATGATAAATTTTCGATGCGATGGGTCCTTCGAGATAAAAGGTTAATTTTGAGGTATCGGTGTTTGAGAGCTGAAAATTGGTGAATAGATATCTATTTTAGGCATTAGAACTCAGAAATAAGAGAAAGGTTCAGATTATGTATCGCATTCAAGGTCAAATAGGGGTCAAAATGAAGAGCTAAGAAGAGGTTCCGAGGCGACAATTGATTTCCAGTAATATTATATAACTACCGGTAACTTCTGTCAATATTCTTAATAAGGTAGTTGGTTTGTTTTACACACAATCCTAAACTGCCAGATAAGAAGAACCCCTAGGGCTCAGAGAGAGTTGGGGGGAGGGAATCCGCTGAACAGCTTTCAGGAGACAGTTGATAGCCTCCCGTCAAGGTCATCCAGTGAGATCTTTAACGTTTACAGCGAATCTCTCTCACCCGCACACGGGCCCACGGCTTAACTTCATATCTGATGAATGGAGGCTTTTCCAAGTCCATTGGTGTCCGTTACTGACCGAAACAGGGTGTGGAGGTTTGTGGAGATGAATCTCAATGCTAGCCCAGGTGGCTGCAATCATTTCCTTTAAGTTTAAGTATTTAATTATTTCTTATAAGATATTATTTCATTTCTCTACCGGTAACTAAATAAATTTTATATTAAAATAAATGATATCAACTCATTCTTCATTTGAAAATAAATTATAATTAATATAATTAATAATAATTAATATTAATATTTAATAAATGTTAACATTTATTAAATCTCAACGTTTTACATTAATAAAGATATCACATTAAATATTCTAAAATTACCGGTAATTTAATATTATTAATAAATTGATTAAAAGATTAGTGCTTGCAAGGCCTGGACAATCTTAGCAAAAGGAGGGAAGAAAGGAGGGAAATTAATCATGTTAAAAATATGTAATTTAATTTGTTGAAAATTTCAGTTCAAGCATTTTATTTTAAAAGCAGTTAAAATAATATATCCATTAATATTTTATTAAAAATTTCTCAAATATTTTTAAAATAATCAAATACCAATGGAATTTTTAGAAATGTAAATATAATTAGAATTGAGAGAGAAAATTATAAAGCATGCATCAATTAATTTCTAAAACAATTTTTATTACTCATGTTATCCTGTTTATTCTTTTTATATTCCGCAAAATTCCCCGCCCTGCCCACGGTCAGTAGGGGACACCGATGGATTTGGAAAGGCTGCCGTCCGTCGGATGGGACGTTAAGCCATGGCCCCGTGTGCGGGAGAGCCATACCCTGTGCACGTTAAAGAATACGTTGAATGGCCTTGACGGGAGGCTACCATCTGTCTCCCAACAGCTATTCCAGTGGGTCCCCTCCCCCAACCTTCTCTGAGCCTTCGGGGTCCATGTGACCTGGCCATTTATCCCATTGTTATGCAAAAAAGTGCCGCTCAGAGGTAAACAACCCAACCCTGTTTTATATAACATATATCAAAATTAAATCTTCTTTCACTGCATGCTTCACTTAAATCTGATTGGTTTCCTTTTTAAATCCTTCGGCTGTGGTCCTTCGATTATATAAAACCGATTGGTTTCCTTTTTAAATCCCTCTTAAACGTACAGCAAATATTAAAATTTTTGTCCCTTTAATCCTACCGTTAGTTAAATAAAATATTTCTATTAAGTTAAAAAAAATATATGCAGTATTCAGGCCTGATGCAACGAGGTGGCCTTAATACTTGCGCCAATATTTCATGAAGTCAACTTTTTCCAGAGTTAGGCACTTGGAATCTGCCTTACATAATCATCAATTCTTTCTTTTTGTTTCCATCCTCTACCACAGCCACTTCATTAAATTTATCACTGTCGCAAACGCTACTCGATTACTCGCATGAACGTTCATTTAACAGTTATCACCAATAACCAAAGCACATTGCTTCTTGTATCGATTTCGCCCGTTTCTAAAGGAGGCACCATCCTACTTAATTCTGGCGCAGCTGGATTGGACAGAAGGGGAACTTAACGTAGTCAAGGCATACGTGTTTGGGCTATTAGTTCCTTTGGGCTGAAGTCTCAGCACCACTTCATCAGTCTCTTCGTGGGAAGAATGGGTAACCGGAACTTAATGTATCAAGGCACGTAATCTTTGTCTGGCTTTACACCGCATCGCATCATTGAAGCATGGTGATCACTCCAGAGCCTCTCGCTGCTTCTATCTATCTTGAAGCCTTTCTGTCTCGATCTACCCAAGAAAATGGAAGTCACTCTGTCTCACTCAGCTCATTAGTAAAACAGCGGGAATGGTGAAAAGTTACGCCATTGTCTTAGAAAAATAAGTTATTTTTGGATGACTTGATTAAGACCTATTGTAGAAATTGTTGAGGTGGTGGTGAGCTTTCTCAGTTTCTATTTTTGGTTCGTTGCTGTTGTTTTGTTATTGATATTGGTATAATTATTGAAAGTGAGTTCCCTAACGTTAAATGATTAATGTACGTTCATTACAACAAACACAATGGGGATATTATTGTCCAAGGTAGGATTTCCCAAAATTTATATTCTTGTTTACAATTAAGGCAGTGCATTAATATTAAAAGGAAACACGGTGATTTAAGAAAACATAATGTAACGATGCAATTTTCCTACAGTGGACCTTCGTTATAGCGCTGCTCGCTATACCGCGCACTCGGTTATAGCGCGGGCGATGTTCGCGATAAGTTCAAACATGTTTATACAGGTCCGTGCGGCGTTAGTGAGTATCGCATTTTATTGTTACTGCGTATTGAGTAATTGTGTATGTATTGAGTTCCTGCATGTATTTTGAATAGTGTTTAATTATTGTATGCATGATGAGTAAAAGAAAAGCTTACAGTGTGAAATTTATTGTGTCGCCACCGCGCCGCTCGGTATAACGCGGGTGTTGTTTCCCACCCGACATGCGCGTTATATCGGGGTCCACTGTATTATGTCATAAATTTAATAATAAAATTAGTGGTAGTCATTTACAATCGATATATGTATTTATTAAATTTTAGAAAAAAATATTTTTTGTCTTTTTAGGATATAGAGTGGAAATTAATTTTTGGGATAGAGACTAGAAAAAGTGATGTTAAAAAAAAGACGTTAAAAACTACTCGTAAGAATTAATGTAGCTAGGGTATCCGCATTGTTGTCTGCTCTGCCGGTAGCGTGTCAGACTCGTAAATGATGTTTCCAGGTTAGAGTTTCATCTGTGCCATGGCACCCACTGGACAGCTGTTGGAATACAGATGATAGCTTCCTGTCAAGGCCATCCAGGGTGTTCATTAACGTGCACAGGGTATGGCTCTCCAGCACATGGGACCACTGTTTAAAGTCCCATCAGAAGGACGGCGGTCTTTCCAAGTCCATCGGTGTGCCCTACTGACCGAGGGCCGGGCAGGGAGTTTTGCAAAGAGAAATCTCAGCCCTGGGAACATCGAGCAGAACTAAAGCGAAACGCTATTCTGGTATATTTTTCACTTAGCTCTAGTGTTCTTCTAATACTTATTAATAAAAAAAAAGGGGTAGGTATTTTAATATTTTTCGCTTCCGTTTAGTTTATAATAATTTTCAAGAAGAAGAATGGGGGCGGGGGTGGCTCAGTTGGTAGCACGTTAGGCTCGTAATCTGTAATTCCCAGGTTCGAGTCCCAGCTGGGTCAGCGTTGAGATTTATCTCCGCAAAATGCCCCGCCCTGCCCACGGTCAGTAGGGGACACCGATGGGCTTGAAAAGGCTGTCATCTGTCGGATAGGACGTTAAGCCGTGGCCCCGTGTGTGGGAGAGCCATACCCTGTGCACTTTGAAGAACACGCTGGATGGCCTCGACTGGAGGCTACCATCTGTTTCCCAACAGCTGTTCCAGTGGGTCCCCTCCCCCAACCTTCTCTGAGCCTTCGGGGTTCATGTGACCTGGCTATTTTGCCCATGGTGTGCAAAAAGTGCCGCTCAGAGGTAAAATAACCCAACCCAACTACGGCCACAATGCTCCCATTAAATTTATTAAATATTTAATACGGTTTAGAAAATTTATATTGTTTTATTATTACTTATTATTTTTCTTACAAATAACATAATTTTTTTGAGGTGACATGAACTGACTTCCCCGGTCTCAGATAAGTTGGACAGTACTGTCCTAAAGTATAAAACAATTGTTTCCTTTTTTTATTATTTACAAGTAAAAAATGCTTTAGTGACGTTATTCTCGCACTTTTTTTTCTTCCACAGCAAACTAAAGTTTGCGTCACTAGCTGAATGGGGTTTAAAGGTAAAAACAAAGATAACACCTACCGCTTGTAACTTAAGCGATGAAATATCTTTATATTCGTTGTTGTTGAAACATCCAGTTGCGATTTGAAAATGCTTAACGCGTTTTTTCTTTCTGTAGACTTTGGAACTTATAAAACCAAATATAAACGTTGCTATTTATCACGCCTTTCATTCTGTTGATTTATTGAGCTATTCTAATAGGACGGCTTTAAGGAAGATTTGAATGAAATACAGCTTTGTTTATATCAAACCAAAACATTTTTATCTAATGGTGGAATTCGAATATTGTTATCCTTTTCGTTTTAAATTTACTGATTTAATGTAAAAAATGATCAGAGAAGTTAGGATTTCTAGAAGATTTGTTTTGTTCGACTTTTGAGCGGGACTTTTTTTTCTCCAAATATTGGGTTAAATGGCTGAGTTTGGTTGTTTTACCTCTGAACGGCACTTTTTTTGCGCACAATGGGCTAAATGGCTTGGTTGGGTTGTTTTACTTCTGAGTGGCACTTTTGCTCATAATGGGCTAAATGTCTGGGTTGGGTTGAGTTGTTTTACCCCTGAATGGCATTTTTTGCACACAATAGGCTAAAATGGCTGTGTTGGGTTGAGTTGTTTTACCCCTGAATGGCACTTTTTGCACACAATGGGCTAAATGACTGGGTTTGGTTGAGTTCTTTTACCTCTGAATGGCACTTTTTTGCACACAATGGGATAAATGGCTGGGTTGTTTTACCCCTGAGCGGCATTTTTTGTACGCAATGGGCTAAATAGCTAGTAAGGGTTCTTTTTACCTCTGAGTGGCGCGCTTTATGCACACAATGGGCTAAATGGCCAAGTCACAAGAATCCCGAAGGTTCAGAGAAGGTTGCGGAAAACAACCCAGTGTACAACTGTTAGGAGACAGATGGGGAAGCCTTCTGTAAAGGCCATCCAACGTGTTCTTTAACGTCCACAGGGTATGGCTCTCCCACACATAGAGTCATGGCTAAACACCACATCAAACGGACGAAGGCCTTTCCAAATCCATTGGTGTCCCCTACTGACCAAGGGCAGCCTGGGGAGTGTTGCAGAGGTAAATCTTAATGTTGGTCCGGATTGGACAACAAAGCTGGATGGGGAGTACAGTCGTTCAAAAAATATCCGAACACTATGGTTGATTACAGAATTCAGGAAAAATATCTGGCAACGATTTTTTTTAGAAATTAGTGAGCTGGCAACCTTCGTGTCACGTGACACGAAGGTTGGGTCCATCCTTCCACCGCACTAAATAATAAAATGTGGGTAGGCACCTTCTAAAGTTCATTAGGCTTTTTCACTCGCCTCCCATCCGCTGGGACGGGGGTGACCAGTCAGTAGCGCACCAGTCAGTAGCGCACCAGGCACGTAATTTACAGTTCCCAGGTACAAGTCCCAGCTGAATCAGCGTTGAGAGTTATCTCCGCAAAACTCCCTGCCCTGACCATGGTCAGTAGGGTATACCGATGGGTTTGGAAAGGCCGCCGTCCGTCGGATGGGACATAAAGCAGTGGCCCAGTGTTCGCTGTGCACCTTAAAGAACACGCTGGTTGGCCTTGACGGGAGGCTACCATCTGTCTCTCAACAGCTGTTCCAGTGGGTCCCCTCCCCCAACCTTTTCTGAGCTTTCGGTGTCCTTGTGACCTAGCCATTCAACCCATTGTGTGCAAAAAATGTGCCACTCAGAGGTAAAACAATCCAACGTTAAAGAGCACGCTGGATGACTTTGACGGGAGGCTACTGTCTGTCTCCCAACAACTGTTCCAGTGGATTCCTTCTCCCCAACCTTCTCTGAGCCTAGGGGCGGGGGTCGCTCAGTCGGTAGCGCGCCAGGCTCGTAATCTGTACTTCCCAGGTTCGAGTTCCAGCTGGGTCAGCATTGAGATTTATCTCCGCAAAATTCCCCGCCCTGCTCACGATCAGTAGGGGACACCGATGGGCTTGGAAAGTCCGCCGTCCGTCGGATGGGACGTTAAGCCGTGGCCCAGTGTGCGGGAGAGCCATAACCTGTGCACGTTAAAGAACATGCTGGATGCCTTGACGGGAGGCTACCATCTGTCTTCCACGGGAGGCTACCATCTGTCTTCCAAAAGCTGTTCCAGTGGATTCCCTCACCCAACCTTCTCTGAGACTTCGGGGTCCTTGTGACCTGGCCATTTAGCCCATTGTGTGCAAAAAAGTATCGCTCAGAGGTAAAACAGCCCAGCACAGTCTCTGAGCCTTCGGTGTCCCTGTGATCTGGCCATTTAGCAAATTGTGTGCAAAAATGTGCCACTCAGAGGTAAAACAACCCAACGTTAAAGAACACGCTGGATGACCTTGACGGGAGGGTACTGTCTGTCTCCCAACTACTGTTCCAGTGGATCCCTTCTCCCAAACCTTCTCTGAGCCTTCGGTGTCCCTGTGATCTGGCCTTTTGCCCATTGTGTGCAAAAAATGTGCCACTCAGAGGTGAAACAACCCAACGTTAAAGGACACGCTGGATGACCTTGACGGGAGGCTACTGTCTGTCTCCCAACTACTGTTCCAGTGGATCCCTTCTCCCCAACCTTCTCTGAGCCTAGGGGCGGGGGTGGCTCAGTCGGTAGCGCGCCAGGTTCGTAATCTGTACTTCCCAGGTTCGAGTCTCAGCTGGGTCAGCATTGAGATTTATCTCCGCAAAATTCCCCGCCCTGCACATGGTCAGTAGGGGACACCGATGGGCTTGGAAATGCCGCCGTCCGTCGGATGGGACGTTAAGCCGTGGCGCAGTGTGCGGGAGAGCCATACCCTGTGTGGAAACCTGTGTTAAAGAACACGCTGGATGGCCTTGACGGGAGGCTACCATCTGTCTCCCAAGAGCTGTTCCAGTGGGTCCCCTCACCCAACCTTCTCTGACCTTCGGGGTCCTTGTGACCTCGCCATTTAGCCCATTGTGTGTAATATTGTGTCGCTCAGAGATGAAACAGCCCAGCACAGTCTCTGAGCCTTCGGTGTCCCTGTGATCTGGCCATTTAGCCCATTGTGTGCAAAAAATGTGCCACTCAGAGGTAAAACAACCCAACCTTAAAGAACACACTGGATAACCTTGACGGGAGGCTACTGTCTGTCTCCCAACTACTGTTCCAGTGGATCCCTTCTCCCCAACCTTCTCTGAGCCCTCGGGGTTCTTATTCTGGCTATTTAGCCCATTGTGTTCAGAAAAAGTGCTGCTCCGAGGTAAAACAACCGAACCCTTTCCAAGGACATTTTTACATGTATGAGAGCTGCCATTTACATAACTGGGAACTACATACAGTGATCCTGAAGTTTTACCATTAGGTGTCCGAAATATACGTGTTTGTGGCATAAGACTTATTTATCTTCGAAGGCAATTTCTCCAGCTGAATCAGCGTGGCTTCAGCTGTTTTCATTCACGACCTACGACCTTCCTGCTACGTCAATACAATGGAAGTTTGTTTAATATGGATGCTACGTACTGCAGGGCGAAGTTTGCACAGATCCTACTGTATACTGCAGATCTGCTGTGTGCGGTGAACCCTTACGGTTGATTACTGGTCTCATGTCTAGTCCGAAAGACAAATGCCCCAACTCGTTTACCAAACACAGTAGAAAGTCCAATTTTCCAGATTGACAATATGGGGCGGGGGTGGCTCAGTCGGTAGCGCGCCAGGCTCGTAATCTGTAGTTCCCAGGTTCGAGTCCCAGCTGGGTCAGCGTTGAGATTTATCTCCGCAAGATTCCCCGCCCTGCCCACGGTCAATAGGGGACACCGATGGGCTTGGAAAAGCCGCCGTCCGTCGGATGGGACGTTAAGCCGTGGCCCCGTGTGCGGGAGAGCCATACCCTGTGCACGTTGAAGAACACGCTGGATGGCCTTGACGGGAGGTTACCATCTGTCTCCCAACAGCTGTTGCAGTGGGTCCCCTTCCCCAAACTTCTCTGAGCCTTCGGGGTCCATGTGACCTTACCATTTAGCCCATGGTGTGAAAAAAAATGCCGCTCAGAGGTAAAACAACCCAATCCAGATTGACAATAACAGTTTATATGTAAATGACTGCTGTCGTTATTAATTCGTATAAAGATTATTACATTGAGGAATAACACTGCATGTTTTCATTTCATCTAAACCCTTAATTCTCGGACATTCATTGACGTTATTATTGCTCAATTTTTTTCAATGTTCAGTACACTTAAGATTAGAAAAATTTTACTACCGTTCAAAAAATAGATTTATTTTTAAAAAGAAATTTTTTTAAACACTTTAATTTTTGAGTTCAAAAGGAAATTTTTGCAGTGAAGCCTATTATCTGATGAAGTGCTCTAGGGTTCGATCCTCGGTCCTTCCAACACCTCCTATAACAGAAAGACAGAGGACAATATTATGACGTCAGCTTAATCCCTACCATATATACACTACTTATATTTTTGAGTCAAACATTACTACTAGTGCACCCTGTAGTAATCTTTATACTAATATTTATCTAAAAATATATTTTTAGAAAAATAATTTGTATTAATTAACATTGTGATATTTGATGATAAATACGAATAATTTTCTTTCTAAATAAAATATATTTATAGACAAACATTAGTATTAGATTAGCCCAAGAGTCCACTAGCAACAAATATTAGAATCAAAAATATAATAATTGTCTATATTATAGGTTCTCAACGTGAGGTAACGCGGTAAAAATTTTTTGGGTACACCGTGATAGCTCAAAATTCGCTAGATTTATTAACCAAGTAAAAATAACTATTGTTATACTATAACTATAGTTTTATCTCTAGGGGTACGCCAGTTAAATACACATTTCCAGGGAGTACGTGAAGCGGGTTGGGTTGTTTTACCTCTGAGCGGCACTTTTTTGCACACCATGGGCTAAATGGCCAGGTCATGTGGACCCCGAAAGCTCAGAGAAAGTTGGGGGAGGGGACCCACTGGAACAGCTTTTGGGAGACAGATGGTACCCTCCCGTCAAGGCCATCCAGCGTGTTCTTTAACGTTGGGTTGTTTTACCTCTGAGCGGCACTTTTTTTGCACACCATGGGCTAAATGGCCAGGTCACATGGACCCCGAAGGCTCAGAGAAGGTTGGGGGAGCGGACCCACTGGAACAGCTGTTGGGAGACAGATGGTACCCTCCCGTCAAGGCCATCCAGCGTGTTCTTTAACGTGCACAGGGTATGGCTGTTCCGAACACGGGGCCACGGCTTAACGTCCCATCCGACGGACGGCGGCCTTTCCAAGCCCATCGGTGTCCCCCACTGACCGTGGGCAGGGCGGGGAATTTTGTGGAGATAAATCTCAACGCTGACCCAGCTGGGACTCGAACCTGGGAACTGCAGATTACGAGCCTGGCGCGCTACCGACTGAGCCACCCCCGCCCCGAGAGAATATCGTGTATAATCAAGAACTTTCAGTTTCTACTGAACTACCTCCTTCCTTCAGAGAACTCTGGAAAGTTTGGCCGCCAAACCAAGAATGCTTGCAATTTTATTGTTTTGCTTTTGCAATTTAAGTTTCCCAGACTCAATTGAGAGGCTCTCCTACATAGTTCACTAACCTTAACAGAATTTTCGGACAAGAGGGCGAATGGTCCCGAGTGATTTCCGGAATAATGGTTTATTTTGAAGAAGAAGGGTTGGGTTGGGTTGTTTTACCTCTGAGCGGCACTTTTTTGCATCCCATGGGCTAAATGGCCAGGTTACATGGACCCCGAAGGCTCAGAGAAGGTTGGGGGAGGGGATTCACTGGAACAGCTGTTGGGAGACAGATGGTAGCCTCCCGTCAAGGCCATCCAGCGTGTTCTTTAACGTGCATAGGGTATGGCTCTATCCCGCACACGGGGCCACGGCTTAACGTCCCATCCGACGGACGGCGGCCTTTCCAAGCCCATCGGTGTCCCCTACTGACCATGGGCAGGGGGGCGGAATTTTGCGGAGATAAATCTCAACGCTGACCCAGCTGGGACTCGAATCTGGGAACTACAGATTACGAGCCTGGCGCGCTACCGACTGAGCCACCCCCGCCCCCATGAAGAAGAAGGACTACTTAAGCTGACCCCATAAATTTGGTTCACTGACCTGTTATAGGATGTGTTGGTGAAGTCCGTATCTGCTGGTGTGTCTCAGGGTTCGCTCCCTGGTCCTACACTATTCGACATTTAGGTACCTAACATACCAACAGTCGAAAGAGTTGTCTTAGCACTACATAGAAATGACACAGACTTCTTATCATCATCGATATCTCCACTATTTGCATGTAAAAGAACTCAAAACACACTTTCAATATTTGAAGACCAGTGTACTAGATGGAGAACAAAGATTAACACAGATAAGAGTAAAGCGGTGCTCTGTACTCACAAAACACTACACAATGTCTCTAACTGCGATGGGGCGGGGGTGGCTCAGTCGGTAGCGTGCCAGGCTCGAAATCTGCAGTTCCCAGGTTCGAGTCCCAGCTGGGTCAGTGTTCAGATTTATCTCCGCAAAACCCCCCGCTCTGACCACGGTCAGTAAGGAACACCGATGGGCTTGGACCCAACAGCTGTAGAGTAGGTCCCTTCCTCCAACCTTCTCCAAGCCTTTGGGGTCCTTACGACTTGGCCATTTAGCCCATTTAAAGAACACACTGGATGGCCTTGACAGGAGGCTACCATCTGTCTCCCAACAGATGTCCAGTAAGTCCCCTATCCCAACCTTCTACGAACCTTCGGGGTCCTTATGACCTGAACATTTAGCCCATTAAAGAACACGCTGGATGGCCTTGACGGGAGGCTACCATCTGTCTCCTAACAACTGTTCAGTAGGTCCCCTCCTCCAACCTTCTCCAAGCCTTCGGGGTCATTATGACCTGGCAATTTAGCCCGTTGTATTGCAAAAAAAAGTGTCGCTGCGAGGTAAAACAATCCAACCCAATCTGCACACTATACAGACTGTTCCCTTTTATGTCCAAGAAATCTACAAATTACAACTAGGTCCTGGTTTATCACATGATTAAAAAAACAGTTTTCATATATGCAATTCCAATATGGGGTTACTGCAATAAGTCGTCCAGTCAATAACTTCAGATATTTCAAAATAAGATGTTACGATCGGTTGTGAAGGGCGGGAGTGGCTCAGTCGGTAGCGCGCCTGGCTCGTAATCTGTAGTTCCCAGGTTCGAGTCCCAGCTGGGTCAGCGTTGAGATTTATCTCCGCAAAAATTTATCGCCCTGCCCACGGTCAGTAGGGGACACCGATGGGCTTGGAAAGGCCGCCGTCCTTCGGATGGGACGTTAAGCCGTGGACCCGTGTGTGGGAGAACCATACTCTGTGCACGTTAAAGAACACGCTGAATGGCCTTGACGGGAGGCTACCGTCTACCAACAGCTGTTCCAGTGGGTCCCCTCCCCCAACCTACTCTGAGCCTTCGGGGTCCTTGTGACCTGGTCATTTAGCCCATGGTGTGCAATGAAAAGTGCCGCTCGGAGATAAAACAATTCAACGTTAAAGAACACGCTGGATGGTCTTGACGGGAGACTACCATCAGTCTCCCAACAACTGTTCCAGTGGGTCCCCTCCCCCAACCTTCTCTGAGCCTTCCAGCGTTGAGATTTATCTCCGCAAAAATTCCCCGCCCTGCCCACGGTCAGTAGGGGACACCGATGGGCTTGGAAAGGCCGCCGTCCGTCGGATGGGACGTTAAGCCGTGGGCCTGTGTGCGGGAGAGCCATACCCTGTGCACGTTAAAGAACACGCTGGATGGCCTTGACGGGAGACTACCATCTGTCTCTCAAATGCTGTTCCAGTGGGTCCCCTCCCCCAACCTTCTCTGAGCTTACGGGGTCCATGTGACCTGGCCATTTAGCCCATGATGTGCAAAAAAGTGCCGCTCAGAGGTAAAACAACCCAACCCCCATCCATATCTGAGCCTTCGGGGTCCATGTGACCTGGCCATTTAGCCCATGGTGTGCAAAAAAGTGCCGCTCAGAGGTAAAACAAACCAACCCAATGAGGATGATTTTCTTATGCTCGAGTCCCAACTGTGTCTACCTTGAGATTTACCCCTCTAATCTCACCCTGCTATCGGTAAAAAAGAGGTCTTTGAAAGAAAATCGTCAGTCAGATAGGACGTTAAGCTCTGAAGATAACGTGTTTAGGAAAACCCTTGCAGCTACTTCGAAACACTGGTACATGACAGCTATCCCTGTGTTTAATGCTTAAAATTATGCTTAACTTCTCTAAAATTTAATTAAAAGATATTTAATTTAGAAAATTATAGGAGAAAAATAATTTATTTACTACGAGATTATTAAAAAGTTGTAGAACATTATGGAATTATTATGAAATTTTAGAAATATACAACTACCAGAATTATTTTAAGAAATGAAGAGTGACATGCAACTGACAGCCAACTAATAACTTTTTGTCTAAACGGGAAATTAGAGAGATTAAATAAAAATAAATTTAGTAAGTTCTTTTTCCTTAGTCTTCCCTTAGTCACCGCAGTTAACACATATTCCACGCTGTTGGTGAGAGCATTACTTTACTGTCCGCCTGAGTGCACGTCATTTCAAGATCAAGGATTGTTTGGAGCTCAGCCGATCTTCCCCATGCTGGAAATTGATATTGCCTTCTTCTCAGGGTGATATATGAGTTAACCCTTACGAGATATCCTGCGGCTTTATCCAAAAGAGGTTTGACCTAGAGGCCAGTGTCGTCAATTAAATATATGAGACGAAGAGTGGGTTAATACTCTACCGATATAATAGTGGTTGTTTGTTCCTCGGGGAGCTGTTTGCCGCAATTTTTGTTACCAAATACAAATCATGATGTCTTTGGACTTAAGACGTAGTTTTACACAAACAATTCTTGAATTCAAATGACGAAAAATGGTTTGTTTCAACTGCAATGAATTACTCTGTCTTTTTCAATAATCATGCACTCTGTATTAGGATTCACCTGCTATACTGTTTACACTTAAAGACATAAAGGAATTTCCTTTTTTTTTAGGGCGGGGGTGGCTCAGTCGGTAGCGCGCCAGGCTCGTAATGTGTAGTAGCTCACCTTGAGCAGTAGAGCCATACCCTATGCATGTCAAAGAATAAGCTGGATGGCCTTGACAGGAGGCTACCATCTGTCTCCTAATAACTGTCCAGTGGGGTTGCTTCCTTGCCCCCTTCTCTGAGCCATTAGGGTCCTTGTGACCTGCATTTAGCCATTGTGTGCGAAAAAGTACGCTCAGAGGTAAATAATATAATAATAATAGAAATAACAGTAATAAAAATGATTAATAATTAATCAGTTGAATAATTATAATGTTATTATTAAAATTAGTTAATAATAATAATAGTTAGAGCATATGTAACATGAGACAAAAACAAATAACTATGCAAACTTGTATTACATGAAAAAAGTGTAAAAAGATAAAAACTGAGCAATGAAAAAAATGCAAATACTTTAAGTGAATAATCTATAGTTGTTTGTAATAATTTCAGTAATAATGTGCAAGTCAGATGAAGCGATTTTCCCAAACATTTATATAAGTAAATATTTGGTCCGCAGCCAGGCTGATTTGACAATATATCGGAATTTATTAACCCAATCACACCTGGTCTTTATGGACACCTTTAACAATTTCTAAAACAATGATATAGTATAGCTATATATTGCAGATAATTGAACCTGAAAAAGTGGTTCCTTGTCTGAGAGGGATTTATTATATATTATTGTCACACCGGGCTTCATTATTTATTTTCATTGTTCTGGGTACTGTTATCTTGTGATTATTGCAGCAGGAGTCATTATTTGCTATTGTCAGACCAGGTGCTATTATTTACAATTGTAGTATGAGCCACATTATTTAATTGTTTTTTTTTTCCATTAGATTACCTTATTATAATGCTGTTGTAGCACTTGCATATTATCCTTTTTTTGTCACCTTGAGGCTTCAATTATTTTCATACTGGTAGCTTTATACATTATTTTTGAACTTGCGATATTATTTGATATTTTTTTGTTTTTAACACATTATTTTTTTCCTGGGACAAATTATAATTTTAGTTGTTGGTTTTTTTTACCTCTGAGCGTCACTTTTTTGCACACCATGGGCTAAATGGCCAGGTCACCTGGACCCCGAAGGCTCAGAGAAGGTTGGGGGAGGGGACCCACTGGAACAGCTGTTGGGAGACAGATGGTAGCCTCCCGTCAAGGCCATCCAGCGTGTTCTTTAACGTGCACAGGGTATGGCTCTCCCGCACACGGAGCCACGGCTTAACGTCCCATCCGACGGACGGCGGCCTTTCCAAACCCATCGGTGTCCCCTACTGACCGTGGGCAGGGCGGGGAATTATAATTTTAGTAGTCACCAGTATTTTTTGCCGCACCAAGCGCTCCTAATCGTGATTTCCGTAACGGGTGGCAACACCCCCTTTTCTACCTTAGCGAATGAATTAGGCTGCTTTACCTCTGAGCGGCACCTTTTTTGTACACAGTGGAATAAATGGCCAGGTCAGAAGGACCCGGAATGCTCAGAAAAAGTTGGGGGGAGGATTAGCGAATGAATTGGGCTGCTTTACCTCTGAGCGGCACTGTTTTGCACACAGTGGACTAAATGGCCAGGTCACAAGGACGCGGAATGCTCAGAAAAGGTTGAGGGAAGAACACCCATTAGACAGCTGTTGGGAGACAGATCATAGTCTCCCGTGAATGCCATCCAGAGTATTATTTAACGTGCACAGGGTATGATATATTAACGTGCATACGGGACCACGACTTAACATTCCATCCGACGGACGGCGACATATCCAAGCCCACTGCTGTCCCCTACTGACCGAGGATAAAGTTTGGAGTTTTGCGGAGATAAATCCCAACATTGGCCCAGCTGGGAATCTAGCCTGGGAATTACAATTTACGAGCCTGATGTGTTGGACTAGCACGCTACCGACTGATCTATTCCCTACCCTAAAGAAAAAAAATTTAGCCATATTGTACTATATCACTTTTATTTTCAATGATTGTAATAGTGGTTTTTTTTAAATATCTCCCGGATATCTCATGGGTCCGTCTCATTTTTAAGAAATAAATGATTCAGTTGGGTTGTTTTACCTCTAAGCGGCACTTTTTTTTGCACACCATGGGCTAAATGGCTAGGTCACATGGACCCCGAAGGCTCAGAGAAGGTTGGAGAGGGGACCCGCTGGAACAGCTGTTGGGAGACAGATGGTAGCCTCCCGTCAAGGCCATCCAGCGTGTTCTTTAACGTGCACAGGGTATGGCTCTCCCGCACACGTGCCACGGCTTAACGTCCCATCCGACGGACGGCGTCCTTTCCAAGCCCATCGGTGTCCCCTACTGACCGTGGGCAGGGCGGGGAATTTTGCGGAGATAATTCTCAACGCTGATCCAGCTGGGACTCGAACCTGGGAACTACAGATTACGAGCCTGGAGCGCTAACGACTGAGCCACCCCCGCCCCAATAAATGATTGATATAGCAGTATTGTCTCTAATTTTAAAATTAACTAAATGCATTTTTCGGAATGAAAATGCCAGTAACATTTTAATTAGAAAGGAATAATAGTTACTTAATAATTTTTTTCATGTTTGAATTGTTCATATAAATAACAATTTCTTTCGGGTTTGATTTCATCATTAATCATTTTGTTTAAATGTTTAGAGTTCTGGTCGTAGATCGTAGAGCGTATAATCATATTCGATGTACCGGGTAATAATTTTACCCCTAACCATCTCCATCATAAATATATGCCTATTTGGCATGAGTAAGGCCAAAATATGTAAGTAAACGACCCTTAGGTGGGCCCCTAAGGGCAAACATAAGAAAAGCTAAAAATAGCAGTAAAATTGTATAAGAAACCTAAAACGGGTAGGTCTCCTCAGAACACACTACCGTTTTAGGCCTCTTGTACTTGTTCAAAACAGTATGATCGTAAAGAATCAGAGAAGAAATAATCTCATTGGGATTATTGCTTACAGCCTCAAAAAATCTTTTTGAGATGCGTTTTATATGTGTATATATATATGGTCGATGCCCAGGTCTTTATGGAGTTGTCTGTTAGTGACAAACCAGGGGACATCGACCGCAGTTCTCAAAATCTGTTCTGTAAGACCTGAATCTTACGAATATTGGTGGGTGTAGTATTCGCCCATATGGGTGAAGCATAGAGAATCACCGGTCTGATGATGATGATGATGATGATGATCATCATCATCATCCTCAAGCAGCCATGGGCTACGGAGGTACAACCAGACCACGCAGTTTAATTCTCCAAGCATATCTGTCCTGAGCTACATCTGCTGCATCCGGCCACTGCACACCAATTCTAACAAGGTCCTGTTTGACATTGTCTGCCCACCGCATCCTTGGTCTCCCCCTCCTTCTGAAGCCTCTAGGCACACTGTTCATAACCCTATTCGCCAATCTATAATTATCCATACGGGCAACATGGCCAAACCAGCGGAGTCTCTCTCTGCACAATATGCTGCTTAAAGGAGGTTGCAGACTCCTTTGCCTAACCTCATCATTAGTTACAAAGTTAAACCACCTAATACCCAAGATACTGCGTAAGCATCTAGAATCAAAAGCATCTAGTTTCCTGTTATCTTGTTTACACAGCGTCCACGTTTCACTACCATAACTAACCCTAGAAAGAACCAAACTATTATACAGTCTAATTTTAGTCTTTAGGTGTATACGCCTATTTCTCCACAATCTCCATAGATTCTTAAAAGTCCCGGCAGCAATACCTATTCGTCTGTTAATCTCATGCCGCACATCACCAGTATCAGTTACATAGCTCCCAAGATAATTAAACTGTGACACCTGCTCAAGACTGCAACCATTCAGATTAACTGAATCACAACCTGCCTGACCAATTTTCATCACTTTAGTTTTCTCTCTGTTTATAACCAAACCTACTCTACTACCAGTCTCATCAACAGCTCGAATGAGAGTTCATCTCATCAACATCATTTGCCAAAAGGGCTAAATCATCAGCATAATCTAAATCAGAAATTTTCGTATCTCCAGCCCATTTAAGGCCAAAATCTTTCCCTCGAAGTGAATTTCGCATAACATAATCAACAACCAAACTAAAGAGAAAAGGAGACAAAATGCACCCTTGTCGAACACCAGAAGCAATGCTAAACCAATTGCTACAAGACTTACCAACTCTCACACATGACTCAGTGTTATTATAGAGAGCTTTCATTATGTTAACTAACTTGTCTGGTATACCATATGACTGATGATCATATCATAGAGTAAATGCTTATGATCAATCATTGAAATGAATTAGAAATGTAAAAAATTTGTTTTAATATAAATATGTTATTCAGTTCGTTAATTAGTTACTGGTAGCTTTTGTTTGAAAATTTGAGGCCAACCCTTAGCTCTAAAACGTGGATATAATTCACTTTAAATAGCAATTGAAATTGTACATTTTCGCTTGATAAAACTAAGAATAAATAATGTAACCATTCGAAGAGTTACTGCTGAACGAAGTACCTACCGGCATAAAAATAACCATTAAGTACTAAATAAGTCAGAAATCGGTTAAATCTGAATAATAAATGTATTTCTTATGTACAAGGTTCTAATATCAATCAAATTATTGGCTCAAGTGAAGTGCACAGCTCAGTTCTAATAAATAGTGGAGTAATTCATACGGATGTTCACATCCTTCATTCTTTTGATTGATGTTCTACACTTCCGTTCCGAAGCTGAAAAACAATGACAAAGCACAAAACAGCTTTACCGAGAATGAGGTCTAAGGATGGGTGCAATGAAGCCTTATAACTTAACGAGTGATGTTGTATGGAACAGAAACGGAAACGTAATATTTTCTGAACTAGACACATGGCTAAATTTCAAATAATTCAATAAAAAAAGTTGCTGCCCATTATTGTTTGGCTGGTAAGTCTTAGATCTTATTTCAACTCTTTAAAGTAAGCGAAAATTCACAGATTAAGGTAGGACAGTTTGGTTGTTAAAATGGGTTTCGAGTGATCATTAACTAATGTCATGATGAAAAACTAAATAGGAAGAAAACTTTAGTGATTTAATTTATTTAAGGTTAAAATTTAAAATTAAATTTATTTCAATGAAATAATACACTTATTATTATTTACTGAAATATTATTGAATATTAAAAGTTAATTTTTTAAATTTTGAGAAATAAAAATTTCCGGTTTAATTTTAATACCAATAATTTCAAATAATTTATTATTGAATACAAGTCGCAAAGAAAGTCTAAGGAGAAGAAGGCTAGCTTCGCACAAGCGTAAGTGGCGCCGTTCTGCGGAATTTTACCGAAGCTGAACGTGGCAAATTGATGTGCATGCACAAAAACAACTGTAAGGGGCGATTTGCGCATGCGCAGTGCAATCTTTTTTAGTCCAGTGCAGCTGTGGTTTGTCTTACTCTTGGTATATTTATTGCGATTTAATCAGTGTTTCAACCTGTCTAACAGCCATGGCTGTTTGCCATAGTGATAGCTGACCCTAAAGTTATTCAGTGAGTGTTTTATCCCGTTCAGGAGTACATTTTACGATACCTGGAAAAGACGTTGTATGTTTATTTTGAGTAATTTTGCAGAATTTTTAAAATTAATATGTAAATTAATACATTTAATCATCTTGCGAACATGTAAGTCAATGTATGTTGCAGTTTTGTGTTCCCTGAAGCATATCGACATATATAGGTGTCTGCAGTTTGTTCTAATAGTAATTTTTTTTATGGTTGATAAGAGAAGTGCCTGCTGCCATCTATTGACAGTTTATACAAGTAAGAAACTCGATATGACTTTAATTGAAAATATCCTAAATTCTATAAAATATAATTAAACAAAACTTGTTGTCTCACATTAAGTCATAAATTTCAATTTATTATAATATATTAAATATAGTAGAATGTTCAAAATATTAAAATTTCTTTGTTGAGCATAGCTACTACTTGTTTTACAAAATGGGATTTTATTAAGGAAAATTATTTTAACTGACAATTGTGAAAAGAAAATTATGATGGTAAAATTTAAGAAAGGAACACTTTGAACAGAGTCAAAGTGTATGTAATAGTCACGTGGTGTAAGCTATTGAAAACCTTGCTGGGCGGTGGAAAAGTAACGCAAGGAACTGGCTCCTCTCCTGGCTAAGTGGCTTCACTGCAATACACGAATTTGCCATGTTTAGAGGGCGCTGCAATCGAAAAGTTTACATTACGTCTATGGAAGCTAGCTCTCTTCTTCCTTAGACACTCCTTGCAAGTCGTACACAGTGAAATTGAAATGAGTAGTACATATCGATGACGATAGAGGCGCTGGAAAGCGAACAAATGTAGAGGCCCTTTATAAGTAGAGGTTGGCCGGATTGTTTAGCATGCATAACTAAATGGTATGTTGCACGGTACTTATGGATTCCGGAAAAGGGTAGGGTAATATTTGATACAGATTTCAGTGTTCATGATTGGAATCATTTTAGAAAACGGCTAAAAAAGGAAAAGTAAATTTTAGGGCTTTTTTTTTTTAAAGATATTATATCGCTTTGTTGTCTGTCCTTCTGTCGACATCAAACTTTTTTGTTTATACAGATAAATGAAAAATTATTTCTGTGTTAGATAGGTATTACGATTTGCATTTTTCGAATCTCCCAAAAGTTATAACTGCGCCCTCTAATGGTGCAAAAAGTTGAAAATTCCAAAATATCAAACGAATATTCCAAGCAATGTAGTTATGTTAGAAGTTTGAAATTTTGGTGCTGAAATGTGACGGTTACGAAGTTATCATTGGCAACAAATCACTTAATCCTGTAGACCCATGGTGGGAATGCAAATTTTTTGCTTTAACAGATAATTGTATGTTTTTAGAGATAAAAATTCTTTTTGGGTTGGACACGTATTGATGAAATATTGCAATTCGCATTTTGTGAATTTACCAAAAGCTATAATTACGCCCTCTAACGGTGGAAAAAAAAACGAAAAATCTCAAAATTTAAAACGAATATTGCAATCAATGTAATTATGCTAGAAATTTGAAATTCTGGTCGTGGAATGTGACAGTCTTGAAGATTCTATTGACAACAATGAGTTGACTCTAAGCCCAAGGTAGGAAAGAAACGGAACGGTTTTATTTTAAGAGATAAGTGGAAATCTCTTTTTTAGTTGGTTACTAATGAAACGTAATTCGCATTTTCAAAGGTAGTTTTGATTTATATCATTTGAGATCACTAAATATCGAAGCTGCAAAACTTTTAACGAATGTTTCAAATGATCTGTTTATGGTAGAAATTTCGGCTTGTAGAGTTCTGTTATGGTAGAAATTCCACTGACAGCAATGATCTGCCCACTATTTTCAGAGGAGCAAGAGAAAAGCAACTTTTTAAATTTAGGAAATAAAAGACAAATATTTTTTATGATTTATAATTCTAATAAAATACTACTATGTACATTTTCCCTAATCATACATTAAAAAATGAGTTGACTCTAAGCCCAAGGTAAGTAAGAAATGGAACGGTTTTATTTTAAGAAATAATTGGAAATCTCTTTTTTAGTTGGTTACTAATGAATAAAATAATCTCTTAAAATTTCAAAACAAAAATACATAAAAAAAATTTATACATTAAAAATAAATAAATAACCTCTCAAGCAGCTGTGTTAGCCGTCCCGTGGTCGAGTGGTTAGCACGCTTGGCTCCTGATCTAAGGGACCTGGGTTCGAGCCCCGGATAAGGCATGGCTGTTTGTGTCGTTTTTCTGCTGAGGGATTGCCATCCTCACAGACCTTCTACTCTGGCATATAAACTGACAGGCTCCTGTCAGACCCTTTGTGGCAAGCAGCTGCTTGAGGGGGTATTTATTTATTTTTTACCTGCAATGCGCAAAAATTGTTTTTCATTTATCTCTTAAAGCAGAAAAGTTGCATTTTACTAACGGGACAAATCATTACTATTAGGGTAAACCACTTCACCATTACACTCTATGACCAAAAATTTAAGTTTCTAGCAAAAATACTTCGTTTGCAATATTTATTTAAATATTTGGTATTTTCCAGCTTTTTTCCGCCACTAGAGGTCGCCTTTCGAGTTTTTATTTACCACCTTTTGCACTCTCTAACACTGAAAATTCCAATGATGGGTATTTGAAAAATATAAATATTAATATTTTTGTGGAAAACAGTTTCCTCGACATACGGGATTAGAACCCACATTTCTCCAGAAACATGTGAGAGTGTTTTAACCTGTTGAACTACCGCCAGTTTTTTTTTCACAAAAGACATTTATTGATTTATAGATGAATAAACGTCTACAGGTAACGCTGAGATTATCAAATATTGTTTAAATCATTACTATTTTGTTAGCTCCCAGTGGCGGCTCGCGTATAGGCACTGTGGAACTGCAGCACCCCCAATTTCAACTTGATATTATCGATAACATTTAATATAATGAGTCCTTTTTTCTTTAATTCTTTCTTTATATTTGTACAATATATAATCCTTAAGCTTAATGTCAGTAGCCATCCCCCAGTTTATGAAAAAGATACAAAAATCTTTGTATGGAACTGTGCGCTTCACAGTACTAGCGGCGAGGTGTTTGACTGTTGTGCGCATGCGCACATAGGAAGCTACACGCGAGGCTGCAAGGGAGAGAGAGCACTGTCGTTCCCGCAGTGCCGACCCTGGCGTGCTGGTTGAAGGTAGTTTTTTTTACTCCGCGTGTGTTGTGCTTAAAAACCGTGTACCATATTCTTGAATGTGATAAAGTGTAGAATTAGATTATTATCCTGCTTCCAGCTATTCTATTTGATTCATTTTTTTTCACGCAAATTAAAACAAGAAGAATGGATTTCATTTTTAAATGAATAAATTAATCTTCAACTGTAACAATTTAGGTTAAAGTAAGTAAAAAATGTTTGATTTTGTTCTTTTAGGATTTTATCAAGTTTGTGAAAAAAATTTCTATTAATACATGTTTGTTTCCTTTTACACAAATTTAAAACAAAGGGTAAAAATTTTCTGGAGCAGCACCCCCAATAATTTTAGGTACGAGCCGCCACTGTTTAGTACTCCTTATGTTATACTCTTTATCAAGTAAATGCATACGTATCTGGGGCGGGGTGGCTCAGTCGGTAGCGCGCCAGGCTCGTAATCTGTAGTTCCCAGGTTCGAGTCCCAGCTGGGTCAGCGTTGAGATTTATCTCCGCAAAATTCCCTGCCTTGCCCACGGTCAGTAGGGGACACCGATGGGCTTGGAAAGGCCGCCGTCCGTCGGATGGGACGTTAAGTCGTGGCCCCGTGTGCGGGAGAGCCATACCCTGTGCACGTTAAAGAACACGCTGGATGGCCTTGACAGGAGGCTACCATCTGTCTCCCAACAGCTGTTCCAGTGGGTCCCCTCACCCAACCTTCTCTGAGCCTTCGGGGTCCATGTGACCTGGCCATTTAGCCCATGGTGTGCAAAAAAGTGCCGCTCAGAGGTAAAACAACCCAACCCAACGCATACGTATCTAAATCTCGCAAAAGTTTCTAAATAGAAACTGACATCTCTCTAATTCAGATTCTTTAATCCAAAATGTTTGCTTTGTAATACGTTAGTCAGTTCACACAAATGTGACTCAGAAAATTACTTGTCTCTCAACGATAATGAGGTCTCAGAGAAGAGCTTCCATCTCTAAGATTTGGAAATAACGCCGTTGGCTAATACGCTATAAGAGTGTTACTGACTTTTTCCTGTGTTGTGAGTGTATGTTGGTGGTGAATAATATCTTTAGGTTCATTAAACGTGAAGACGTTTTATGCAAATGAGAATGAAAACTTTTAAAGTCGTGTTTCTTACTTTTTAATTCCCGAGATTCAAGAACTAAGACGAAGATGTAAGTATACGTTACGAATTTTCTTAACGAAGTTTCTTTTATGTTATTGGTGTTGAAAGAAATTTCTCAATAAAGTGATGTTTGCCTAATCAATGCAGATATTTGAATTACATATAAAACATATTTCGTTTTCAAATGGGTTGCTGCGCTATTTCTTGTAGTTCTTTTGAAGTTCAAATGCTTTAATGATGGTACAAATTTATTTCAGCGAAACATACAGATACTGGGTTGGGTTGTTTTACTTCTGAGCGGGACTTTTTGGCATACCATGGGCAAAATGGCCAAGTTACATGGACCCCGAAGGCTCAGAGAAGGTTGGGGGAGGGGACCCACTGGAACAGCTGTTGGGAGACAGATGGTAGCCTCCCGTCAAGGCCATCAAGCGTGTTCTTTAACATGTATAGGGTATAGCTCTCCCGCACACGGGGCCACGGCTTAACGTCCCATCCGACGGACGGCGGCCTTTCCAAGCCCATCGGTGTCCCCTACTGACCGTGGGCAGGGCGGGGAATTTTGCGAAGATAAATCTCAACGCTGACCCAACTGGGACTCGAACCTGGGAACTACAGATTACGAGCCTGGCGCTCAACCGACTGAGCCACCCCCGCCCCTTTATATCCTATGTAAACCTTCTGACATAACACTCTACTGCCAAAATTTCTGATTTCCACTGTAAATAGTTTGTAATATTTGTTTGAAATTTTAGCGTTTTCCATCTTTTCCCATTGACAGAGGGCGCTATTAAAGCTATTGAAAATTTTCAAAATTGCTAATTGCAATATATGTTCCACACATCTATAATGCCAGGCTCGTAATCTGCAGTTCCCAGGTTAGAGTCCCAGCTGGGTCAGCGTTGAGATTTATCTCCGCAAAATTCCCCGCCCTGCCCACGATTAGTAGGAGACACCGATGGGCTTGGAAAGGCCGCCGTCCGTCGGATGGGACGTTAAGCCGTGGCTCTGTGTGCGAGAGAGCCATACCCTGTGCACGTGCACGTTAAAGAACACGCTGGATGGCCTTGACGGAAGGTTACCATCTGTCTCCCAACAGCTGTTCCAGTGGGTCCCCTCCCCCAACCTTCTCTGAGCCTTCGGGGTCCATGTGACCTGGCCATTTAACCCATGGTGTGCAAAAAAGTGCCGCTCAGAGGTAAAACAACCCAACTTTAAAGGACACGCTGGATGGCCTTAACAGGAGGCTACCATCTGTCTCCCAACAGCTGTTCCGGTGGGTCCCCTTCCCCAATCTTCTCTGAGCCCTCGGGGCCCTTGTGACTTGGCCATTTAGCCCATGGTATGCAAAAAAGTACCGCTCAGAGGTAAAACAACCCAACAACCCAGCAAGTCTCACGGTACGACAAAACATGGCGCCCATAAACCACGTGACTCAATCAACAAATGGCAGTGAATCACCGAGATGGCCAGCCTCTAACTATACAGGACTTCTAGGCAAATGGTCGTTTTAGAACTAAAGTGCTCTTCAGAAAATTAAGTTTGAAACAATGGAACTTTCGGAATTGAAAGTCATAAGCGAAAGTATATTCATCATAAAGTGAGTAAAAAAAAATCCGTTAACCCACCTCTCGAATAATCTCTTTTATTTGTTTCGCACGTGCGAATCAAATAAAAAATTCCAGAAAGTTTATAACGTCACACAAGCTGAGAAATGGTTAACCATTGGTGGTTTAGTGGTAGCATAACAGGCATCTTTGCTGGAGACGTGAGTTCGATTCCCACTCATGGCAAAACCAATTTTTTACAGCTTATTATTTCATGAGTTCCATGTGTACATGACATACGTAGACTGTGATTCTTTACTTGTGATATCAATCCAATCTATCTAAATCTCAATTTTTCCATAATATTCTCTTAATATTTAAATAGTTATAAAAGTTTGAATATGTTACCGCTAAAGCTCGAAAGCCGTTAATGTGCACATTACCTAGCTAATCTGCAGAAACTGATTTGCTCCGTTAATGTGCGGAATCAAGAGTTTTCCGCATTTCAGCTAGGTAATGTGCACATTAACGGCTTCCGTATCGTTAAAGTTCAAAAGTTTGTTTCTCTCATAGTGGTGAATCTCTTGAATATGAATCTTCGTGTCACGTGATTCACTCGTGCGCATTATAAAAAACGCCCCGGATGAGCGGAGGCCAAGTGAGAACGAATCGGTAAAGTGATTCATTCTTGATAACGAATCACTAAAATGATTCGTTCTCACTTGGCCTGCTCATTTTCGGGGCGTTTTTTATAATTCGGACGACTGATTCATGTTGACAGAGGGATGACCCTGGTTTCAACTCTACTCTCGGACACTAGATAAATAACATTATGTTAATTTAAGCGTACAGAAACGTTCCTGTTGTTCCAGCAAAGATCTTATCTTCACTTTAACGAGTGCCTAGTAGGTAATGTGCAGATTATCCAGGTAATTTGCAGATAATCCTAGGTAATTTGAGAAATGAAACCATTTTCCGCACGTTAACGGATCACCCTAGTTAATCTGCACAATACCTAGATAATCTGTAGAATTACTGATTTCTGCACTTTAGCAGTAACAAATATATGAAAACAGCAATGCCTAATCGTTAAAATTTAACTCAGAAGCTAATTATAATTTGAATAAGAAGTTTTATTCACGCCATTTAATACAACAGGTGCATATTTGAAAAGTTAATGCCAATAATTTTTCGATATTTTTCAATTTCCTGACTTGCATTGTTGCTGTTAAATATTCAAAGTTCATAACTCTTTAAGTATAAAACGAACATTATTGAAAATCGAGATTTAGATAGATTTGATTCAGATCTATAATTTATCCCGTCACATTTTCTCAAAAAACGCTTAGTTTAGAAATTATAGAGTTTCGAAATTAGCTTTAAATGACATAACATGGACGGAGATGGTCATAATTCAGTGAGCACTGAGTGTATATGAGAAATGTCTCGATTTTAAGACTACTTATGCTGACGTCATACTCTAGATGTACGGCTTTCTGCTATAGGAGGTGTTGATTCAGGGGATATTATATCGTATCCGCACCTGCAAGATCAATCCAAATACATATTTTTCGAACAGCAAACATTAACAACATCTGATTATTTAGTTACCGGTGGGTTACATCATACAGTGGTTTTCACATATAGCCTATTACACAATTTTGTTATTTTCTAAGAAAAAGCTAATATTCAGATCGTTGTATTTTCACAAAACTGTGTTCCTGTTATTAAAAACGGCTCCGATATTTAGAAGACAAAATGGAAATTAACTTAATGACTCTCAAAAGTAATACAAACAAAATTTGTGTTATCAAACACTTCACCCGAAACTCCAATGATTCAATAAAGCTGACAAGTCTTCGTTAAATTATAATTTCTCTCTCTCCATATGTTAGCTCTTCAAGTATGTAAGCAATAATGAAAGATTTTATCTAACAGGTAAGCATAGTCAACTTAAAGACGGTTGGGTTGTTTTACCTCTGAGCGGCACTTTTTTGCACACCATGGGCTAAATGGCCAGGTCACATGGACCCCGAAGGCTCAGAGAAGATTTTGGGAGGGGACCCAGTGAAACAGCTGTTGCGAGACAGATTGTAGCCTCCCGTCAAAGCCATCCAGCGTGTTCTTTAACGTTGGGTTGTTTTACCTCTGAGCGGCACTTTTTTGCACACAATGGGCTAAATGGTCAGGTCACATGGACCCCGAAGGCTCAGAGAAGGTTGGGGGAGGGGACCCACTGGAACAGCTGTTGGGAGACAGATGGTAGCCTCCCGTCAAGTCCATCCAGCGTGTTCTTTAACGTGCACAGCGTATGGCTCTCCCGCACACGGGGCCACGGCTTAACGTCCCATCCGACGGACGGCGGCCTTTTTAAGCCCATCGGTGTCCCCTACTGACCGTGGGCAGGGCTTGGAATTTTGCGGAGATAAATCTCAACGCTGACCCAGCTGGGACTCGAACCTGGGAACTACAGATTACGAGCCTGGAGCGCTACCGACTGAGCCACCCCCGCCCCAACTTAAAGACGACTGTGGTTGATAACATGGAAGGAAAGTGATTTCATTTTTTCAGATATTCACATTTTTGTGGTTTTCTGAACTCCTTCGGCAGAAGACTTGTGGTGACTTTATATGTTAAGAAATTGATAACTGGGCTTTCTTTATTTTCGAAAGGGAGGGGGAGGGGGAACGTCCAACACATCCTGTAACAGAAGGCCTTACAACTCAGTCATGACGTCACATTCGTAATCCTAAAATCTAGAAATTTCCTATAAATTTAGAAATAAACTTATAAGAAATTTCTTATAATTATATTTATTATTATTACTATTGGGGAATTTTAATTTTAATCTTTATATTAATATTTATTTATAAATATACTCTTTTTAGAAGGAAAATGTTCGCATTTTATTAGCATTGTCATTTAGAGATTTTAATTTTTAATTTCATAGGGTGAGTAGGATTTCCCAATTACTAAAATATTACTAAAATATTCTGCTGAATATGGAAGGTTAAAATGGTATTTGATATGGAATAATATTTCATTTTTTTAATATACTTTTAGTGTAGGACATAAAATATGGGGCTAAAAAAATAATACAAAGCAACTATTTAGGATTTCAAAGCAGGTCAAGAAGTCAGAGAATTCGTAAAAGACGACGAGATTTTTGGGGTAGGGGTTACATGTAATTACACATCATTTTACCCATATTTGGCTAATGTTCACTGATTATTATAACTACTGCTGATTATATTAGAAATAAATTTTATATAAATGTATGAGATCCCAGAATTCTATTTATGTTGGTTTAAAGCTCCTCTAAATCAAAGTCATTTTATCACGTTACAAACAGAGCATCTAAGCTTATCAGTTATATTAGCTTCTAAGTAGACTAAATATTAACTAATTTTATCTGTTTTAACTATTTAAAAGCAAATAATTATTTTTATTTATTTTTGTTGAATATTTTTTAAAGCTGACATATAATTACATAGGTGTACTTTATTCATAGTTAGGCTAATATTAACCGATTATGATAACTACCGCTGCTTATATTTAAAACAAGATATATGTTTGGCTCGAAAATTTCTACTTATTCAGAAGAGCTTCCAAAATAAAATCCTCAGATCTGTGGTCAGTGCTCCGTGGTTTGTGAAAAACAACACCATTCACACTGATTTGAGCACTGACCACATATACACCCATATTCGGAAGCTCGCGCAGAACTTTTTTGAAGCAGTGGGAGATCATCCTTATGATATAATAAGATCCTTGATCAATTACGATCCCTTGGTTTTAAACCAATTCAAGCGTCCAAAGATAAGGGTGTTTGAAACTCGCGTGTCACGTGACACGAAGGTTGCCAGATCACTAATATCTTAAAAAATCGTTGCCAGTTATTTTTTCTGAATTCTGTAATCAACCATAGTGTTCGGATACTTTTTTGAGCGACTGTACAAATTGTACATCTAAGCTTATCAGTTACATTTGTCTTCTAAGTTGGGTTGGTTGGGTTGTTTTACCTCTGAGCTGCACTTTTTTGCACACCATGGGCTAAATGGCCAGGTCACATGGACCCCGAAGGCTCAGAGAAGGTTGGGGAGGGAACCCACTGGAAAAAGCTGTTAGGAGACAGATGGTAGCCTCCCGTCAAGGCCATCCAGTGTGTTCTTTAACGTGCACAGGGTATGGCTCTCCCGCACACGGGACAACGGCTTAACGTTCCATCCGACGGACGGTGGCCTTTCCAAGCCCATCGGTGTCCCCTACTGACCGTGGGCAGGGCAGGGAATTTTGCGGAGATAAATCTCAACGCTGACCCAGCTGGGACTCGAACCTGGGAACTACAGATTACGAGCCTGGCGCTGTCTTCTAAGTAAACGACTGTAAATCTTAACTATAAAAATAAGAGGTTTTGATCCAAAAATGCGGGTATTCCTTTACAATACGTTAAAGCAATCATTTGAAATTTTTATTTCAATGCTTTGCGAAGCTTTTACCCAGGATCTTCTCGATGAACTGCCATCATTTTCAGCAAAGTAATCACTGTAAATAAAATTGTTGGGGGAAAGTTTACGATTTAACGGTTGGAACAATAAATCGACATACGACTCACTGAACGTTTAACATGTGCTTGGCTTGCTTTTGCGTGCAAAAAACGCGTTAGCAACAACCACGTTGTATCGTAATTCTTTCCATTCTTTCCCAGCAAGCAATTTTGGGCTTGAGCAAGCAGCCGAAACACATACGTGTGCTGTTGATACTGGATTCCTTGGTGCAGCAACATCAGTTGTAATTCATTTACTGAGGTTGCGCAAAGTAGAGTGATACAATGTAGGGGTTGTGAAATGTTTCTGTTTCAGTATGTATTTGTTAACATAAGATAAAAATTGTTTTCGTTTTACATGACATAGTTTATTGACAAAACCAAGGCAGTCTCTGGATCTGTTGAAATGTTTTGGGATGTGTGTGATTTCTCTGAAATAATTCTCAATGTTTTCTGTATTTATTTTAATTTGGTTGAGTTGTTTTACCTCTAAGCGGCACTTTTTTGCACACCATGGGCTAAATGGCCGGGTCACACGGACCCCGAAGGCTCAGAGAAGGTTGGGGGAGGGGACCCACTGGAACAGCTGTGGGGAGACAGATGGTAGCCTCCCATCAAGGCCATCCAGCGTGTTCTTTAACGTGCACAGGGTATGGCTCTCCCGTACACGGAGCCACGGCTTAACGTCCCATCCGACGGACAGCGGCCTTTCCAAGCCCATCGGTGTCCCCTACTGACCGTGGGCAGGGCGGGGAATTTTGCGGAGAAAAATCTCAACGCTGACCCAGCTGGGACTCGAACCTGGGAACTACAGATTACGAGCCTGGCGCGCTACCGACTGAGCCCCCCCCCCCCTTTTTTTTTTTCTTTTTAATAAATGTTAGTCACCTAAAAGTACGATTAAATTCTAATATGAATTTCCAACACTTGAGACAGAAAAATTTAAAATTCAAAAACTGAATTATGTATATTTAAGAAAATTTATTTTAAAAGGAGCATATTTCTGATTGTTGTTAATTCTTTGGAATAACCGGTACTGTAATTCACTAGGTTTCCAATTGCTTCTCTTAATCCCGTTGTTGCCGATTATCCTTTGCAGTAGCAGGTACTGTAGCTCACCAATTGTTATTACAGCTTCCAATGTTTTCTCTTAGTTCTATTACTGTCGATATTACTTTGGAATAGCAGGTACTGCAGCTCACCATGCTTCGAAAGTTTTCTCTTAGTCCTGTTATTACGATTATCCTTTGGAATAGTAGATACTGTACCTCATCAGGCTTCCAAGGTTTCCTTAGTCCCGTTATTGCCTATTATCCTTTGGAATAGCAGTTACTGTAGCTCATCAGGCTTCTAAAGTTTTCTCTTAGTCCTGTTATTGCGATTATCCTTTGGAATAGTAGATACTGTACCTCATCAGGCTTCCAAGGTTTCCTTAGTCCCGTTATTGCCTATTATCCTTTGGAATAGCAGTTACTGTAGCTCATCAGGCTTCTAAAGTTTTCTCTTAGTCCTGTTATTGCCGAATTATCTTTTAGATTATCAGGTAGTCCACCATGTTGTCAATTTTCTCTTACTCCTATTATCTCGATTGCAGATCAGATATTCAATTTTTATAGGGCTACCCAGGAAGATCTAGGAACAGTGAGATTTTTTGTAGTATTTTGCAGTTGGCGAATCAAATGATGGAAAAGGATACTGAGTTTGACGTGCTTATGGGTTCCGGGCCACGTCGGCGTTGATAGAAGCGAAATTATTGACTAAATAGACAAGAAAGTGTTATTGCATGAAAATTCGTCCAATATCCCTGGAGTTTAGGTCTATTTTTAAAGCAAAAGTAAGCAAATTCTAAAAAAAAGAAATTTTTTGCAGTGTTTCAAAGTTAATTCGGCTTTATATCTGTATCATAGAAGTTTGATTAGTCAAAACATTGGTACGTTTGAAGATTTCGGACTGGCTAAAAAGCTCATAATAACCATTACCAGGCTCATAAAAGGGACCACAAGACTGAATGATCAAATGCTGAAGATCTGAATAATCTAACTGTGATTACATGTAGAACAAAAGAAACAGTTATTAATGTATTGCTTAATTGTAAATAAAATGAGTAATTTTTTTGCAATTAATTAATTTTTTTGCAATTAATTGAGAGAAAATATTTCACTCATTGGCAGAGACTGGATTTAAGGAATTTACGCTCAAAGATCTACTAGGACATCTAATTTGGGAAAAAATGCCTATAAATTATTTAACAAGATTGATTGACTGAATGAAATGTAGGAAAATTTGATAAGCTTAAAAGTTTAAATGATTTTTCTCTTAAAAATTTTTTAATTACAAGCTACTTTTTTCAAGTAGCATAAATTAAAATAATTGTTTTTTTATAAAAATTATAAAATTACTTCAAGCAATTTAGAAAATAAATATTATCAGTAGTTTCTTAAAATAAATAATTTTAATTATTGCAATAATGTGTGGGCAAGGACTCAGTCGGTGGCGAGCCAAGCTCGTAATCTGCAGTTCCCAGGTTCGAGTCCCAGCTGGGTCAGCGTTGAGACTTATCTCCGCAAAACTCTTCGCCCTGCCCACTGTCAGTGGGGAACACCGATGGCCTTGGAAAGACCGCCGTCCGTTGGATGGGACGTTAAGCCGTGGCTCCGTGTGCAGGAGAGCCATACCCTGTGCTCGTTGAAGAACACGCTGGATGGCCTTGACGGGAGGCTACCATCTGTCTCCTAACAGCTGTTCCAGTGAGTCCCCTCGCTCAACCTTCTCTGAGCCTTCCGGGTCCTTGAGACCTGGTTATTTAGCCCATTGTGTGCAAAAAAAGTGACGCTCAGAGGTAAAATAACCCAACGCAATAATTCGTATAGTAATTTTCTCTTCTGCTGAAGCATTGCCCGGGTCAGGCATGATTTCGATGATTCTGTTTTTATATCCTCAGTGAAGACTTTGTCCCCACCCTACTCCCTATCTTCATTAAATATCGAAGTGACTGAGATTCTTCCAAAGCTTTCAACTTTAATAGAAATGATATGTTTAGTGTCTGATTTGTTAGAAATATTCAAAATGGAAGAAATTGTTTCCATAACGTCATCAGAGAAAAGAAAAATTCTTCAAAGCAGTCATGTGACAGTCTGATAGCATCCTGTCACCATAAATCGCCATAAAAAGACTTATAAGGGAAGCGAGACCTCAACGGAATGGCTAAACAAACAGTCAGTTCTTCTCTGGAATTGGAACGTAGATGTCTTGCGAAATATTAAAGTATAAATCGTAGAATCAAAACAAATATGATAGAATATATTATTTTCCTGAGCATTGCTGATGCTGGTTTCTGAATTTTGTTATTGATTCCTTTACCCAAGGAAAACATACAATGCTTTCGGTTTAAAAAAAAAAGTCAATTACATTTTTTTTAAAATTGAAACTATATAAATAACGGTAGCTGTATTAAAATCACTCACACATGAATTAAAATATTTGAAAAGGAGTAAAATATTTAAGAATAATATGCATTTAATGGAATTATATGTCAGTAAAGTCAATCTGAGACGACTTGTAAGAGAGCATTTTATATTTTCTGCAAGATTTTCTGCAAGAAAAACGAGCTTAAGAAAATAAACATTCTTTGAAGCGAAAGGAAAAATGCCATTATTTCTCTGAGCTTTGTGCATCCCCTCCGTAAGAGTGATTTCAACGTAGCCAACGTGGTAATCTAGTTACGCAGTGAATGCCTGATGGAACTCACTTCGGCGAGATAAAAATATCAAGTCTGCCTCTTTTGCGTAGAACAAACGGTATTTACAGTTCCTCGCACACTTCGTATCCAACTGAGTGTTTGCACCATGCATTTTCTACTTCATTCCTTTTAAAAGATTTTTTTTCCCAATTTCGTTTTTTTTTCCTTTGAAATTTCTCTTTTTTCTTTTTCCTTGTTAAAAATGTGCTTCTCTATAAAATTATATCCAAAAATGCTAAAAAAAACTCAAAAAGTTACCGCTACTTTTTTATTTATATTAATTTAAAGTAATAATCACAAGTGCTTTAACATGTCTAGTCATTGCTTCTGATATCCATTGCTGAGTTGTTAAATGTCACAGAACAATCGAAGAGGGTTTTTGAAAAAAGAAGCAGCTTTTGGAAGCCTTTTGAATTCGAGGCAATTTTTTTCTCGTGTACAGCTACTAAGCTAATGGACGAGAGGTTTCGTTCTTTTCTTATGTTTATTAGAAGCAGGGACAGAGGAAAACCTCGCCTGGCTGGCTTTTGTTGAAGGCGAATGCTTTGCACAGTACAAGGATTTAGTTTTCAAAGTGTAGCTTTTGTAACAAAGCTCCGTAAAGTCAAAATTAATCGGTTTTTTTTTTGGAAAAGAATGTCTCCTCTCTCCAGAAACTTACAACTAAACACGACCAAAGTAAAAAATGATGATAGAAAAGTAATGCGTGTTGTGATAATTTTTTTTATTTAGTAATGGTGTTTGCTTCTCTGAAATTTATTTAGTGAAAAGAGGAATAAACGACTTTTATTTAGAGACAGCATTATGGGAAAATCAGGTAAATCAAAGCAAAATTTATACATTTATTGAATTACAAAAAAGCAATGATATAAAACTAATTAAATTAAATGTATATAGAATTTGAAAACATTAATTACTGGAACATTAATATCTCACGTTATTAAGTAACTTTTAACAATTATCAATACTTTATTTTAGGTTGGGTTGTTTTACCTCTGAGCGGCACTTTTTTGCACACCATGGGCTAAATGGCCAGGTCACATGGACCCCGAAGGTTCAGAGAAGGTTGGGGGAGGGGACCCACTGGAACAGCTGTTGGGAGACAGATGGTAGCCTCCCGTCAAGGCCATCCAGCGTGTTCTTTAACGTGCACAGGGTGTGGCTCTCCCGCACACGGGGCCACGGCTTAACGTCCTATCCGACGGACGGCGGCCTTTCCAAACCCATCGGTGTCCCCTACTGACCGTGGGCGGATTTTTGCGGAGATAAATTTCAACGCTGACCCACGAACCTGGGAACTACAGATTACGAGCCTGGAGCACTACCGACTGAGCTGTATTTTACCCCCGGCGCACTTTATTTTAGGACAAATATTATATTTAAAGCTTATATCAAATTCATTGGAATTGCTTAATTTTTTAATTGCAAGCATAGAAGATAATAAAGATAAGAAAAATACAATGCAAAATTCATAGATTTTTTACCCCTTATTTTTAATATATCATTTTTATTTTAAAAATAAAAGTACTACCAATAGGAATATAGTTCAGAATAAATATATATATTTAGGAAATAAATCCAATCAGATTGCTACTATCCAGTCCTAACTCAGCAAAACTTCTCGCCTGTCTCCCGTCAGTAGGGGACACCGCTGGACTTGGAAATTCAGCCGTGGTCCTGTGTGCGCAGGGCCTATACCTTGAACAAACACGCCTGATGACGTTGACGGGATAATACTATCTGTCCCCCAATGGCTGTCCAGTGGGTCTCTTCCCCCAACCATCTCTGAGCTTTCTGGGTCGTTGTGACCTGGTCATTTAGCCCAATGTGTGCAAAAAACGTGTCGCTCAGAGGTAAAACAATCAAATCTATTCTTAGTAGTCGGGTATACTAACCACTAAAGCCACCGCTGGGCTTGGAAAGGCCGCCGCCGGATGGGACGTTAGGCCGTGATTCCGTGTACGGAGGGCCTATACCCTGGGGGCGGGGGTGGCTCAGTCGGTAGTGCGCCAGGCTCGTAATCTGTAGTTCCCAGGTTCGAGTCCCAGCTGGGTCAGCGTTGAGATTTATCTCCGCAAAATTCCCCGCCCTGCCCACGGTCACTAGGGGACACCGATGGGCTTGGAAAGGCCGCCGTCCATCGGATGGGACGTTAAGCCGTGGCCCCGTGTGAGGGAGAGCCATACCCTGTGCACGTTAAAGAACACGCTGGATGGCCTTGACGGGAGGCTACCATGTGTCTCCCAACAGCTGTTCCAGTGGGTCCCCTCCCCCAAACTTCTCTGAGCCTTCGGGGTCCATGTGACCTGGCCATTTAGCCCATGGTGTGCAAAAAAGTGCCGCTCAGAGGTAAAACAACCCAACGTTGAAGAACACGCTGGATGGCATTGATGGGAGGCTACCATCTGTCTCCCAACAGCTGTTCCAGTGGGTCCCCTCCCCCAACCTTCTCTGAGCCTTCGGGGTCCATGTGACCTGGCCATTTAGCCCAGGATGTGCAAAAAAGTGCCGCTCAGAGGTAAAACATCCCAACAACCCAAATCCTAGAAATCTTAAAATATCTGAAAACTTTTCCTACCGCTAAAATATCAAGCCCACAAACAGGTGCTCTTTCGGGATAAAAAAAAAAAGTAAAAATAGACAAAGTTCAACTACTACCAAACCAGTATCAACCAGTGTTATATGTTTGATGCCAAATATAGTTAGTGTTGCATTTCTTTTAATGTTTAGTATGCCTTACTCGACTTGGCTATAAACAATTGCAGAAAGTAACAATGAGATCCAAGAAAGTGACTACGTGGTTCTTTTCACGTAGATTGCACGTGCCCAGTGTCCAAAGACCAGTTTTCGTGTTCCTACACTGAAGCCCAAATAATACAACACATAACACTAACATTTCTTCACATACGGAAGTTATCTAACTTATCGTAAATATCTACTGACAGGTTTTATCTCTTCTCCAGCTGGTTTATATGATGAAATGTAGTTTTTGTGGGGTTTTTTCTTTTTGAAATGATGACAGGGAAGTGACCTGAAACCTTGGTCTGAAAGGGAATTTAGAGAGAGTTGGGTTGGGTTGTTTTACCTCTGAGCGGCACTTTTTTGCACACCATGGGCTAAATGGCCAGGTCACATGGACCCCGAAGGCTCAGAGAAGTTTGGGGGAGGGGACCCACTGGAACAGCTGTTGGGAGACAGATGATAGCCTCCCGTCAAGGCCACAAGGCCATCCAGCGTGTTCTTTAACGTTGGGTTGTTTTACCTCTGAGCGGTACTTTTTTGTACACCATGGGCTAAATGGCCAGGTCACATGGACCCCGAAGGCTCAAAGAAGGTTGGGGGAGGGGACCCACTGGAACAGCTGTTGGGAGACAGATGGTAGCCTCCCGTCAAGGCCATCCAGCGTGTTCTTTAACGTTGGGTTGTTTTACCTCTGAGTGGCACTTTTTTGCACACCATGGGCTAAATGGCCAGGTCACATGGACCCCGAAGGCTCAGAGAAGTTTGGGGGAGGGGACCCACTGGAACAGCTGTTGGGAGACAGATGATAGCCTCCCGTCAAGACTATCCAACGTGTTCTTTAACGTGCACAGTGTATGGCTCTCCCACACACGGGGCCACGGCTTAACGTCGCATCCGACGGACGGCGGCCTTTCGAAGCCCATCGGTGTCCCCTACTGACCGTGGGCAAGCCGGGGAAATTTTGCGGAGATAAATCTCAACGCTGACCCAGCTGGGACTCGAACCTGGGAACTACAGATTACGAGACTGGCGCGCTACCGACTGTGCCACCCCCGCCCCAGTTTAGAGAGAGAAAATATTTCTAAAATTGTGGAAGTATTGTAAAAATTTCCATACTAAATACGCAGATCCATTTTTCAAATCATTAGTTGTAAAGAAATATTTTTAATTTGAAGTAAAAAAATTAGACGATGGAACACTTTTAGTCTTATTTTTATACCTAAATATTAAATTAATAAAAAAATTAGACATTTAAACAAAAATACAAAATTGTCTAATAGTGAATTAATTGTTTAAAAAAACTTCTAAAAATGAGTATTTATTTGAATAAATGGTTTGAAACAACGCATATTTTTAAGTAAATTTATTTAATAACCTGCGCACTCATCAAATAAAATCATTTTTTCTCTAAACTTTAATGCACTGACAAAGACAAACTACATGTTCCTTCACACTTTTAAATCATTTCTGAAACAGATTCTCATGACGTACAGTCGCTCAAAAAAGTATCCGAACACTCTGGTTGATTACAGAATTCAGAAAAAATATCTGGGAACGATTATTTTTAGAAATTAGTGATCTGGCAACCTTCGTGTACAGTCGCTCACATAAATATCTGAACACTCTGGTTGATTACAGAATTCAGAAAAAATATCTGGGAACGATTAGCATTAGAAATTAGTGATCTGGCAACCTTCGTGTACAGTCGCTCAAAAAAGTATCCGAACACTCTGGTTGATTACAGAATTCAGAAAAAATATCTGGGAACGATTATTTTTAGAAATTAGTGATCTGGCAACCTTCGTGTACAGTCGCTCATATAAATATCCGAACACTCTGGTTGATTACAGAATTCAGAAAAAATATCTGGGAACGATTATTTTTAGATATTAGTGATCTGGCAACCTTCGTGTACAGTCGCTCAAAAAAATATCCGAACACTATGGTTGATTACAGAATTCAGAAAAAAAATCCGGGAACGATTATTTTTAGAAATTAGTGATCTGGCAACCTTCGTGTACAGTACGCGAAGGTTGCCAGATCACTAATTTCTAAAAAAAATCGCTCCCAGGTATTTTTTCTGAATTCTGTAATCAACCAGAGTGTTCGGATACTTTTTTGAGCGACTGTATATTATTATGAGATATTTCAGCTTCCATTTCTTTCAATACTGAAAGAATATTATTAATAATCAAGTTTTGAATAGATTTGATTATGTTCCTTAAATTATCTTAAGTCGCATTTTCGCTTGAATACAGTCGCTCAAAAAATATCCGAACACAGGTTGATTACAGAATTCAGAAAAAATATATGGCAACGAATTTTTAGAAATTAGTGATATGCAGAAAAAATATCTGGCAACTTTTTTTAGAAATGAGTTATCTACAGATCACTCATTCTAAACTAAATTTTTATTACGAAATTATTTTTAATTTCGAATTAATTTTTTAAACGAAATAATTATTTGCATTTTTAGAAATGAGTGATATACAGATCACTCCTTTCTAAACGAAATTTTTATTACGAAATTATTTTTAATTTCGAATTAATTTTTTAAACGAAATAATTATTTGCATTTTTAGAAATGAGTGATATACAGATCACTCCTTTCTAAACGAAATTTTTATTACGAAATTATTTTTAATTACGAATTAATTTTTTAAACGAAATAATTATTTACATTTTTAGAAATGAGTGATCTACAGATCACTCATTTCTAAAAAAAATCGTTGCCAGATATCTTTTCCTGAATTCTGTAATCAACCATAGTGTCCGGATATTTTTTGAGCGACTGTACGTATTGTTACGAATTAAATGGATGAAAACTGAACTGGAGTTCAAATAAATAGTATGTAACAATTCTATTCTAAAACATTTTAATTTATTACAAAAGTATGGATAAAAAGCCGTCCCGTGGCCGAGTGGTTAGAGTGCCTGGCTACTGATCTACGGGACCTGGGTTCGAGCCCCGGGTAAGGCATGGATGTTCGTGCTGTTTTCTGCTGAGGTCCTGCCATCCTCTCAGATCTTCTACTGTGGCATATAAACTGACAGGCTCCTGTCAGACCTCTGTGGCAAGCAGCTGCTTGAGGGGGTATTTATTTATTTATTTTATTTATGGATAAAATCATTTATATAAACTAAAATCAACACAAATCATATATGTGAACAAAACTGCAATTTATCGAGAATGACCTTACGAATTCCTAAAAAATTAAATAGCTATACGTTATAAGACTTCTTTCTAAGGTTTTAGACTTCAAGAACACTAAAACGTGGGGCGGGGGTGGCTCAGTCGGTAGCGCACCAGGCTCGTAATCTGTAGTTCCCAGGTTCGAGTCCAAGCTCAGTCAGCGTTGAGATTTATCTCCGCAAAATTCCCTTCCCACGGTCAGTAGCGGACACCGATGGACTTGGAAAGGCCGCCGTCCGTCGGATGGGACGTTAAGCCGTGACCCCGTGTGCGGGAGAGCCATACCCTGTGCACGTTAAAGAACACGCTGGATGGCCTTGACGGGAGGCTACCATCTGTCTCTCAACATCTGTTCCAGTGGGTCCCCTCCCCAAACCTTCTCTGAGCCTTCGGGGTCCATGTGACCTGCCATTTAGCCCATGGTGTACAAAAAAGTGCCGCTCAAAGGTAAAACAACCCAACACTAAAACTTAAAACTTGTTTCTCAGAACCAGTTCTTTTCAGACGTTGATCTCAATCGTCGGGGTACTTGTGACTTGGCCATTTAGCGAATTGTGGGCAAAAAATATTGTTTGAACCATAATCTGTGAACGTTTAAGACACGCTGGATGGCCTTGACGATAGGATCCTAACGTCCACCCATTGAGTCCTCTTCCCCAAACCTTCTCTTAGACCTCGGGGTCCTTGTGACCTAGTCATTTAGCCATGTTGCAAAAAATGTGCCACTTAGACCTAAAAACCACCCATATCTAATATTTTAGTACAGCTGTGTACATATTTAGGGTTGGGTTGTTTTTACCTCTGAGCGGCACTTTTTTGCACACCATGGGCTAAATGGCCAGGTCACATGGACCCCGAAGGCTCAGAGAAGGTTGGGGGAGGGGACCCACTGGAACAGATGTTGGGAGACAGATGGTAGCCTCCCGTCAAGGCCATCCAGCGTGTTCTTTAACGTGCACAGGGTATGTCTCTCCCACACACGGGGCCACGGTTTAACGTCCCATCCGACGGACGGCGGCCTTTCCAAGCCCATCGGTGTCCCCTACTGACCGTGGGCAGGGCGGGTTATTTTGCGGAGATAAATCTCAACGCTGACCCAGCTGGGACTCGAACCTGGGAACTACAGATTACGAGCGTGGCGCGCTACCGACTGACCACCCCCGCCCCACATATTTAGGCTACCATCTTTTCCACTCATAGAAATGTTAGTGACTTGAAGGAAATAAATAACTTTTTTCTTAAGGCTTTTCAGTGAGTACTAAGAAGAAATAGATAATATGAATAAAATGGAACTGTGTAGAAATTTTTCCGGCATTTCATCCATTGGCTTTGAGCTCTATGTGCCCATATTTACGGCTTTCAAACGTTGCTCCCAAAGCAAGCAAATCGCTGGAAGCTTAACTCGCCTAATCCTCTTATAGTTTCCCGATCGAAGGGCTTAGCATTCTTTCCTACTATTGATATTGTGCATTTCTGACTGTTGGTTTCTTCAGATAGAGGATCGCTATAAGAAGACCATCCATAGGCTTGTCGACGGTTCAGATGATTTCTTTCCCTATTTTCCTGGTGGATTTAGTGCTAACAGAAAATTCTCAGCAACTCTAGAGAGAGGTTTGAAAAGAAGCAATGGGATAATTATTGGTCCTTCGTTGTTTGGGTTGTTTTACCTCGGTGCGGCACTTTTTTGCACACAATGGGCTAAATCGCCAGGTCACAAGTACAGTCGCTCAAAAAAAATCCGAACACTATAGCTGATTACAGAATTCGGGAAAATATCTGCCAACGATATTTTTTAGAAATTAGTGATTTGGCAACCTTTGTGTACAGTCGCTCAAATAAATATCCGAACACTGTGATTGATTACAGAATTCGGAAAAAATATCGGGAAACGATATTTTTTCATTGTGGCAACCTTCGTCATTGTGTTGGCAACCTTCGTGTACAGTCGATAAAAAATATCCGAACAATATGGTTGATTACAGAATTCAGAAAAAAATATCTGGGAACGATTTAAAAAAAATAGTGATTTGGCAACCTTCGTGTACAGTCGCTCAAAAAATATTCGAACATTATGGATGATTACAGAATTCAGGAAAAATATCTGGCAACGATTTTTTTCAAAATTAGTGATTTGCCAACCTTCGTGTACAGTCGCTCAAATAAATATCCGAACACTGTGGTTGATTACAGAATTCGGTAAAAATATCTGGAAACGATATTTTTTTTAGAAATTAGTGATCTGGCAACCTTCGTGTACAGTCGCTCAAAAAATATCCGAACAATATGGTTGATTACAGAATTCAGAAAAAATATCTGGGAACGATTTTTTTTTTTAAATTAGTGATTTGGCAACCTTCGTGTACAGTCGCTCAAAAAATATTCGAACATTATGGATGATTACAGAATTCAGAAAAAATATCTGGCAACGATTTTTTTTAGAAATTAGTGATCTGGCAACCTTCGTGTACTGTACTGATTGAATTTGCTACTGATTGAGTTGCTCCTTCTCCAGTACGTTAACGGTGGAAAACTTTGCACATCCTTTATACAATTCATTTCCGGTTATCACCAAGTAACAAGGTATAGCCGAGTTGGTTAGCGCGCAGCTACTGACCCCATTGGTAGCCGGTTCAAGTCACCGCGTGGGAAGGGATTTTTTAAAATACAGGAGACGCACTAAAAATAATACAAACACTACATGGTACCATCATAAATAAATTGCAAAAAACGAAGACTTTTACAGAGGGGGCTGAAAGGTGAGTTAGGAAAAAATACAGGTGGGTCAACCGGGGGGTCTAAGAATCCAAACTGGCAAAAGCGCGGGAATTTTTGAAAATGGGGCGCGACCGAAAGTTATGTAACAGAAAATGAGTTATGTAACAGGATGTGTAAAGGATGTTGTGACCGGATGTGTGACGACACAAGGGGGAAAGCACTGTGCAAAGGGGGATCACTTTTGTGGGACTACACTACTCGCGGTTTTAACTTATCTATTATATATATATTGAATGCATTTTCTGTATGTATATGTAATGCACTTATATGTAACTTATATAAATGAGAAGGGAGAATTGGAATTATCAGTATGCTGTAACATTTACTTAAACCTTCAATATGTTGCAACATGTTTCATAGTTTCCCAAAACTTCGGGGTTTCTCAAAATATCCAACGTTACAGGATTTCCCCAGAAAATGTTTGAAGAAAATGGTTGCTCTGCTCGAACGTTTACAATTTGATTGGCTTATACAAATTTGTTTATTCTGAATCCTATTAAGTTCCACTGTTACTTTACCAGTCAGTAATTGGAAAAAATATTGCTGAACGAAATATAAATCACGAAGAACATATATATTTCGACATAAAAATGCAGGGTAACTGGATAATATAAGTGAAAATTGCATGCCTCAATCAAAGAATGTAGAGGGAGAAGAAGTTAAGCTTCCATAGAGATTAATGTAAAATCGAGTATCGTGCATTTTGCGTAGAGGTGAAACGAACATTACAGGGGACGAACGCTTTTGTAATTACATGTTACTGTCAACTTCCATTCTCTTCGCTTTTCCTATGTAATAATTTCCCATTGATATCCTTGCAGAGTATATTAATATCAATTCCGTTCCCTGTTTCTATGCAACCAAGAAAGCTTCTAATTGTAATAATTTATTCTATAAATTAACTTCAGGCTAATTTCAAATCTTCTCTATCCGTTCAATTTATAATTGTTGGTTCAACGAAAAATAATTCCAATGGAGAAAATAAACCTTTATTAAAATCATGATATTATTTTTTTCAAATACAAAGTGCAGTTACTTTTTTTTCCTTTTTTAAAATATAAATTTTTTGATGCATAATTCCTTTGCCCCTCATTGTTTGCTTCCCAGATTAAAGCATGATACGAATAGTAACACCACTTGAGGTCGCCACTGACGCTTTGTCAAAGCTGAACTTCTTTTCCTTATACGTTCTTTGCCTCAATGGTTGGCAAAGAATACCAAAAATAATAATGAATCTTATGTTTCAAAATTATAATTCCTGAAAAATATTAATAATTGGTAGTTAAAGCAATATATTTAAATGTCTTTTTTATTCTAAGGTACAAATTTATTTCTTTTCTGTTAACTCTTATTCATTAAAGAGAAAAAAAAAACATGCGCAATTATTTGTTTTTCATATATTCAGATATATTTAATAAAAATTTCAAAAGCATAAGAATGTAAAGCAAACTAGAGAGAAATAAAAATAAAGTCCGTAGAATTGGAAATCTCTGTTTATGATGCAAACAGTTTTTAAACTGCAGTTGTTTCAATTACCGGGGCGGATTAAATCAGTAAAATTTTAACGAATTGTTCATGATATTACATAATATACAAATGTGCGAAAACAGCTGCATAATAATTATTTGTTGAGCTTAAAAAAAAACTGATAAGGTTCAGACTTCTTTAATCACTTATTTATTTCTCTTATAATCTTATCATTAGAAAGCTAAAAGTATTGATATCTGTTTAACTTTTTTTATCAATTAAAAGTTTCTATTTTTTTTCCACTACATCGTGCAAATAACTAAAGTTTTGACTAAATGACATTAATCACCGTTAAGATTTTAGTTTATGGTATTTATAAAAATTTCTCCATTCTAACTATTAAAAGTGTTAAAAAAGAGCTTCTGTGGCCCATTATAAATTAACCTCGGTTGTTTTATCGTAAAATACGGAAAGAAACTGTAAAGAGAGCATAAAATGCTCTCACAGAAAATATTCCGGTAAAAAAATAAACGTTCGAAATATAAAATTTAAAAAAGAGTCCAGAGAAATACAAAAGCAGTGTGCAAATAAGGGAGAATCCAAAATCTACTGTTAGAAATTGTATAAACAAAAAAAGTACGAAATGCAAAACAAACCCAGTTTAATAAGATAGTTTGCTTTCTCGATCGAAATTCAAAGCCACCCACCACTCTCTCGTCTATCCTTTTTTTCCTAAGCGTTTTACTTTAAATAGCAATGAACATCTTTTCCCAAACCTTCTCATCCTCATCTTCATCCCATCGTCTCCTGTCGAGTCTGCGGATCGCGCTTTGTCACCCTCCACCGTTCGGATCGTCATTTGCTACGCTCTTCCTGATACAGATGCTTCCATCTGTCAGTTGTCTCCCTCTTGCCTTCAGCACGCGACATTGCTCAGTTGTTTCCACGTAAATCGCCCTGGCAAAGAAACTCGCGCATCTGGAAAATCGGCCTGCGTGATCGAACATTCCGTGCCCGATTCGAGTAGCTGCTCTGTCTTGTCACGTGAGGAGCGGGGTTCTGGCCTTTAGAAGCCCAGAGCAGTGCGTGAGATCGTGGGAGAAGAGCGTGCCCAAATCGGGGACATGGTTTGCAGTAAAAGTGTTTCGGTTTAAATTACAACGCTTGAATAAGCTTCCGCTGCTTTTATTTCGCGTTGGAATTTTTATAGTAAAATCTTCCTGCGTTCCTAACCACGCTGCAGTGCAATGCCAGGATGAAGATAGAAGCTACAGGTTAACTCGGAGAGAAAATTAATGTACAGTCTACTCCTTTACTGCTTCTCAAAGCTGTATGAAGTGAAGACATAAATTTACCAAGAACTATTTATAAAAAAAAAATGCAGATATTTTTCATGAAGGACGAAAAAAAAACAACAATTTTTTTAATCAGTGGCTTCGCGTCATTATTGGTTACAGAGACTCAGTAAAAGTTAACCTGTTTTAATACTACCATGAATAGATTCTTCTCCTTCTTCAACATAAAATATTATTCCGGAAATCACTCGTGGACTTTCACCTCTCTCGTCCTCAAACTTAAAAAAGGTGAACATTTTTTATAAATATATGTAAAATATAGCTACTGGTAGTTTTAGGATACACATAAAAATATTTAATATACTATTAAATAAGTTATTTTTTTCAGAATTAGCAGAAAATTAAAAATAGTAAAACCGTTATTTGCATATATATTTAATTATTGTTACTTGTATTTTTCATTATTTATTGTTCTGTTCATTTGTAAGATATAAATATATCCTAAAACAACCTTCAATAATATTGCACTAAGGATTATAAAAGAAATTTCACTTGATCACTACATTATAAAAAAACTCTGTAATGGCCTTAACCTTGGCTGGGACAATATTAACTAGAAGAGGCCATTCAACTGAATTATGACGTCAGAATTAGTAGATCTAAAACTATACATATTTCTGCTATTTCCACTGGTAAGTTTTAAAACTATTCTTTATGCTAGAATATTATTATAAATGTACATTATTTAGGTAAAGAATTATTCGTACGTATTTGCATTATGATAATGCTTATACAAAAGAATTATGAACAGTTTTTCTAAATAATATATATACGTAAACATAAATTAGGATAAATTATAATTTTAGAACTTACCGGTAGAAATAACAGAAACGATTGTATAAGAAATTTATATATTACAGAAAGAGATACACAGGGTGAATCTGGAAAAGTGGGCAAAACTTTACGGGGTGGTAGAACGCAGCTATACGAGCAATATTCGTCATAGAATGTATGGTCGGAACGCAAGCGGTGAGAAGTTAAAAGGTAATTTTCCACTGTTACATTTAAAGAATGAACACAAGAAAGAGAGGAGATACTTCAGAAACCATTTTATTAACAGGAATGTAATTGTTGTTAATACTCCTGCTCAAAGAAAGTGCATATCCGCCATTTCGTGGTTAGTATAACCAGCCATCCTCTCGGCAATTCACGGTAGAAATGCCGTTGGGTGCGAGGACCGACCCTTTTATACCATTTCCAACGCCACCTAGCGGCTCGCCGTTTGCGTTCCGCCCATACTTTCTATGACGAATATTGCTCGTATAGCTGCGTTCTACCACCCCGTAAAGTTTCGCCCACTTTTTCAGATTCACCCTGTATATATATGTACATCATCAGATCTGGTGATTTTCTGTGCTTCACCCATATGGGCGAATACTACACCCACCAATATTCGTAAGATTCAGGTCTTACAGAACAAGATTTTTAGAATTGCGGTCGATGCCCCCTGGTTTGTCACCAACAGACAACTCCATAAAGATTTGGGCATCTACCATATAATATAAACATATATAACGCACCCCAAAAAGATTTTTGAGGCTGTAAGCCAGGCATGTCAAACACGCGGCCCGCAGGGAACTGTTCTGTGACCCGCCAAGATTGATAACCAATACGTTTATTTAACTGTTGGCAACACTGGATTCTTTAATTAAAATTATAAGTACGTACAGGATACATGAATTAAATAAACGTATTTCAGAAAACATTTCCATTTATATATAAGGGAAACTATTGCGCATAAATGTATATGTCGGAGCCCGATCGTAGAATTGCTCAAATCATGAAATGCCCGATCATTTCATGAAATAGTGTCATTTCATGATATGAGCAATTCTACGATCGGGCTCCGACATGTATACACATGTCTCGAGGTCATTCAAATGTACGTATTTTGCGCATGGCAATGAGTCACGAAATGCCAGTAGAGTCGGAAGCTATTCGTTAGCAGTCAGAGAACGAATAGCTTCCGACGTTAAGCCGTGGCCCCGTGTTAGGGACAGCCATAACTTTCTATGCGTTCTAGTATTACAATTTTCATCTGTTTTTTTTTTTGTTTTGCGGCCCACGATTTAATATATAATACTTAATATGGCCCTCGGTGGTTAACGAGTTTGACATGCCTGCTGTAAGCAATAATCCCAATGAGATTATTTCTTCTCTGATCCTTTACGATCATACTGTTTTGAACAAGTACAAGAGGCCTAAAACGGTAGCGTTCTCTGAGGAGACCTACCCGTTTTAGGTTTCTTATACAATTTTACTGCTGTTTTTAGCTTTTCTTATGTTTGCCCTTAGGGGCCCACCTAAGGGTGGTTTACTTATATATTTTGTTCTTACTCATGCCAAATGGCATATCTTTATGATGGAGATGGTTAGGGGTAAAATTATTACCCGGAACATCGAATATGATTATATGTTCTACAATCTACGATATATAAATATATTTTTTTAGACCTACTAATGCTGACATCATATCTCAGGGAATGGCCTTCTGTTCTAGGTAATGTTAGCTGAACCTCGATAGCCCTATGGATGGGGCGGGGGTGGCTCAGTCAGTAGCGCGCCAGGCTCGTAATCTGTAGTTCCCAGGTTCGAGTCCCAGATGGGTCAGCGTTGAGATTTATCTCCGCAAAATTCCCCGGACAGCCCACGATCAGTAGGGGACACCGATGGGCTTGGAAAGGCCGCCGTCCGTCGGATGGGACGTTAAGCCGTGGCCCCGTGTGCGGGACACCCATAACTTGTGCACGTTAAAGAACACGCTAGATGGCCTTGACGGGAGGCTACCATCTGTCTCCCAACAGCTGTTCCAGTGGGTCCCCTCCCCCAACCTTCTCTGAGCCTTCGGGGTCAATTTGACCTGGCCATTTAGCCCATGGTGTGCAAAAAAGTGCCCTCTCAGAGGTAAAACAACCCAACCCAAGCCAATAACGGCCAATCGATGAGTCGGCTATCAGCACGTACAGTCGCTCAAAAAAGTATCCGAACACTACGGTCGATTACAGAATCCAGAAAAAAAATCTGGATTCTCTAATCGACTGTAGTGTTCTGATACTTTTTTGAGCGACTGTACTATTCCAACGCCAATAAACGGCCAACTTAAAGTCAGCTATTGGCGCGTACTTTTCCTATGCTGATAGCGGCCAACTCACGTCGGCTATTGACTTGTACTTATACTTATCTAATGTAGATTAATATGTCCGAAGCCGGAGACTTTATTAACACATCATTGTAGAAAATAAACCTTAAAAACTCTAACTAAGAAACTACAAGTTTAAGTAAAAGATTAGGCTAAACTAGCTACCCTTCCTGCCAAAGGCGCCACTAGGATTTTCACCCAGTCTTGCCTAAGGCTAATAGGATTGGGTTGTTTTACCTCTGAGAGGCACTGTTTTGCACACCATGGGCTAAATGGCCAGGTCACATGGATCCCGAAGGCTCAGAGAAGGTTGGGGAGGGGACCCACTGGAACAGCTGTTAGCCTCCCGTCAAGGCCATCCAGTGTGTTCTTTAACGTTGGGTTGTTTTACTTCTGAGCGGCAATTTTTTGCACACCATGGGCTAAATGGCCAGGTCACATGGACCCCGAAGGCTCAGAGAAGTTTGGGGGAGGGGACCCACTGGAACAGCTGTTGGGAGACAGATGGTAGCCTCCCGTCAAGGCCATCCCGCGTGTTCTTTAACGTGCACAGGGTATGGCTCTCCCGCACACAGAGCCACGGCTTAACGTCCCATCCGAGGGACGGCGGCCTTTCCAAGCCCATCGGTGTCCCCTACTGACCGTGGGCAGGCGGGGAGTTCTGCGTAGATAAATCTCAACGCTGACCCAGCTGGGAATCGAACCTGGGAACTACAGATTACGAGCCTGGCGCGCTACCGACTGAGCCACCCCCGCCCCAGTACTTGAAGTAATCCAGCAGCGATGCGAAAACACGTCATAACCGTTCGAAGTCATTGCTCCGTTCTCAAATAGTAGCAAGTAAACAACATAGATATAATCAAATTCATATTTATAAATATAGTGGTAGTGTATGAAGAAGTCATAACATCAATAAGATTTGGTTTTGCGATCGGATTCTGTGCCACACTGAAAACTAATACTTATCAGTATATTGCATCATTGGTTTATCCTGTTGACATGAGACGACTTATTTTTTATGTTTACACAACAAGTGTTGTAAATAACAGAGGGCAATGGAGTTAAAGCGGAACATGTTTGTTTACCCGTACCACATATGTTGTGCTTTATTGCTGTTAAAAGAAACGTACCACTCCAGAAGTGATAAGCAGTTGATTGCTAGTTGTCATCATTGATTGCTAGTTGTCATCACAGATTGCAACTATTCGTTTTGTGCTTTTCTGAATTCGGATGGTGCGATTAGACAATATCAGCTAGAACAGAAGACCATTCCATTGAGTTATGACGTCACATTAGTGGACCTTGATGATAGATAATTAGAATGATAATGATAAATATCACATAAAATGATACCAAGATGGTAGCCTCCCGTCAAGGCCATCCAGCGTGTTCTTTAAAGTGCAAAGGATATGGTTCTCCCACACACGGTACACGGCTTAACGTACCATCCGACGGACGGAGACCTTTTCAAGCCCATCGGTGTTCCCTACTGACCGTGGACAGGGCGGGGAATTTTGCGGAGATAAAACTCAACGCTGACCCAGCTGGAACTCGAACCTGGGAACCGCAGATTATGAGCCTGGCGCGCTACCGACTGAGCCACACCCGCCCCTAGCATGGAGGGAGGTGGCCATAATTTAGTGGGGCGGGGTTGGCTCAGTCGGTAGCGCGCCAGGCTAGTAATCTGTAGTTCCTAGGTTCGAGTCCCAGCTGGGTCAGCGTTGAGATTTATCTCCGCAAAATTCCCCGCCCTGCCCACGGTCAGTAGGGGACACCGATGGGCTTGGAAAGGCCGCCGTCCGTCGGATGGGACGTTAAGCCGTGGCCCCGTGTGCGGGACAGCCATAACTTGTGCACGTTAAAGAACACGCTAGATGGCCTTGACGGGAGGCTACCATCTGTCTCCCAACAGCTGTTCCAGTGGGTCCCCTCCCCCAACCTTCTCTGCGCCTTCGGGGTCCATGTGACCTGGCCATTTAGCCCATGGTGTGCAAAAAAGTGCCGCTCAGAGGTAAAACAACCCAACAACCCAACCCATAATTTAGTGAGCACTGAGTGTGCATATATTTACTATATTTTACACTTCAAACAGTACAATGCACACACAGAAATATTCGCAAGCTGCTACCGCTAAATACAGCAGAATTCCCAATACTAACTACGAGGCTTTTACGAAGCTATCAGTTGTTCCGAAGATGTTCGGAACAACTAAAAATTGCTGCTGCAAACAGAGGGCGACGTCTTTACCACCATTCCCTAACAGAGTCAAAGGTGCAACAGTCGTTTTAGAATTTTCCTTCCTTTGTTGTAAATAACTAGGGTGCAGTCACGTGATGCATTTACGGGGATCGTGTGCAGGAGACCTGTGCGCGTTAAGGAACACGCTGGATGGCCTTGTCGGGAAGCAACCATCTGTCTCTTAACAGCTGTTTAGTGGGTCACCTCCCTCAACATTACCTGAGCTTCGGGACCCTTGTGACCTGGCCATTTAGCTCATTGTGTGCAACAAAGTGCCTCTCAGAGGTTAAAGAACCCAACGTTAAAAAGCAAGCTGGATGGCCTTGACGGGAGGCTATCATCTGTCTCCTAACATCTGTTTCATTGGATCCCCCTCCTTCAACATTCCCTGAGCCTTCGGGGCCCTTGTGACCTGGTAATTTAGCCCATTGTGTGCAACAAAGTGTCTCTCAGAGGTTAAAGAACCCAACGTTAAAAAGCAAGCTGGATGGCCTTGACGGGAGGCTACCATCTGTCTCCTAACATCTGTTTCATTGGATCCCCCTCCTTCAACATTCCCTGAGCCTTCGGGGCCCTTGTGACCTGGTCATTTAGCCCATTGTGTGCAACAAAGTGTCTCTCAGAGGTTAAAGAACCCAACGTTAAAGAACACGCTGGATGGTCTTGACGGGAGGCTACCATCTGTCTCCCAACAGCTGTTCCAGTGGGCCCCTTCCCCAACTTTCTCTGATCACTCGGGGTCTTTGTGATCTGGATAATTTAGCCCATTGTGTGCAAAGAGTACCGCCAGAGGTAAAACAACTCAACACCCACGTTTTATTCTAGTGGGAACCTTTCTAGGATGTAACTCCGAATACTGGACTTGATTAAACACATATGTAGTCTTTCACCAGGCCTGGGGTGCCCTTCTTGTTGCTAGGCAACGCTCTGATGAAAAATGGCACTCGTGGATCGTCCTAACCGATCGAGTCCTTTCATTATGTATTCAGTAATATTGTGCACGACTTAGTTTTTAAAGCAAAAAACATATTATTACCAAAATAAAAACTAACTGTAATTATTAATAGTATGCAACATTTTTGAAGTCAAGTTTTTTTCAAACGTTTCTTTTTAATTGTCTGTAATGCTCTTTACATTATTCGTTCTCACCCTTAACATGGATTCCAGCATTTTCGCCTATAAATGCGGGATTATTCAAATTTGCTCCAGCATCTCTGCCATCGTCTCTCGACACTTTTCGCTATAGCTATCCTCTATACATTTTTAGCATTATCTCCGTCATTGTAAAGTACCCTCGAGAAATTCAGTAAATAGAATTATTTACCTACCCGTAATTAAATATTATAATAAAATAGAAGTTAGTAAGGACGAAAAAACAGAACTTTGGATAGCAGGTAGCCAATCAGATTACCAATTTTCCTCTACTCCTGTTATCCTGTTACAAAAAAGAAAAATCAATATTTTGAAATCATATCTGAACGAACGATTGGAATTTTCCACATTCGTGATCAATTTTTTTTTTGCTTTTTTGAACTACATTTCACATCTGGCTTATAGTTATCAAAGCACAGTATCTTTAAATTGAGCTACTAAATCGAATTTCTTTTTAATTTTAAATTTAACCTTTGAGAATCTTTTAATTTTAACCCTCGAAAAATTCAGGAATTAGAATTATTTATCTACCAGTAATTAAATATTATAATGAAATAGAAGTAGCTAAGGACGGGGGTGCGGAGGAGTTGAAGAGGAAAAAAAACAGAAAAAACAGAAATAGCAGGTAGCCAATCAGATTACCAATTTTCCTCTACTCCTGTTATCCTGTTACGAAAAAAAAAAAAACAATTTTTTGAAGTCATATCTGAACGATTGGAATCTTTTACATTCATGAATAATTTTTTTGCATTTTTGAATTACATTTCTCCTCTGGCTTATAGTTATCAAAGCACAATATCTTTACATTGAGCTACTATACTGAATTTCGTTTTTATTTTAAATCCTTGGAGAGTTATGATTTCTTATCTGCAGAACTATAATAAACGAAGAAAGATACATTACTACTTTTTTAGATCACATTCCATTTCACCGAATAGCTCTTCAAATCTTTATCACAAAAAAAAACACCCCAACATTTCCTTGAAAAGTTTCCAATAACTTACAAAACTGTTCACTTCGACATACAGAAACTTCATATTTCCAAATTTTATTCTTTCTCTAAAATTTTTCCCCGTTCTTCTATAACCATTGAAGCATATTACTTTCAAAGTTGATGACACTGCTAAACCCTACACCATATCACGACAGTACAGCAAATCTAAAATATAACACAGGGTTGGAAAAGAAAAATGAAACATATTTCGGCAATCTCATAAGATAAAAACTTGATGTGTTTGCAGCTGCAAGACAGATGTTTGCAGCTTGCGAAAACATTGCCTTGTATGTGATCAGCCCCAAAAATGTCGCCCATCTGGCATTTTGGTGTCGCTTATGATATGAACTCGCGTTATTTTGTGATGTAGATCGCAAAGTCACGAATTCGCCTGCAAAGGACATTCAGTTCAAATCTTTTCCTTTCTAAATGGCTTTGCCCACATCTTTCGTTGTCGTTTTAGATTTTGAGCTTCCTAAAGCAGATTGATAGAGCAGAAGAATCCCAGAATTTTTCTGTATTTTAGATAGAAGTGTGAATGACCAAGGAAACCAATGTTTTTTGGTTTTTTTTTTTTTTGGGGGGGGGGGATATTAGAAATACTAGAATTTTTATTTCCGTTTTGATGTTGTTTCTATGTTCGTTCCCTTTGGGTTCGGTTGGGTTGTTTTTCCTCTGAGCGGTACTTTTTTGCACATCATGGGCTAAATGGCCAGGTCACATGGACCCCGAAGGCTCAGAGAAGGTTGGGGGAGGGGACCCACTGGAACAGCTGTTGGGAGATAGATGGTAGCCTCCCGTCAAGACCATCCAGCGTGTTCTTTAACGTTGGGTTGTTTTGCCTCTGTGCGGCACTTTTTCCACACCATGGGCTGCATGGCCAGGTCACATGGACCCTGAAGGCTCAGAGAAGGTTGGGGGAGGGGACCCACTGGAACAGCTGTTGGGGGACAGATGGTAGCCTCCCGTCAAGGCCATCCAGCGTGTTCTTTAACGTGCACAGGGTATGGCTATCCCGCACACGGGGTCACGGCTTAACGTCCCATCCGACGGACGGCGGTCTTTCCAAGCCCATCGGTGTCCCCAACTGACCGTGGGCACGGCGGGGAATTTTGCGGAGATAAATCTCAACGCTGACCCAGCTGGGACTCAAACCTGGGAACTACAGATTACGAGCCTGGCGCGCTACCGACTGAGCCACCTCCGCCCCGTTCCCTTTGGAATGGTTTGCTGGATTTTCTGCAAGTAGACTACATACTTTATGTTTAAATGCCTGCTTATGTTAATAGTTGAATTAATTTTGTCTCTTTTTATATATATTTGCAAAAATAAATGCATTTTAAAAAATTAGGGGAATCTTTGGTAGTGCGCATGTGTAATCATCATCATTCTCAAGCAGCCATGGGCTACGGAGGTCCAACCAGACCGTGCAATTTAGTTCTCAAAGCAAGTCTGTCCTGAGCTACATTTGCTGCATCCGGCCACTGCACACCAATTCTAACAAGGTCCTGTGTGACATTGTCTGCCCACCGCATCCTAGGTCTCCCCCTCTTTCTGAGGCCTTTAGGCACACTGTTCATATCCCTATTCGCCAATCAATAATTATCCATACGGGCAACATGGCCAAACCAACGGAGTCTCTCTCTGAACAATATGCTGTTTAAAGGAAGTTGGCGACTCCTTTGCCTAACCTCATCATTAGTTACAAAGTTGAACCACCTAATGCCCAAGATACTGCGTAAGCATCTAGAATCAAAAGTATCTAGTTTCCTGTTATCATGTTTACAAAGTGTCCAAGTTTCACTACCATAACTAACCCTAGAAAGAACCAAACTATTATAGAGTCTACCGTGTATATTGTTTACATTAACGTTTGAGGTAATTTTACATTGCTAGTGTTATTATTACTATAATACTAACAATGATCAAAGTTTAAAGTTATTTTTACTAATACTAATTTATTTTATTATTTTGTTTTCGTGCTTTGTGTGTGGAAGGTACAAGACTAAAAGTTTTAGCTACCAGAATTAAAACATTGTATTCTCCATGATTAGTCCAAAATTTTGTTTATTTGGTGCTGTTTACGATATGGTCAACATTTCCTAGAATTGAAAGCCGTATTACAAAGATTTGACGTCAGTATAGGTAATCGCAACATCTAAACTCTTTTTAATATATATATTTGAATTATTACCACTGGTAGATTTTAATAATTAATTCATATTAATTCCTATATAAAAGGTACATTATTTAGAAAATAATTATTCATATGTATTAGTGTTACGATAATGCTAATACAAACAAATAATTTTGCTCCTAAAAAGTTATATTTGTAAACAAATCTTAATAAAAATATCAGTATTAAATCACCAGTAATATAAATAGAAATAAATATATCAAAAAATTTTCAGGTGTTTAGGACTACATGTGCTGACGTCATACCTCAGTTGTAAGGCCTTCTTTTCTAAGGAAGCGTTGTGTGAACTCGTGATGTTTTGTGAAGATCACAAGTCAGGAATTCGCTTATAAAGGACATTCAGTTCAAATTCCTTCATTCCCGAATCATTAGCTGAATGGTGGAATACTCTGGCATGTTTCTGGAGAGATGCGGGTTCAAGTCCCGTATGTTGGCGAAATTTTTCCACAAAATATTTATTGATTTACCCGCACTTTTTCTTTGTGGTTTAATTTTTGGGCTTTGTAAAACAGATTGCTAGAGCAGATCAATCCAGGAATTTTCTCGCATTTTAGAAACGTGTGAATGACCACTGCGTCAGCGATAATTTTTTTCAAATATTTTTGAGAATTGTTGAAGTCTATTTCTGCAGGTAATCTGTGTATTTAGTATGGATGGATTATTAATAATAAGTGTTTAAGCTTGATCGACCTGCTCATTAACATCTAAATCAAATTACAGGTTGTGTTGGGTTGTTTTACCTCTGAGCGGCACTTTTTTGCACACCATGGGCTAAATGGCCAGGTCACATGGACCCCGAAGGCTCAGAGAAGGTTGGGGGAGGGGACCCACTGGAACAGCTGTTGGGAGACAGATGGTAGCCTCCCGTCAAGTCCATCCAGCGTGTTCTTTAATGCACAGGGTATGGCTCTCCCGCACACGGGGCCACGGCTTAACGTCCCATCCGACGGACGGTAGCCTTTCCAAGACCATCGGTGCTCTCTACTGACCGTGGGCAGGGCGGGGAGTTTTCCGGAGATAAATCTCAACGCTGACCCAGCTGGGACTCGAACCTGGGAACTACAGATTACGAGCCTGACGCGCTACCGACTGAGCAACCCCGGCCCCCAAATTACAGGCAATAAATTCAATTTATGTAACTCCAACAACAAATCCCTTAAATTAAGGTAGACTGAACCCATATAAAAATAAATATCCCATAGGAAATTATAATTGATATAACGTTTTAAGTAGTAAATTTTATATAATATTCTGTACAGGCTCCTGTCAGACCTCTGTGGCAAGCAGCTGCTTGAGGGTGTATTTATTTTTTTTATTTTTAGTTTTGAAGAAAGTGAGTAAATACGTTTTTTTTTTCATTTTAAATTAGATTTTATTATTAATCCTAAATAATTGTAGCTATCTGTCACTTTGATAGTATCACAGTTACAGCAGTCTGCAGTTCAATTCGTAGAGTTTGATGTTATTTCACGACGTGGGTAATGAAATTACTGTAAAATATATGTATTTAGTTTTTTTTTTTTACATTTAATTGTAGTTCATTATTAGTAAGCCATTTTCTAATAATTATTAAACTATTATTAATAGTTACAAGTAATGCTTCATAATCTTCTGCATCAAAAACTATGGATGTATGATCCCCAAACGAAATACTTTATGCAGTTCACGTATACCAAAAGAATAATAACTGGAATTATATAAACAAATTTTAAATAAAAATGCCTAATAAGTGTAGTTGTATAAATATATCGTTAATAAAAACGACTAATAACTGGAATTATATAAAAAATTGTTAATAAAAACGCCTAATATCTAGAGTTATATATGCAAAAATGTCTAATAAAGGAGTTATATAAATAAATTGTCAGTAAAATCGCCTAATAACTAGAGTTATATAAATAAATTGTTAATAAAAACGCCTAACAACTGGAGTTATATAAATAAATTGTTAGTAAAAATGACTGGGGGAGTTCTTTTAGAAATGAAATAAATAACTGTCGCATAAAATTATTTTATCAAATTTTTATCATAATAAACAATAGAATATGTTTCATTATTAAGGATGATACTTAATGAATTCTCCTAAATGTTACATTTAATTTTTCATCAAACTACCAGTATTTTTATACGAATAAAAATTATATTAATTTACCTATTTAAAATACTATGAAAGGGCAATTGCTCTAAATTCATCATGCGCTTTCGCTCAAAATTTGATTTAAAAATGAAATTAATCGTATTTGCAGAAAAAAAATCGGTTTTCATCATACCTCTCTCATGAGACTAATAAAATAAATTTTCATTCATAAAGAAAATAATACTATGTTAAAACTATTAATTATATTTTTCTATTTTTGATGAAAGTACTGGAAGTTATATATAAAGAGCAATTCCTTTGAGTCCTTACGGTGCAAACAGTGTAGCAGGTGTAAAATCACCCTAATACAGAGTACATGATTATTAAAAAAGACAGAGTAATTCATTGCAGTTGAAATCAAACAATTTTTCTTCATTTGAATTCAAGAATTATTTGTGTAAAACCACGTCTTAAGATCAAAGACATCATGATTTTCATTTGAGAACAGAAATTGCGGCAAACAGCTTCCCGAGGAACAAGCAACCACCAGGTAAGACACTGGGTTTAGGGAATTATTATATCGGTAGAGTATTAACTCACTCTTCGTCTCGTATATTTAATTGACGACACTGGCCTCTAGGTCAAACCTCTTTTGGATAAAGCCGCAGGATAGCTCGTAAGGGTTAACTCATATATCACCCTGAGAAGAAGGGAAATCAATTTCCACAATGGGGAAGATCGGCTGAGCTACAAACAAACCTTGAACTGACGTGCACCCAGGCGGACAGTAAAGTAATGCTCTCACCAGCAACGTGGAATATGTGTTAACTGCGCTGACTAAGGGAAGACTAGAAAGAAAAAGAACTTATAAAACTTATTTTTATTTAATCTCTCTAAGGTGACTAAGGCGTTAGATGCCTTAGTCACTAGCATGTCAAACTTTATTTCTTAAAATAATTCTGGTAGTTGTTTATTTTTTAAAATTGCATAATTAATATAATAATAATATTATCTTTTAATAAACTCGTAGTAAGTAAATTATTTTCTCCTACAATTTTCTAAATTAAATATCTTTTAATTAAATTTTAGAGAAGTGAAGCATAATTTTAAGCATTAAACACAGGAATAGCTGTCATGTACCAGTGTTTCGAGGTAGTAGTGCTGCAAGGGTTGTTCTAAACTTGTTATCTTCAGAGTTTAACGTCCCATCCTACTGATGGCTTTCTTTCAAAGACTCTTTCAAACCGACGGTAGGGTGAGCTTAGAGGAGAAAATCTCAAGGTAGGCACGGTTGTGATTCGAGCATGGGAAAGTCACCCACATTGAAATATAGAGATCATAGATCATAAAATGATTTAGGGCAGTACAGTCGCTCAAAAAATATCCGAACACTATGGTTGATTACAGAATTCAGAAAAAATATCTGGCAATGATTTTTTTTAGAAATTAGTTCCATCGGATGGGAAGATAAGCCATGGCTCCGTGTTCGGAAGAGCCAAAGAACATTCTGGTTGGCCTTGACGGGAGGCTACAATCTGTCTCCCAACAGCTGACCAGTGGGTCCGCTCCCCAACCTTCTCTGAGCTCTCAGCGCCCTTGTGACCTGAATATTTAGCCCAGTATGAACAAAAAATTGCCCCTCAGAGGTAAAACAACCCAACCTATATAAACCATTGTATTAGTATTAATATCAATATACTACATAATAAGTGTAAAACTAGATTCTTCTATTAATTTCATCAATTTTTAATGCTACCGCTCAATGTTTTAAATATTTCTTTTCTAGTCTTATGTCAAGGATGTAAAGAATGTTTTATTATTTTTACTCGCTGCAATTAGCGTAAGCCGAAGTAACGTTGGATGACCAAAAAAAAAAATTTGCCCATAATTGTTTGTCCATTAAAATATCTCGTTAATTATGAGAAAAAAAAACGAAACCATTCAAAAACTGTTGTAAAGCTCGAAGTATTTACTATAATTTGTGATAAAACAAATTGTTTTCAATGAAAAATTGCTCGAGTTATTAAAGGCCAAATTTGGTCATTAATTAAAGTCATTACACGTTTCTTCATTTTTTTTATCTTAATTTTTGAACAAAAAAAACCCCCAAAGCCTCAAATTTAACGAAAAAGCAAAGTTTCCATCTAAAAACATTGGTTATTTTATTTTTGTATCTTAATTTCTTTTTAAAAGTACATAATTATAAATTTTAACAGTCATAATGTTTGAATAAATAAACCTTTCTTTAACACCTTACTTTTAATTGAAGGCAATTTCAGTCAAATGCTGGAGCTGAGTCAAATGCTCAGTTGGTAGCCCTCCAGGCTCGTAATCTTCAGTCCCAGGTTTGAGTCCCACCTGGGCCAGCTTTGAGATTTATCTTTGCAAAACTCCTTCCCTGACCTAGTCAATAGGACCTGTCGATGGGATTTGAAAGGCCGTTGTCTGTCGGATGGGACGTTAAGACGTGATCAGTGTGAAGTAGAGCCATACCCTGTATAGGTTAAAGAATAAGCTGGATGGCCTGGACGGTAGGTTACCATCTATTTCGTAACAAGCTGTCAAGTGGGTCCAATTCATCCAACCTTCTTTGAGCCCTCAGGGTTGGGTTGGGTTGTTTTACCTCTGAGCGGCACTTTTTTGCACACCATGGGCTAAATGGCTAGGTCACATGGACCCCGAAGGCTCAGAGAAGGTTGGGGGAGGGGACCCACTGGAACAGCTGTTGGGAGACAGATGGTAGCCTCCCGTCAAGGCCATCCAGCGTGTTCTTTAACGTGCACAGGGTATGTCTCTCCCGCACACGAGGCCACGGCTTAACGTCCCATCCGACGGACGGCGGCCTTTCCAAGCCCATCGGTGACCCCTACTGACCGTGGGCAGGGCGGGGAATTTTGCGGAGATAAATCTCAACGCTGACCCAGCTGGGACTCGAACCTGGGAACTACAGATTACGAGCCTGGCGCGCTACCGACTGAGCCACCCCCGCCCCCGAGCCCTCAGGGTCTTTGTGATTAGCCCATTGCATGCAAGAAAGTGCCGCTCAGAGGTAAAGCAACCCAACAACTAAATAATACGCCTCTTGGCTTTGACGGGAGGTAATCATCTGTCTTCTAACAGCTGTTTAGTGAGTTTCTGTATGTATGAGTCATCATAAACATTCCTACCAGTGAAACAATTCTTATATTTTTGATTCTAATGTTATAACTGGTTAGTTCTTATGCTAAACTTTATACAAATGTTTATAGAAAAATATATTTTATTTAAGAGAAAAATTATTTGTATAATTATCATTATGATATTTGATAATAAATAAGAATAGTTTTCTTTCTGAATAAAATAGTTTTATTGATATATATATTAGTAAGAAAATAAACACAAGAGTTTACCAGTAATAATAACAGAAATTAAAATACAAGAAATATCTAGATGTTAGGACTACCTATGCTTACGTCATAACTTGGTCCATTGGCCTCCTGCTATAGGAAGTATTGCTCTGAACTACGTTATCAGTCATGTCGATTGAATATTTATAAGGAATAATAATAACAACAACAACATAAATTGTTGTTGCTTTCAGGAAATTATAGGATGCTGAGGCCAGTATTACAGCAATAATATAAAATTTAATCGAAAAATTTAAAATTTATTTTTTTAAATACTACTGGTAGCTATGAGTTTTAAAATTTCTGTAACCATTCGTAAAATATAAATAAATAAAAAATAAATATTCCTTCAAGCAGCTGCTTACTACAGAGGTCTGACAGGAGCCTGTCAATTTTATGCGCTTTGTAATAAAACTGGTGAAGAAGGCTACAGATCAGAAGAAAAACAACACAAACATCAATGTCTATTCCGGGGCTCATAAATATTGTAACATAATGAATAAATTGTTTTATTTTATGCAATCTTAAAATAAATAGATTTTAAAGTTGAGAAAAAATAAATCACTTAAATTTTTATGCATAATTAATTTCCCCATTCTTCCCTTCGTTTTACTTAATGACTAGGGGAGGGGTGGCTTAGTCGGTAGCGCGCCAGGCTCGTAATCTGTAGTTCCCTGGTTCGAATCCCAGCTGGGTCAGCGTTGATATTTATCTCTGCAAAACTCCCTACCCTACCCACGGTCAGTAGGGGTCACCGATGGGCTTGGAAAGGACGCCGTCCGTCGGATGGGACGTTAAGCTGTGGCCCCGTGTGCGGGAGAGCTACACCCTGTGCACGTTAAAAAAACACACTAGATGGCCTTGACGGGAGGCTACCATCTGTCTCCCAACAGCTGTTCCAGTGGGTCCCCTCCCCAAACCTTCTCTGAGCCTTCGGGGTCCTTGTGACCTTGCCATTTAGCCCATGGTGTGCAAAAAAGTGCCGCTCAGAGGTAAGTAAAACAAATCAACACAACTTAATGACTATGTGATCTGAGGCTTTGGGGTCATTGTGACATGACCATTTTGATCGTTGGGTTCAAACAACTTCTGGTCCAAAGTAAAATAACCCATCACAACTTTACTGTACTGATAAATTAAACATAACGATAAAATAGGATAGCGAAGATGATGTAAAAGTATCACTTGCCACCGTTATCGATCCTTATTATTCGATACCGAATACAAAAAAAGTCATAATTTCTTATTGTTCAATAACGAATTCCAAAAACCGCCATCGACTCTTATTAATCGATAATGAACGCCAAAAAACCATCATCGATTCTTAATAATCGATACCGATATCAAAAAATTGTAAAAAATGTCACCGATTCTTAAAATCCCATACCAAACACTAAACAAGGGTCACCGACACTTATTAATATTTACGGAATACCAAAACACGGTCATCGATTCTTATTACTCGATACCGAATACCAAAGAACCGTCATCGATTGTTAATATTCAATAATGGACACAATTAAATGTCACTGATTCGTATTACTCGATACCGAATGTCAAACGACAGTCACCGATTCTTATTACTCGATACCGAATATCAAACGACAGTCACAGATTCTTATTACTCGATACCGAATATCAAACGACAGTCACCGATTCTTATTACTCGATATCAATATCTAGCGACAGTCACCAATTCTTATTACTCAATTCCGAATAACAGACAGTCACCGATTCTTATTACTCAATACCGAATATTAAACTACAGTCACCGATTCTTATTACTCGATACCGCATACCAAACATCGATCTTCGTTTCGTATTATACTATAGCGAAAACCATAAAACAGTTACCGATTCTTAATACTCAATACCAAATACCAATATCCGTCATCGATTCTAATTACTCGATACGAAATAAAAAACGACAGTCACCGATCCTTATTACTCGATACCAAATACCAAACTTCCGTTTTCAATTCTTATTACTCGATACCGAATAGCTAACAACAGTCACCGATTCTTATTATTCTATACCAAAAACCATAAAAAAGTTACCAGTTCTTATTACTCGATACCGAATATCAAACTTCCGTTTTCAATTCTTATTACTCGATACCGAATAGCTAACAACAGTCACCGATTCTTATTATTCTATACCAAAAACCATAAAAAAGTTACCAGTTCTTATTACTCGATACCGAATATCAAACGACAGTCACAGATTCTTATTACTCGATACCAGTATCAAACGACAGTCTTCGATCCTTATTACTCAATACCTAATATCAAACGACAGTCACAGATTCTTATTACTCGATACCGAATATCAAACGACAGTCACCGATTCTTATTACTCGATATCAATATCTAGCGACAGTCACCAATTCTTATTACTCAATTCCGAATAACAGACAGTCACCGATTCTTATTACTCAATACCGAATATTAAACTACAGTCACCGATTCTTATTACTCGATATCGAATATCAAACTACAGTCACCGATTCTTATTACTCGATACTAATATCAAAAGACAGTCATCGATTCTTATTACCCGATACCGAATATCAAACAACAGTCACCGACTCTTGATACAGAATACCAAACATCTGTCGTCGATTCTTATTATTCTATACCAAAAACCATAAACAGTCACCGATTCTTATTACTCGATACCGAATATCAAGTGACAGTCACCGATTCTTATTACCCGGTATCGGATATCAAACGACAGTCACCGATTCTTATTACTCAATATCGAATATATAAATAATATATAAATCAATAATATCAAACTACAGTCACCGATTCTTATTACTCGATACTAACATCAAATGACAGTCATCGATTCTTACTACTCGATACCGAATATCAAACAACAGTCACCGACTCTTGATACAGAATACCAAACACCCGTCATCGATTCTTATTATTCTATACCAAAAACCATAAAACAGTCACCGATTCTTATTAGTCGATACCGAATACCAAATAATAGTCATCGATTATTATTCGATACCGACAACCTTAAAACCATCACCGAACTCTTATTATTCTGTACCGAATACCATAAATCACACGTCTATTTTTATTTTTCTAATGTCTCATGCAATTCCATTATTCGAAAAGCATATTAAAATGATCCTACTTTCATTTTATTGACAGTGCTGCAGGGGCAGAAATATAACACTGTAGTAGCGTGCTATTTGTCACAAGTTTAACAGTAAACAAGGTATGAACTCATTCTCCATCCTCCTACAGGTATTGACTTATCTTGGGCCGGCTCCACGTGTGCTAGCACGAAGCCGATGTGACGTCAACCCACGAGCCACCTGTCGACCAATGTGGCAGAGGCTTGTGCGTGTCCACGGTAACCCACAAATCCACATCCAGCTTTAGAACAAGGTCAGTTAAACAACAGGTTAATTTCTGACCTAAAGCCAATTGGAGAAACTTCCACTGGCTCTAAAGGATACTTCAAGTTCATTTCTTGTTGTCACAGTAAGCGAATCAGGTAAGCCATTTTATTTATTGCTTTTTGATATCTACATTGCTGGCTTTCAGATTAGAGATCTGGTAGTACTCGGTATATGAAATTGGCAATTTAAACAAATGGAAGAAATCGTGACATTTTTTAAACCAACACGATGTAGGACAGTAGGCCGTAACCACTATATTATGACGTCAGCATAAGGGAGCTCAAAAAACAAGATTTTTCTTATATTTTTATTACTGCCGAATTATAATACTAATCTTTAAACTAATAAGCATAACGTTAAAAATACAAATATTTATGCATAAAGATTAATATTAAAATTTACCACCAAAACTGCCATTTTAGTTCAAAAAATGACAGCAGCGTTGGTGATGAATCCAATGGAAGAAAATTTTTTCCCCCTATTAGAATAATATCATTAGCGGTAATTTTGGAATATGTAAAAATAATAATGTTTTCTTCCCCTCAAAAAAGGGGTAAATGTGAAAACTATCTAGCAATGGGTAAACTAATTATTAATATCAAATATTAACGTAATAATGAAACATGTATTTATCGAAATTTTTAATTATTTCGTTTTCTACTCTTACTGCAAAAATAGGGCGGGGGTTTTCTCAGTCGGTAGCGCGCCAGACTCCTAATCCGTAGTATACAGATTCGAGTCCCGTCTGGGCCAGCGTTGAGATTTATCTCCATAAAACTCCTCGCATTGCCTTCAGTCAGTAGGTTATTACAAAGTTTGTGACGCGTGGAGTGTCATATGCCATAAAAATATTGACTTCCATGCTTTCTTCCCCTCTAAAAAGGGGCAAATATGATAACTATTCCTCCACTATATCTCCAGAATGCGATTGCCGAAAGTAACAAGATATATGTCAAATAAAAGTTTGTGACGCGGGGAGTGTCATAGGCCATAAAAATATTGACTTCCATGCTTTCTTCCCCTCTAAAAAGGTGTGAATATGAAAACTATTCCTCCACTATATCTCCAGAATACGATTGCCGAAAGTAACGAGATATATGTCAAATGAAAGTTTGTGACGCGGGGTGTCGTAGGCCATAAAAATATTGACTTCCATGCTTTCTTCCCCTCAAAAAAGGGGTAAATGTGAAAACTATTCCTCCACTATATCTCCAGAATGCGATTGCCGAAAGTAACAAGATATATGTCAAATGAAAGTTTGTGACACGGGGAGTGTCATAGGCCATAAAAATATTGACTTCCATGCTTTCTTCCCCTCTAAAAAGGTGTGAATATGAAAACTATTCCTCCACTATATCTCCAGAATGCGATTGCCGAAAGTAACAAGATATATGTCAAATGAAAGTTTGTGACGCGGGGAGTGTCATAGGCCATAAAAATATTGACTTCCATGCTTTCTTCCCCTCTAAAAAGGTGTGAATATGAAAACTATTTCTCCACTATATCTCCAGAATGCGATTGCCGAAAGTAACGAGATATATGTCAAATGAAAGTTTGTGACGCGGGGAGTGTCATAGGCCATAAAAATATTGACTTCCATGCTTTCTTCCCCTCAAAAAAGGGGTAAATGTGAAAACTATTCCTCCACTATATCTCCAGAATGCGATTGCCGAAAGTAACAAGATATATGTCAAATGAAAGTTTGTGACACGGGGAGTGTCATAGGCCATAAAAATATTGACTTCCATGCTTTCTTCCCCTCTAAAAAGGTGTGAATATGAAAACTATTTCTCCACTATATCTCCAGAATGCGATTGCCGAAAGTAACGAGATATATGTCAAATGAACGTTTGTGACGCGGGGAGTGTCATAGGCCATAAAAATATTGACTTCCATGCTTTCTTCCCCTCTAAAAAGGTGTGAATATGAAAACTATTTCTCCACTATATCTCCAGAATGCGATTGCCGAAAGTAACGAGATATATGTCAAATGAAAGTTTGTGACACGGGGAGTGTCATAGGCCATAAAAATATTGACTTCCATGCTTTCTTCCCCTCTAAAAAGGTGTGAATATGAAAACTATTCCTCCACTATATCTCCAGAATGCGATTGCCGAAAGTAACGAGATATATGTCAAATGAAAGTTTGTGACACGGGGAGTGTCATAGGCCATAAAAATATTGACTTCCATGCTTTCTTCCCCTCTAAAAAGGTGTGAATATGAAAACTATTTCTCCACTATATCTCCAGAATGCGATTGCCGAAAGTAACGAGATATATGTCAAATGAACGTTTGTGACGCGGGGAGTGTCATAGGCCATAAAAATATTGACTTCCATGCTTTCTTCCCCTCTAAAAAGGTGTGAATATGAAAACTATTTCTCCACTATATCTCCAGAATGCGATTGCCGAAAGTAACGAGATATATGTCAAATGAAAGTTTGTGACACGGGGAGTGTCATAGGCCATAAAAATATTGACTTCCATGCTTTCTTCCCCTCTAAAAAGGTGTGAATATGAAAACTATTCCTCCACTATATCTCCAGAATGCGATTGCCGAAAGTAACAAGATATATGTCAAATGAAAGTTTGTGACGCGGGGAGTGTCATAGGCCATAAAAATATTGACTTCCATGCTTTCTTCCCCTCTAAAAAGGTGTGAATATGAAAACTATTTCTCCACTATATCTCCAGAATGCGATTGCCGAAAGTAACGAGATATATGTCAAATGAAAGTTTGTGACGCGGGGAGTGTCATAGGCCATAAAAATATTGACTTCCATGCTTTCTTCCCCTCAAAAAAGGGGTAAATGTGAAAACTATTCCTCCACTATATCTCCAGAATGCGATTGCCGAAAGTAACAAGATATATGTCAAATGAAAGTTTGTGACGCGGGGAGTGTCATAGGCCATAAAAATATTGACTTCCATGCTTTCTTCCCCTCTAAAAAGGTGTGAATATGAAAACTATTTCTCCACTATATCTCCAGAATGCGATTGCCGAAAGTAACAAGATATATGTCAAATGAAAGTTTGTGACGCGGGGAGTGTCATAGGCCATAAAAATATTGACTTCCATGCTTTCTTCCCCTCAAAAAAGGGGTAAATGTGAAAACTATTCCTCCACTATATCTGCAGAATGCGATTGCCGAAAGTAACAAGATATATGTCAAACGAAAGTTTGTGACGCGGGGAGTGTCATAGGCCATAAAAATATTGACTTCCATGCTTTCTTCCCCTCTAAAAAGGTGTGAATATGAAAACTATTTCTCCACTATATCTCCAGAATGCGATTGCCGAAAGTAACGAGATATATGTCAAATGAAAGTTTGTGACACGGGGAGTGTCATAGGCCATAAAAATATTGACTTCCATGCTTTCTTCCCCTCTAAAAAGGTGTGAATACGAAAACTATTCCTCCACTATATCTCCAGAATGCGATTGCCGAAAGTAACGAGATATATGTCAAATGAAAGTTTGTGACGCGGGGAGCGTCATAGGCCATAAAAATATTGACTTCCATGCTTTCTTCCCCTCTAAAAAGGTGTGAATATGAAAACTATTCCTCCACTATATCTCCAGAATGCGATTGCCGAAAGTAACGAGATATATGTCAAATGAAAGTTTGTGACGCGGGGAGTGTCATAGGCCATAAAAATATTGACTTCCATGCTTTCTTCCCCTCTAAAAAGGTGTGAATATGAAAACTATTCCTCCACTATATCTCCAGAATGCGATTGCCGAAAGTAACGAGATATATGTCAAATGAAAGTTTGTGACGCGGGGAGTGTCGTAGGCCATAAAAATATTGACTTCCATGCTTTCTTCCCCTCAAAAAAGGGGTAAATGTGAAAACTATTCCTCCACTATATCTGCAGAATGCGATTGCCGAAAGTAACAAGATATATGTCAAACGAAAGTTTGTGACGCGGGGAGTGTCATAGGCCATAAAAATATTGACTTCCATGCTTTCTTCCCCTCTAAAAAGGTGTGAATATGAAAATTATTCCTCCACTATATCTCCAGAATGCGATTGCCGAAAGTAACAAGATATATGTCAAATGAAAGTTTGTGACGCGGGGAGTGACATAGGCCATAAAAATGTTGACTACCATGCTTTCTTCCCCTTTGAAAAGGGGCAAATATCAAAACTATTCCTCCGCTTTATCTCAACAATGCGATTGCCGAAAGTAACAAGATAATATGTCAAATGATAGTTTGTGACGCGGGGAGTGACATAGGCCCTAAAAATATTGACTACCATGCTTTCTTTCCCTCTAAAAAGGGGCAAATATGAAAACAATTCTTCCGCTATATCTCCAGAATGCGACTGCCGAAAGTAACAAGGTATACAGGGTGATTCAGAATTCATCATCAATATTTGGTGGGGAGGTAGATAATAAGAAACGAAGGAGATTTCACATAGGAAAGCATGGGCGCATATGCCATGTAGTAGGGCAAAATGACCCCAGTTCAATGATGGAAAGAACACATAAGAAGGAAGTGGTAAGGAAAAAACATTTATTATTTTACATGTAACATTTCTTTGCATTGGTTGTACAGACTTACAAGAGGTGCTCGAACTGCCGACCATGTGCTAGAATGCATGACTCACAACGGCGTTGCATGGACAGCCGGACCCTGTGGAAGATGCCTGGCATTTCCCGGATGTTTGAGGCAGCAACTGATATGTGTGCTACAAGATCCATAGCACTATCAACAGGGGTCTCGTACACCATGTTTTTCATAGCACCCCATACAAAGAAATCGATTGGAGATAAATCCGGTGAACGTGGTGGCCAAGAAACTGGTCCACCGCGGCCAATCCATTGACCACCAAACTGTCTGCGTAGGTAAGCACGCACAGCATTTGCGATATGTGCAGGAGCGCCGTCATGCTGGAACCACATTCGCCGGAGACTACCATCAGGAACCTCGTTCAGAAGATCCGGTAACACAGTCTGAAGAAATGTTAGGTACTTGGCACCGTCCAAACGGGATGGTAGTAAATACGGGCCCAACAAACAGTCACCGACAATCCCAGTCCACACATTGACAGCAAAACGTTGTTGCGCAGCTCCAGGTCTTGTACCGTGTGGGTTCTGATGAGGCCACACATGCCAATTGTGTGTGTTGAAGACACCCTCTCGAGTGAACAACGCCTCATCGGTGAAAAGAACATACGTTGAGAAATTGGGATCAACGGCTGTTCTCTGCATGAACCACTGACAAAAAATAACACGCTTGGGATGGTCGTCTGCTGCCAATAATTGCACTCTTTGCAGATGAAACGGATGTAACCCTTCATCGTGTAATATCCGCCATGCTGTTGCTTGCGAAATTCCAAACTGCCTAGCCATACCTCGTGTGCTAGCACCAGGTTGTTCCTCGATTTGCTGTAGGACAGCTTCCTCTACTGCTACCGGCCGTGCCGATCTGCGCCTCCCTCGATTAACATTACTAGCAGCAAACGATCCTGTTTCACGCAGTTGGCGATGAATACGTCACGGCGGTTTGGGAAGCGCGCTGCATACAATTGCCTGGCTCGAAGACATCTTTCTCCTGCCGCACCGTAAGTTACATGCATATCTGCACATTCATTCCACGCATACCGGTTCATGTTACTTCTGCAAATTCACCTTGTCGAATGACAACTGACTGCACGCGTCAAACAGCTGTGCTTCTGTATGAGAGGTGTGTACACACAGCGCCCTCTACACCACCATGCGTTCGTCTGCCCCCATACTTTCCTATTACTTTCCTATGTGAAATCGCTTTCTTTTCTTATTCCCTTCCTCCCCACTAAATATTGATGATGAATTCTGAATCACCCTGTATGTCAAATGAAAGCCTTTGACGTGGGGAGTGTCATAGGCCATAAAAAATGACACCCCCGTTATTTCTTCCCCCTAAAATACGTGAATTATGAAAGTCGTTCCACTATATCTTCCGAATGTGAGGACTTACAGTTGTGAGTTAGATTCTTATAATGACCGTCGTAAAATATTTCGACTTTTTCCCCACTATTCACTCCCCTCGCCCCCTGATAAACCACCTGATAATCACTCGAAAAGGGAGGGAAAATGTGGTTGATGTTTATGAGTCATATATGAAATGAAAATCTTTGATGATAGATATTTTTAATGAAAAAAATATAAATAAATAGAAAAACTGGAAAAATACCTGTCTTCTTATAAGGACTCTAAAATGTAGAAAATAAGCCTAAAACATTTCAATGGTGGGTTGTTGGGTTGTTTTACCTCTGAGCGGGACTTTTTTGCACACCATGGGCTAAATGGCCAGGTCACATGGACCCCGAAGGCTCAGAAAAGGTTGGGGGAGGAGACCCACTGGAACAGCTGTTGGGAGACAGATGGTAGCCTCCCGTCAAGGCCATCCAGCGTGTTCTTTAACGTTGGGTTGTTTTACCTCTAAGCGGTGATCTTTTGCATACCATGGGCTAAATGGCCAGGTCACATGGACCCCGAAGGCTCAGAGAAGGTTGGGGGAGGGGACCCACTGGAACAGCTGTTGGGATACAGATGGTAGCCTCCCGTCAAGGCCCTCCAGCGTGTTCTTTAACGTGCACAGGGTATGTCTCTCCCGCACACGGGGCCACGGCTTAACGTCCCATCCGACGGATGGTGGCCTTTCCAAGCCCATTGGTGTCCCCTACTGACCGCGGGCAGGGCGGGGAATTTTGCGGAGATAAATCTCAACGCTGACCCATCTGGGACTCGAACCTGGGAACTACAGATTACGAGCCTGGCGCGCTACCGACTGAGCCACCCCCGCCCCTTTTCGATGGTGCAATCAGTCATTGAGTTAATATTTATTTCAAATGAAGATAGGGTGCCGATTTACCTACTCGACAATATTACCGGGAGCACTACCGACTGAGCCACCCCCGCCCCTTTTCGATGGTGCAATCAGTCATTGAGTTAGTATTTACTTCAAATGAAGATAGGGTGCCGATTTACCTACTCGACAATATTACCGGGAGCACTATCTTCGTTTGAAGTGACTACTACACACATACACAGCTCTCACGCACACGGTGCCACGACTTAATATCGCATCCGACGGACGGCGTCTTTTCCAACTAAAAGAATAGAAAATTTCAATTTTGTATCAATGGAAATTTAACTTCTAAACTTTCTAACATCTAAAATATGTACTAGGTTGTAGAGAGTTTGCTGAAAGCGAACTTTATGCAGCTGAATGCAAATTGAATTTTAGTAGTTATAAATCAATGCATTTTCTGTATTTTTGTGCGCCACCAACGGTATGATATAGAATTAATTTTACGTTTCGTCATTCTGTCCATTGCCACAAATTTCTATGTTCCATGCAGTTTAAAGCCGTCCCATGGCCGAGTGGTTAGCGCGCTTGGCTACTGATTTAAGGGACCTGGGTTCGAGCCCCGGGTAAGGCATGGCTGTTTGTTGAGGCATGTCTGTTTGTCTGCTGAGGGCCTGCTTTCCTCTCAGACCTTCTACTATGGCATATAAACTGACAGGCTCCTGTCAGACCTCTGTGACAAGCAGCTGCTTAAGGGGGTATTTATTTATGCAGTTTAAAAGTAATGTAATATTTAAAACTTTTACTAGGTTTTTTTAAAACAAACAGCTACCGCTAGAATATTTAAGAAAGAATTTATATTTAAGTGACACATTTATTTGTATATAAAATTAAATGGGCTTATCAATCAGACAGCCGTCCCATGGCTGAGTGGTTAGTGCGCTTGTGCTACTGATCTAAGGGACCTGGGTTCGAGCCCCGGGTAAGGCATGGCTGTGTTGTTTTTCTGCTGAGGTCCTGCCATCCTCTCAGATCTCCTACTACAGCATATAAACTGACAGGCTCCTGTCAGACTTCTGTGGCAAGCAGCTGCTTGAGGGGGTATTTATTTATTTATTTATGCAGTTTAAAAGTAATGTAATATTTAAAACTTTTACTAGGTTTTTTAAAAACAAACAGCTACCGCTAGAATATTTAAGAAAGAATTTATATTAAAATGACACATTTATTTGTATATAAAATTAAATGGGCTTATCAATCAGATGCTTAATTTTGTGTAAGTCAACACATTGGCGCTTATGCTGAGAATTGAATTGAGAAAATATTATTGATAGATGTATAGGATTGATAGATGTCTATAACAGAAAGCCAATGGACCAAATTAATGACGTCAGTATAAATAGTCCTACCATATAGCTAATTCTTATGTTTTTTTTTTATTTTAATATTATTACTTGCTGGACACTTGTGCTAATCTTTATACTAAGGTTTATCTATAAATTTATTTTATTTAGAAAGAAAATTATTCGTGTTTATTATTAAATATCGTAATGCTAATTAATACCAATAATTTTTCCTCTAAATAAAATATAGTTATACATAAACATTAATATAAAGATTAGTACAGAGTCCACTAAAAATAATATTAGAATCAAAAATATAAGATGTGTCGATATGGTAGGACTACTTAAGCTGACGTCATAAATATTGTCCTCTGGCTTTGTGTGTTGGTAATATTATTGTCTTCTGTTAAAGCAATTTGAATAAATATTAGAATTTTTGTGGAGTTAATTGAACACATTTTGTTATTTCCACACTAGAAATAAGACACCAGGTAAATCATACGTAATGAGTTTTCGAAATCGTTTTAGGAGTAAATCATTCATAGAAATTAGCAAACTCATCTAATTACTAACATGTCGTCCGGAACCGGTCGTTTTGGAATGATAATATTACCAGATAGGACCTGCTCTTTAGTTACCACTTCTTAATGACAGATGCCTTTAATTTTATCTCCGCAAATCGAAACGTGAAGGGTCGGGGGTGGCTCAGTCGGTAGCGCGCCATGCTCGTATTCTGCAGTTCCCAGGTTCGAGTCCCAGCTGGGTCAGAGTTGAGACTTATCTTCGAAAAACTCCCCGCCCTGCCCACGATCACTAGGAGACGCCGATGGGCTTGGAAAGCCCGCCGTCCGTCGCATGGGACGTTAAGCCGTGGGCCCCTGTGGGGGAGAGCCGTACTCTGTGCACGTTTAAGAACACGCTGGATGGCCTTGATGGGAGGCTACCATCTGTCTCTTAATAGCTATTCCAGTGGGTCCCCTCCATCTTTCTCTGAGCCTTTGGGGTCTTTTAGGGTCCTTGTGACCTGACCATTTAGCCTAGGGTGTGCAAAAAAGTGCCGCTCAGAGGTAAAACAAACTAACCCAACGACCCATAGAGGCCATCCAGCGGTTTCTTCAAAGTGCACCGAATATGGAACTACACACTTGACCACGGTTTAATATCCCATCAGACGGACGACAGCAGTGTTTCCAAGCCCAAAGGTGTACATTTTCTCAACAAGAACATAGTATGGCTTAACGAAAACAAATTTCAACGCTGACACACTTACGACTGGAATGCAGGATTATCGTAGATCGTATAATCATATTCGATGTACCAGGTAATAATTTTACCCCTAGCCATCTCCATCATAAAGATATGCCTATTTGGCATGAGTAAGAACAAAATATATAAGTAAACCACCCTTAGGTGGGCCCCTAAGGGTAAACATAAGAAAAGCTAAAAATAGCAGTAAAATTGTATAAGAAACCTAAAACGGGTAGGTCTCCTCAGAGAACGCTACCGTTTTAGGCCTCTTGTACTTGTTCAAAACAGTATGATCGTAAAGAATCAGAGAAGAAATAATCTCATTGGGATTACTGCTTACAGCCTCAAAAAATCTTTTTGAGCTGCGTTTTATATGTGTATATTATATATATGGTCGATGCCCAGGTCTTTATGGAGTTGTCTGTTAGTGACAAACCAGGGGGCATCGACCGCAGTTCTCAAAATCTTGTTCTGTAAGACCTGAATCTTACGAATATTGGTGGATGTAGCCCATGTGGGTGAAGCATAGGGGTGACCATATGGGTGAAGCATAGGGTTTGGTTGTTTTACCTCTGAGCGGCACTTTTTTGCACACCATGGGCTAAATGGCCAGGTCACATGGACCCCGAAGGCTCAGAGAAGGTTGGGGGAGGGGACCCACTGGAACAGCTGTTGGGAGACAGATGGTAGCCTCCCGTCAAGGCCATCCAGCGTGTTCTTTAACGTGCACAGGGTATGGCTCTCTCCCGCACACGGAGCCACGGCTTAACGTCCCATCCGACGGACTGCGGCCTTTCCAAGCCCATCGGTGTCTCCTACTGACCGTGGGCAGGGCGGGGAATTTTGCGGAGATAAATCTCAACTCTGACCCAGCTGGGACTCGAACCTGGAGACTACAGATTACGAGCCTAGCGCGCTACCGACTGAGCCACCCCCGCCCATTGTGAAGCATAGAGAATCACCAGTCTGATGATAGGATTGTCAGAGCTGGCTCTGCTAAAGACTGATTCAATTCCTTACCCGTTATTTGACGACCGTTAAACCCACGCCTACTGATATTGCTCTCCGTTTGTGACGCTATAAAACGTGTGTCGTTGCCTTTGCGTCATTGGTTCATTTAGACAGCTGTTCGTGACGTCATAATTACCTGCTACGTGTTGGCAACTGGCCAGTGCACGTTCCTCTCTCCCGAGTACACTGGAGTGGATTCGTGTAGGTATTTTGTAAACAAATCAGGCAATAATAGATGTCATCTTGCACTGAGGCATTCAGTTCAACAGCAACTGATGTTTACTATTGGGAGATTAGAATTCGACCTCATTAAACATAAAGTTAAACTACCGTCGCCGAGTTTGAGCAAATTGTTACTTAATAATAAATTTCATTAGTTGTATGTTGCCGAGTGGTTAGCACGCTTGGATACTGATCTAAGGGACCTGGGTTCGAGTCCCGGGTAAGGCATGGCTGTTTGTGTCGTTTTTCTGCTGAGGTCCTACCATTCTCTCAGACCTTCTACTGTGGCATATAAACTGACAGGCTCCTGTCAGACCTCTGTGGCCAGCAGCTGCTTGAGGGGGTATTTATTTATTTTAGTATTTATGTTGCATTAGGGATTTGGGAGAGCTTAACTGGCCAGGTCACAAAGACCCCAAAGGCTCAGAGTTGAGTAAAGGTAGGAAACCCACTGAATTCAGAAGCAGTGACGTCACACCATTATGAGATTTATCTCCGGAAAATTCCCCGCCCTACCAACGGTCAGTAAGAGAGACCGATGGACTTGGAAAAGTCGCCGTCCGTCCGATGGGTCATTAAGCCGTAGCTCCGTGTTGGGAGCGCCATATCCTGTGCACCTTAAAGAACACGTTATGGTCTTGACAGGAGGCTACTATCTGTCTCCCAACAATTGTTCCAGTGGATCCACTCCCCCAATCTTCTGTGAGCCCTCGGAGTCGTTGTGATCTGACAATTTAGCCCACTGTGTGGAAAAAAGTGTCGCTCAGAGTGCAAAAGGATCCCCAGATCCTCCAACAAGACTTTCGTTCAAGGAAGCTGAGATTCAAATTTTTTTTTTTTCAATTACCAAGGAGTGGTAGCCGTGAACAACTTACCTGAAAAAAAAATGACCATAAATGGCTAATGGGTTGGGTTGTTTTACCTCTGAGCGGCACTTTTTTGCACACCATGGGCTAAATGGCCAGGTCACATGGTCCCCGAAGGCTCAGAGAAGGTTGGGGGAGGGAACCCACTGGAATAGCTGTTGGAAGACAGATGGTAGCCTCCCGTCAAGGCCATCCAGCGTGTTCTTTAACGTGCACAGGGTATGGCTCTCTCGAACATGGGGCCACGGCTTAACGACCCATCCGACGGACGGCGGGCTTTCCAAGCCCATCGGTGTCCCCTACTGACCATGGGCAGGGCGGGGAATTTTGCGGAGGTAAATCTCAAATTGGAATTCGAACCTGGGAATTACAGATTACGAGTCTGGCGCGCTACCGACTGAGTCACCTCCGCCCCATATATAAATGGTTAATACTACACCAACAATGTTTTGCCCAAAATGGATTGTTGGGTTGTTTTACCTCTGAGCGGCACTTTTTTGCACACCATGGGCTAAATGGCCAGGTCACATGGACCCTGAAGGCTCAGAGAAGGTTGGGGGAGGGGACCCACTGGAACAGCTGTTGGGAGACAGATGGTAGCCTCCTGTCAAGGCCATCCAGCGTGTTCTTTAACGTGCACAGGGTATGGCTCTCCAGCACACGGTACCACTACTTAATGTCCCATCCGACGGACGGCGGCCTTTCCAAACCTATCAGTGTCACCTAATAACCGTGGGCAGGGTGGGGAGTTTTGCGGAGATAAATCTCAACGCTGACCCAGCTGGGATCGAACCTTGGAACTATAGATTACGAGCCTGGCTGCCATAGTGTTAGGATACTTTTTTCAGCGACTGTACGAACGGTTACTCAAAATTTTCTTATCTTCCCTTCTCCCTTTATACTTCCACCGCCCCCAATTGCACCCGAGGCTACTACCGACCCCCTGGTTCGTTCCAGAGTCCCTCAGGGGATGGTATCGCTCACTTTGGGAAACATTGCTATATATTCACCCGATCTTGTGGGGGCGGGGGTGGTTCAGTCGGTAGCGCGCCAGGCTCGTAATCTGTACTTCCCAGGTTCGAGTCCCAGCTAGGTCAACGTTGAGATTTATCTCCACAAAATTCCCTGCCCACGGTCAGTAGGGGATACCGATGGGCTTGGAAAGGCCGCCGTCCGTCGGATTGGACGTTAAGCCGTGGCCTCGTGTGCAGGAGAGCTATACACTATGCACGTTAAAGAACACACTGGATGGCCTTGACGGGAGGCTACCATCTGTCTCCCAACAGCTGTTCCAGTGGGTCCCCTCCCCCAACCTTCTCTGAGCCTTCGGGGTCCTTGTGACCTGGTCATTTAGCAAATGGTGTGCAAAAAAGTGCCGCTCAGAGGTAAAACAACCCAACCCAAGAAACCTTTGGATATCCTCATATAATATTGTTACAGATGACTTTAAGGTATATGTAATAAATCAATATAAAGTAAAAATATGTTACTTTTCTAGTAATAAGAGAAAATTGAAAATAGTAGCCGTCTTAGTTAGATATATGTTTAATTAGTTTTCTTTGAATATTGATATTAATTATTGTGGTATTCATTTATTAGATATAGCACAAAGTTACCGGCAATAATATCAGATAAAAGTTCATAAACTTTATTAATCCAACTAATATGAAAAATTTTAACATTATCTTAATCTTATCAGAGTCCCTGTAAACTTCAATGAGAAGCAATCTCCTATATCATAAAGCTAATGGACCAAGCTATGACGTCAGTATACATAGTCCTAAAGGGGCGGGGGTGGCTCAGTCGGTAGCGCGCCAGGCTCGTAATCTGTAGTTCCCAGGTTCGAGTCCCAGCTGGGTAGGCGTTGAGATTTATCTCCGCAAAATTCCCCGCCCTGCCCACGGTCAGTAGGGGACACCGATGGGCTTGGAAAGGCCGCCGTCCGTCGGATGGGACGTTAAGCCGTGGCCCCCGTGTGCGGGAGAGCCATACCCTGTGCACGTTAAAGAACACGCTGGATGGCCTTGACGGGAGGCTACCATCTGTCTCCCAACAGCTGTTCCAGTGGGTCCCCTCCCCCAATCTTCTCTGAGCCTTCGGGGTCCATGTGACCTGGCCATTTAGCCCATGGTGTGCAAAAAATATCCGCTCAGAGGTAAAACAACCCAACGTTAAAGAACACGCTGGATGGCCTTGACGGGAGGCTACCATCTGTCTCTCAACAGCTGTTCCAGTGGGTCCCCTCCCCCAACCTTCTCTGAGCCTTCGGGGTCCATGTGACCTGGCCATTTAGCCCATGGTATGCAAAAAAGTGCCGCTCAGAGGTAAAACAACAACAACCCTAACGTCTAGACAGTTCTTATATTTTTTATTCTAATATTATTCTGGTGAACCCCTTTGATAATAGTCTTACTAACGTTTATCGAAAAATATATTTCATTTAAAAAGAAAATTATTCTTATTTATTATCAAGTGCCATAGTGTTAATTAATAGAAATAATTCTTCTCCTAAATAAATGGGGCGAGGGTGGCTCAGTCGGTAGCGCGCCAGGCTCGCAAACTGTAATTCCCAGGTTCGAGTACCAGCTGGGTCAGCGTTGAGATTTATCTCCGCAAAATTCCTCGCCCTGCCCACGGTCAGTAGGGGACACAGATAGGCTTGGAAAGGCCGCCGTCCGTCGGATGGGACGTTAAGCCGTGGCCCCGTGTGCGGGAGAGACATACCCTGTGCACGTTAAAGAACACGCTGGATGGCCTTGACGGGAGGCTACCATCTGTCTCCCAACAGCTGTTCCAGTGGGTCCCTTCCCACAACCTTCTATGAGCCTTCGGGGTCCATGTGATCTGGTCATTTAGCCCATGGTGTGCAAAAAAGTGCCGCTCAGAGGTAAAACATCCCAACCTAAATAAATATATTTATAGATAAACATTAGTATAAAGATTGCACAAGAGTCCACCAGTAATAATATTAGAATCAAATATACAAGAGTGACTACCTTTTCTGATGTTATATATTTGGTTGGGTTGTTTTACCTCTGAGCGGCACTTTTTTGCACACCATAAGCTAAATTGCCAGGTCACATGGACCTCGAAGGCTCAGAGAAGGTTGGGGGAGTGGACCCACTGGAACAGCTGTTGGGAGACAGATGGTAGCCTCCCGTCAAGGCCATCCAGCATGTTCTTTAACGTGCACAGGGTATGGCTGTCCCCCACACGGGGCCACGGCTTAACGTCCCATCCGACGGACGGCGATCTTTCCAAGCCCATCGGTGTCCCCTACTGACCGTGGGCAGGGCGGGGAATTTTTGCGGAGATAAATCTCAACGCTGACCCAGCTGGGACTTGAACCTGGGAACTACAGATTACGAGCCTGACGCGCTACCGACTGAGCCACCCCGCCCCATACCATGAAGGGAGTTTAACGTGATTTACGTTGAATGCACTACTTGAATGACATCACTCTTGCTAAATGTTCACACTGAAATTGAAATTACGAGATTATGGGTTACAACAGAAGCGTCTTTATGAATTACTGTTTATTGAAATTAATATTAACTGATTAATTGAAAATATCTCATAGATAATGGATTTGAGAGCATTTTCATAGCAGCTAGTATTTGCATTAATGTAATAATGGAATGGAATTATTATGTGGCACATGTAATAAATGCAATAATTAGATATAAGAAAATTACAATACAGAGCATTAGACAACAGGCTGATAACCATGGGGCGGGGGTTGCTCAATCGGTAGCGCGCCAGGCTCTTAATCTGTAGTTCCCAGGTTCGAGTCCCAGCTGTGTCAGCTTTGAGATTTATCTCCGCAAAATTCCCCGCCCTGCCCAGGGTCAGTAGGGGATACCGATGGGCTTGGAAAGGCCGCCGTCCGTCGGATGGGACGTTAAGCCGTGGCCCCGTGTGCGGGAGAGACATACCCTGTGAACGTTAAAGAACTCGCTGGATGGCCTTGACGGGAGGCTACCATCTGTCTCCCAATAGCTGTTCCAGTGGGTCCCCTCCCACAACCTCCTCTGAGGCTTCGGGGTCCATGTGACCTGGCCATTTAGCCCATGTTGTGCAAAAAAGTGCCGCTCAGAGGTAAAACAACCCAACGTTAAAGAACACGCTGGATGGTCTTGACGGGAGGCTACCATCTGTTTCCCAATAGCTTTTCCAGTGGGTCCCCTCCCCCAACCTCCTCTGAGACTTCGGGGTCCATGTGACCTGGCCATTTAGCCCATGGTGTGCAAAAAAGTGCCGCTCAGAGATAAAACACCCCAACCTGATAACCATAATCTCCTTCAGCGATTTTTGTTGGGTTGGGTTGTTCTATCTCTGAGCGGCACTTTTTTGCACATCATGGACTAAATGGCCAGGTCACAAGGATCCCGAAGGCTCAGAGAAAGTTGGGGGAGGAGACCCACTGGAATACCTGTTGAGAGAGAGATGTAGCCTTCCGTCAAGACCATCCAGCGTGTTCTTAAAGGTTCGGTTGTTCTACCACTGAGTGGTACTTTTTTGCACACAGTGAGGTAAATGAACAGATCACAAGGACCCCCGAAGGCTCAGAGAAGTTTGAGGGAGGGGACCCACTGGAAAAGCTGTTGGGAGACAGATGGTAGCCTTCAGTCAAGGCAATCCAACGTGTTCTTTAACGTTCGGTTGTTTCATCTCTGAGCGGTACTTTTTTTGCACACCAAGAGCTAAATAGTTAGATCACAAGGACTCCGAAGGCTCAGAGAAGGTTAGGGGAGAGGACCTACTGGAATACATGTTGAGAGACAGATGGTTGCCGTCTGTCAAGACCATCCAGCGTGTTCTTTAACGTTCGGTAGTTTTACCTCTGAGTGGCACTTTTTTGCACAGTCCCCTCCCGGGGGGATAAATGAACAGGTCATAGACCATCCAGCGTGTTCTTTAACGTTCGGTAGTTTTACCTCTGAGTGGCACTTTTTTGCACAGTCCCCCCCCCCCCCCCCCCGCTGGATAAATGAACAGGTCATAAGGAACCCAAAGCCTCAGAGTAGGTTTGGGGAGGGGACCCACTGGAACAGTTGTTGGGAGACAGATGGTAGACTCCCGTCAAGGCCATCCAGCGTGTTGTTTAAGGTTCGGATGTTTTTATCTCTGAGCGGTACTTTTTTTTGCACATCAAGGGCCAAATAGTTAGTTTACAAGGACCCCGAAGGCTCAGAGAAGTTTGGTGGAGGGGACCCACTGGAAAAGCTGTTGGGAGACAGATGGTAACCTCCAGTCACGGCCATCCAGCGTGTTTTTTAAGGTTCGAATGTTTTATCTCTGAGCAGTACTTTTTTTGCACACCATAGGCTAAATGGCCAGGTCTCAAGGATCCTGAAGGCTCAGAGAAGGTTGGGGAAGGGGGACTCACTGTAATACCTGTTGAGAAATAGATGGTAGCCTTTCGTCAAGACCATCCAGAGTGTTCTTTAACGTTCGGTTGTTCTACCACTGAGTGGCACTTTTTTTTCACACAGTGAGATAAATGAACAGCTCACAAGGACCCCGAAGGCTCAGATAAGTTTTGGGGAGGGGACTCACTGGAACAGCTGTTGGGAGACAGATGGTAGCCTTCCGTCAAGACCATCCAGCGTGTTCTTTAACGTTCGGTTGTTCTACCACTGAGTGGCACTTTTTTTTGCACACAGTAAGATAAATGAACAAGTCACAAGGACCCCGAAGGCTCAGAGAAGTTTTGGGGAGGGGACTCACTGGAAAAGCTGTTGGGAGACAGATGGTAGCCTCCAGTCAAGGCCATCGAGCGTGTTTTTAAGGTTCGGATGTTTTATATCTGAACGGTATTTGTTTTGCAAACCAAGGGCTAAATAATCAGGTCACAAGGACCCCGAAGGCTCAGAAAAGATTGGGGAAGGGGACCACTTGACAGCTGTTAAGAGACAGATGGTAGCCTCCAGTCAAGGCCATCGAGCGTGTTCTTTAACGTTGTGTAATTTTACCTGTGAGCATCATTTTTTGGCACTTGCCTGTGATGGCTTTCTGCTGAAGTTTTATGCGCAAACCTTATCAGTGGCGCATTACGTTGACAGGCTTCTGTCATATTCTATGGCAAGCAGCTGTTAACGGGTAATTTAATTACAATTATTTTTAAAAAGTTATTTTCATTTATTACTTTTTAAAAATCACTACTGTAGCACTTGCTTAGAGAGAGCCACCTGCTAATACTCCACAGAGAAGACTTCATCCGAAGCTCGAATCCAACTTTCTTTCCACCTTAGCTAATCATTTAATCACTATGCCAATGATTTGAAATTCTACTGGTAGCTATAAATTTTTCTTCATAACCTGGTAATCAATTTTAAAATGTTTATCAATATTTCGATACAGTTAAAACAAATAAGTTATTCTAGAAATAACTTTGTGGGGAATTGAGCTAACCGAGGGCTGCGATTCGAACCCCAGCCTTCTAGTGTCATGCCACATGCTTTAACCTGTAAGCTATCACCAGCCCTGTCATTTATCCCTTTAGGTTGGGTTGTTTTACCTCTGAGTGGCAATTTTTTGGCAAAAAAATGGGCTAAATAGCAAGGTCACAAAGACTCCGAGGGTTCAGAGGAAGTTGGGAGAGGGGACCTCCCCCAACTTCGCCGAGGGCTGGGATTCGAACCCCCGCCTTCTAATTACATGCCAGATGCTTTAACCACCTCTGTCATTTATCACTTTAGGTTGGGTTGTGTTATTTTTACCTCTGAGCGGCACTCTTTTGCAAATAATGGGGTAAATAACTAGCCTCTAGGTCACAAGGACCCAGAGGGTTCAGAGAACGGATGAAGATCTTTTCAAGTCCATCACTGTCCTCTACTCACCGTGGGCAGGGCGGGGAGTTTTGCGGATATAAGTCTCAACTCTGACCCAGCTGGGACTCGAACTGGGAACTACAGATTACGAGCCTGGCACACTATCGACTGAACCACCCCCGCCAACCTAACCTAAAGGGACGGGACCTCCCCCAACTTTCTCTGAACTACCATCTGTCTCTCAACAACTAAGAATAGCTGTTGGGAGGTAGACAGTAGCCTCCCATCAAGACCATCCAGTCTATTCTTTAACGTGCACAAGGTATGACTGTCCCGTACATGGGGCCACGTCTTAACGTCCCATCCGACGGACGGTAGCATTTTCAATCCATCGGTGTTCCTAATTGACTGTGAGCAGGGTGAGAAGATTTGCAGAGATAAATGCAAATCGCAGGATCTCAATGCTGACCCAGTTACAGACGGTGTATAGAATACGAGATTAGCGCGTTGCTAACTGAGTCACCCCCGACCTGGGGCGGGGGTGGCTAAGTCGGTAGCGCACCAGGCTCGTAATCTGTAGTTCCCAGGTTCGAGTCCCAGCTGGGTCAGCGTTGAGATTTAGCTCCGCAAAATTCCCCGCCCTGCCCACGATCAGTAGGGGACACCGATGGGCTTGGAAAGGCCGCCGTCCGTCAGATGGGACGTTAAGCCGTGGCCCCGTGTGCGGGAGAGCCATATTCTGTGCACGTTAAAGAACACGCTGGATGGCCTTGACGGGAGGCTACCATCTGTCTCCCAACAGCTGTTCCAGTGGGTCCCCTCTTCCAACCTTCTCTGAGTCTTCGGGGTCCATGTGACCTGGCTATTTAGGCCATGGTGTGCAAAAAAGTGCCGCTCAGAGGTAAAACAACCCAACCCACCCCCCGACCCGTTACTAGCAGATTTATCCGGTGTTCCTCGACTCTGAAACTTTGTAGAGTAGATGGCACACCACAAGACGGGAGCTTTCATTTGGTATAAAGCTTATTACGATTGTGTCTTAACCCCCCCCCCCCCCCCCGCCACCCGTCCACTCCTCCCATGGTAAAGGTTTAATCCCTCTCTTCTAGGAGAGGTTGGGCGGGGGTGGCTCAGTCGATAGTGTGCCAGGCTCGTAATCTGTAGTTCCCAGTTCGAGTCCCAGCTGGGTCAGCGTTGAGACTTATATCCGCAAAACTCCCCGCCCTGCCCACGGTGAGTAGAGGACAGTGATGGACTTGAAAAGACCCTCATCCGTCGTTTAGGACGTTTAGCCGTGGTCCCGTGTGCGGGAGAACCATACGCTGTGCACGTTAAATAACACGCTGGATGGCATTGACGAGAGGCTGCCACCTGTCTTCCAACAGCTGTTCCAGGGTGTCCCCTCCGACACCCTTCTCTGAGCCTTCGGGTTCCTCGTGACCTAGCCATTTAGCCCATGGTGTGCAAAAAAGTGCCGCTCAGAGATAAAACAATCCAACGTTAAAGAACACGCTGGGTGGCCTTGACGGGAGGCAACCATCTGTCACCCAACAGCTGTTTCAGTGGGTCCCCTCCCCCAACCTTCATGAGCCATCGGGGACCTTGTGACCTGGCCATTTAGCACATTGTGTGCAAAAGAGTACCACTCATAGGCAAAACATACCAACGTTAAAGACACGTTGGATGGCCTTGACGGTAGGCTACCATCTTTCTCCCAACGGCTGTTCCAGTGGGTCCCCTCACCCAACCTTCTCTGAGCCTTCGGGGTCCTTGTGACCTGGCCATTTAGTCCCTTGGTGTGCAAAAAAGTGCCGCTCAGAAGCAAAACAACCCAACATTAAAGAAAACGCTGGATGGCCTTGACGGGAGGCTACCATCTGTCTCTCAACAGCTGTTCCAGTGGGACCCTCCCCCAACCTTCTCTGAGCCTTCGGGGTCCTTGTGGCCTGGCCATTTAGCCCATGGTGTGCAAAAAAGTGCCGCTCAGAGGTAAAACAATCCAATCCCAGTTGGGCCAGAGTTGAGATTTATCTCCGGAAAACTCCCCGCCCTGCACATGGTCGGTAGGGGACACCGATGGGCTTGAAAAGACCGCCGTCCGTCGGATGGGATGTTAAGCCATGACCCAGTGTGAGAGAAAGCCATAACCTGTGAACGTTAAGAAACATGCTGTATGGCCTTGATGCTTGATTTCAAACCAACCAACAAACAAACTCTTTTCTTTATATATTAGATTATACCTGGGTTCGAGCCCCGGGTAAGGCATGGTTGTATGTGTCGTTTTTTCTGCTGAGATCCTGCCATCCTCACAGACCTTCTACTGTGGCATATAAACTGACAGGCTCCTGTCAGACCTCTGTGGCAAGCAGCTGCTTGAGGGGGGTATTTATATTTATAGTAATAAAAAATAGTAAATACCCCCTCAAGCAGCTGCTTGCCACAGAGGTATGACAGCAGCCTGTCAGTTTATATGCCATAACTCTATTTTTTTTACAATATTTGGATTCCTGCACAGAAGATTATTTTTCCAGATCATATCGTTGCGGGACTTAATTTTATGCTTAAAAAGTTGTGGAAAGTAAAAAAAAATAACCTAAAACCCGATAATGTTCTAACAGCATTGAAGAGAAAATAAAATAATTATTATTTTAGCTTTCTGATCAGTTTCACAAGCATCAAAAAGCTGTAAATGATGCGGAATAAATTTACGGTAAACATATCAACTTACGTCAGGTCCATTTTCTCGAAAAGTGGTACCTTTGTGATTTGCATGCGTTCGAAAATGAGTTTGCAGAATATTTTTAATCATAAATTGAATAACGCCGAGGCGAAACGTAATTTAAACAAGTTCTCCAGTACCTACAATTCAATCATTGAATTATTCTCTTGAGCAGATTAAGATGTTGTATAATTCATGACAAGTCAACACAGTAATGAATTAAGTTAGCATTTTTTACACCAGCAGGTCCAATGGAAGCCAAAGCAATTTAATGGCATCAGTAACTGAAGTTTTCATTGGAACTGCGAAGGAGATGCAAATTAGGTTTTCTACAACGTACTTAAAGAGATTATAGACTTTGTCGAAGCAATTTTTTTTTACCTGTCTTCATGCATTTTAAGTGCATGTGTCAGCATATTTTACAGTTTATCAGGTACGGAAATAATATGAAGTACAGTGCGTGGCGAATTATTATGAACACTTTCCTAATGCTTCGTCGTAGGTATCACTTGCGTTGCGTTAATTTGGGGCTATCTGGGCAACACAACACCTTCAATAACAGAAGGCGGATGGACCAAGTTATGACGTCATCGTAGGCAGTTGTAGATAGATCGTAGATCGTATAATCATATTCGATATACCGGGTAATAATTTTACCCCTAACCACTCCATCATAAAGATATGCCTATTTGGCATGAGTAAGAACAAAATATATAAGTAAACCACCCTTAGGTGGGCCCCTAAGGGCAAACATAAGAAAAGATAAAAGAAGCAGTAAATTTGCATAAGAAACCTAAAACGGGTAGGTCTGCTCAGAGAACGCTAACGTTTTAGGCCTCTTGTACTTGTATCGTAGGCAGTCATTTGTCTAGAAAAATCTTAGGAATTTATTTCTAATTTTATTACTGGTGTACTATTATGAATAGTAATATTTATTTATAAATATACCTTATTTAGAAGGAAAATTATTCGTATATATTAGAAATTACCATTATGATAATACATACCAATAATTTTCCTTCTAAATATGGTAAAAAAAATAAAATAAATACCCCCTGAAGCAGCTGCTTGCCACAGAGGTCTGACAGGAGCTGTCTAGTAGAAGGTCTGAGAGGATGACAGGACCTCAGCAGTAAAACAACACACATACAACCATGCCTTACCCGGGTCTCGAACCCAGGTCCTTTAGATCAGTAGCCAAACGTGCTAACCACTTGGTCATTTATAAATAATCATTAATGTAGTTATTAGTACAGAAGTCACCAGTTTATTGTCACTCCCCGTTTTTGTGTGTTTGTGTTTTGGAAACCCGCTATCATAATAATGCCTTTGCGAATTTTTATCACTTTTTCTTTTCAATCATATGAGTAAACTGCCAAGAGATAAAATAAACATAATTAGAGTTATTTATTAAATTTTTCGAATATTTTATAAAATATTATTTTAAATTAAGAACCGGTAGTTGTTTTTCTCTTTGATAATATGAATATAAATTTTATTTTATCACATGAAATTATTTCATTCTCTAAGCGAAGGTACTGTTTTATATAAGAAATTTATTTATTAAAAATAAGAATTATCCATATAACCTTTATAAAACTATTCCGGAAAAAATAACCCAGCCATTTATTCAAGAGCCGAAAATGACCAATGGTAACAGATTTCAGCTTTTTTCGGTCCTACCCTAAATGCAATCATATCCATAAAATTTCTACTTTTTATTTAGTTTGAAATAACTGACGGTGTGGCTTCTACAAGTCAGATAAATTGCAGAGTGAACGACTTCTACCTTCAAATTCGTGTATAACGAACATCGTTGAAAATACATAGCGGAAACTGGTATATTAATTGTGGCTTGCTGCAAATTAAACAGCTAGTAGACATAAATATTTTTCATAGAAGTCCATTGTAGACAAATCGATGCTACAGTGTTGACAAGTGTCAGTTGAACTAGTTAAATAACTAATATATATATATAATGATTTTAAAATTTTTACAGGTAGTTATTATTTTCTAAAAATAATACAGTTAATTTTAGATTATTCATTAATATTATTATATATTCTTAATAAATAAATTTTTCTGCTTCACCTATTTCGTAAAAGACAATAAGAAATAAAAAATAGTGAGATACAAACAGAAAAGTAAGGTGACCACACAATTCGAAAGTACTTATAAAATAAAATTACTGGGAACTGTTAAAGGTGGCGCTGCAAAGCATTCTTGAGTCGTTTATCTGTGCTAACTAGTTAATTTGTGTGTCTTGCATTCTGCTCATGGGAATACTGTGATTCATGTTCACACTAGCCGTGCAGATAAAGAACATTTTAATTTGCATACGCGATCATTGAAGCATGCAGTGAAATTCCTATTTCTGCAATTGGCCTAATAACATATATTGCTGTTCTCTTTTCGTATGTTATTGGATATGAAAACTTATGTATGTCACATATTTATTTTTGACTTTAAGACTTTAACTTTTAAACGTTGGAATAAATAACACATTCGTTGTTTTTCTTAAACGCATGATGAATTCGGTAAACTGGTGATGGAATGTACAGTCGCTCAAACAAAATATCCGAACACTATGGTTCATTACAGAATTCAGAAAAAATAACTGGCAACGATATTTTTTAGGAATTAGTGATCTGGCAACCTTCGTGTACAGTCGCTCAAAAAATATCCGAACACTATGGTTGATTACAGAATTCAGAAAAATTATCTGTCAACGATTTGTTTTTTATTTTTGGAAATTAATGATCTGGCAACCCTTCGTGTACAGTCGCTCAAAGAAATATTCGAACACTGTGGTTGATTACAGAATTCTGAAAAAATATCTGTCAACGATTTTTTTTTAGAAAATAGTGATCTGGTAACCTTCGTGTACAGTCGCTCAAAAAATATTCGAACACTATGGTTGATTACAGAATTCAGAAAAATTCTGTCAACGATTTTATTTTTAGAAATTAATGATCTGGCAACCCTTCGTGTACAGTCGCTCAAAGAAATATTCGAACACTGTGATTGATTACAGAATTCTGAAAAAATATCTGTCAACGATTTTTTTAGAAATTAGTGATCTGGCAACCTTCGTGTACAGTCGCTCAAAAAATATCCGAACACTATGGTTGATTAGAGAATTCAGAAAAATATCTGGCAACGATTTTTTTTAGAAATCAGTGATCTGGCAACCTTCGTGTCACGTGACACGAAGGTTGCAAGATCACTAATTAAAAAAAAAATCGTTGCCACATATATTTTCTGAATTCTGTAATCAACCATAGTTTTCGGCTATTTATTTGAGCGACTGTACGCTAAGTGCTCACAAAATTATGACCAATTTCCTCCATGTTATATAAGTGGACGCTAATTTCCAAGCTCTATGCGTTCTAAATAGCCGTCCCGTGGCCGAGTGGTTAGCGCGCTTGGCTACTGATCTACGGGACCAGAGTTCGAGCCCCGGGTAAGGCATGGATGTTCGTGTTGTTTTCTGCTGAGGTCCTGCCATCGTCTCAGACCTTCTACTATGGCATATAAACTGACAGGCTCCTGTCAGACCTCTGTGGCAAGCAGCTGCTTGAGGGGGTATTTATTATTTTATTTATTTATACGTTCTAAACTAAGTGTTAGAAAATATAACAGAATCTCAATCAAATCTATCTAAATCTAAATTTACCTAAATTTAGTCTAAAATTATCTGATTTTAAAAAAATGTCCTAAATTATCTAAAATTATCTAAATCCAAATTTCCAATAATGTTTGCTTTGTACTTCAAGAGTTATGGAAGATTGAATATTTAACAATAACAATTCAAGTCGGCAAAATTAAAAATTATATAAAAATTATTGACATTAATATACACATCTCTTGCATTAAATGGTGTGAAATAATACTTCTTATTCAAATTATAATTAATTTCTGAGTTAAATTCTAACGTTAGGCATTGCTGTTGTTAAAAATTCAAATTTTTATAACTGTTTAAATGCTAATGGAATATTGTTGAACATTGATTTTAGATAGATTTGAGATCTTTAATTTATCTTCAGTCCCATTTTGTCACAAAACTCATTTTTAGAAGTTATAGAGCTTCGTATATTCTAGATCGTGTAATCATATTCGATGTACCGGGTAATAATTTTACCCCTAACCATCTCCATTATAAAGTTATGCCTATTTGGCATGAGTAAGAACAAAATATATAAGTAAACCACCCTTAGGTGGGCCCCAAAGGGCAAACATAAGAATAGCTAAAAATAGCAGGAAAATTGTATAAGAAACCTAAAACGGGTAGGTCTCCTCATCGTTTTAAGCCTCTTGTAGTTGTTCAAAACAGTATGATCGTAAAGAATCAGAGAAGAAATAATTTTATTGGGATTATTGCCTACAGCCTCAAAAAATGGTCGATGCCCAGGTCTTTATTGGGTTGTCTGTTAGTGACAAACCAGGTGGCATCGACCGCAGTTCTCAAAATCTTGTTCTGTAAGACCTGAATCTTACGAATATTGTTGGGTGTAGTATTCGCCCATATGGGTGAAGCATAGAGAATCAACGGTCTGATGATCATAGTTATAGAGCTTCGAAGTTTGCTTCCACTTATATAGTATGGAGAGGGGTGGTCATAATTTAATGCTCATTCAGTGTACATCAAATACAAGATAAATGCTGATAAAACTGTTGCCATGATCTTTACCCACAAAAGGTTACACCATGTTCCGAATTTTGAAATTTTTGACAAACAGATCATCTGAATGGACATTGCTACTTTTCTTGGAGTCGCATTGCACAGAAAACGTGACTGGGTTGGATTGTTTTACCTCTGAGCGGCACTTTTTTGCACACCATGGGCTAAATGGCCAGGTCACATGGACCCCGAAGGCTCAGAGAAGGTTGGGGGGAAGGGACCCACTGGAACAGCTGTTGGGAGACAGATGGTAGCCTCCCGTCAAGGCAATCCAGCGTGTTCTTTAACGTGCACAGGGTATGGCTCTCCCGCACACGGGACCACGGATTAACGTCCCATCCGACGGACGGCGGCCTTTCCCTTGGTGTCCCCTACTGATCGTGGGCAGGGCGGGGAATTTTGTGGAGATAAATCTCAATGCTGACTCAGCTGGGACTCGAACCTGGGAACTACAGATTACGAGCCTGGCGCGCTACCGATTGAGCCACCCCCGCCCCCTTGACTGGAAGCATCATATTCGAAAAAGCATCTGCAAAGCAAAAGAAGAAGATAAATTAACACAATAGGTTGATATCCTTTTTTTCCGGGCACTCAATGCTTTCATTGGCAAACAAATTGCTTAAGTACAAGATGTTTATTCGCCCTATTCTCCTATATGCATCTCTACCTTAGAGCTACTGTGAAAGAGAGGGCGGGGGTGGCTCAGTCGGTAGCACGCCAGGCCAAGGCCACCTAGAAGGCAAGGCCACGACAGCGATACTGTGACCTCATCCCTCCAGGGGGAACAGGCGAATGAACTGCGCTGTATAAAAGCTTGTTTGATGCGTTGACTTTAACGGAGAAACTTCTTTCGCCTGTTCTCCCTCCGTCACAGTATCGCTGTCATGGCCTTGTGTTCTAGGTGGTCTTGGCCAGGCTCGTAATCTGTAGTTTCCAGGTTCGAGTCCCAGCTGGGTCAGCGTTGAGATTTATCTCCGGAAAATTCCCCGCCCTGCCCACTGTCAGTAGGGGACACCGATGGGCTTGGAAAGGCCTCCGTCAGTCGGATGGGACGTTAAGCCGTGGCCCCGTGTGCGGGAGAGCCATACTCTGTGCACGTTAAAGAACACGCTGGATGGCCTTCACGGGAGGCTACCATCTGTCTCCCAACAGCTGTTCCAGTGGGTCCCCTACTGAAACCCTCTCTGAACCTTCGGAGTCCATGTGACCCCGAAGGCTTCTAAAATAATTGAGAAAAAACTATTAAAATAGAATAATCTACTAAAATAATTGAGAATATTTTAAAATTAATTACTATATTTTTAAAAATTAGTAACTACCAGTTAAATTTTTAGAAAGTTAATATAATTAAATCTATATTTTTCAAAAATAGTTCTGTAACTGCAGTGTTCAAGCAATTGTATCAAGGTGGCTGTGGTAAGGGACACTGATAGGCTTGGAAAGGCTGTCCGTCTATGTGCGAGAGACTTTAAAGAACACACTGGATGGCCTTGATGGAAGGCTATCATCTGTTTCCCAAACAGGTGTCCAGTGGATCGCCTCAACCAAACCTTTTCTGAATCCTTGGGGTCTTTTATTGTATTATTTATTTAGCCCTTTGTGCAAGATTAATGACTAGTCATGACTGATATTTCGATAACATGATTCGAAGAAAACGTCTTCAGGATAAAATCAATCAAATGAATAAAACAATAATTTATAACAAATTTTTAAATACTGAAATAATTAAATATATACGAAACTATTAATTCTAATATTTATAATATTTTTATTGCTGTAAAAATACATAATATCATATTCGTTTGTTATATCCTAAAACTACCTGTAGTAATATTAAGATAAATTATTAAAATATTTTCCTCTCTTGGTAACCTGATTATATCAATTAAATTAATCACGAGGGTAGCGCTTATGATGTGACGTCACTATTAATAGGAGTAAACGTTAAATGCTTAAATACAGTGGACCCACGATATAACGCGCATGTCGGGCGGGAAACAACACCCGCGTTATAAGGTGGACCGCGTTATACCGAGCGGCGCGGTGGCGACACAATAAATTTCACACTGTAAACTTTTCTTTTACTCATCATGCATACAATAATTAAACACTATTCAAAATACATGCAGGAACTCAATACATACACAATTACTCAATACGCAGTAACAATAAAATGCGATACTCACTAACGCCGCACGGACCTGTATAAACATGTTTGAACTTATCGCGAACATCGCCCGCGCTATAACCGAGTGCACGGTATAGCGAGCAGCGCTATAACGAAGGTCCACTGTACATACATTGAAATAAATTTTTTTTTCTAAATATTCGTTCTAAAAGGCAACGAAAACATTAACATTTAAAAAGAGGAACACCTAGGGAATACTCAGAAAAACAAATACGATAATTAAACCGGTCAATTTGACTTCTAATTAAGCTGCAATGCAGGAGAATAAAGTGATCGATAAAGTAAAATACCCATCTTTTCATCTGATTTATACGGCACATCTAAATACTTCTAAAACCTTCATTCTGTGTAGGAAATCTTGCATCTGTATTCTTAAAACTCCAGAATATCTCCAACTAACAGTAGATTTCATCACTCACAGTAAACGAAAGCAAGGGCTCATAAATCATCGCATTGCAACGATGAAGATTAGAAATAATCGATTTGGAGGAAACAGGCTTTTCTCGAAATAAGTCCGTGTGCTAAGTCTAGCCTGCGATGTATTGTAGCTCATCCGTTTTTCTTTTCACGTGATTGATCTTCAGCTATTCCAGAAAACGGTCTTCCCCGGGCCGATAATGATCTTTGAGCGTCTCTGATATCGACTGGATTCTGCAAACAGAGAGCACACTGACCTGTGCCGTTTACTAAGAGTGTTTTCGCTTTCCGCTATAAAGCAACGTTGTCGCACGGAATTTTAACAGCTTCGTATTCTGCACGGCATTCCATTTTTGCACTCTGCTATTTACTGAACTCTTTATTTAGGTGGAACGAATAAATAACAGTTAGATTCTTCTATACGGATTGAGCATAACACTGAAAAAAGAACACAGAACCTTATAGTTGGGTTGGGTTGTTTTACCACTGAGCGATAATTTTTTACACACCATTGGCTAAATGGCCAGGTCACAAGGACCCCGAAGGCTCATTGCATTACTATCAATGATAGTAATAATAAAAACATTTGAACAGATGAGGTGGTTGTTTTCAATATCATGTTTTTTGTTGATCAGTTAGAGCTTCTAAAAATCACTGCTTAATTAATCCACATAATAATATATTGAACCACTGGATGGAATAAATGCTGTGATAAAGATAGGGTAAAGCATTTCAACTCTGCTAAAGGTACACTAGTTGGGTTGTTTTATCTCTGAGTAGCACTTTTTTGCACTCCATGGGCTAAATGGCCAGGTCACATGGATCCCGAAGACTGGGGGACGGGACCCACTGGAACAGCTGTTGGGAAACAGGTGGTAGTCTCCCGTCAAGGCCATCCAGCGTGGTCTTTAACGTGCACAGGGTATGGCTCTCTCGCACATGAGCCACGGCTTAACGTCCCATCCGACGGACGGCGGCCTTTACCAAGCCCATCGGTGTCCCCTACTGACCGTGGGCAGGGCGGGAAATTTTGCGGAGATAAATCTCAACGCTGACCCAGCTGAGACTCGAACCTGGAAACTACAGATTGCGACCCTGGCGCGTTACCGACTGAGCCACCCTCCCCACACGGCCTGTACATTAATTGGTTTCGGATGATATATTTCACGCAATTTGATTTATTTAGGTAATTACTGTTTTATACCTTGGGCTCTTAATATTACGTTATTAAGAAATCACTGGTTGAATATTACAAAGAATTTTTTTTCATTTAATTTTTTTTTTCATTCTTAAAATTTTTCTCTTGAATATTTACCGGTAGTTAAGTAATTGAAGCTGCTATTTCTGTTCCAAACCATGGATTTGGATATTTATATATTTAACACTAAATTTTCTCCCTCAAAAAATAGTTTTCTAAAAATGAAAAAAAAAATAGTTAATCTATTATAGATTTATTACAACAAAATTATTCAAACACAAAATGATGAAAGTTCTACTGCAATCAATCACTTTAACTTGAATAAGTCATCACCGATGAATAATTATTACATTCTTGTTAGTCACAGATATAAATAATATACAATAATTACCAAATTATGTCATCCACAAATTGCAGTTTGCCTAAATCATCCACCTAAAGCCATCTTCCCAATCGTAGGTGATGATGACCTTTCAGCGTAAGACATCAAAATCATTGACTGTAAATTAGCTAGACTCATTCGCAGATATCACCATATGAGTTCAACGTGTTTCGGAACAATTGTAATCTACTTATGTAAATATCCCCTAATGTAATAGGTGATCCTACTGCTGTACGAATTATCGGTCAAAGCCCTGCAGCATTTAATAGCATCAATGACGTTTAAATTAGGAGGATTGAAAGCTCTCAGGGTTGTAGTGCTGACGCATTATTACATCAGCAACAGAAGTTCCCGGGCATTCAACGTGATTATTCAAGCGAACATCAGTCAGATTCCGCCCGCAGCTGTCGTTACGAATCCCACAGGTAGGTTTGGCTACATACAAACACCGGTCAAATGTAAACAGACTCCCTTGTCCCGAAGTTTTGGAGATAATTGAATTGGATGTTGCATACATTAGTAAATTGTAGGTAGCATTTAAACAGATGCATGCTTCATTCGTAGCTACTGGGGATCTGCCAATATCTTCTATAACAGAAGGCCGTAGAACTAAATTATGACATCAGTATAGAGAGTGCAAAAATTACTAGTTTTTTTATACACTTATTTTTATTTTTATTACTGGGGAATTTCAATACTGATTTTTTTTTTTTTCATATTAACGTTTACAGATAGATAGATAGATAATTTATTCTCAGAATATGCAATAACATTACATTTGCATGTTTTTACCTTAGAACTGAAATTATAATGAAATATATATAATGTTTTATATCTCAGATACACAATTTTAATGTGTTACATTTTTTGATATATATTCTTCTTTATAAAAGTTTGTCTAATAAAATCATATATTCATTCATACCATATATATGGAAAATCCTAATATTATATTTCATTAGTGTTTTATAATTTTACCTACGTTTTTCAGTAAAAGTCTGAGAAAAAAAGTTGAATTTTCCACGAGAGTAAAAACCCGCTTGTGGAAGAAATTTAACAGTTATGTTGTAATAAAAATGAAAAGGCAACATGCTGCAGTTTTACAATTCCTCACATTTTGCTAGCTTAATCAAAAAATCAAAGTAAATAATCAACAATTTATAAGTTTCAAAATTACCACTAAGAATAAATGAAATAAAAAAACTTTACAGGTAAAAAACAGAAAAAAATAGAGATCTATACCGAAACTATGTGTTAATAAATGGTTCAGTTAAGCACTTTAAAGGCAACTTTGCGTGAAATGAAAATATATTACATTTAAATATCTTTTATATCTAAAACATAGTCTCAATATTTACCACATTTATAATCCATTTTCTTAATTCCTTATAGAAGAAGTTATCATTTCTTATTTCTTTAATGTACTCTGGTAAACAGTTAAAAAAACCTTGGCGCCAAACAAACATAATGTTTTTCAACAATAGTTATTACAAATTACAATATTATTTACAAATATACTTTTTTTAGAAGGAAAATTATATTTATGTACTAGCATTATTATAACTCTAATATGTAAGAACATTTTTTTAAATAATGTATATTTATTAATAAATGTTAATGTAAATATTAATATTAAAATTTAAAAGTAATAATAATAGAAGCAAATTAATAAGAATTGTGTACTTTTCGTACTACTAATACTGATTTAAAACTTAGATATATGGCCTTCAGTTATAAGGAGATATAAAAAATATAAAAATTTTAATAATTGACATAATATATAAGATATAGGCGTATTAACTTTTATATATTATTCAAATTAAGTTAATAATTTTAACTTTAGATTCAAATTCTTAGTGTTTGAAGCTTTCATTTTAAAAAAGAATCTCGTGTCCTGCTCTTGCTTGGGACGGGGGTGGCTCAGTCGGTAGCGCGCCAGGCTCGTAATCTGTAGTTCCCAGGTTCGAGTCCCAGCTGGGTCAGCGTTGAGATTTATCTCCGCAAAATTCCCCGTCCTGCCCACGGTCAGTAGGGGACACCGATGGGCTTAGAAAGGCCGCCGTCCGTCGGATGGGACGTTAAGCCGTGTCTCCGTGTGCGGGAGAGCCATACCCTGTGCACGTTAAAGAACACACTGGACGGCCTATACGGGAAGCTACCATCTTGTCTCCCAACAGCTGTTCCAGTGGGTCGCCTCCCCCAACCTTCTCTGAGACTTCGGGGTCCATGTGACCTGGCCATTTAGCCCATGGTGTGCAAAAAATGCCGCTCAGAGGTAAAACAACCCAACGTTAAAGAACACGCTGGATGGCCTTGACGGGAGGCTACCATCTGTCTCCCAACAGCTGTTCCAGTGGGTCCCCTCCCCCAACTTTCACTGACCTTTTGGGGTCCTTGTGACCTGGCCATTTAGCCCATGGTGTGCAAAAAAAGTGCCGCTCAGAGGTAAAACAACCCAACGTTAAAGAACACGCTGGATGACCTTGACGGGAGGCTACCATCTGTCTCCCAACAGCTGTTCCAGTGGGTCCCCTCCCCCAACCTTCTCTGAGCCTTCGGGGTCCATGTGACCTGGCCATTTAGCCCATGGTGTGCAAAAAAGTGCCGCTCAGAGGTAAAACAACAACCCAACCCGCTCTTGCTTAATTAGAACGACTTCAATTTCCATGGATGCTCGTGCTTTTGAACCAACAAACTGAACATTGACTTCATCACGCGAAATCAGAAAGAAATTAGTTTGATGCATTCCTTCTTTCAAATTTATTGGTGGTAAAAATTATATTAGTAATTACATAAATATGTAGTAACATATATATTATTTCTTCTTTATATATTGGTTTGGTCCCAATTCTTTTCACATTTAAAAAAATAAGAAAAATATTATGATTATTTAAAATGTTCTATAGTATTCAATTTTAATAACTAAATTGCAACATTCATTTTTTTTGTAATAAATATCCTGCAGTAAAATTTTAAATTTAAATTACTTTATGAAATGTTGTTGTTGAATAACCTTCAACCTTTAATGTTAAGTCTAAGGGGATTTTGAGAAATTTAAACCCGCCCACTCCAATTTTGTTTGCCTCATCGGATTCGCACACAACCTACATTCCTCTTCTGGGTGAATGGAACGTTCATTCAAAGTTTCGAGCCTCCAGCTCTTCTGGGAATCAAGTGCATAAGCCGACTGACAAACAAACATACAAACTTTCTTCTCTATACATTAGATTTGGCCCCAATTCTTTTCCCTTTTTTTATGAAATATTGACAATTTTATTACTTTTGACTTTGCCTTCTTTTGCTTACACACTAAGAATGCTGATTTTTTTTTCCTTATCTTTTTCAAACATAGATGACATACGTTACATCTTTAAAAAGTTTGGGATATCAAAATGACAAAAGAATTGAAAAAAAAAAACACAAATTTTAAGAGTCATCGATCAAAACCTGCAGACAACTAACCCGTTTGAGCGAACTACCGCTAACTTTACTGGCAGCTGTTGATAAAGGACCTCAGACTCCCTCTTATCCCGTTCAACCCACCACGAATTCTCTATCTCTTCTAGAACTTCGTTTTTCCACAGCAAATCTTTTTCAATTAACCTCGTTCTGCCAACGGTTTGTCCTGCCATCAGAATTCAGTAAAATGTCTGTTCCTAGGCTTTCTTTTTTTTCCTCCCATTTTTTTCTGTCTTTCCTTTCTTCTTTTTATTCCCTCCTTGTCTATCCACGACTTTTCTTCTGAGGGTATATCCTGAAACAATTACCGTCTCCTGGAATGAACATGGGATCCTTTAGAATTACTAAACACGTTGCCATTTATTTTTGGTTTTATGTCTGTAATCTTGTTTGTTTAATTAAGGAACGTCTTTGAGTTTTTATACTTAGAACAAATTGTTTCATTTCAAAATAAGATTTTAATTTTAGTCAAAATAAACTCTAATTAAATTATATTTTTAACGGTGGCAAATTATGTATGGTGTGCTGTAAGCAACAAAGCTTTTTTTGAATTTAATAAGATTTGAATTATATTTTTAACGCTGGCAAATTATGTATGGTGTGCTGTAAGCAACAAAGCTTTTTGAGTTTAATAAGATTTCGCATGGTTGAGAGTTTGTCGAATAATTTCATTCGAACCAATGACGCTCACTTATTAAAAAGGGGTGGAGAATGTTCAAACGATATCGCGCTAAACTCGTATTCCGCAGTTCCCAGGTTTGAGTCTTAGTTAGGCCAGCATTAAGATTTATCTCCGAAAATCTCGCAGCCCAGCCCTCGGTCAGTAGGGACACTGCTGGGTTTGGAAAGCCAACCGTCCGTCTGCATGGGATGCTAAGGGTGCAGCGTGTAAGGATTGGATTGGATTGTTTTACCTCTGAGTGGCACTTTTTTGCACACAATGGGCTAAATGGCCAGGTCACATGGACCCCGAAGGCTCAGAGAAGGTTGGGGGAGGGGACCCACTGGAACAGCTGTTGGGAGACAGATGGTAGAGGGTAGCCTCCCGTCAAGGCCATCCAGCGTGTTCTTTAACGTTGGGTTGTTTTACCTCTGAGCGGCACTTTTTTGCACACCATGGGCTAAATGGCCAGGCCACAAAGACCCCGAAGGCTCAGAGAAGGTTGGGGGAGGGGACCCACTGGAACAGCTGTTGGGAGACAGATGGTAGCCTCCCGTCAAGGCCATCCAGCGTGTTCTTTAACGTGCACAGGGTATGGCTATCCCGCACACGGGGCCACGGCTTAACATCCCTTTCGACGGACGGCGGCCTTTCCAAGCCCATCGGTGTCCCCTACTGACCGTGGCAAGGCGGTGAATTTTGCGAAGATAAATCTCAACGCTGACCCAGCTGGGACTCGAACCTGGGAACTACAGATTACGAGCCTGGCGCGCTACCGACTGAGCCACCTCCGCGCCCCCTCTGCATTAAGATTTATCTCCGAAAATCTCACAGCACAGCCCTCGGTCAGTAGGGACACTGCTGGGTTTGGAAAGCCAACCGTCCGTCTGCATGGGATGCTAAGGGGTGCACCGGGTAAGGGAGAGCCATATACTCTGACATTAAAGAACTTTGGATGGCCTTGACGGGAAGCTACCATCTGTCTCCCAATAGCTGTTCCAGTGGGTCCCCTCCCCCAACCTTCTCTGAGCCTCGGTGTCCTTGTGAACTGACCATTTAGTCCATTGTGTGAAAAGAAGTGCTGCTCAGAAGAACAACTCGCAAGTGGGACGAGAAGAAAAGAGGAAATACAATTAAAAGTCTCCCTATATCTCAAAAAGCATGCAAATAACTTCTTCGTAACCATGAGATTGTTTTTCACGGTTTAGATAAAAATTTCGTAGATCCGCAGCAACCGCTAGCAAACAACATATAAGTCATCATGAAGGAACAGTGCTATAGAACTAATGTACGGTCGTACCCCTGGAGTTTGCTTCTTTGTATGACTATGCGAACTTTCAAATGAAAATGACCAACAGAGGGCGCTTTGAGACTCTTGGCATTTCCTTTCCTATCCTTTAGATGCAAAATAATTGACCAATCACAAATATAAAATGAAATCAAAATGATAAAGTACTGCTATTGATTATCTGCTTAAAACAGTGCATACATTAAATTTTGTTAATAATATTAGTAGCGGTAATTTTCAAGAAAATGTTTATATTATTTTTGTAAAGTGTATAGTCGAGTTTCCTAATTATTACTTCATAATAATTTTATGTTTAACAATCGCTAGCATATAATTGAAAAAAAAAATCAAAATTTTCCATTATATCTGATGGTTTAACTTTTAATTACTTTAATGTTTTTACGATCCCCTAAAAGTTAGCTTTTTTGCATTACTATTTGAACCCTAAAGTGAAATTTGTCACAAGACGGCACCTTTTATGGTTTTGTTTGCTGTTCCTTCTTGTCCTTTTTACTTTCTTTGCTATAAGACACCCCATGGGTTAGGTTGTTTTACCTCTGAGAGGCACTTTTTTGCACACCATGGGCTAAATGGCCAGGTCACATGGACCCCGAAGGCTCAGAGAAGGTTGGGGGAGGGGACCCACTGGAACAGCTGTTGGGAGACAGATGGTAGCCTCCCGTCAAGGCCATCCAGTGTGTTCTTTAACGTGCACAGGGTATGGCTCTCCCTCACACGGGGTCACGGCTTAACGTCCCATCCGACGGACGGCGGCCTTTCCAAGCCCATCGGTGTTCCCTACTGACCGTGGGCAGGGCGGGGAATTTTGCGGAGATAAATCTCAACGCTGACCCAGCTGGGGCTCGAACCTGGGAACTACAGATTACGAGACTGGCGCGCTACCGACTGAGCCACCCCCACCCAACACCCCATGATAATAAGCTCAATATATGTGACGTTTATTGTTCCGAGACTCATTAGTTATTCAAAAATAAAATTTCTCTGGTAGTGTGATGTTTGTCAGGTAAATCAATACACACCATACCAATCACACTCTGTTTTCGTATATATTGTTTTCCGTGAAGTGGTTCCAATGGAATATGATCCTTTGACACATGAGACAAACCAAACAACAAAAACAATGACTTGCAAATAAGAGGAAAGTTTCGAAACGTGACTAGAAATGAAAGTGATTGTTAACGTGACCTTGACAGTTCCACGTGTGTCGCATGGCGTGATTATTAAAACGCTTCTTTTGACGTGTGTTGATCCTAACTGTAGTGTAGGAAAACATCGCGGAAATCGCTGGGTACTGCCACAAAACATCTATACTTTATCGATACCTTTATAACAGAAAGCCGTACAGCTCAGTTGGGTTGTTTTACCTCTGAGCGGCACTTTTTTGCACACCATGGGCTAAATGGCCAGGTCACATGGACCCCGAAGGCTCAGAGAAGGTTGGAGGAGGGAACCCACTGGAACAGCTGTTGGGAGACAGATGGTAGCCTCCCGTCAAGGTCATCCAGCGTGTTCTTTAACGTTCGGTTGTTTTATCGCTGAGCGGCAGTTTTTACACACCATGGGCTAAATGGCCAGGTCACATGGACCCCGAAGGCTCAGAGAAGGTTCGGGGAGGGAATTCACTGGAATAGCTGTTGGGAGACAGATGGTAGCCTCCAGTCAAGGCCATCCAGCGTGTTCTTTAACGTGCACGGGACCACTGCTTAACGTCCCATCCGACGGACGGCGGCCTTTCCAAGCCCATCGGTGTCCCCTACTGACCGTGGGCAGGGCGGGGAATTTTGCGGAGATAAATCTCAACGCTGACCCAGCTGGAACTCGAACCTGGGAAATACAGATTATGAATCTGGCGCGCTACCGACTGAGCCACCCCCACTCCGTACAGCTCAGTGATGACGTCAGCATAGTTAGTCCTAAAATAAAAATTTTATTTATATTTTTACTACTGGTTAATTTTAATACCAATCTATATAATAATTAAAGAAATTTATCGACTTTTTTCAACTATAAGGAAGATTGTGTTACCTCTCAGAGGCACTTTGTTGTACACAATGTCTTAAAGGCCAGTTGAGTCACGGCTTAACGTCTCATTCGACGAATGGCAACCTTTCCACGCCCATCGGTGTCCCTTACTCATCGTGGGCAGGAAAGGCCGCCGTCCGTCGGATATGACGTTAAGCCGTGGCCCCTGTGTGCGAAAGAGCCATACCCTGTGCACGTTAAAGAACACGCTGGATGGCCTTGACGGGAGGCTACCATCTGTCTCCCAACAGCTGTTCCAGTGGGTCCCCTCCCCCAACCTTCTCTGAGCCTTCGGGGTCCATGTGACCTGGCCATTTAGCCCATGGTGTGCAAAAAAGTGCCGCTCAGAGGTAAAACAACCCAACCTATCGTGGGCAAGGCGAGGAGTTTTGCGGAGATAAATTTTAACGCTGACACAGCTGGGACTAGAACCTGGGAACTGCAGATTACGAGTCTGGCGCGTTATTGACTGAGCCACCCCTGTCCCAAAAAAATCAATAAAAAATCGTTCTTGTCTCCGAGTGGTGAGTGTGTTTTGCTGCAGACTAAAAGTGATACAGGATAACGGAGGAATGACTCTTTGATGGGCTTCATTCTCACATTAATATAACCTCTTACAGATAGGAGGTTAATGTTAGAAGTATACCATTTTCAGCCAATTCCTACTATAACACGATTTCAGCCAATACCTCCTATAACAGAAAGCCAGTGGACCAAGCTATGACGTCAGCATAGGTAGTTCTACCATCTAGATAATTCTCATATTTTAGTTTCTGTTATTATTACTGGTGGACTCTTTTGCCAAACTTCTTACTAAACTTTATCAAAAAATATTTTATTTAGAAAGGAAATTTTTCATATTTGTTATCGAATATCACAGTGCTAATTAATACAAATAATTTTTCCCCTAAATGAAATGTATTTACAGATAAAGATTAATATAAAGATTAGTACGAGAGTCAACCAGTTATAATATTAGGATCAAAAATATAAGAATTATCTATATGGTGAGACTAATTATGCCGCCATCATAAATTTGGTCCGCTGGCGTCCTGTTATAGGAGGTGCTATTTCAGCCTCCCATAGGGGCGGGGGTGGCTCAATCGGTAGCGCGCCGGGCTCGTAATCTGTAGTTCACAGGTTCGAGTCCCAGCTGGGTCAGCGTTGAGATTTATCTCCGCAAAATTCCCCGCCCTACCCACGGTCAGTAGGGGACACCGATGGGCTTGGAAAGGCCGCCGTCCATCGGATGGGACGTTAAGCCGTGGCCCCGTGTGCGGGAGAGCGATACCCTGTGCACGTTAAAGAACACGCTGGATGGCCTTGACGGGAGGCTACCATCTGTCTCCCAACAGCTGTTCCAGTGGGTCCCCTCCTCCAACCTTCTCTGAGCTTTCGGGGTCCATGTGACCTGGCCATTTAGCCCATGGTGTGCAAAAAAGTGCCGCACAGAGGTAAAACAATCCAACGTTAAAGAACACACTGGATGGCCTTGACGGGAGGCTACCATCTGTCTCCCAACAGCTGTTCCAGTGGGTCCCCTCCTCCAACCTTCTCTGAGCCTTCGGGGTCCATGTGACCTGGCCATTTAGCCCATGGTGTGAAAAAAAGTGCCGCTCAGAGGTAAAACAACCCAACCCAAAATCCCTTGCGTACGATCAGTATTCAAAAACATAAATGTGAAACTCAGATATTGTGATGTGATGGAAGAGAATACCGAAGCTATAACCCCTTAATCTCATCCATCTTATTTCACCCACTAATTTGATTTGATTTTTTTGTTGTTCTTGTGTTATGAATGACATCTTTTTGCTAAATTACATTTATGTGAGGCTAACTGGTTTGGACTCTTTTGTGATTAATACGAACATTATAGAGCCGAAAAATGATTCGAATGCAGTGCTCTGTCAATGCCTCCTCTATCATGCATGGGTAAATAATGCAAGAACAGAAGGATTTCCTTTAATATAAATATTTTTCTTTTTCTTTATAATAAATTTAATTGAAATTTAATTAAAATTAAACTGGTAGCTGCTATGTTGCGCACAATGGGCTCCCTATAACAAGGTCGATGGCCAAGTTATGATGTCATTGTAGTCAATCCCATCTCTAGAAAAATTCTTAAGATTTTATTTCTAATTTTACTACTGGTGTATTACTACGTATAATAATATTAATTTATAAATGTACCTCGTTTAGAAGAAAAATTATTCTTATTTAGTAGAAATTATCATAATGCTGATACATACGAATAATTTTCTTTCGAAATACTGTATATTTATGAATAAACATTAATAAAGATATTACTACAAAAGTACACCAGCAATAATATAGAAATAGACATGTAAAATTATTCTAGATTAAAGGACTACTAATGTAGACATCATAACTTTGTTCATAGGCCTTCTGTTGTAGGTGTTGGATCATTGACCGAAATCAGAACAGCGTATTATTTGACAATACGAAGATTTTTGATCGAAGTATGAAACATAGTCTTTAATAATGGAAAGATCGTTGATCAAAAACAGAATAATTTTTTCTCTCACAATGGGCATATCTTGACTGAAATAAAAACTGAATTTGACAAACATTCTTGGTCGAAATTGAAAATTCTTGTTTTTAAATAATAAATAATTTCTCGTTCTTATACAATAATGTCGCCCTTTATGAGAATAATGCAGAGTGCATAATATATTATTTTACTAATTATAGTAATAATTTATGCTGGTAAAATATTTTTGAAAAAGCCACTAGTATTTTTGAAAAAGCCACTCCCATTGTTCCTGTTATTCTGTTTATTTGCTTGGGACATCAAGAACCAAAAGCTAAGGGACTTCTAACTTTCCCATACATTTTATTGTGATGTCTGTCATTTGCTTGGGATAGCAAGAATCCAAAATTGAGAGACTTCTATTCTAATCCCAGAACATTTTAGTGGGTGTCTAATATCATTTGCTTGGGATAACAAGAAGCCAAAGTTGAGAGACGTCTAATATCATTTCTTGGGATAGCAAGAAGCCAAAGTTGAGAGACGTCTAATATCATTTGCTTGGGATAGCAAGAAGCCAAAGTTGAGAGAGGTCTAATATCATTTCTTGGGATAGCAAGAAGCCAAATTTGAGAGACGTCAAATATCATTTCTTGGGATAGCAAGAAGCCAAAGTTGAGAGACGTCTAATATCATTTCTTGGGATAACAAGAAGCCAAAGTTGAGAGACGTCTAATATCATTTTCTTGGGATAGCAAGAAGCCAAAATTTTGAGAGACGTCTAATATCATTTCTTGGGATAACAAGAAGCCAAAGTTGAGAGACGTCTAATATCATTTGCTTGGGATAGCAAGAAGCCAAAGTTGAGAGAGGTCTAATATCATTCCTTGGGATAGCAAGAACCAAAGTTGAGAGACGTCTAATATCATTTCTTGGGATAGCAAGAAGCCAAAGTTGAGAGAAGTCTAATATCATTTCTTGGGATAACAAGAAGCCAAAGTTGAGAGACGTCTAATATCATTTGCTTGGGATAGCAAGAAGCCAAAGTTGAGAGAGGTCTAATATCATTTTCTTGGGATAGCAAGAAGCCAAAGTTGAGAGACGTCTAATCCCAGAATATTTTAGTGTAGTGTCTAATATTATTTGCCTGGAATAGCAAGAAGCCCAAAATTGAGGAGCTTCTAACCTTCTCAGAACATTTTAATGTTATATCTAATGTCATTTACTTGGAACAGCAATAAGCCCACATTTCAGGGGATTCTAACCTTCCCACTACATTTTGCTCTAATATCAGTCATTTGCTTGGGATAGCAAGAAGCCCAAAGTTGAAGGACTTCCAACTTTCCCACAACAGTTTAATATGATATCTAATGTCTTTTGCATGGAATAGCAAGTAGCCCAAAGTTGAGGGGCTTCTAACCTTCGCACCACATTTTACTGTAATGTCTATTGTCATTTGCTTGGGATAGCAAGAAGCCCAAAGTTGAGGGGTTTCTAACCTTCCCACAACATTTTAATGCAATCTAGCTCCTTCAGAACAAATGCACGGGAATTCCACTGATTTGTAAAACAAGTGAAATTCTATCATTAATTTCTACGTTGACCATTCCTTTTAATTTTGATCTCATTTATGGTCAAACTTTGATAAAGAGTGTATTAAGCATAAAATAGAAACAGTCAAACGCCTTCAAGCAGCACCTCCTACAACAGAAGGCCTGTGGATCAGGTTATGACGTCAGCATAAGTAGTCCTGTAACGTAGATAATTATTATGCCTTTCTTTCTATTATTATCAGTGGTGTACTTTTATACTAATGCTTATTTATAAATATACATTGTTTATAAGAAAAATTATTCGTATTTATTAGCACTAAGATAATTACTAATCAATCCAAATAACTTTTCTTCTAAATAAGATATATTTCTAAACAAGCATTAATAAAAAGATTAGTATAAAAGTCCACCAGTAATAATATTAAAAATAAATGTTTAAGAATTGTCTACATTACAGGATCACATATGGTGACGTCACAACTTGGTCCACCGGCTTTCTGTTATAAAAGGTGTTGCTTCAAGTCACGTGCGGTGAAACTTGGTGAAGTTGGTTCTCACGTTTGGGACGAAGTGCAATCTTCCCCTTCAAACTTCCCCCCAAGAAAACGAAAAAAAAAGTAAAAATCTCCAAAGCATGTGGGAGTTAGGAGAGACGGAATAAACCCTCGAACTGCACTAAAGCCCATTAAGCCGTCTGCACGTGCTCTGAGGCAGCAATTTTCAATACTCGTTGCGTGGTTTTAAACCCAGAAGCCAAAAACACGATCGAAAATTCTTCGGAGAAAGTGTCGAGGGTTTCCTGAACTACGACACGCAGTGAATGAGAAGAAGAAAAGAAGAGAGAGAATAATGGGGGGGGGGGATTAAGGATGGAGGGCGGAAGGCAGCAAATAGAGCGAAGGGAGCACTATTCCTTTTGAAGTGGAGATAGTAATTTGAGTCAAGTCACAGAACGACACATGCTGCACTTTTGACTTCCTTTGGCTGTCGTTTCGTCCTTCACATATAAAGTTTAATTTTCTCTTTAGAATGTACTGCACTTCAGTGAAGACTGAAAAAAGCTTTCGGTCTCTCCTAGCTTTAGAAGGATAGCCTCTGCTATTTACGTAGTTTTTCCCTTATCGTGTTTTCTATCTTTTCTTCTTGTCAAACAGAAAAAAAATCAATAAAAGATAAGCATCTTTCTTTCCGTTTTAAGATGGACATTTGTATTATATGTTATCGGTTTTCTTATGGTGTAGCAACGAGTTTTATTCATTTTATTCGTTTGAACAATTTTCCTTTTTAGCTACCGCTAATTTTATAAAAATACGGATTCCGTAAATTACGTAAAAAAAATCTAATACATTTATTTCTTGAAAATATAATCATCATCTTGAAAGAAGGCTGATTTTATTTCTCATATCTTTCCCCACATTAGCTTTCAGTTTCTTTTTCACAAATAGAAAAAACATCAATAGAAGAAAATTAACTTTCTTTTTTAAGATGTACATTTGTATTGCATCTTATAGGCTTTTTTAAATAGAATATTAACAATTTTATTCATTTTCAGCCACCGCTACTTTTATAAAAATATAGTATTATGCAAATGTATAAAAATGTGTTATTCTTATTTCCAGAAAATCTAATCAACGGCTTGAAAGAAAGTAGATTATTTCTATTATTCCTTTCTGCAAATATAATTTTTCAGGAGATACTCCATTTTATATCACTACTTCCACACTAGAGTTCAAACATTTTGTCAAACGCAAAAAAAAAAGCTAGAAGTAAAACATCATTTTTTTCTAAGATGTACATTTGTATTATATCTCATCGTTTTTTTTTTGGCGTATTAACTATTTTTAATCATTAACTTCCTAAATTTTTTTCTACTTAGCTACCACTACTTTTATAAAGAGATAGATTAGAAATAAAATAGCTTTTTTTTTTTTAAATCGCTGTTTTGTAATAATATTCTTCTAGAATATGTTATTTATCTCATTGTTTCCTTCACATTATCTCACAATGGAAATGTTGCGAAATTTTGGATGCAATGGGTCCTTCGAGGTCAAAGGTCATAACCCTGTAAAACGGTTGGGTAGTTTTACAACCCTAAACAAATCCGTTGTGTAGGGTTTTGACGGCACTTTAATGCACACATCTGAGCGGCAATTTTATTCATACAATGAGCTAAATGGCTAGGTGACAAGAACCCTGAGGGGTCAAAGAAAGTCATGGGGAGGGAACCCACAGGACTGCTCTTAGGAGACAGATCGTAGCCTCTCATCAAGGCCATCCAGCGTGTTCTTTAACGTGCTCAGGGTATGGCTCTCCCGCACACGAGGTCACGGCTTAACGTTCCATCCGACGGACGGCGGCCTGTCCAAGCCCATCGGTATCCCCTACTGACTGAGGTCATGGCAGGGAGTTTTGCGGAGATAAATCTCAACGCTGACTCAGCTGGGACTCGAACCTGGGAACTGCAGATTATGAGCCTGGCACGCTACCGACTGGGCCACAAACGGGTGGGGTGGGGTAGAAAAGCCTAATGAACTTTGAAAGGCACATGCGCACATTTTATTATTTAGTGCGAGGATATATATTATTTCATTATTAAAAAACCCCCAAGCAGCTGCTTGCCACAGAGGTCTGACAGGAGACTGTCAGTTTATATGCCAAAGCAGAAGGTCTGAGAGGATGGCTGGACCTCAGCAGAAAACGACACATACATCCATGCCTTATCCGGGGTTTGAACCCAGTTCTCTTAGATCAGTAGCCAAGCGCGCTAACCACTCGGCCACGGATATATATACTATATATATCTCCTAGGAGAGAGTCAGAAAATAACATTTCAGTTTCCCAAATTTGAAATACTAAGAAAGTTTAAAATGATGTTATATAAGGAATAAAATTATATAGTTGTTTATTTTTCAAATATATTTCGATGTCGGGCGTATATAACAAGTGGCTGAAATAGTTATGGAAATCCAGTTGCTTTGGATTCCGGGTGTGTGTCCTGACCTCCTTTCCTCCAGGTACTGTTGCTCAAAGAAGTATCCGAACACTACGGTTGATTACAAAATTCTGAAAATATATCTGGCAACGATTTTTTTAGAAATCAGTGATCTGGCATTCTTCGTGTCACGTGACACGAATTTTAGAAATCAGTGATCTGGCAATCTTCGTGTCAGACACGAATTTTAGAAATCAGTGATCTGGCAATCTTCGTGTCACGTGACACGAAGATTGCCAGATCACTGATTTCTAAAAAAATCGTTGCCAGATATTTTTTCTGAATTTTGCAATCAACCGTAGTGTTCGGATACTTTTTTGAGCTACTGTACAGTCGCTCAAAAAATATCAGAACACTAGAGTTGATTATAGAATTCAGAAAAAATATCTGGCAACGATTTTTTTAGAAATTAGTCATCTGGCAAACTTCGTGTACAGTCGCTCAAAAGAAAATATTCGAACACTATGGTTGATTACAGAATTCAGGAACAATATCTGCCAACCTTTGTGTACGTACACGAAGTTTGCCAGACCACTAATTTCTGAAAAATATTTTTTTTCTGAATTCTGTAATCAACCATAGCGTTCGGATCCTTTTTTTGAACGACTGTACACGAAGGTTGCCAGATCACTAATTTAAAAAAATCGTTGCCAGATATTTTTCTGAATTCTGTAATCAACAATAGTGTTCAGATACTTTTTTGAGCGACTGTACACGGAGGTTGCCAGATCACTAACTTCTAAAAAAAATCTTTGTCAGATATTTTTTCTGAATTCTGTAATCAACCATAGTGTTCGGATACTTTTTTAATATATATAATGCGTATGAATATATATATAATGCAATGAATATGGAGCGTGGGCAGTTACCGTTCACAGCAAACTAGAGCGGTTGCGGTTAATGTTCAGAGCACATTGGATCCTGTGAGCTCACAAAGACCTGGATCTTGTGGGCTGACTCACGAAAATACTGAGCGTGTGCAGTTATCGTTCACAACAAATTGGAGCGTGTTCAGTAACTGCACACGCTCTAGTTTGCTGTGAACGGTAACTGGAGCGTGTACAGTTGCTGTACATGCTCCAGATATTTTTTCTGAATTCTGTAATCAACCATAGTGTTCGGATACTTTTTTTGAGCGACTGTACACGGAGGTTGCCAGATCACTAACTTCTAAAAAAATCTTTGTCAGATATTTTTTCTGAATTCTGTAATCAACCATAATGTTCGGATATTTTTTTGAGCGACTCTACGTACATCTGTGATTGTTGGTTCAGGTCGTATTATTCCGTAATTTTTGTTCCAATAATCTAATCATTTTTACTGAACACTGAGAGTTGATTGATTTCCAAGAAAATGATTACAGCACTCCGCAGGGATAAAAATAAAGATTATAGCAACGGTAATTCACCTTCTGCAATTTTTATTGATCGGTGATCTGTTACTTTAATTAATTTATTAATGCATTATTTTAATTTAATTTTCGCTGATGACATTGGACCGAGGTTTATTCCCTTGATAATATTGGAGCATTTAGAATTCTACTTGTATACTTTAATCCAGCACAATTGTAATTAATTTTTCTTTTGAATAACTCAGTTTTAACAACTTATATTCATCCTTAAGTTTGCTGCTTATTAAGCAATAATCTACTACCGCTATTTTTTATTTTTCCATATTTTAGAAAAGAGTGTAGGTGTATTGAGCTCGCATAATATTCTTTGTAAACAAAAAGCTGAATACGCAAAAACCAAAATGAAGCTTTGAACAAAATGACCACAAGGGAATAAATAGCTGTTATGTAACTTTTTATTTTGATTAATAAGCATTTCTAGGGTATTAAAGTTCAAACTTTTGTGTTTTTCTGCCCAACTAATCCTTGCATTTGCAGCATTAAAACCCGCTGAGCAGGTTTGTTTACTAAGTGTATTTAAAGCTAAAAAACGAAGACTTTTAATGTGGAGATGAATCAATAGTTAGAGTACTCTAGAGTAACCTGCTGCAAACCAAAAATTATAAATCGCATTTCAAAGGTTAGATATATTTTTTTGTGGAGTGGCTTGTAGCATAAATTTTCTTGGTGGCCTTACGTCGTTATGGATTACCTGGGATCAGCTGAGGATTACCCCGATGGTTAAAACCATGATACGGATTTTAATATCTTCATCGATAGAAGGAAAATCTTTAATAAAATTTAAATATTATTTCTGCAGGTAGCTTTCGGATCAATCTAGAAATGAATCTAGAAATGAATATAATACTAAATGTATTATTTTTATGGGAACAGCACAAATATTAAAAATTGTGGAACTCTTTTTGGGGCGGGGGTGGCTGAGTCGGTAGCGCGCCAGGCTTGTAATCTGTAGTTCCCAGGTTCGAGTCCCAGCTGGATCAGCGTTGAGATTTATCTCCGCAAAATCCCCCGCCCTGCCCACGGTCAGTAGGGGACACCGATGGGCTTGGAAAGGCCGCCGTCCGTCGGATGGGACGTTAAGCCGTGACCACGTGTGCGGGAGAGCCATACCCTGTGCACGTTAAAGAACACGCTGGATGGCCTTGACGGGAGGCTACCATCTGTCTCCCAACAGCTGTTCCAGTGAGTCCCCTCCCCCAACCTTCTCTGAGACTTAGGGGTCCATGTGACCTGGCCATTTAGCCCATGGTGTACAAAAAAGTGCCGCTCAGAGGTAAAACAACCCAACGTTAATGAACACACTGGATGGCCTTGACGGGAGGCTACCATCTGTCTCCCAACAGCTGTTCCAGTGGGTCCCCTCCCCCAACCTTCTCTGAGCCTTCGGGGTCCATGTGACCTGGCCATTTAGCCCATGGTGTGCAAAAAAGTGCCGCTCAGAGGTAAAACAACCCAATCTGGAACTCTTAAATACATGTACACTCAGTGCTCACTGAATTATTACCACCTCCCACCATGTTATATAACTGGAAGCTAATTTCGAAGCACTGTAACATTTGAACTAAACGTTTTATGAGAAAATGTATTTGAAGTTAAATTAAAGATTTCAATCTAATCTACCCAAATCTCGAATTTCAATAATGTTCGCTTTGTATTTAAAGGGTTGAGTTGTTTCACCTCTGAGCGGCACTTTTTTGCACACCATGGGCTAAATGGCCAGGTCACACGGACCCCGAAGGTTCAGAGAAGGTTAGTGGAGGGGACCCACTGGAACAGCTGTTGGGAGACAAATGGTAGCCTCCCGTCAAGGCCATCCAGCGTGTTCTTTAACGTGCACAGGGTATGGCTCTCCCTCACACGGAGCCACGGCTTTACGTCCCATCCGACGGACGGCGACCTTTCCAAGCCCATCGGTGTCCCCTACTGACCGTGGGCAGGGCGGGGAATTTTGCGGAGATAAATCTCAATGCTGACCCAGCTGGGACTCGAACCTGGGAACTACAGATTACGAGCCTGGCGCGCTACCGACTGAGCCACCCCGCCCCACCCTCATGTTGGCAAAAGCACACGACCCGCCCCCAATGTAAGTCAGGAAAATTGAAAAATATCGAAACATTGGTTACATTTGCTTTTAAAATATAGATCTGTTGTATTAAATTGTGTAAAATAATACTTCTTATTTAAATTATAATTAACTTCTGAGTTAAATTCTAACGTTAGGCATTGCTGTTGTTAAATACTTAAAATTTTATAACTATTTAAATACTAAGGGAATACAGTTGAAAATCGAAATTTAGATAGACTTGATTGAGATTTTAATTTATCTTCAGTCGTATTCTGTCAGAAACTCTATTTTGATAGTTACAGAGCTTTACGAAGTTAGCTTCCACTGATATAACATGGAGAGAGGTGGTGCTAATTCCATGAACACTGAGTGTACAGTCGCTCAAAAAAGTATCCGAACACTCTGGTTGATTACAGAATTCAGAAAAAAATATCTGGCAATAATTTTTTTCTTTAAATTAGTGATCTGGCAACTTTCGTGTACAGTCGCTCAAAAAAGTATCCGAACACTATAGTTGATTACACAATTCATATATTCATTGCCACAAAAAATATCTGGCAATGATTTTTTTTAAATTAGTGATCTGGCAACCTTCGTGTACAGTCGCTCAAAAAAGGATCCGAACACTATAGTTGATTACACAATTCATATATTCATTGCCACAAAAAATATCTGGCAATGATTTTTTTTAAATTAGTGATCTGGCAACCTTCGTGTACAGTCGCTCAAAAAAGGATCCGAACACTATAGTTAATTAGACAATTCATAAATTCATTGCCAGAAAAAATATCTGACAATGATTTTTTTTAAATTAGTCATCTGGCAACCTTCGTGTACAGTCGCTCAAAAAAGTATCCGAACACTATAGTTGATTACACAATTCATATATTCATTGCCACAAAAAATATCTCACAATGATTTTTTTTAAATTAGTGATCTGGCAACCTTCGTGTACAGTCGCTCAAAAAAGTATCCGAACACTATAGTTAATTAGACAATTCATAAATTCATTGCCAGAAAAAATATCTGGCAATGATTTTTTTTAAATTAGTGATCAGGCAACCTTCGTGTACTGTACACGAAGGTTGCCAGATCACTAATTTGTAAAAAAATCGTTCCCAGATATTTTTTCTGAATTCTGTAATCAACCAGAGTGTTCGGATACTTTTTGAGGGACTGTATGTGGGGCTATATATCTACAATTCTTCTCTAAGCACTTTTCTGTGTTTTTGTCTTCAATAATATTTCTAATTTAAAGGTTTTATTTTGGTAGAATCTTTTGTCATTTATTTATCATGTGGATAGGCTCCGGCTTTTAATGGGGGCGGGGGGGGCTCAGTTGGTAGCGCCTGAGGCTCGTAATCTGCACTTCCCGGATTAGAGCCCCAGCTGGGGAAGCGTCGAGATTTATCTCCGCAAAAGTCCCCGGCATGCCCACGGTCAGTAGGGGACACCGATGGGCTTGGAAAGGCCGCCGTCCGTCGGATGGGATGTTAAGCCGTGGCCCCGTATGCGGGAGAGTCATACACTGTGCACGTTAAAGAATACGCTGGGTGGCCTTGACGGGAGGCTACCATCTGTCTCCCAACAGCTGTTCCAGTGGGTCCCCACCCCCCAACCTTCTTTGAGCCTTCGGGGTCCATGTGGCCTGGCCATTTAGCCCATGGTGTGCAAAAAAGTGCCGCTCAGAGGTAAAACAACCCAACCCGGCTTTTAATAGGGGCGGGGGGGGACTCAGTTGGTAGCGCGTGAGGCTCGTAATCTGCACTTCCCGGATTCGAGCCCCAGCTGGGGAAGCGTCGAGATTTATCTCCGCAAAATTCCCAACCATGCCCCGGTCAGTAAGGGATGTCGATGGGTTTAAAAAGGCTGCCGTCAGTCGAATGGGATATTCCGCCGTGGTCCCCTGGACGAGAGAGACATACCCTATGCACATTAAAGTACAGTCGCTCAAAAAAATATCCTAACGCTATAGTTGATTACAAAATTCAGCAAAAAAATCTGGAAAAGTTTGTTTGTTTTTCCCCAGAAATTAGTGATCTGGCAACCTTCGTGTCTAAAAAATATCCGAACAATATGGTTGATTAGAGAGTTCAGAAATAAAAGTGTGAAAAAGACCATAGTGTTCGGATAGATTAGTGATCTGGCAACCTTCCGCTCTAAAATATATCCGAACAATATGGTTGATTACAGAGTTCAGAAATAAAAGTGTGAAAAAGACCATAGTGTTCGGATATTTTTTGAGCGACTGTACACGAAAGTTGCCAGATCACTAATTTCTAAAAGAAATCGTTGCCAATATTTTTTCTGAATTGTGTAATCAACCATAGTGTTCGCATATTTTTTGAGCGACTGTACACGAAGGTTGCCAGATCACTAAAATCTAAAATAAATCGTGTAAAATATTTTTTCTAAATTCTGTAATCAACCATAGTGTTCGGATACTTTTTTTTTTAGCGACTGTACACACTGGATGGCTTTGACGGGAGGCTACCATCTTTCTCGCAACAGCTGTTCCAGTGGGACTATTCCCCCAACCTTGTCTTCTGGGTCCTTGTGAACTGGCCATTTAGCCCATTGTGGGCAGAAAAGTGGCTTTTAATTACCCAACTGGCTTTTAATAATTTTTTGATTCATCGTCTCCATACTGTCTTAGCAGATTCTTTTAAAGTGTTGAAAAATAAGACGTCTTTGAAAACCTTGTTTTGAGAATCGACTAAAACTAATTCAACATTCGAGTAAGAATAATGGATTCTCAAAACCTGAAACATTAATCGAATCATATTCTGTTCACTTTCAGAAATGGGTTGGGTTGTTTTACCTCTGAGCGGCACTTTTTTGCACACCATGGGCTAAAAGGCCAGGTCACATGGACCACGAAGGCTCAGAGAAGGTTGGGGGAGGGGACCCACAGGAACAGCTATTGACAGACAGATGGTAGCCTCCCGTCAAGGCCATTCAGCGTGTTCTTTAACGTTGGGTTGTTTTACCTCTGAGCGGCACTTTTTTTGCACATGATGGGCTAAATGGCCAGGTCACAAGGACCCCGAGGTCTCAGAGAAGGTTGGGGGAGGGGACCCATTGGAATAGCTGTTGGGAGACAGATGATAGCCTCACGTCAAGGCCATCCAGTGTTTCTTTAAAATGCACAGGGTATGGCTCTCCCGCACACTGCGCCACGACTTAAAGTCCCATCCGACGGACGGCGGTCTTTCTAAGCCCATCGGTGTCCCCTACTGACTGTGGGCAGGGCAGGGAGTTTTGAGGAGATAAATCTGAAAGTTGACCCAGCTGGGACTCGAACCTGGGAGCTACAGATCAAGAGCCTGGCGCGCTACCGACTGAGCCACCCCCGCCCCGTTCAGATATGATTTGTTGGTTTTATTTCCCAAACATATTATACATTATTTTACCACTTCTTTTCCTAAACAAAATTTATGCGCCTGGTCCAAATATTATTTTATTTAGAATCTTTTCTTTATCCGAACAAAATTTATTTTTCTCGTTCTAAAATGTTTGTTCGGAAAATTTTGTTTGGAAAAAGAAAAAGTGGTAAATAAAATTTTGTTAGGACGAGGAAGATGATTTTTTTTACCTAAAATTTTTATTTACCTACTAATATTTTTCAAAAATATAATTTATCCGCCTTGTCCAAACAATATTTTATTTATTAACTTCTCTTTCTCGACACAAAAATTATCTTTCTCGTTATAAAAAAAAACTATTTAGTACCCTTCATTTCTTCAAACAAAATGTATCTTTTTCGTCCTAAAAAATCCATTTAACACCTTTTTGTTTTCCAAACAAAATTTATCTAACTCTTCCTAACAAAATTTTATTTACTAACTTTCCTTTCCCCAAACAAAATTTATTTACCTATTTATCTTTTTCCCAAACAAACTTTACCATCCTTGTGTTTTCAAACAAAATTTATCATCCTTGTCTTTTCCCAAACAAAATTTATCATTCTTCTCCTAACAATATTTTATTTATTACTCTTTGGTTTTCCAAACAAAATTTGTCATCCTCGTCTTAACCAAATTTTATATAATGCCTTTCCTTCTTACAAACAAACTTTATCATCTTTGTCTTTTTCCAAACAAAATTTATTTACCTTTTAATTTTTATCCAAGCAAAATTTATCATCTTCCTCTTTTTTTTTCAAACAAAATTTATCATCCTAGTCTATTTTCAAACAAAATTTATCATCCTTTTCGTTTTTCAACAAAATTTATCATCCTTTTCGTTTTTTCAAACAAAATTTATCATCCTTGTCTTTTCCCAAACAAAATGTATCATTCTTCTCCTAAAAATATTTTATTTATTACTCTTTGTTTATCCAAGCAAAATTTTTCTTCCTCGTCTTAACGAAATTTTATATACCACCTTTTCTTCTTCCAAACAAACTTTATCATCCTTGTCTTTTTCCAAACAAAATTTATTTATCTATTTATTTTTATCCAAGTAAAATTTATCATCTTCCTCTTTTTTTTCCAAACAAAATTTATTATCCCTGTCTTTTCCCAAACAAAATTTATCTTCCTTCCTAACAAAATTTCATTGACCATCTTTTCTTTTTTCGAACAAAATTTATCTTCCTTCCTAACAAAATTTTATTTACCATCTTTTCTTTTTTCCAAACAAAATTTATTTACCTATTTACCTTTATCCAAGCAAACATTATCATCCTTGTCTTTTTCAAACAAAATTTATCATTCTTCTCCTAACAATATTTCATTTATTACTATTTGTTTTCCCAAACAAAATTTATCATCCTCGTCTTAACAAAATTTTATATACCACCTTTTCTTCTTTCAAACAAACTTTATCATCCTTGTCTTTTTCCAAACAAATTTATTTACCTATTTATTTTTATCGAAGCAAAATTTATCATCTTCCTCTTTTTTTCCAAACAAAATTTATCTTCCTTCCTAACAAAATTTTATTTACCATCTTTTTTTTTCCGAACAAAATTTATCATCCTTGTCTTTTCCCGAACAAAATTTATCATTCTTCTCCTAACAATATTTTTTTTTATTATTCTTTGTTTTTCCAAGTAAAATTTATCTTCCACACCTTAACAAAATTTAATTTACGACCATTCCTTTTTTCCAAACAAAATTTATTTATCTATTTATTTTTGTCCAAGCAAAATTTATCATCTTCCTCTTTTTTTCCAAACAAAATTTATCATCCCTGTCTTTTCCCAAACAAAATTTACCATCCTTTTCTTTTTCCAAACAAAATTTATCTTCTTTCCTAATAAAATTGTATTTACCATCTTTATTTTCCAAACAAAATTTATCTTCCTTGTCTTTTCCCAAAGAAATTTTATCATCCTGTGCTTTTATAAACAAAAATTTTCATCCTTGTCTTTTCCCAAACAACATTTATCATCCTGTCTTTTTCCAAACAAAATATCATCCTTCTCGGAACAGTATTTTATTTATCACCCTTTCTTTCTCCGAACAAAATGTATCTTCATCGTCCTAAAAAACTTCATTTGCCATTCTTTCTTTTTTCAAACAAAATATAGCTTCCTCGTCCTAACAAAATATAATTTATTACCCTTTCTTTTCGGAACAAAATTTATCATCCTCGTCGTAAAAAACATTCTTTTCCACTCTTTCTCTTTCCAAAAAAAAAATCATTCCCCATTCTATCAAAATTTTATTTGCCACCTTTTTTTCCTCCAAACAAAATATATTTCCTCCTCCTCAATGCCTCTTGACTTCAATTACATTCCAACGTAACTCTTCCAACTTTCAAGACTACTTTATAAGAAAGCCACCGAAATAGATAAATCCATTTTCGAAATGTAACTCGATTTCCATACCTTTGCTTTCACACCTCATTCTCACATCTTAAAGAATCTTTTATATTACATTCTAATACCTAACGACATTAGGATTTTATCTAGAAAACGCCCCATAATCCATTTCTTCAGAATTCCAGCTATTTTCATGCAAATGACCCAGTATTCCCCCCCCCCTCCCATCACATTACCTCTCTTTCACTCCATCCTCACTTTCACTCCATCCTCACTTTCACTCCATCTGCTAAAAAGCGTGTGATATTCCGGTGTCATTCGGTTAACTGACAAAATCGACAATTTCTTCGGGTTGAACGAATTCATGGGATGCTTTTGACTCACAGATGGTTAAAAAGAAAAGGAAGTTTAGGGAAGCCCAAGATGATGCTTTTATGATCGATTCCGCCATCCCTGACATAAGGACGCACATCCTTAATGGTCTTTGGTCCTTCGGGTTTCGCTGTGTTTCATCCTTTGGCTGTCTGTGAGCCGAACCGATATCTCCTTGATCAAAAAATGGCCATTAGTGTTTGATCTCTTTTTCTACACACATATGACCGACGAATTCAATGTATTTCGAACTTTGTGAAAGTTGAGATGATAATGATTCTTTTGCAGAGCTTTTTTTGAAGACATATGAAAAAAATAAGAACACACGAAAAAAAGTTGATCTCTTAATGTGATATCTGAGACTCTTAGCCTTATTTTTTAACTGGTACTTTTGACAAAGAGCGAAATTAATCAAGTGCTAATAATGATGACACAAAAAAAAAGAAATGACGGAAAATGAAATGAAAAGATGGCTTTATAAAAGAGGATTAAAGGGCAAATTCTATTAGTTAAAAAGCACCAAAGTTGGGTATGGGTTATAATCAATTTAAACCACATCAATGATTGTCAGATCAAGGCCGTTTTTGATTTTATGTCTGCGAAAGAACTGAGATTTTATCTTCAGTGGATGTTTGAATGGTCTTACTTCTCAGCAGGGTTGGCTCAGTAGATAGCGCGCCAGGCCCGTAATCTGTAGTTCCCAGTTTCGAGTTCCCAGCTGGGTCAGGGTTGAGATTTATCTCCACAAAAGTCGTTGCCCTGCCAACGGTCACTATGGAACACCGATGTGATTGGACAGGCTGCAATCCGTCGGATGGTACGTTAAGCCGTGATCCTGTTTATGGGAGAGAGCCTTACACGCTAAAGAACACGCTGGATAGTCTTGATGGGAGGCTACCATCTGTCTCTCAACAACTGTTCCAGTGAGTACAGTCGCTCAAAAAAGTATCCGAACACTGTGGTTAAGAACTGAATTCAGAAAAAATATATGGCAACGATTTTTTAGGAATTAGTGATCTGGCAACCTTTGTATACGTACACGAAGGTTGCCAGATCACTAATTTCTAAAAAAAATGTTGCCAGGAATTTTTCTGAATTCTGTAATCAACCATAGTGTTCGAATGCTTTTTTGAGCGACTGTACTCGAAGGTTGCCTCATCACTAATTTATAAAAAAAAACTTTGCCAGATATTTTTTTCTGAATTCTGTAATCAAACATAGTGTTCGGATACTTTTTTGAGCGACTGTTTTTTGACCTACTCCAAAATTCCCTGAGCTTTAGCGGTCCTTGTGACCTGGGCATTTAGCCCATGATGTGAAAAAAGTGCCGCTCAGAGGTAAAACATTCAACAACTTCTGAGCGGTAATTTTTTTTCACAAAATGGGCTAAATTGTCAGACAATGACCCCAAAGGCTCAGAGAAGGTTGGTGGAGGGTACCCACTGGAACAGTTATTGAGAGACAGATGGTAGCCTCCCATCAAGGACATCCAGCATATTCTTTAACGTGCACAGGGTATGACTCGCCCACACACATGGCCAACGCATAACGTCTAATCCGACGGACGGCAGAGTTTTAAAACCCATCGGTGTCCCCTACTGACCTTGGGCAGGGCGAAGAATTTTGCGGAGATAAATCTCAATGCTGACCCAGCTAGGACTCGAACCTGGGAACTGCAGATTACGAGCCTGATGCGCTACCGACTGAGCCACCCTCACCGCCGAACGATTCAGGAGATGGCTGTTGTGGAGGGGTTAGTAGTTTGCTTCTTATGTGATTTTACAATTGCTCGTTCAGCAATAATTTTCGAAAGGTGGTGGCTCAGTCGGTAGCGCGCCAGGCTCGTAATCTGCAGTTCCCAGGTTCGAGTCCCAGCTGGGTCAACGTTGAGATTTATCTCCGCAAAACTCTCCGCCTTGCCCACGGACAGTAGGGGACACCGATGGGCTTGGAAAGACCGCCGTCCGTCGGATGGGACTTTAAGCCGTAGCCCCGTGTGTGGGAGAGCCATACCCTGTGCACGTTAAAGAACACGTTGGATGGCCTTGACGGGAGGCTACCATCTGTTTCCCAACAGCTGTTCCAGTGGGTCCCCTCCCCCAACCTTCTCTGAGCCTTCGGGGTCCATGTGACCTGGCCATTTAGCCCATGGTGTGCAAAAAAGTGCATCTCAGAGGTAAAACAACCCAACGTGAAAGAACACGCAGGATGGCCTTGACGGGAGGCTACCACCTGTCTCCCAACAGCTGTTCCAGTGGGTCCCCTCCCTCAACCTTCTCTGAGCCTTCGGGGTCCATGTGACCTGGCCATTTAGCCCATGGTGTGCAAAAAAGTGCCGCTCAGAAGTAAAACAACCCAACGTTAAAGAACACGCTGGATGGCCTTGACGGGAGGCTACCATCTGTCTCCCAACAGCTGTTCCAGTGGGTCCCCTCCCTCAACCTTCTCTGAGTCTTCGGGGTCAATGTGACCTGGCCATTTAGCCCATGGTGTGCAAAAAATTGCCGCTCATAGGTAAAACAAACCAAACAACCCAAGTCCATATCTTCTGAAGTTTATTCGCAAATCGACTGCAAAACCTTTCCATCATTTTTACGCTCAACATTCTATCCAAAGAATCATTAAACCGAGTTGCTCCTTTAAAGGAGTCATTGAACCTCCTTTATAACACAGTCACGGTTTATATCTAGTTCGTAAACCTAACGTTGTATCAATTCTGCTTTCGTCTTTATTTCTGATATTCCTGAAGCGTAAACTTCAAAAGCGAACGCTTTTTTTCGTCGTGCATGGTTGGCAGTTGAAGGCGAACGTTAACCTTATGCTTTCTAGACTCCAAAACTAAAAAAAAATACTTCCCTATTGTTATTTTTTATTGTTAAATGTTCTCTTCGCAAAATTGAGAATTTCTGGATTCTCGAATATCGAGGAAACTTTTCCGGAAGCCATTACTGCAATTTCTGGTGTACTCGATAATTTTCTGAATCTTTAAAAAACATGTACAGTCGCTCAAAAAAGTATCCGAAAACTATGGTTGATTACAAAATTCAGAAAAAAAATCTGCGAACGATTTTTTTTAGAAATTAGTGATCTGGGAACTTTCGTGTACAGTTGCTCAAAAAGGTATCCGAACACTATGGTTGATTATGGAATTCAGGAAAAAAATGTGAACGATTATTTTAGAAATTAGTGATCTGGGAACCTTCGTCTACAGTCGCTCAAATAAATAACCAAACACTATGGTTGATTACAAAATTCAGAAAAAATATCTGGGAACAGTTTATTTTAGAAATTAGTGATCTGGCAACCTTCGTGTACAGTCGCTCAAAAAATATCCGAACGCTATGGTTGATTACAGAATTCAGAAAAAACATCTGGCATCGATTTTTTTAGAAATTAGTGACAAAAATTTTTCGGACGCCATAACTTCAATTTCTGGTGTACTCGATAATTTTCTGAATCTTTAAAAAACACGTACTTCTATAATAGGGGTTCTCAAACTGAGGTACCCGGTAAAATTTTTTGGGGTACGCCATGAGAGCTGAAAAGTCGCAAGATCTGGTAACAAAGTAAAACTAACAATTGCTATACTATAACTATAGTTTTATCCATCTATACAAGGGGTACACCAGTTACATACACATTTCCAGGGGGTACGTGAATTTGGGTTGGGTTGTTTTACCTCTGAGCGGCACTTTTTTGTACACCATGGGCTAAATGGCCAGGTCACATGGACCCCGAAGGCTCAGAGAAGGCTGGGGGAGGGGACCCACTGGAACAGCTGTTGGGAAACAAATGGTAGCCTCCCGTCAAGGCCATCCAGCGTGTTCTTTAACGTTGGGTTGTTTTACCTCTGAGCGGCACTTTTTTGTACACCATGGGCTAAATGGCCAGGTCACATGGACCCCGATGACTCAGAGAAGGTTGGGGGAGGGGACCCACTGGAACAGCTGTTGGGGGACAGATGGTAGTCTCCCGTCAAGGCCATCTAGCGTGTTCTTTAACGTGCACAGGGTATGGCTCTCCCGCACACGGGGCCACGGCTTAACTTCCCATCCGACGGACGGCGGCCTTTCCAAGCCCATCGGTGTCTCCTACTGACCGTGGCCAGGGCGGGGAGTTTTGCGGAGATAAATCTCAAAGCTGACCCAGCTGAGACTCGAACCTGGGAACTACAGATTACGAGCCTGGCGCGCTACCGACTGAGCCACCCCCGGCCCATCCGTGCGCGGGATGGCCATACCCTGTGGTGTTAAAGAACACACTAGATGACCTTGACAGCAACACATCTGTCTCCGAACAGCTGTTCCAGTGGATCGCCTCCTTCCAACTTCTCGGAGCCTTCGGGATAGTTGTGACCTGGCCCTTTAGCTCATTGTGTGCAAAGAAAAGTGCCTCTCGGATACGAAACAACATAACCTATTCAATCTATTTCATATAAAATTTGCACTGTTGAGTAAACACCTCCTATAACAGAAGGCCGTACAACTGAGTTATGACGTCAGAAAATAAATGATTAAATTTATCAGTTACGTGAGTTCCTAAATGGCAAAAAAATTCCTATTATCTATAAGGAACAACAACATTTTTTTCCAACCCTTTTACGGGTATGAGATAAAGTAAAATCTCACATCCTCGTGCTGTGTGCTATTCTATCAAGTGTCTGCAACGGCGTCGGGCAATTTACAATCTTCTCACCAATCGTATAATGAGCCATTGCAGCTTATCTGACTCGCATAGTAATGTCACTTCCTCCTCGTGAAGGTTTTTTATTGGTCCGTTACTTTTTTTTTCAAGTTCAAATGCGGTTTTTTTTGTTACTTGCGATAACTACCAGTAATTTTATTAAAATAAAGTCTATTTATTTCTTAGGAAATTTATTTACACAAAAGAAAAATATTAAATCTTATATGAAATTAGAAGTTCGTAAAATATAAACGGTGGTTGAAAGAACTACATATTTAATATGTTTATTGAATGTAAATTTAGGTGTATAATTTAAAAAATCAAATGAATACCAGCTAAACTACCTGCTAGTTATGATCATCAGACCGGTGATTCTCTATGCTTCACCCATATGGGCGAATACTACACCCACCAATATTCGTAAGATTCAGGTCTTACAGAACAAGATTTTGAGAACTGCGGTCAATGACCCCTGGTTTGTCACTAACAGACAACTCCATAAAGACCTGGGCATCGACCATATATATACATAATACACATATAAAACGCACCTGAAAAAGATTCTTTGAAAACAGCTGTAAGCAATAATCCCAATGAGATTATTTCTTCTCTGATTCTTTACGATCATACTGTTTTGAACAAGTACAAGAGGCCTAAAACGGTAGCGTTCTCTGAGGAGACCTACCCGTTTTAGGTTTCTTATACAATTTTACTGCTATTTTTAGCTTTTCTTATGTTTGCCCTTAGGGGTCCACCCAAGGGTGGTTTACTTATATATTTTGTTCTTACTCATGCCAAATAGGCATATCTTTATGATGGAGATGGTTAGGGGTGAAATTATTACCCGGTACATCAAATATGATTATACGATCTACATACCTGTTAGCCGCAGAGGTCTGACAGGAGCCTGCCTGTTTATACGCCATAATAAAAGGTCTGTGAGCATGGCAAGACCTCAGGAGGAAAATAACACAAACATCCATGCCTTACCAGGGCTCGAACCCAGGTCCCTTAGATCAAATACCAAACATGCGAACCACTTGTCCGCGGGAAGTCTTTCAAAAACAGTATTTCTATCAATAGATATTCTATCAAATGGATCATAATTTCTAATACAGAATTCTAGGTGGCGGGGGTGGCTCAGTCGGTAGCGCGCCAGACTCGTAATCTCTAGTTCCCAGGTTCGAGTCCCAGCTGGGTCAGCGTTGAGATTTTTCTCCGCAAAACTCTCCGCCCTGCTCACGGTCAGTAGGGGACACCGATGGGCTTGGAAAGACCGCCGTCCGTCGGATGGGACGTTAAGCCGTGGCCCCGTGTGCGGGAGAGCCATACCCTGTGCAAGTTAAAGAACACGCTGGATGGCTTTGACGGGAGACTACCATCTGTCTCCCAACAGCTGTTCCAGAGGGTCTCCTCCCCCAACCTTCTGTGAGTCTTCGGGGTCCATGTGACCTGGCCATTTAGCCCATGTTGTGCAAAAAAGTGCCGCTCAGAGGTAAAACAACCCAACGTTAAAGAACACGCTGGATGGCCTTGACGGGAGGCTACCATCTGTCTCCCAACAGCTGTTCCAGTGGGTCCCCTCCCCCAACCTTCTCTGAGTCTTCGGGGTCAATGTGACCTAGCCATTTAGCCCATGCTGTGCAAAAATTGCCGCTCAGAAGTAAAACAACACAACGTTAAAAAACACGCTGCCTTGACGGGAGGCTACCATCTGTATCCCAACAGCTCTTCCAGTGGGTCCCCTCCCCCAACATTCTCTGAGCCTTCGGGGTCAATGTGACCTGGCCATTTAGCCCATGTTGTGCAAAAAATTGCCGCTCAGAGGTAAAACAACACAACGTTAAAGAACACGCTGGATGGCCTTGACGGGAGGCTACCATCTGTCTCCCAACATCTGTTCCAGTGAGTCCCCTCTCCCAACCTTCTCTGAGTCTTCGGGGTCCATGTGACTTGGCCATTTAGCCCATGGTGTGCAAAAAAGTGTCGCTCAGAGGTAAAACAACCAACGTTAAAGAACACGCTGCATGGCTTTAATGGGAGGCTACCATCTGTCTCCCAACAGCTGTTCCAGTGGGTCCTCTCCCCCAACCTTCTCTGAGTCTTCGGGGTTCCTGTGACCTGGTCATTTAGCCCATGGTGTGCAAAAAAGTGCCGCTCAGAGGTAAAACAACCCAACGTTAAAGAACACCCTGGATGGCCTTGACGGGAGGCTACCATCTGTCTCCCAACATCTGTTCCAGTGGGTCCCCTCCCCCAACCTTCTCTGAGCCTTTTGGGTCCATGTGACCTGGCCATTTAGCCCATGGTGTGCAACTGCATCTCAGAGGTAAAACAACCCAACCCAAATGGAGTATCGTTGATTGAACATTCTGCTTGCCCAGGATTCGATTGTTTATAAAGGGTTGAATTGTTTTACTATTGAGGGGCGCTTTTTTGAACACCATGGAATAAATGGCCAAGTCACAAGGACTCCGAATGCTCAGAGAAGATTGGGGGAGTTAACCCACTGGAACAACTGTGGAAGACAGATGGTAGCCTCCGGTCAAGGTCATACAGCGTATTCTTTGACGTTGGGTAACTTTGCCAATGAGCGGGTTTTTTTTCCACACAATGGGCTAAATGACTACGTCACAAGGACCCCGAAGTCTCAGAGAAGGTTGGCAGAGGGGACCCACTGAAAGAGATTTCGGTAGACACATGGTAGCCTGCCGTCAAGGCCATCCGCCATGTTCTTTAATGTGCAAGGGTATGGCTTTCCCGTACACGGTGCCAATGCTTTACGTCTCATCCGACGGACGGCGGCCATTCAAAATCCATTGGTGTCCTTTACTGACCGTGGGCAGGGCGTGGAATTCTGCGGAGATATATCCCAACGCTAACTCAGTTGGGACTCGAACCTGGGAACTACAGCTTACGAGCCTGTCACGATACCGACTGAGCCATCACCGCCCCGAAGGCTCAGAGAAGGTTGGGAGAGGGGACCCACTGAAACAGCTTTTGGGAGACAGATGGTAGCCTCCCGTCAAGGCCATCCAGCGTACTCTTTAACGTTGGGTAGCTTTGCGAATGAGCGGCGCTTTTTTTTGCACACAATGGGCTAAATGGCCAGGTCACAAGGACACCGAAGACTCAGAGAAGGTTGGGAGAGGGGACCCACTGAAACAGCTTTTGGGAGACAGATGGTAGCCTCCCGTCAAGGCCATCCAGCGTACTCTTTAACGTTGGGTAGCTTTGCGAATGAGCGGCGTTTTTTTTTGCACTTAATGGGCTAAATGGCCAGGTCACAAGGATCCTGAAGACTCAGAGAAGGTTGGGAGAGGGGACCCACTGAAACAGCTTTTGAGAGACATATGGTAACCTCCCATCAAGGCCATCCAGCGTACTCTCTAACGTTGGGTAGCTTTGCCAATGAGCGGCGCTTTTTTGCACACAATGGGCTAAATGGCCAGGTCACGAGGACGCCGAAGACTCAGAGAAGGTTGGGAGAGGGGACCCACTTAAACAGCTTTTGGGAGACAGATGGTAGCCTCCCGTCAAGGCCATCCAGCGTACTCTTTAACGTTGGGTAGCTTTGCCAATGAGCGGCGCTTTTTTGCACACAATGGGCTAAATGGTCAGGTCACAAGGACACCGAAGACTCAGAGAAGGTTGGGAGAGGGGAGCCACTTAAACAGCTTTTGGGAGACAGATCGTAGCCTCCCGTCAAGGTCATCCAGCGTACTCTTTAACGTTGGGTAGCTTTGCCAATGAGCGGCGCTTTTTTTTGCACACAATGGGCTAAATGGCCATGTCACAAGGACCCCGAAGACTCAGGGAAGGTTGGGGAAGGGGACCCACTGGAACAGCTTTTGGGAGACAGATGATTTTCTGCCGTTAAGACCAATCAGAGTGTTCTTTAAAGAGCACAAGGTATGGCTTTCCCACACACGGGCCACGGCCTAATGCCTCATCCGACGGACGGCGGTTTTTTCAAGCCCATCGGTGTCCTCTGCTGACCGTGGACTTTTGCGGAGATTAATCAAAACTCTGACCCAGCTGGGACTCGAACCTGGGAACTGCAGATTACGAGCCTCGCGCGCTACCGACTGAGCCACCCCCACCCCGGATTGTCTGTAAAGATTGCGGCTAGAATTTATGTAGAACATTAGGGATTGGGTTGTACGTATAAAGTCTTTGATTGAATTGACTCTAAGGAATTCATGAATTAATGTTGGGTTGTATTACCCCTGAGCTGTACATTTTTTGCACACAATACGATAAATGGCTTGAAATAATGAGTTAAAAATTGGTTGTCCTGACTGGGATTCGAACCCAAGTCTCCCTGAGTTGGGTTCGGTTGTTTTACCTCTGAGCAGCACTTTTTTGCACACCATGGGCTAAATGGCCAGGTCATATGGACGCCGAAGGCTCAGAGAAGGTTGGGGGAGGGGACCTACTGGAACAGCTGTTGGGATACAGATGGTAGCCTCCCGTCAAGATCACCCAGCGTGTTCTTTAACGTTGGGTTGTTTTACCTCTGAGTGGCACTTTTTTGCACACCATGGGCTAAATGGCCAGGTAACATGGACCCCGAAGGCTCAGAGAAGGTTAGTGGAGGGGACTCACTGGAACAGCTGTTGAGAGACAGATGGTAGCCTCCCGTCAAGGCCATCCAGCGTATTCTTTAATGTGCACAGGGAATGGGTCTCCCGCACACGGGGCCACGGCTTAACGTCCCATACGATGGACGGCGGCCTTTCCAAGCCCATCGGTGTCCCCTATACTGACGGTAGGCAGGGTGGGGAATTTTGCGGAGATAAATCTCAACGCTGACACAGCTGGGACTCGAACATGGGAACTGCAGATTACGAGCCAGGCGCGCTACCGACTGAGCCACTCCCGCCACAAGTCTCGCTGAAGCATGGCAAATTACTGAGAGATTAATTGAAGTGCTGGTCTGTTCTTCGGTGGTCTAGTGGTTAAGACGCCCGGCATGCTTCTGGTAGACCTGGGTTTGAATCCCAGTTCAAAAAGCCAATTTTTAAATTCATTATTTCAAGTGCTCTTTGTCTACAGGACTTTTCCTGTGATAATGCATTACTGAAAAGGACAAATGTTTCTTCCATTATGGTAGTTTCAACGCCTCCTATAGTAGAAGGCCAGGGGATCAAATTATGACGTCAGCATAGACAGTCCTAACTTCTAGACTAGGGGTTCTCAACGTGGGATACGGGGTAAAATTTTTTGGGGTACGCCGTGAGAGCTCAAAAGTCGCTAGATACTTGTTATATATATATATGTTTTATTTTATTTCCATTGTTATACTATAACTATAGTTCTATTTATCTATACAAGGGGTACGCCAGATACATACATATTTTGAGGGGGTACGTGAAGCATAAAAGGTTGAGAACTACTTATATATATATATGTTTTATTTTATTCCGATTGTTATACTATAACTATAGTTTTATTTATCTATATAAGGTGTACGCCAGTTACATACACATTTCCAGGGGGTACGTGAAGCATAAAAGGTTGAGAACCACTGATATATATGTTTTATTTTATTCCAATTGTTATACTATAACTATAGTTTTATCTATCTATACAAGGTGTACGCCAGTTACATACACATTTCCAGGGGGTACGTGAAGCACAAAAGGTTGAGAACCACTGATATTTTTATTTTATTTTATTCCCATTGTTATATTATAACTATAGTTTTATCTACCTATACAAGGGGTACGCCAGTTATATACACATTTCCAAGGGGTACGTGAAGCATAAAAGTTTGAGAACCACTGATATATATATATGTTTTATTCCAATTGTTATACTATAACTATAGTTTTATCTATCTATACAAGGGGTACGCCAGTTACATACACATTTCCAGGAGGTACGTGAAGCATAAAAGTTTGAGAACCACTGATATATATGTTTTATTTTATTCCCATTGTTATACTATAACTATAGTTTTATCTATCTATGCAAGAGGTACGCCAGTTACATATACATTTCCAAGGGGTACGTGAAGCATAAAAGGTTGAGAACCACTGATATATATATGTTCTATTTCCATTGTTATACTATAACTATAGTTTTATCTATCTATACAAGGGGTACGCTAGTTACATACACATTTCCAGGAGGTACGTGAAGCATAAAAGGTTGAGAACCACTGATATATATGTTTTATTTTATTCCCATTGTTATACTATAACTATAGTTTGATCTATCTATACAAGGGGTACGCCAGTTATATACACATTTCCAGGGGGTAGGTGAAGCATAAAAGGTTGAGAACCACTGATATATATGTTTTATTTTATTCCCATTGTTATACTATAACTATAGTTTGATCTATCTATACAAGGGGTACGCCAGTTATATACACATTTCCAGGGGGTAGGTGAAGCATAAAAGGTTGAGAACCACTGCAATAGAGAGTTCTTATATCTTTTTTTCTAATATTTTTACTGGTCACTTTTATGATAATCTTTTTACTAATGTTTATTTATAAATATATTTTATTTAGTAATAAAATTATTTTTATTTATTATCAAATATCATAATACTAATTAACACAACTAATTTTTCTCCTAAACGAAATATATTGATAGATAAACATTAGTATAAAGATTATCAGAAGAATCCACCAGTAAAAATATTAGAACTAAAAATATGAGTGTTGTCTACATGGTAGGACTTCTTTGCTGACGTCATAAATATTTCCGCTGGCCTTCCGTTGTAGGAGGTGTTGGTAGGGAAACTACCACTGTTGTTTGATTCTCTCGTTAACGAGGCAGTTCAAATTCCATGGTTTTGGTTTAAAATGTCATACCTTATTGGGGGCGGGGCGGGGGTGGCTCAGTCGGTAGTGCGCCAGGCTCGTAATCTGTAGTTCCCAGGTTCGAATCCCAGCTGGGTCAGCATTGAAATTTATCTCCGCAAAAATTCCCCGCCCTGCCCACGGTCAGTAGGGGACACCGATGGACTTGGAAATGCAGCCGTCCGTCGGATGGGATCTTAAGTCGTGGCCCCGTGTGCGTAAGAGACATACCCTGTGTACGTTAAATAACACGCTGGATGGCCTTGACGGGAGGCTACCATCTGTCTCCCAACAGCTGTTCCAGTGGGTCCCCTCCCCCAACCTTCTCTGAGCCTTCGGGGTCCATGTGACCTGGCCATTTAGCCCATGGTGTGCAAAAAATTGCCTCTCAGAGGTAAAACAACCCAACGTTAAAGAACACGCTGGATGGCCTTGACGGGAGGCTACCATCTGTCTCGAAACAGCTGTTCCAGTGGGTCCCCTCCCCCAACCTTCTCTGAGCCTTCGGGGTCCATGTGATCTGGCCATTTAGCCCATGGTGTGCAAAAAAGTGCCGCTCAGAGGTAAAACAACCCAACGTTAAAGAACACGCTGGATGGCCTTGAAGGGAGGCTCCCATCTGTCTCCCAACAGCTGTTCCAGTGGGTCCCCTCTCCCAACCTTCTCTGAGACTTCGGGGTCCGTGTGACCTGGCCATTTAGCCCATGGTGTGCAAAAAAGTGCCGCTCAGAGGTAAAACAACCCAACGTTAAAGAACACGCTGGATGGCCTTGACAGGAGTCTACCATCTGTCTCCCAACAGCTGTTCCAGTGGGTCCCCTCTCCCAACCTTCTCTGAGCCTTCGAGGTCCATGTGACCTGGCCATTTAGCCCATGGTGTGCAAAAAAGTGCCGCTCAGACGTAAAACAACCCAACCCAACAACCCATACCTTATTGGAAGAATTTTATGTTCTAACACTACCTAATGGTTTCGTAGTGTTAGATTGATTTATATTTTGGCAATGATAGATTTATATTTTCCAATATACATTATTCAGAAGAAAAGGCATTTGAATATATAAGCGTTATTATAATGCTAATATATATATAAAATTAATTTTTTCTGAATAATATATATTTGCAAATGTGAAATTAGTGTAAAGATTAATCTTAAAGCTTACCAGTAGAAAAAAAAAACAGAAGGAAATTAAATTATAAATATTTCAATATTTTTTTTTACAGGTCCACTAATGATGACGTCATAACTCAGTGCGATGTCCTTCTGTTCTTGGTGGAGCACGTTTTTCAAAGCACAAATGACGAGATCACATCGTGTGAGAGAAAATTTCCCACTTATTGTTCTTTGCGATGAAGATTATATTTCCATTTTTCGAAATAAATGCTGAGAGCTTTCGCAATGGTTGAAGTCATGTTGCTGAGAGCAGCGCGCATCGAAATACAGAAATGTAAGTGATTTTCGAAATGTCATGTCCTAGTGTAGATTTCTCATCGAGGCGTACATGGGGCGGGGGTGGCTCAGTCGGTAGCGCGCCAGGCTCGTAATCTGTAGTTTCCAGGTTCGAGTCCCATCTGGGTCAGCGTTGAGATTTATCTCCGCAAAATTCCCCGCCCATGGTCAGTAGGGGACACCGATGTGCTTGGAAAGGTCGCCGTCCGTCGGATAGGACGTTAAGCCGTGGCCTCGTGTGCGAGAGAGCCATACCCTGTGCACGTTAAAGAACACGCTGGATGGCCTTGACGGGAAGCTACCATCGGTCTTCTAACAGCTGTTCCAGTGGGTCCCCTCCCCCAACCTTCTCTTAGCCTTCGGAGTCCTTGTGACCTGGCCATTTAGCCCATGGTGTGCAAAAAAGTGCCGCTCAGAGGCAAAACAACCCAACGTTAAAGAACACGCTGGATGGCCTTGACGGGAGGCTACCATCTGTCTCCCAACTGCTGTTCCAGTGAGTCCCCTCCCCCAACCTTCTCTGAGCCTTCGGGGTCCATGTGACCTGGCCATTTAGCCCATGGTGTGCAAAAAAGTGCCGCTCAGAGGTAAAACAACCCAACCCGAGTCGTACATTTCGTTTATAAGAGCTTCCTCTGTCGTCATTGTACAACGAAGGTTAACAAGCGTACCTCGTGTCTCTCAGTGGAATGTTCCATTTCATCCTCGATTTCACGATGGCAACTGATTAATTAGTTAATGGAATTCATCCGGAAAGTTATTTGGTGTCTGTTTGCTGAAAGGAGATGCGTTAAGTCATGGTATGCAGGGAGCCGTATTTTTACTGGTAGCTGTTTGTAGAAGTCGACCTGCAAGACAAATAAAGCAGATAGAAAATATGTAAATTGAAAAAATAAAAAATAAAAATGTATCTTCGATACATGTGCTTTAAAAATTAAAACAAAAGGAAAATATATTTATTTCTCTGGTGAAACTGTTTACTCAGTTCATATTAATTCCAGGGAAAAATAATAAGCCATTATTTTTTTAGGCAAAAGAATCTCTTTCGGCGCCAAAAACATTAACATTGCTAGATATAAAAATTTACCCAAAAATTTATAACAAGATTGGGTTGATTTTTTCCTCTGAGCAGCATTTTTTGCATACAATGGGCTAAATGGCCAGGTCACACGGACCCTGAGGACTCAGAGAATGTTGAGGGAGGAAACCCACTAGACTGCTATTAGGAAAGGGGTGGTAACTGCGGATAAGGCCATTCAGCGTGTTCTTTAATGTGCACAAGGCCATTCCGCTGAGTTGTGACGTCATGATTAGTGGATCTAAAAATATACAAATTCCTTTTATATTTATTTATGTTATTGGCTCTTCCACATCTTCTAGGGGAAATTTAGCTATCAGGGAGATGCACAATGGCTAATGGGTAAGTCTCCCATACAGGGGGTCACGACTTAACGTCCCATCCAATGGACGACGGTTTTTCCAAAACCATCGGTGTTCTCTTGTAAAAAAAAATGTAAATAGTATGTGATGGAATTTATGTAGTGTAATGGATTGGTCTATAAACATAAAGTCATTGATTGAATTGACTCTAAGGATTTCATGAGTTAATGTTGGTTTAGGGGGCGGGGGTGGCTCAGTCGGTAGCGCGCCAGGCTCGTAATCTGTAGTTCCCAGGTTCGAGTCCCAGCTGAGTCAGCGTTGAGATTAATCTCCGCAAAAATTCCCCGCCCTGCCCACGGTCAGTAGGGGACACCGATGGGCTTGGAAAGACCGCCGTCCGTCGGATGGGACGTTAAGACGTGGCCCCGTGTGCGGGAGAGCCATACCCTGTGCAAGTTAAAGAACACGCTGGATGGCCTTGACGGGAGGCTACCATCTGTCTCCCAACAGCTGTTCCAGTGGGTCCCCTCCACCAACCTTCTCTGAGCCTTCGGGGTTCATGTGACCTGGCCATTTAGCCCATGGTGTGCAAAAAAGTGCCGCTCAGAGGTAAAACAACCCAACGTTAAAGACCACGCTGGATGGCCTTGACGGGAGGCTACCATCTGTCTCCCAACAGCTGTTGCAGTGGGTCCCCTACCCCAACCTTCTCTGAGACTTCGGGGTCCATGTGACCTGGCCATTTAGCCCATGGTGTGCAAAAAAGTGCCACTCAGAGGTAAAACAACCCAACGTTAAAGACCACGCTGGATGGCCTTGACGGGAGGCTACCATCTGTCTCCCAATAGCTGTTCCAATGGGTCCCCTCCCCCAACCTTCTCTGAGCCTTCGGGGTCAATGTGACCTGGCCATTTATCCCATGGTATGCAAAAAAGTGCCGCTCAGAGGTAAAACAACCCAAACCATGTTGGTTTAGGGTTGATTTACCTCTGAGATGCACTTTTTTGCGCACTAAGCTCTAAATGGGCAGGTCGCGTGGACCTCGAGGGGACCCAATGGACAGCTGTTGGAAGACAGATGGTAGCCACCCGTAAAGGCCATCCAGCGTGTTCTCTAACGTTCACGTAGTATAACTCTTCAGCACACGGAGCCACGGCTTAACTTCCCATCCGATGGACTGCAGCGTTTCCAAGCCCATCGGTGTCCCCTATTGACTGAGGGCAGGACGGGGAGTTTTGCAGAGATAAATCTCAACGTTGGCAGAGGTGGGACTCGAACCTGGAATAGGAATTTTTGGCTAAGGCGGGCTCGAGATCAATAACTTCGTGCAGGCTTGATAAATTGATCCCGAAGTCATATATATGTACTTGTCAGGGGCGGGGGTGGCTCAGTCGGTATCGCGCCAGGCTCGTAATCTGTAGTTCCCAGGTTCGAGTCCCAGCTGGGTCAGCGTTGAGATTTATCTCCGCAAAATTCTCCGCCCTGCCAACGGTCAGTAGGGGACACCGATGGGCTTGGAAAGGCCGCCGTCCGTCGGATGGGACGTTAAGCCGTGGCCCCGTGTGCGGAGAGCCATAACGTGTGCACGTTAAAGAACACGCTGGATGTCCTTGACGGGAGGTTACCATCTGTCTGCCAACAGCTGTTCCAGTGGGTCCGCTCCCCCAACCTTCTCTGAGCCTTCGGGGTCCATGTGACCTGGCCATTTAACCCATGGTGTGCAAAAAGTGCCGCTCAGAGGTAAAACAACCCAACTCTACTTGGCGTCATAATATCCTCGCCATTTGATGCCGAATGTGTTGGATTTCGTGCATTAAAACCGACCTTGTGAAGTCCATTTCTGATTATTTAGTTGTCTGGCTGCCAAATTCCTGTTTCTTTCGTCAAATACACCCAAATTGTGGCCCTATTGATATGTGGTAATTATGTGCCTCGCCGTGGGGTTTTTTTGCTTAACATCTCATGTCTCTTGAGACCGGTTTCAGTCTAGAGCATATATTTGAAGAGATATTGAGGCATGACGCTACACTATCTGATATTCTAACCTCTTTTGGAACTGCCAATGGCTCTTCGTGTGGTTTAACCCTTCCAGTATTGATCCTGAAAAACTGGTTTACATCCAGAGGCCAAATTTAACTTTAGAACTTTTTTTGCCAAATAATTAGTGAAAGGAATTATGGCATGTTATATGCCAAATTAATCAACATTTAATTCTGGATTTTCTGAAAATAAAATATTTAACCAAAAACACTGTAAAAATTGTTATTAAAATTAATATTTTACTACATTGATTCCTGTTAAAATGGATTTAACTACCAATAGATATTTTAATCACCTTTACCAGTAGAAACTTTAATTATTTTTAAAGTGAACTTTACGTACCAATAGATATTTTAATTAAATTTAAAGTGAATTTTAGCTTCCGGTAAATATTTTGCTTCTGGTAATATTTTTGTTAAATGTTCCATTTTAATAGGACTTTTTTAGAGTCATGTAATAAAAAAAGCATCTGGCAACACATAAAAATTTATTTAAAAAAGCTGATAGACAGAAATGATTATAATGCACATGAATAGAAAGGCTATTTATTTCTAAATAACAAAAAAAATTTCTTGTTTAAAGTAAATATTTCTTCCATTTTGAATTTTTTTTCTCCATACTATACTTTGAAAAAAAGTCCAGGCTTATTGCAGTCCAATAAACAAGTCACATTTAGAATATTTTTAATAAATAACTAATCAACAGAAATAGTTTATGTTACATACCAATTTAAAAAGAATTTAATTCTGAATTTTATTGAAGTAAAAAATTTGATCAGTGTAGTAACATATTAATTTTAATAACAATTTTTACAGTGATATACCAAAAAAGTACATATTTCATAATTACTTCCAAAATCTTCCATTTTTAAAAAGTAGCAGTTCTTTGTTAATTTTCAGGAGATTTTAAAAACTTGGAGGAAAAATTTGTTGATAATGGTTCAAATCAAACTTCTGATCTTAAATTAGGGGATTGCTTCAGCACAGAGTAATGTTAACAAACAAATTGGCAATACCTTATATAACTTCTAAGAAATGGATAACAGATGGCTTTAACAAATTAGTTATATCATAGTTTAATAAAATATGCATCAAATAAAAAAAAAGAAAATATTATTTATCAAGCTTAAATTACATATATTTTTTATAAGATATCTATTAAAAAAATTAAAATTGCAAATTTTGTGTTTTTTTAAATCGTTTCCTTTTATTTTACTAAAAATGGATATATACAGTCTGGATACTGGAAGGGTTAACAGGCAAAATGATTTCACCTATGAATTTCCTTTAAGAATTATTTATGAAATTTCTAATAAAAAATAATGAGCAAAATATTTACCGGAAGCTGAAATTCACTTTAAATTTAATTAAGATATGTATTGGTACCTAAAGTTCACTTTAAGAATAATTAAAGTTTCTACTGGTAAAGGTGATTCAAATTGAATTCTATTGGTAGCTGAATTTCACTTTGAAGATAATTAGAATTTATATTAGTAGCTAAATTTCACTTTGAAGATAATTAAAATTTCTGTTGGTAAAAAAAAAACGTTAAAGATAATTAAAATTTCTACTGGTACCTAAAGTTCACTCTAAATATAATTCTAGACAATAATATTTATTTCCAACTTTTAAGTTACCTTTACATGTAAAAATTTATATGTGAATTATATACTTTTTATTTTATAAGTTTAGTTTACAAAACGTTGGGTGTTTCTTATAAAATTATTTTACGTATTTTACAAACTTCTTCAAATATTGTTTCTTAATGAGGTTTATAACTTCCAAAAATCTTTGCGTTTTCAAGGAAATTTAAACAACATGGTAAAAAATGACAATAGTATAAAAGAACCCACTCACACACCCACACAAACACCAGTTTTCTTGTGAGAAAGAGGACAGCGATGGGTTGAAAACAGTTCTGTCGGATGTGACGTTAAGCCATGATATAGTATGCAGTGGAGCCATATTTTGAACACATTAAGCAACACGCTCGATGGTCTTGACAGTTGGTTTCCATCCGTCTCCTAACAGCTGTTCAGTGGGTACTTTCAAAGCCACTTTGATATATCATGCCTGGACAGCCGTTGAGCAAATGGAAGGAAATCAATAATGCATAAAAAATTTAACTGATTTTATTTATTAACTTTTAATATAATTAATAAACAACTTTAATATAAAACTATTTATTATAAATCCCATAAAAGAAAATATTTTACTCCTTATATTTATATTAAAATATTTAAGATAATTTTTAAACAATTATCAAGTGTTTAAAATTAAATAACTACCAGTAGAATTTTCTGATATTATAATATGTTAAAAACTGCTATGAAAATATATATTTCAAAATTGGTTTTTCAGTTATTGCATTTTCATGTCTGGTGTATCAAGGTAGCTTTATACTTTCCCATGAACCAATTCTGAGCCCTTGGGACCTTTATGACCTGGCTATTTATGCCATTGTATGTACAAAGTGTCGCTTAGAGGCAAAACTATTCAGCCAGCGTGTAAAAAAGTTATTATTCTCAGCCTAGTGACATAATCACTTATGCCATCGTCAATGAAATCAATAACCAATTACTCTAACTCCAGTGTTGATTCTTGAAGTAAAACGAAAAACAAACATGTTTTAAGATATTAACCTTCAGGCTACAGGTCATTCATCGAGACTTGCTCCTCATTAAAACAGGACAGGGACACTTTAACAGACTTTGTTTACTGTGTACATGTATCCCTTAAATTGTTGCTAAAGTAAAGAAACATGTAAATGAATATAGTGTGCTTTCCTTTTCATGCACGGCTTTTGGATTCCTTTTGTTGAGCTCTTTATAATTTCCGCAATACACCATGTATTATGATTTACAATATTAGAAAAAATCTATGGTATAGTGTAGAGAAAGGATCTGGATTTGGGTTGTTTTACCTCTGAGCGGCACTTTTTTGCACACCATGGGCTAAATGGCCAGGTCACATGGACCCCGAAGGCTCAGAGAAGGTTGGGGGAGGGGACCCACTGGAACAGCTGTTGGGAGACAGATGGTAGCCTCCCGTCAAGGCCATCCAACGTGTTCTTTAACGTGCACAGGGTATGGCTCTCCCGCACACGGGGCCACGGCTTAATGTCCCATCCGACGGACGGCGGCCTTTCCAAGCCCATCGGTGTCCCCCATTGACCGTGGGCAGGGCGGGGAGTTTTGCGGAGATAAATCTCATCGCTGACCCAGCTGGGACTCGAAACTGGGAACTACAGATTACGAGCCTGGCGCGCTACCGACTGAGCCACCCCCGCCCCCACGGCTTTTGGGTTCCTTTTGTTGAGCTCTTTATAATTTCCATAATACACCATGTCTTATGATTTACAATATTAGAAAAAATCTATGGTACAGTGTAGATAAAGGATCTGGATATTTCTGCGTAACAAGTGCCTGAACCAACACCATCTACAAGAGAGGGCCATTCCACGAGTTATGATGTCACTGTTGGTGAAGCTAAAAAAAACTATACAAACTTCTTATATATTTATTTCTGATATCTATACTGGTAAGTTTTAAAATTAATATTTATGGTAATTTATATTCACAAATATAATACATTATTTCGAAAAAAAAATTTGAATCTATAAGCGTTATCATAATGCTAATATATACGAAAATTTCTTTTCATAAATAATGTATATTTATAAATATAAATTAGTATAAATATTAATTAAAAACTTACCAGTAGAAAAACAGAAATAAGCATATAAGAAATTTGTGTATTTTTAGGCCCACTAATGGTAACGTCATAACTCAGTGGAATGGCCTCTTTAAGGCGGTGTTGCTCCTTCCCTATGGCATTAAAATATGTTTAAAATCAATAATAAAGTAAAATAGTTTTACATTAATCAATAATAGTAAAATTAAATTAAAGTTTTATGTTAAATCAATAATAGTAAATTGTTTTATTGAGAGTTCGGGAAATGTTTATTTTAATAAAAGTTTCATAAGCTATATTTTAAATAAAAGTTTTTGTAGCGGTAGTTTATTTAACATTTGATTTTATAATTTCAGAAATTTTAATATCATTTATAAATGTGCAATTGAATTCATTGAATTATTGTGTATTATTGTACCCAACTGATTTGGTATCAACGATTATGGAAAAATTTTTTATTTTGAACCATTAGAATAATACAAAATTTCTCATATCTATTCTCTCATTTTCAGAATTTCATTTCTAAAATCATCTGAAGAAAATCAAGTAAAAACTGCTTAAAGGTCAGTTTTCAAAGTACATTAAAACATTTCAATTTAATTCACTTTGTAGTGAATTTGTTTTCAAAATTACAGTAAATATCGATTATATACTACTAGAAATCAATCTATATTATTTTACTATATACTATATTGCAACCTATATATAATACTCTCAATACTATACTACTGGAACTTAATACTAATACTATACTACTTAACATTAATACTAATACTATACTACTGGAACTTAATCGGAGCCTACGGTTCCCTCTTGGTTTCTAGACCTTTATTTGACCTTTCCAGACTCCACTCTGACCTCTATTTGACCTTTCTAGACTGTACTCTGACCTCTATTTGACCTTTCTAGACTGTAGTCTGACCTCTATTTGACCTTTCTAGACTCCATTCTGACCTCTATTTGACCTTTCTACACTGTACTCTGACCTCTATTTGACCTTTCTAGACTCCATTCTGACCTCTATTTGACCTTTCTAGACTGTACTCTGACCTCTATTTGACCTTTCTAGACTCTACTCTAACCGTTATTTGACCTTTCTAAACTCCACTTTGACCCGTATTTGACCTCGAATGCAACACAGGATCTGAAAAGGCCTCTTATTTCTGAATTGTACTGCCCGAAATTGCCCTCTTCACGAATTTTTAGTTTCAAAAAGGTAAAAAGGTCAAACTCGACATACTCGATATTTTTTACCTCGAAAGACCCATTACCTACAAAATTTTGACATACTGTCTGAGATCTACAACTCAAAATACCCCTAAGCACCATTTTTTCAACCCTCTAACACTGGTAGATTGATATTTGACCTTTGACCTCAAAGGTCCCATTGCATCCAAAATTTCACAAAATTTCCGAGATCTACGATTCAAAATATTCCCAGGAACCAATAGGTAGCCCTCTAGCATAGCTAGGTCTAAATTTGACCATTTACCTCAAAGGATACCCGAGATCCGAAATTTCGTAACATTTTCGAGAAAATTGTTTCACCCGAAACACCCCCAGACACTAATTTCACTTTCAGGTTTCTAGCCCTCGTAGATCAAGTATTGACCTCTATGTGACCTCTATTTCACCACGAAGGACAAATCGAGGTCAAATTTCGGATTTATCCAATACCTCATACAACAGTAGGCCGATGGACCAAGTATGACGTCTATATTAAGTACTCCTGTAATCTACAATTTTTTACATATCTATTTCTATTATTATTACTGGTGTACTTCTGTACTATGATCTATATAAATGTTTATTTATAAATACACATGTTTAGAAGGAAAATTATTCGTATGTATTACCATTATGATAATTTCTAATAAATACGAATAAATTTCCTTCTAAATAAGGTATCTTTATAAATAAATATTATTATTCATAGTGGTACACCAGTAATAAAATTAGAATTGAATATCTAAGAATTTTTCTAGACAGGACTACCAATCAAAGAAGGTCTAAGGAGAAGAACGCTAGCTTCGCACAAACGTAAGTGGCGCCGTTCTGCGGAATTTTACCGAAGCTGAACGTGGCAAATTGATGTGCAGGCACAAAAACAACTGTAAGGGGCGATCTGCGCATGCGCAGTGCAATCATTTTAGTCCAATGCAGCTATGGTTTGTCTTACTATTGGTATGTATATTGCGATTTAACCAGTGTTTCCAAATGTCTAACAGCCATGGCTGTTTGGTACAGTGGTAGCTGACCCTAAAGTTATTCAATGAGTGTTTTATCTCGTTCAGGAATACATTTTACGATACCTGGAAAAACCGTTGTATGTTTATTTTGAGTAAATTTGCAGAATTTTTAAAATTAATATGTAAATTAATACATTTAATCATCTTGCGAACATGTAAGTCAATGTATGTTGCAGTTTTGTATTCTCTGGAGCATATCGATGTATATAGGTGTCTGCAGTTTGTTCTAATAGTAAATTTTTTTATGGTTGATACGAGAAGTGCCTGCTGCCATCTATTGACAATTTATCCAAATAAGAAACTCGATATGACTTTTATTGAAAATATCTAAAATTCTATAAAATATAATTAAACAAAACATGTTATCTCGCATAAAGCCATAAATTTCAATTTATTATAATATATCAAATATTGTAGAATGTTCAAAATATTAAAATTCTTTTCTTGAGCACAGCTACTACCTGTTTTACAAAATGGGATTTTATTAAAGAAAGTAATTTTAACTAATCCTTGTAAAAAGAAAATTATGATGGTAAAATTTCAGAAGTGGACACTTTAAACAGAGCTAAAGTGAATGTAAAATTAGTGACGTGGTGTAAGCCATTGAAAACCTTGCTGGACGGTGGAAAAATAACGCAAGGAACTGGCTCCTCTCCATGGCTAGGTGGCTTCACTGCAATGCACGAATTTGCCATATTTAGAGGGAGCTGCAATCGAAAAGTTTACATTAAGCCTATGGAAGCTAGCTCTCTTCTACCTTAGACACTCCTTGTACCAATGAAGACGTCATAACTTGATCCATCGGTCTTCCGTTATAGGCGATGTTGATTTATACCGATATCTACGACCCGTATTACCCGCAAATACAAATTTTCACTACTCTACCATTTCTGCATCATAGTTAGATTTAGGGTTGGGTTGGGATGTTTTACCTCTGAGCGGCACTTTTTTGCACACCATGGGCTAAATGGCCAGGTCATATGGACCCCGAAGGCTCAGAGAAGGTTGGGGGAGGGGACCCACTGGAACAGCTGTTGGGAGACAGATGGTAGCTCCCCCGTCAAGGCCATCCAGCGTGTTCTTTAACGTGCACAGGGTATGGGCTCACAATGATGAATGGTTGTGACATGACCCCGAAGGATCAGAGCAGGTTGGGGGGAGGGGACCCACTGAATAGCTGTTAGGAGACAGATGGTATCCTGCAGTTGTTTGGTTTGGGATGTTTAATTTCTGAGCGGCAATTCTTTTGCACACAATGAACTAATTGGACAAGTCACAATGACCCTGAAGGATCAGAGCAAGTTGGGGGAGGGTTGGGTTGGGTTGTTTTACCTCTGAGCGGCACTTTTTTGCACACAATGGGGTAAATGTCAGGTCACATGGACCTCGAAGGCTCAGAGAAGGTTGGGGGAGGGGACCCACTGGATAGCTGTTAGGAGACAGATGGTAGCCTACAGTTATTTGGTTTTGGGATGTTTAATTTCTGAGCGGCACTTCTTTTGCACGCAATGAACTAATTGGACAAGTCACAATGACCTCGAGGACCCAGAACACGCTGGATGGCCTTGACGGGAGGCTACCATATGTCTCCCAACAGCTGTTCCAAATGGGTCCCCTCCCCCAACTTTCTCTGAGCCTTCGGGGTCCTTGTGACCTGGCCATTTAGCCCATGGTGTGCAAAAAAGTGCTGCTCAGATGTAAAACAACCCAACGTTAAAGAACACGCTGGATGGCATTGACGGAAGACTACCATCTGTCTCCCAACAGCTGTTCCAGTGGGTCCCCTCCCCAACCTTCTCTGAGCCTTCGGGGTCCATGTGACCTGGCCATTTAGCCCATGGTGTGCAAAAAATTGCCGCTCAGAGGTAAAACAACCCAACGTTAAAGAACACGCTGGATGGCTTTGACGGAAGACTACCATCTGTCTCCCAACAGCTGCTCCAGTGGGCCCCTTCCCCAACCTTCTCTGAGCCTTCCGAATCCATGTGACCTGGCCATTTAGCCCATGGTGTGCAAAAAAGTGCCGCTCAGAGGAAAAACAACCCAACCCTATAGTTGATTGAAGTGAAAATAATGAAATTGGGTTATGAATATTGTTTCACATCTCCTTTATACTTCCTCCATTAAACTGCATGATCAGAAAATGTGCCAGACGTCCTTAAGCTTTGACCTGTTTCCAAGTTAACGAAGAAGTAAACAAGTTCTTTCTCTGTCCCCTCTAATGAGACGAGAATTGGTTTGATTGACCTTCAGTCAAGGAAAACGTCGAGGCAGAGTTGATCTTTTTTTTTCTATTGAGGAAGTTCTCTCGTTTTGTAAAAGTTTCCACTTTTCAAGTTTCTGTCTGTTCGGCTATTTACGCTATTTGCTTGATGACAGTTCCTCGCTTACATTGTTGCAGTAGTTTTCGCAGACTGCTCCAAAGAATAATTCACTATAGAAACCACATTTCGGAGAATAATTCGTTATAGAAATTATGTTTCAGATAATAATTCACTATATAATTAACATTTCGGGGGGGGGATCACTATATAAATCCCCTTTTAGAGAATAATTCATTAGAGAAATCAACTTGCAGAGAATAATTCACTATAAAAATCATATTTCGGAGAACAATTCGTTATAGAAATTATGTTTCAGATAATAATTCACTATATAATTAAAATTTCGGGGGATTCACTATATAAATCCCCTTTTAGAGAATAATTCATTAGAAAAATCAACTTGCAGAGAATAATTCACTCTAAAAATCATATTTCGGAGAATAATTCGTTATAGAAATTATGTTTCAGATAATAATTCACTATATAATTAACATTTCGGGGGGATTCACTATATAAATCCCCTTTTAGAGAATAATTCATTAGAGAAATCAAATTGCAGAGAATAATTCACTATTAAAATCATATTTCGGAGAATAATTCGTTATAGAAATTATGTTTCAGATAATAATTCACTATATAATTAACATTTCGGGGAATAAGTCACTATATAAATCCCCATTTAGAGAATAACTCATTAGAGAAATCAACTTGCACAGAATAATTCACTATAAAAATCATATTTCGGAGAATAATTCGTTATAGAAATTATGTTTCAGATAATAATTCACTATATAATTAACATTTCGAGGAATAAGTCACTATATAAATCCCCTTTTAGAGAATAATTTATTAGAGAAATCAACTTGCAGAGAATAATTCACTTTAAAATTCATTATAGAAACCATATTTCGGAAAACAGTTCACTATAGAAATCACATTCCAGATAGTAATTCAATATAGAAAATACATTTAAGAGAATGATTGACTATAAAAGTGGGCGGGGGTGGCTCAGTTGGTAGCGCGTCAGGCTCGTAATCTACAGTTCCCAGGTTCTACTCCCAGCTCGGTCAGCGTTGAGATTTATCTCCTCAAAACTTCCCGCCCTGCCCACGGTCAGTAGCTGACACTGATAGGCTTGGAAAGGCCGCCGTCCGTCGGATGGGACGTTAAGCCGTGGCCCTTTGTGCGGGAGAGACGTACTCTTTGCACGTCAAAGAACAGGCTGGATGGCTTTGACGGGAGGCTACCATCTGTCTCCCAACAGCTGTTCCAGTGGGTCCCCTCCCCCAACCTTCTCTGAGTCTTCGGGGTCCTTGTGACCTGGCTATTTAGCCCATGGTGTGCAAAAAAGTGCCGCTCAGAGGTAAAACAACCCAACGTTAAAGAACATGCTGGATGGCCTTGGCGGGAGGCTACCATCTGTCTCCCAACAGCTGTTCCAGTGGGTCCCCTCCCCCAACCTTCTCTGAGCCTTCGGGGTCCATGTGACCTGGCCATTTAGCCCATGGTGTGCAAAAAAGTGCCGCTCAGAGGTAAAACAACCCAATGTTAAAGAACACGCTGGATGGCCTTGACGGGAGGCTGCCATCTGTCTCCCAACAGCTTGTTCCAGTGGGTCCCCTCCCCCAACCTTCTCTGAGCCTTCGGGGTCCATGTGACCTGGCCATTTAGCCCATGGTGTGCAAAAAAGTGCCGCTCAGAGGTAAAACAACCCAACAACCCAAAATCCCATGTTCTGCTCAACTCCTCCCGCTACAATGCCGAAAGAGAAGCTTTATTCCGGGAGCTTCATGCTATCGGAACCACCACTATTCTATCATCTTCCGACTTTGCAATCACTACAATGTGAAGCTCCTTCTGCAAGGTCTAATGTTTCTTTTTTTTTCTTTCTCCTGATTAGTACTCTTATTAGCCTCGAGAGATAGCTGAGAGGCAATTTTTTCTGCATCCGCTATCTCGCCCTTCTGTTGTGTCTATTGTAGGGAGACCCTTATTGGATGCTAATTTCACCATGAATTTACAACATCTTGAACCTAATTTTGTTATTATTACTGGTGGACTATTTTGCGAATCTGCTTGCTAACGTTTATGAGAAAATGTATTTTATTCAGAAAGAAAATTATTCGTATTTATTATAGAATATCATAATGCAAATTAATTCGAATAATTTTTTCCTAAATAAAATATATTTATAGATAAACATTAGTATAAAGATTAGCACAAGAGTCCATCAGTAATGATACCACAGTCAAAAATATAAGAAATGTCAGGACTATTTAAGCTGACGGCATAAATTTCTCCACTGGCCTTCTGTTATAGGTGTGCGTTGATACACCAAGCCTAGACACTGCAGTAACTGAAATGCTAATTTTTAAGCATATAACTTCTTAATTATATTTTTATCTCTACAAATTGTGCTGGTAGTTAATCATTTTCAAAAACTTTTAAATTAATCATAATATTCTTAAATATTTTAATAAAGTCATAATAAATAAACTCTTTTGTTTTATATGATTTAGAAATAAATGTTTTTAGTTCATATTTTGGCAAAATAGTCATTTAAATTTTTATGCGTAATTAATATCTCTCTTTTCTTCGTTCCTTTTGATCAATGATTGCCCATGCCTGAAGTATCAAGACTTGGATAGTTGTTGAGCAAATGTGAGAAATTAAATATATATTTTTTAATTTATTCTGTTGAAAATTAACCTGAATTTCTGTTTATTTTTAAATATCATAAAATAACACAATTTATTCATTACTTCTGTATTAAAACATTTGTGAATATTTCAAAATTAGTAGCTACCAGCAGAATTTTAAGAAACAAATTTTAACGTAGTTGCATGTTAGAAAGAATTTCAACCAGTGTTTTCACGTTCGTTCGCTGTGATTAGGGTCTGGTTTCGAGTTTAGGGTAATGACATAATCCCTTAGGAAAGAATTGTTCAGGCGAAATATGTCATAAAAATCAATGTTCTCACATTGGGGACATAAAATGAACATTGACTCTAAGTCCTATCAAGCAAACTGGAAAAAACAAAATTCTACTCTTACTCCCACTGTCCAGGTGTGGTATGAAATGGGATATTTTGACATGGCCGCCTTCTTGACCTTACGTCCGACCTTGCTAACCATGCAGGTGGGCTCAGTCAGTAGCTCACCAGGCTCGTAATCTGCAGTTCTCATGTTCGGATCCCACTTGGGACAGCGTTGAATTTAGCCCATTTGTATTAGCCCCATATTATAACTTAGTCCATTTGTATTAGCCCCATATTGTAATTTAGCCCATTTTTATTAGTTCCATATTGCAATTTAGTCCATTTTTATTAGTTCCATATTGTAATTTAGCCCATTTGTATTAGCCCCATATTGTAATTTAGCCCATTTGTATTACCTCCATATTGTAATTTAGCCAATTTTTATTACCTTCATATTGTAATTTAGCCCATTTTTATTAGCTTCATATTGTAATTTAGCCCATTTGTATTAGCCCCATATTGTAATTTATCCCATTTGTGTTAGTTCCATATTGTAATTTAACCCATTTGTATTAGCCCCATATTGTAATTTATCCCATTTGTGTTAGTTCCATATTGTAATTTAGCCCATTTTTATTAGCCCCATATTGTAATTTATCCCATTTGTATTAGCTCCATATTGTAATTTAACCCATTTGTATTCGCCCCATATTGTAATTTAGCCCATTGTGTGCAAAAAAAAGCGCAGCTGAGACGCAAAATAACCACCCAACTATACAGATTCGCTAAAGTTTCTTTGTCAGTTCAGGAGACCAGACTTTACTTTCTTTGTCAGTTCAGGAGACGAAAGAAAAGGATAACAATGCACCCTTATAGAAAACGTTTTAAGAAATATTTTTCCACTTTTCTCTTTACGTTAAACACATATCAGAAGTTATTAAGTTTTTAGTTTTGTTTATATTCATACAAAACGTGAAGTGTCGATTCCACTGTCGTTATCCACCACATAACAATATTCCGCACAATGCACTGTTAACGCCTTCTCTTTGGCAGATTATGTTTCGTCTTTTTCCTGTTTATCTGCTCTTTTGTCTTGACTCTCATCCATGACGTTGTTTTTCATCTCAGCTGAGAGCTCTTTCTCCTGCTCTTCCGGAAAAAGAGCATCAACACAAAATTTCTCCTTCTCAACATCGTCATTACTGGTTATGATGCAGCAAAATCTCACGCAGTGCCTGTTAACAACATAATATTCTTTAATTAATAACAATAAGAAAGTTTAAAAATACAAAGAAATAATGCCTTTAAATATTAGTAATATTTATTACCAGTAGAAAAATAGTTATTATGCTAAGTGGTCGCCTGAGACAGCGTAGGCCACTTTGATACATTAGGCCTGGACAGACTTCAGTAAAAGGAGGGAAAAAACGATGGATATAATTACTCATAAAATTATGCATAAAAATCAAATGACGTTATTTGTTTGAAATTTAAGTCAAAGCTATTTATTTTAAATAAATTAAAATAAAATAATTTATTTTTAAGATTTTATTAAAATAATTGTTAGTAACTTTTAAAACTAATTATCTTATTTTACGAAATTAATAACTTCCAGTCGAAATTTTAATAATTGAATTATAATATGAACTACTATTTCAAAAATAGGTATTTTGTTACTGCACTGTCTAGGGCTGTTGTATCGAGGTGGCCTTGGGACAGCCATTTCGACTATTATCAAATAGTTGTTACAACGTTAGTTGTATCTAATGATTTATTCATTTATAATCTTATTTTTTAATATTTTATTTTATTATTTTTTATATTATAGATATATGAGCTACGTAAAATAAAATAGTAACCATAATGGCACAGAGTAATAAACACAGAGACTAAACTCCCTCGAGTTTCGAAATTGCGCCAGGAACGGTTTGAAATGGAAGTAATCTTACAGGCAGTGATCCCTTCCAAAGCCATAGACGCATTATTCATGCAAATTAAAAAAATTGTAAAATAAAATAATTACAACGATATATAAAATAATATGAAGTAATTAAAAATTTTTTGATAAGTTTTAAAAAACCAAGAGCTACCTGTTGAATTTTAAAACATAAATTTACATTAAAGTTATGCTAAATACACTTGGAAGTTGGTAATCGATATCATGCTGCATTAAAGCGAAAATAACCCTCTATAATTCCTAAAAATTATAGGCAAAAGATGAAAAATAATATTCTAAACAGGATTTTGAGGCATTCCTCCTGAACAGATGGCTTCAGAAAAGAGCACTCTACCGTGTATCAGGTCCTTTGAGCAGTTTTCTGAGTCCAAGAGCAAGAAAAGCATGGTGTCATTTTCTTGTATTTCACAAAGGCTTTCGATACCAAGACTCAAAGGAATCACTGGAAGCTTAGCAATTTTAAGTTCCCTGCCTAACTTATTCATCTAATACTGCTATTTCACGAATAGAAAATTTAAGGTTCGAATTTGCAATGACTACTCGGACAGCTATCCCATTTTTGCTGGGGGTACCACAAAGTTCTGGCCTGGGTCCAACACCTTTCAATATAGTGTATGTTGCTGACATTCTAAAAATTCCTACATTTAAAACTGTCACCTTAAAGAACACGCTGGATGGCCTTGATGGGAAGCTACCATCAGTCTTCCAACAGTTATTCCAGTGGGAACCATCCCCCAACCTTCTCTGAACCATCGGAGTCCTTGTAACCTGGCCATTTAACCCATTGTGTGCAAAAAAGTACCGCTCAGAGTTAAAACAACCCAACGTTAAAAAACACGCTGTATGGCCTTGACGGGAGGCTATCATCTGTCACCCAACAGCTGCTCCAATGGGTCCCCTCTCCCAACCTTCTCTGAGCCTTCGGGGTCCTTGTGATCTGGCCATTTAACCCATGGTGTGCAAAAAAGTGCCGCTCAGAGGTAAAACATCCGAGTCCAGACTTAGCAACAATCCAAATCTGTTACGAATGACATACAGATAAAATATAGCAAAATATCTTCCTCATAATGCTGCGGGCAATAATTACCAAACAATGGCAAAATGCATTAAGACATCTGTAAAGAAATTCTGATGCATGGTCATTTTCTGGTATGCAATTATTGGCCAACGTCAGGTTTTCTACGTAGCCATTTGTATTATGACGCATTTGTTCAATGCGTAGCCGCGAGTGCGCTTGCAATTTGTACTTCTTAGAAGAGGTAGTGAAGTGAAGAAAATTATGCTGCTTGCAGGAAAATATTAACTGGGGAAGATTTAGAAAATCGAAAATATATTTTTTGACTGGTGATTCTTCATCTAATATCCTGTCTCTTTAAAATAAAGATAAATTTATTATTTTTTGTCGCATATAAGAAATAATTGTTGCAATTATCTACAGTACAAATCAGAATGCCGACTTCCCTCCCAACCACAAACTCTTCCCAAAAATGATAAAACAACAAAAGTATTTCGATTCGGTTATTTTAGTTGTAAGAGGCTTTTTTTTTAGCACAATGGAATAAATGGAAAGGTCATAAGCACGGTTGGCTTGTTTTACCTCTGAGCAACACTTTTTTCCCGCAATGGGCACAAGGACTACAAGGGGTCAGAGAAGGTTGGGGGAGGGATACACTGGATCCCTCCCCCAACGGATTTTTTTGCACATGTTAGGATTTTTGATCCAATGATTTTTGAAATCCATGATGGATTTTTTTGCACATGTTAGGAGACAGATCTCCTGTCAAGTCCATCCAGCGTGTTCTTTAAAATTGGGTTGTTTTACCTCTGAGCAGCACTTTTTCTGCACACCATGGGCTAAATAGCCAAGTCAAAAGGACCCCGAAAGCTCAGAGAAGGTTGGGGGAGGGGATCCACCGGACAACTGTTGAGAGACAGATGGTAGCCTCTAGTCAAGGTCATCCACTGCTATTTAGGGAGTCCCTTCCCACCAACCTTCTCTGAACCCTTGGAATTCTTGTGGCCTAGTCATTTAGTCCATTGTGTGCAAAAAAGAGCCTCTCAGATGTAAAACTACCCAACTCAATAGCAAAACCACACCTTTGCACATTAAATAACACGTTGGATGACCTTGATGTCTATCTGTCTTCTAGCAGTGAGTTTGATCGTGTCACAAATGGAAATCATACTTATGTCTTCATATTTAAATTTGTATAACATTACTACAGGTAGCTTTATATCTTATTAAATAATATAACAAATTATTAGCAATAATTAGCATCCAAATATTTTAATGTATAATATTGAAGTTTTTCTAATTTTGAATTATTATTGTAAACGTAAAATATTTGTTTTTACATTCCTTTATTAATTATATCCAGAACTACCAGGAATAATATTATAATAAAAAGTAAAAATCATTTCATACGGTATTATAAAGTTCCCGCCCCATGGCTTTAACCATCGATAGTGTCTTGGTTAACCTCAGTACCGTGAGTAGAGGGGAAAAAATGCACTTTTGACCCAAAATTCAAACTTGTATGTATTCCCCAAATTTCCTCAAGCAGTTCAAGAAACGGGTCACCGGGTCCTGAGGTGAAAAGGTTATACGTGTCTTATATCCCAAGTGAAAAAAAAAAGAGCATTTTCTATAACCATTCTAGAATCGCAATTCCTATAACACTGGGGCGGGGGTGGCTCAGTCGGTAGCGCGCCAGGCTCGTAATCTGTAGTTCCCAGGTTCAAGTTGCAGCTGGGTCAGCGTTGAGATTTATCTCCGCAACATTCCCCGCCCTGCCCACGGTCAGTAGGGGACACCGATGGGCTTGGAAAGGCCGCCGTCCGTCGGATGGGACGTTAAGCCGTGGCCCCGTGTGCGGGAGAGCCATACCCTGTGCACGTTAAAGAACACGCTGGATGGCCTTGACGGGAGGCTACCATCTGTCCCCCAACAGCTGTTCCAGTGGGTCCCCTCCCCCAACCTTCTCTGAGCCTTCGGGGTCCATGTGACCTGGCCATTTAGCCCATGGTGTGCAAAAAAGTGCCGCTCAGAGGTAAAACAACCCAACCCTATAATACTGAAATTAATGAAGAATTAATGAGTGGTAGACGCGCTTCCCTACTGAACTAAGGGACCTGGGTTCGAGCCCCGGGAAAGGCGTGAATGGATGTGTTGTTTTCCTGCTGAGGTTCTGTCATCCTCACAGGTCTCCTACTATGGCGTATAAACTGATAGGCTCCTGTCAGACCTCTGTGGCAAGCAGCTGCTTGAGGGGGTATTTCTGTTATTTTTATATAAGCTGCTTCCTGGCTGGAACATCCGTAAAGTTTGGGCCAGTGGAAAACTATTTAAAATTATAATCTGGATTTTATTCAGTAGGGTTGTGTTGCTTTACCTCTGAGCGGCACTTTTTTCACACAATGGGCTAAGTGGCCAGGTCACAAAGGCCCCGAAAACTTAGAGAAGGTTAGGGGAGGGAACCCACTGGAACAGCTGTTGGGTGACAGATGGTAGTCTCCCGTGAAGAACATCTAACGGGTTTTTTAACGTGCACAAGGTATGGCTCTCCCGCACAAAGGTGACTCAGACAAGCCTCGTGTCAGACGTGTAATCTGCAGTTCCCAGGTTCGAGTCTCGCCTGCCCAGCATTGAGAGATTTATCTCTTGAAAACTCCCATCCTGCACAGAGTCTATAGGGGACAACGATGGGCTTGGAAAGGCCGCCGTTCGTCGTATGGGACATTATGCCGTAGCCCCGTATGTGGAAGAGAAAGCCATACTCACTGCAAGTTAGAGAACAAACTGGAAGACCTTGATGGGAGCCTACCATTTTTTTCCCATCAACTGTCTGATGTCAGTATAGTCCAAGGTCAGTATAGGACACAAATGTGCTTGGAAAGGCCGCCGTCCGTCGTATTGGACGTTAAGACGTGTCTCCTTGTGTGGGAGAGCCATACCCTGTGCACGTTAAAGAACATGTTGGATGGTCTTGACGGGAGGCTACCATCTGTCTCCCAACAGCTGTCCGTTGGGTCCCCTCCCCCAACCACCTCTGAACCTTCAGAGTTCTTGTGACCTAGCCATTTAGCCCATTGTACAGTCGTTCAAAAAATATCCGAACACTATGTTTGATTACAAAATGCAGAAAAAATATCTGGCAACGATTTGTTTTTTAGAAATTAGTGATCTGGCAACCTTCTGTCACACTGAAGATTGTGAATGAGATATTGATTGTAGTAAAAAATTGTTGCTGAGTAATGCTGATAACTAATTGTATGTTTACAAGTATTTCTACGTTATATCACAAAATGGAGGAACTTTATTGATCTAGACAGTGTCATTTAAATATGAATTTTATTAAGCAAAAAAATCTAATACGAGTATTTTTCAATTATACATAACATAACTCAAGCAACTGCTTACGAAAATAATAAGTCAAATTTTATATTGGATATTTTACCTAATTAAGAAACGGTAGCTTTATTTTGAATATTTTTATAAAGAAACCAGCTAAAAGTAATGTTTATAATATAAAATTTCGAAAAATAAAAAAAGCTTAAGATACACCTGCTAATACTATCCAGATGGATGTGATATAATTTGGTGCTTATCAAATATTTTCTCTCTCTATATAATATTTATACGTATATGGAATGATACTCCTATATATCTCTCATTATCCTCTTTCAGAAATGTAACATCGAATACATTTTATTATTGGCACAATATGGGAATCCGCATTTAAATCTGTAACCTAGTGTGAATTCCAATTTTCCTGATGGTAATGTTTGGAATGGGTTTAGTATTGCAGACCGTGTCTCTCCCATTTCGTGAGAATGGAAACAGCTGTTTGCTTCCTTTCTTGTATATCGTTCGCTTTCGGTAAGATATGCGGGATGATAAAAAGGATTAAAGGATGCAACTTCCATCACAGTTATTTAGAAAGTTTTCCATTAACTTAGAAGTTTCTTTTCTCTAGAAGAAAAAACTCCAATAGATTATTAATAACAGTTAAAACAAGTTCTTGATTATCGACCTGAAGAAAATTATTTAAAATAACGATGGGTAGCTAATGGAATAGTATCAGATATGCAACAAAATAATATCACGCAAAACTTATATGTTACTACATAATTGAAATAAATATAATATATTTACTAGTAATATTTATTAGGTTAATGGTTGGAGCAAAACATAATTTTACAAAATAAATTCTAAAACTTTATTTCAAGTAGGTTTTTCATCTACTACAGGTTATAGAAAAATGACTTTCACCTGAAGAAGGCTAAATTTGAAACAAAAGACGCAGAAACCATGCGAAGATAAAAATTTAATATTCATTATTTCATCTTATAATTTTCTCACTAGATTAAGACGAAAATAAAAAGAATGAAATAATTAAATGAAAGTTAAATGAAATAATATTTGTCAGTTTTTTAACAACAAAAATTAATTTATTCAACAACAAAAAGACATATACATTTACTTTGCATTTGAATCATATAAAGTTTATTAGATCTTAACATAAATGAAGAAAAAGGCAAAATACTGAGCGGGTATTACACATCCGAGAAAGTAGTCGCGTATGAGTGCAACCTTCGTATACGTACACGAAGGTGGGGCGGGGGTGGCTCAGTCGGTAGCGCGCCAGGCCCGTAATCTGTACTTCCCAGGTTCGAGTCCCAGCTGGGTTAGCGTTGAGATTTATCTCCGCAAAATTCCTCGCCCTGCCCACGGTCAGTAGGGGACACCGATGGGCTTGGAAAGGTCGCCGTCCGTCGGATGGGACGTCAATCCGTGGTCCCGTGTTCGGGAGAGCCATACCATGTGTACGTTAAAGAACACATTGGATTGCCTTGACGGGAGGACCATCTGTCTCCCAACAGCTGTTCCAGTGGGTCCCCTCCCCCAGCTTTCTCTGAGCTTTTGGGGCCCTTGTGACCTGGCCGTGGTGTGCAAAAAAGTGCCGCTCAGAGGTAAAACAACCGAACCCAACCCTTGTGACCTGGCCACTTAGCCCATTATATGCAAAAAAGTGTCGCTGAGGGAGGATAAACAACCTAACCCTTGTCTGTCTATTTTTTCTACATCTCGTGCTTGACGATCAGAGTTAAGACCACCAAGCTCTATCTCATCGTAATTTAGTGCGTTATCAGGGTTTCTACCCCACAAAATAATGAATTGCAGAACGGATGGATTGTTTCACGAATCAAGGAAATGCAAACATGCATTTCACGTATGGAGCTGCGGACGGGAATGCGAGGGAGGCCCAAAGACTGTGCAATCCACGGTAGAAATGACGACGAGTGCGAAAACCAGCGTTTATAAGTGTTCACTGGAAAGCGCCCTCTAGCGCTTCACCGATTGTGTTCCGACCATGCATTGTATGACGAAAAGTGCTTGTTTCGGTGTGTTCTATCACCACTTAAAGTTTGACCCAAGAGTTTTGAATCACCCTGTATACAAAAGCTCCGTAGAACTAAAGTAAAAGTCACGTCATCGTGACCTTGAAGGATTGTCGTCGCACTAGTTACGCGAATGTGCCATATTGCTTTAAATCATTATATCAATACTTGAGCAACGCCGGTCAATTCTGCTATTTAGGGGGGCGGCGGGGGGCTCAGTCGGTAGCGTGCCAGGCTCGTAATCTGTAGTTCCCAGGTTCGAGTCCCAGCTGGGTCAGCATTGAGATTTATCTCCGCAAAATTCCCCGCCCTGCCCACGGTCAGTAGGGGACACCGATGGGCTTGGAAAGGCCGCCGTCCGTCGGATGGGACGTTAAGCCGTGGCCCCGTGTGCGGGAGAGCCATACCCTGTGCACGTTAAAGAACACGCTGGATGGCCTTGACGGGAGGCTACCATCTGTCTCCCAACAGCTGATCCAGTGGGTCCCCTCCCCCAACCTTCTCTGAGCCTTCCGGTTCTATGTGACCTGGCCATTTAGCCCATGGTGTGCAAAAAAGTGCCGCTCAGAGGTAAAACAACCCAACGTTAAAGACCACGCTGGATGGCCTTGACGGGAGGCTACCATCTGTCTCCCAACAGCTGTTGCAGTGGGTCCCCTACCCCAACCTTCTCTGAGACTTCGGGGTCCATGTGACCTGGCCATTTAGCCCATGGTGTGCAAAAAAGTGCCTCTCAGAGGTAAAACAATCCAATCCAATCTGCTATTTAGGATAGAGGACGAATTCGGGATTTTTTTGTTTACTTATTTATGCAATTTTTTTTCCTACTTCCAGTCAAAAGCGTAATGTAAGCAATGAGCTATTTTCCTTAACTTAGAAAATTTCGATGTAGCAATAACTCGCATTTAGAGAAGGAAAAATATTCAACTTACTAAATAATACTCGATTTTCAAGTTTTCTTTTGGCAGGAAATCGCTACCGCCAGGAATATAGTCTTTAGTACCTGACATAACGTAATGAGGATTCACTGAAGATATGATTTGTGTCATTGTCATATTCGACTTCATTTAGGTTAAAATTAGTCTACTTGGAACTAAATTTCGTCACTGAAATTTCGTTACAATGTTTTTCTTCCTTGGTCATAATGACGAACAAGGAAGACGAATCAACGAAAGAGAAAACTTTGCTTTTTACCTCTGAGCGGCACTTTTGTGCACACATTGTGCTAAAACGCCAGATCTAGGGGGAGGTGGTTAAGCGATTCATACCTCTCCCCCTTCAGAGTGCAAATAATGATAATAAGGACAAAATTATTAAACATATTTATCAGTAGTAAATAATCACAGGATAAGTCCTGTAGACATGAAACACATGTAATGATGAGCTGAAAAAAATTTGATTTTGCCATGAGTGGGATTCGAACCCACGTCTCCAGGAAACATGCCTGTTATGCTAACCACTACACCATCAATGGCTAACCTTTTCTAAGTATCCTCCGGATAAACTTTCCGGATTTTATTTATTTGATTCGCACTAGTGGCGCCATCTATCCAGGAAGTGGACAACTCTTTTGCCTCTTTAGAGATGGAATTAATATTTTTCACTCACGCTCAGGGCGTTAAATCAATAAATCAGTAGTAAATAATCACAGGATAAGTCCTGTAGACATGGAACACATGAAATAATGAGCTCAGCTCATCATTTCATGTGTTCCATGATGTCATCATTTCATGTGTTCCATGTGTTCCAATGATAACACGGCGACCTTCGTCTCACGTGACACGAAGGTTGCCAGATCACTAATTTTTAAAAAATCGTTGCGAGATATTTTTTTTCTGAATTCTGTAGTCAACCATAGCGTTCGGATACTTTTTTGAGCGAATATACTATTTTTGCCCTTAATGTGCTAAATGGCTAGGTCACAAGAACTCGCCGAAGGCTCAGAGAAGGTTGGAGGAAGGGGACCCACAGGACAGCTGTGGGAGACAGATGATAACCTCCCGTGAAGTCCATCCAGCGTGTTCTTTAATATAGGATTGTTTTACCTCTGATCTGCACATTTTTGCACACATGTGCTAAATGACTAGGTCACAATGACCCCGAAAGTCAGAGAAATTTAGGAGAAGGCGACCCCTGGACAGCTATTAAAAGATAGATAATAGTCTCCTGTCAAGGCGATATATCTTTATCTGTAACGTTCATAAAGTATGGGTCTCTCGCACACGGGGCCATGACTTAATGTCCAATCCGATAGACAAAGAATGTATAAGGAAAAGAGTTCAGCTTTGACAAAGCGTAAGTGGCGACCTCAAGTGGTGTTTCGATTCGTAAGTGCATTTGTTTAAGCTGGGAAGCAAACAATAAGGGGCAAAGGAATTATGCATCAAAAAATTTATGTTTTAAAAAAGGAAAAAAAAGTAACTGCACTTTGTATTTGAAAAAAATAATATCATGATTTTAATAAAGGTTTATTTTCTCCATTGGAATTATTTTTCGTTGAACCAACAATTATAAATTGAACGGAAAGAGAAAATTTGAAATTAGCCTGAAGTTAATTTATAAAATAAATTATTACAATTAGGAGCTTTCTTGGTTGCATAGAAACAGGAAACAGAATTGATATTAATATACTCTGCAAGGATATCAATGGGAAATTATTACATAGGAAAAGCGAAGAGAATGGAAGTTGACAGTAACAAAGCGTTCGTCCCCTGTAATGTTCGTTTCACCTCTACGCCAAATGCACGATACTCGATTTTACCTTAATCTCTATGGAAGCTTAACTTCTTCTCCCTCTACATTCTTTGCCGATAGATGACGGCCTCTCCAATCCCATCAATTATGCCTACTGACGTAAGACAAGAAAAAGATGAGTCATTGACAACGATAGGACGAATAACCGTCTTATATGTAAAACAACTTGTTTGTAAAGCTTTACTCATAAAAAGTTTTTTTATTTCTAAAACTTCTTTGATAAAAAATAAAGTGGTGATTTTTATTTCGAAAATTTTAGCAATTATTAAAATTTAATAAATATTTGCATTATTCAAAAAAACGAATACAGAAAGTATTACCAGTAATAAAAAGGATAATAAGTATCCCAATGTTCGAGTGTAATGATTTTTTATCTTATCGAAACCGCAAGCCATTAATTGATAGAGTGAATGATCTGCATTCAGTATTGCAGAATGCTATCGTGTCGTCAGCATCCAAGTGTGTAACCTTCATTATCTTTGGACGCTTTCAATTTCCAGCGAGAAAGGAAAGGACGTGAGGCTGACCAATTACCATAACGAGCTTCTGCACGTGCAGAGACACACGCACGAAAAGAGCAGCCCTGCTAAAAATCACGTGATGCCTGCAGAACGAGGCGAACAATGCAAATGAGTTTAGTTTTAAATTGCTGTAATAACCTGGAGCAACAGCGCTGCTACAGTTTCTGAAATATCTTTTAGTGATTGTGGGATTTGGAAGGAGCATTAGGAATTGGTATAGCGATGACTTAGTGGATCTAGAAATGAAAGAATTATTTTGATTGCTAGGCAAGAGGTGGGTAATAAAATTTTGTTTTATCTTTGAAACCACTTTTATAGATAATGCAGCATGTCAAGAATCAATATTGTGTCAATTATTTATTTGATGACGGTTTGGTCGCTCTCATTAGGGGCTACCGGTGCTCCACTAAGATTAAGGACTCACATCAATTTTCGATTATGTTCGTAGATCGTATAATCATATTCGATGTACCGGGTAATAATTTTATCCCTAACCATCTCCATCATAAAGATATGCCTATTTGGCATGAGTAAGAACAAAATATATAAGTAAACCACCCTTAGGTGGGCCCCTAAGGACAAATAATAGAAAAGCTAAAAATAGCAATAAAATTGTATAAGAAACCTAAAACGGGTAGGTCTCCTCAGAGAACGCTACCGTTTTAGGCCTCTTGTACTTGTTCAAAATAGTATGATCGTAAAGAATCAGAGAAGAAATAATCTCATTGGGATTATTGCTTACAGCCTCAAAAAATCTTTTTGAGGTGCGTTTTATATGTGTATATATATATGGTCGATGCCCAGGTCTTTATGGAGTTGTCTGTTAGTGACAAACCAAGGGGCATCGACCGCCGTTCTCAAAATCTTGTTCTGTAAGACCTGAATCTTACGAATATTGGTGGGTGTAGTATTCGCCCATATGGGTGAAGCATAGAGAATCACCGGTCTGATGATCATAATCATAGAGTAAAAGCTTATGATCAATCATTAAAATGGAATTTCTCCTAAGGAGTGGGCCTAGTTGGCCCCTCAATGAATTAACTTTGGATATTATATTATTAACTGAGTGCACAAAAGTGCCGCTCAGAGGTAAAACAACCCAACCCACCGAGGACAGGCAATTTCTCTCACTACCCGCTTCAGCACTCGGCGGTCCCGATCTATCATTTTACGTGGCCTATCGGGTCGCGATTGCGCTGTTGTTGCTCTAGGCATTTCCACTTCACAATAACATCAATTTACAGTTGATCGCAGCAGCTGCAGTAGGGCCGAAATGTCCCGAATTACCTGTTGCTAAGGGGCGGGGTAGCTCAGTCGGTAGAGTGCCAGGCTCGTAATCTGCAGTTTGTAGGTTCGAGTCCCAGATGGGTCAGCATTGAGATTTATATCCGCATAACTCCCCGCCCTCCCCACGGTCAGTAGGGGACAGCGATGTGCTTGGAAAGGCCGCCGTCCGTCGGATGGGACGTTAAGCCGTGGCCCCGTGTATGAGAGAGCCATACCCTGTGCACGTTAAAGAACACACTGGATGGCCTTGACGGGAGGCTACCATCTGTCTCCCAACAGCTGTTCCAGTGGGTTCCGTCCCCCAACTTTCTCTGAACCTTCGGGGTCCATGTGACCTGGCCATTTAGCCCGTGGTGTGCAAAAAAGTGCCGCTCAGAGGTAAAGAAATGCAGTCCAATGTTTATAAGAGGCGTTTGCAATAAAATTACTAATTTAATAAGTAAATATAGTTGAATATATTCTATCCATTTGAAAACAACAATATGGGTCTTTCCTGAAATTATGAATATTTTATTTATTTTTCTGAAATTTTCCTTTTTATTTGCTCAGTTACAGAGATTGCATTCCTTTTTATTTTCGTTTAACAAAATTAGCTCTAACGAAATATTATTATTAGAATAATTGTTTTGCTTCTTTTATTTGCTATGCAGAAAGTTTGTACCATAATTAAATCAGGATGCAAATTTAACGTAATAAAATATATGTCTTACGGCACTCGTAAATCGTGTGGGAAAAAGGTAGGGAAATGAACTCTGCAGTATAACTACCGGTAGTTTTTTAAAAGTAAAAGTGAGAAACATTTTGTTTCGCATTCTCAAAACTGCATTAGCAACATTTTTTCTTTGGAATTAGCTTCAAAATTATATTAAATTTTTAACATCATTTTCCAAACACGTGTATGAAATACAAAATTCAGAATGATAAAAAAAAATTCAACCGAGTAACTCCACTTATGAATAATTCACCAAATTTCGCATCTCATCTCATTTTTCTTATCTTTTATGCTTTCAAATGCTTCCTTGTTGTTATAAAGAGGTTCAGAATTGTCAACGACTTACATCAACACAAATGTGGAGCCAGCAAACCTACACAAAATCGATGAAGCATCAGCAGTAGATTAGATTGTGCATATAAGATACAGTGTAAGGGATGCTACCGGATCTCTCTGCTTTGTAAAGAGAGAAGGATGCGTTCGTATTCAGCACATTGCGCAGGATGCGTGTTATATTCCCATGGCGTAGCCTCACTGAAACCGCCAGTAGGAATTCTACTTTTTCGTTTAAAACTGAAATCATCTTTTATATGCTGCTAGCATTGTGACTATATGTGTGTTGACTACAAAACCAACCATGTGTATCCTACCATCTCCGACATACCCCCCCCCCCGCCACCCATTTTCATACTCTTTCCATACACGATTTTACTATATCTTAGTGCTCGTCGCTGTTTTAGAGCGAGCGAAGTGGTAGAAAGGCAAAAGTGATGACGACCCGCTGCTCTGTTGTTGCCATGGTGACGACCGGATCTGTCCCCAGGTTTTCCGAAGCGACCGTCTTGGCGGGGAACTTACGTCGACTTCCGTAATGATATTTGACTGGCGTTTCGAAGTCACTGAAAGAAGATGTATGAATTGGAAAATGCATAGGAATTTCGAAGGAAAAAAAATGCTTTTTTTATCCGTTGTCTACTCAGCATTTTCGCTTTTCGGATCTTGAAGAGTTGCTTGCCTAAAATGAATTTCGTGTCACATTTTAAGTAGAATCAGCATCCGTAAGTAAATTTGTGTGTTCTACTCTTTACAACTTCAGCTGGGAAAGTAATTTACATCCTGAGAATTTTATTCTTCTCATATTTAAGCATTTTAATCGACTGCAAGAAGAAAAGGCCTATAAGGAAAGTTTTATAATTCTACTGGAACTTTTCATAGTTTGTTGCATTCGACATTAACTCTTGAAAGGCTACATAAATCATTTTTTTTTTCGAAGAAATATATATATATATACACATACCTTTTTATGTATAGAAGTATATCTAAAGTGTAAGCATGATCAAATTCCACTTCTTAAGAAGGGGTAGGAATAACCTAGGCGCCCCGGGCTAGAGAAATTTGCATAGGAATGGACCAAGAGTTTCAGCATAGGTAGGCCTAACAACTAGTATCGTAAATTTATTTCTATTTTTCTTACTGGTGAAATTTAGTATTTATCTTCCTTCTTTCTCTTCTCTCGTTTCCTTTTTATCTTTCTCCTCTTCCTTCTCTCCCCCCCCCCCTATCATTTTTTCTTTCTACTCTTCTTTCTCGTCTCTTCCTTCTATCGTTTTCCTCCCTTCTTTCTTTCTCAGCTCTGTTTTCCATTTCTTTTCTCTCGTCTCTTTCTTTCTTCCCTTCTATCCTTCATCGCCTATCCATTCTCTATTTTTTCTCACTTCCCTTTCTCCCGATCTACTCCCTCTTACTCTTTTTCCTCTCTTTCTCTCTTTCTTTTCTTTCTTCTCTCTTTTATCGCTCATCTTTCTTTCTCCTCTCCCTTCCCTCTTTTTCCTTTACCAATGTTTATATGTAAATCTACCTTTTATAGAAGGAAAATAATTAGTATTTTTTTAGAATTATCATAACGTAATTATATACGATTCATTTTCTAAAAAATATATGCTTCTAAATAAATGTTCTAAATGTACACCAGTATAAATATAGAAATGAAATATAAGAAATGTCTAGATGTTAGGACTGTGGATGAAGATGTCATAACTGAGTTCTACGGCCTTCTGTTACTGGAGGTGTTACCAAAGGCCATCTTAATACACCAGATCGACACTGAACAGCTTTTCATCAAAAGGAAATTAAATATGCATAAATATTTAACGGGTTCAGTTTGTCTAAATTTTAAAAAAACTTATTAATTTTTCAACTATATAAATAAAGTAATTTATTCATTACGAATAGATTAAAATATTTATGTATATTTTAAAACTGAATACCACATTTTTTACGTTAATAGTTACAAGTTGAATTTTAAGGAATTTAGATTTAGAATAATAAGGAATTTAGATTACAGAGCTATTCATTCAAAATTTAAATCCTCTTTTACTGCATTGTCCAGGCCTGGTATGATATAGGAGGCGTTGATTGCGCAGCTATTTATTTAAAAATTAATTCTTCTGTTACTGCACTGTTAAGGCCTGGTATGATATAGGAAACTTTCATTGAGCCCGGTTCGCTAAATAGCAGAAGAAAAAAAATAAATTAGTTAAGTTCAAGAAAATATTAAAAAAAATATTGTATTAAAATTCTAGTGATTGCTTTTTATTTCAAAATTATTCAATAATATATTAATACAGCTACATTGAACAAATATTTTTATTTCGTATGTTTTTTAACAAAATAGCTCATTTTATAATTTAAAAAAGTATAAATTTTTGGAAAATGATCACCAGCTTTGGTTGGGCAGATGTACGATTCTGTCAAGACCACCTTGGTACACTAGGCCTATTTGAGAAATGGTAGCAAAGTCAAGACACTTTGATACCATTCCTGAATGGTCATGAGAAGACCATTCCGAAAGAGTTTTTTCTTAGCATTCGAACTGAAACATGTTTCATCCTTTCCGGTGGTGAAACTTTCTGGTCTAAAATTCGTAACCATTCTCCGTCTCCTCTTTCGTTTCACCCTTCTCCTTTTCTCTTCTCTTTTTATCCCCTTCCATCTCTCTTTCTTCTCTCTTTTCTTTCTTTCCCAGCTTCTCCACTCTCTCTTCTCTCCTTTCTCTCTTTCCTAGCTTTTCCATTCTCTATTTCTTTTCTCCCTTCTCTCTTTCTCCTCTCCCTCCTCTAGCATCTACCTTCCCTTTTCTCTGCTTTCCATTTCTTCATTCCCTTCTTTCTTTGTCTATTCAATTCTCTCTTTCTTCTCCTTTCTCTTCTCCCTTTCTTCTCTCTTCAATATTTCCTTTCTCTCTTCGCTTTTTTTCCATCCCCTCTTTCTCATCTCTCTTTCTTAGCTTATCCCTTCTTCTTTCTCCTTTCTTTTCCTCTACCCCTTCTCCTCTTCTCTTCTCTCTCCACCCACAACTCTCTTCTAGCCTCTCCCTTCTCTATCTTTTCCCTTTTATCTTTCTCCCCTCCCTCCTCTTTTTCTATTCTCCATTTCCTTCCTATCATCTCCCTTTTTTCTTTTTTTGTCCCTTCTCTTTTTATCTTTTCCCTTCTCTATTTATTTCCACTTTCTCTCTTTTCTAGCCTATCCTTTGTCCCTTTTTTCCCTACTCCCTTCTTCGCCTCTCCCTTCTCTCTTTTCCCCTTTATCTTTGTCCTCCCCATCCTGTTTCTCTCCTCTCTAATCTCTCTTCCCCTTCTATCATTTTCTCTCCATATTCTCCTTCCTCGTCTCTCCATTATTTCTTTTTCATTTCTCTTTTCTCTTTCTTTATTCCCATCTCTCTTTCTTTCCTCCCTTCTATCCTTCCTCGCCTCTCCATCCTCTCTTTTTTCTCCCTTCTCTCTTTCTCCTTTTCCTCTTTTTCTTCTCTCTTCTCTCTTTTTATGCCCATCTCTCTTTCTCTTCTCTCTTTTACCTCCTTTCTTTATTCTCTACTCTTTCTACTTTCCCTTCTTTCTTTATTCTCCGTTCCCTCTTTTTTATTTCCTTTCTCTCTTTATTATCATTCCCTCTTTCTTCTCTGATATTTCTCGTTCTTCTCTCCCTTCCTCTTATTCTCTTTCTTCTTTTTCTTCCCTTCCTTCTCAGAAAGAGCGCATAAAAGTGGAAGCCTTATCCATAATGCCATTCATCTCACAGAAAGCAAGAAAGCTATCGTTTTAAACAAATTTTATTATACACGTGCATTGAACGAAACAGTAATATCGCCTATTCTCTGTTTTAGAAATATACACATAACCAGTAAAATTCTTTGAACTAAACACAATGAAAAACTGCCTTCAAAATCTCGCCACATCTTTCAAATACTAGGTCAATGTTTGCAAACACCTCTTTGAAATGAAACAGCCGGAGAGGAAGCATGGTGATAAGTCCTTTACTGGAGGATTCTTTTTCTTTTCGCTTATCCTAAAGTTAGAGAAGCTTCTATAAGAGAAAATATTTACGAACATCTCCTGTTGTGATTTCTAGACATGATGAAAAAGAAAATATATATTTTTCCGACGACCTAAATATAAAATTATAATATTTCGTATTTTTGTGCTATAATAAAAATTTCAAACAAATTATTTCGAAAATAAATAAATAAATAATTTTACCAACACCTCTTAATACAGAAGTCTTGTGGATCAAGTTATGACGTAGATAATTCTTATATATTTCTTTCTATTGTTATCTAGTAGTTTCTTCGCACTAATGCCTATTTAAGAATATAATTTATTTTTAAGAAAAATTATTGGTAGTTATCAGCATTATGATAACTGCTACTCAATCCAAATAACTTTTCTTCTAAATAAGATATATTCATTAAAAAAAAACATAAATAAAATGATTAGTATAAAAGTAAACTAGTAAAAAAAATAGAAATAAATACATAAGATTTATCTACATTAGAGAACTGCCTATTGTTCTCTAATGTAGATAAATCTTAGTGTAGGAGGCGTTGCTCCTACACTAAAGGTAAATAGCAAACGGAAGACATATAGTTAGTCTTGAAAACTAGGGGCGGTGGTGGCTCAGGCGGTAGCGCGCCAGGCTCGTAATCTGTAGTTCCCAGGTTCAGGTCCCAGCTGGGTGAGCGTTGAGATTTATCTCCGCAAAATTTCCCGCCCTGCCCACGGTCAGTAGGGGACACCGATGGTCTTGGAAAGGCCACCGTCCGTCGGATGGGACGTTAAGCCGTGGCCACGTGTGTGGGAGAGCCATACCCTGTGCACGTTAAAGAACACCTTCTCTGAGCCTTCGGGGTCCTTGTGACCTGGCCTTTTAGCCCATGGTGTGCAAAAAAGTTCCGCTCAAAGGTAAAACAACCAACAACCAAAATTTTGAAAACGAAGTATTAGCATCTAGAACAATGTATTTTTACAGATAGCAACAAGTTAAAACATGATAATAATGATGACACTATTGCGACAAAGATGATTGTGAGGAGAATAACGATAATAAAAACATTTATGGTGAAATTATTCTGAAAAAATTTCATCGCCGACACGGAGGGAATCGAACCCGCATCTCTCCAGATTCATGCCAGAAAGCGCTACCATTGCACCACGCCTCGGAAAATGAAATTTTTCAGAATATGACCTTACAATTCTTCGCTGAGATGAGGCTGACACAGCGCCATCTATACTCAAGGAGATGCAACTTTTTCTAATCGTCGCTACTGAATTTCAGATGTTAATAAGAAGGTCGATAACGCTCAAGCGGGGGCGGAGGTGGCTCAGTCGGTAGCGCGCCAGGCTCGTAATCTGTAGTTCCCAGGTTCGAGTCCCAGCTGTGTCAGCGTTGAGATTTATCTCCGCAAAATTCCCCGCCCTGCCCACGGTCAGTAGGGGACACCGATGGGCTTGGAAAGGCCGCCGTCCGTCGGATGGGACGTTAAGCCGTGGCCCCGTGTGTGGGAGAACCATACCCTGTGCACGTTAAAGAACACGCTGGATGGCCTTGACGGGAGACTACCATCTGTCTCCCAACAGCTGTTCCAGTGGGTCCCCTACCTCAACCTTCTCTGAGCCTTCGGGGTATATGTGACCTGGCCATTTAGCCCATGGTGTGCAAAAAAGTGCCGCTCAGAGGTGAAACAACCCAACCTAACCCATCGCAACAAATAATTGTATGGCTGGAAAGCTGTGAAAATTTTTCATGGTGCATTTATTTGGAGAACTATTTACATCCGCAATTTTTCCGGATAATATAGTTTTTATTATACCTGAAACTTTTTAAGACAATAATTTAAACTGTTAAGGCGCCAAACAAGGCACCTCGATACATTAGCCCTGGACGGCCGTTGACCAAAAGGAGGGAATATAGAACAGTGATTTTAATATGCATAAATATTTAAATAATTTAATTTGTCTAAAATTTAACTGATATTTTGTTTTTAAACCACATGAAATAATTTATTCATGGTAACTCTATTAGAATATTTACGAATTTTTAAAATTGATTATGTTTATTAAATTAATAGCTACCAGTTTAATTTTAAGTAACAATCATTTAATATGATATCTTTTTATATATTAAAAATTAATGCCTTTGCTATTGTATTATCCAGTCTTACATGATATGCGGGGTGGGGCGGGGGGCTTAGCCTTTCTATTATTATTGGTAAGTTATAAAACTATATTCTATACTAATAATATAATTATGATTATACATTTTTAGAGAAAAAAATCGTACATATATATAAATTTACGACAATGCTAATACATATGAACAATTTTTCTTCTACAAAAGATATATTTATAACTAAACATTAGCATAAATATTACTTTTTAAACTTACCAGTAATAATAACAAAAATAAATATGAAACAAATTTCTAGATTTTTATACCTACCTATGCTGATATCAAAACTTAGTGGTACAGTCCTCAAAAAAGTATCCGAACACTATCGTTGATTACAGAATTCGGAAAAAATATCTGGCAACGATTTTTTTAGAAATTAGTAATCTGGGAACCTTCATGTCACGTGACACGAAGGTTGCCAGATCACTAATTTCTAAAAAAATCGTTGTCATATATTTTTTCTGAATTCTGTAATCAACCATAGTGTTTGAATATTTTTTGGGCGACTGTACGGCTTTCTATTTCTAGAATTATTTATAAATTTTTATACAGTTTTCGCAGATTGCTTAAATTATAGATAACAAATGAATACAATAATAATTAATTACAATTATTAATGTAAAAGTAATCAAATATGCATTCATTTAAGAGTTTTGCGATATTTTCATTTTGCATTATTGCTGTAGCAGTAATATATTTAATATTATATTCATTTGTTAGACATAAACTATAGCAACCTGTCAAAATATTAGAGTAAAATATATAAAAATTTTACTTCTGTGACATCAAGATCCAATGAGTTAACCTTGTCAAAGTTCCGTATAAAGAGAGAGGATTGAAAAAAAAATCACTTTTGTGAACTGTCTTGAAACGTGCTCGTAATTGAAAAAGCTCCAAATCGATTTTTTTCGCGAATACAATACTTCTTCTATCCGTCATATGAAAAATAAAGAAGGAAAAAAAGTGCTTCAGCAAAATTCTAACACTTTCTCCAACTTTGTTTTTAATATGGGGAACCTTGTGACCTCCTAATATAGTTCATTGTACAACTTTTTTTAACGGTTGATTTAAATTCTTAGTTTGTGACATATATTTTGAGATAAGTTTTTTTTATTAAAGTCAAAACGTTGGCATCTAAGCATAGATACATAGAACTACATTCTGAGCTTCTCAGTTCTAGCTTTATGTTGGATTTTCTTCGAATTAGCCGCCTACGATTATTCACAGTGACAAGATAATGCGACATTCATTTCTTCCCAACTCGGCGCTGTCAACATCTATCAACCATATGTTAACTCTTCTTGCTCGCTTCTCCAATTCAATTGGGAGATGAAATCGCTTTGCTGCGTTTCTGTTTGGTCAGAATGAAAGCCAAACTGATAATCCTATTGGCAAAAAAGAAACAACATAATACGAGAAATTTAAATTTTAAATTTAGTACACCTGAATTACCGCTACGGACTTGGACAACACACTAATATAATTGCTACTTTAAAATATGATTTTTTTAATATTATAATATTAGCTATTAAAATATTGCTGGTAGTTATTTGTTTTTAAAATATTCTTATATATCTAATAAAATGATATTGAATTTACTTTTTTTTATAGTGCTGAAAAATAAAAAAAGCTTGTATCTAAAATTCTACGTTACAATACGAATAATATTTCTTTTAAATAAGATATATTTATCAATAAACGTTTGTAAAGAGATTAGTATAAAGTACACAACTAATAATAATAGAAAGAAATAAGAAATGTCTGGATGATAGAACTGCCTATGATGACGTCATAATTATTATCATCGGCCTTCTGTTATAGAAGGTGTTGCTTGGAGTCCTGGCCATTTACCCCGTTGTATGCAAACAAATGCCGTTCAGAGCTAAAACATCCAACTCCTTTCAGATTGCAGATCCCTGATCTATATGAAATGAGGACCGCTATTGATATGTATGGAACAACGTATAACGACACAAAGATTATTTTTTTATTTATGTATGTAGAGTGCACACAGTTATTGTTAAGAGTTCTCGACAATGGTGGTGGCAGTCCCTATGGAACCTGAAATACTTATTTCTTTTGAGTTTAAATACTGCTGTTTACAGGGATGTCAGTTGAAATTTTCTTTTTTTTTTTGAGACCATGCTGAAGCGAAATTAATTACCTGGCAAATCGAGGGACTTTTGAAAGTATAAACAGAGTTAAAGCGAAAATTGCAAAGCCGGAAAAGATATATTTACCGTAATAACATCACTAAGGTTTCAAATTTATTCATATTTATTATTAATAAAGAGTATTAAATTTAATTAACATTTATCATATATTTTAATAGTTATTTTAAAATAAAATTTACCGATAAGTGCATTTTAATTACACATTAATGTTTCAAATAAATGACGTAAATGAAACCAGAAAAATTACCAATAGTTTTTTTAAATGAAGAAATTATTTATTTGTGTGTGTGCCGGGTGATCCGAAAGTAACAGAAAAAGTAAAAATGCAATAATTCGAAAAGTATAGACAGTAGCACGATGCGGTTTTCACAGAAATGCACAGAAAGACATGGAATTTTTTTTAATAACGAAAACTTTTATTGTCAGAATAGTTACATTAGCCACCGACAAGTGGCGCTTCAGTTGTGTCAGCAGTTTATCAGTGGCGCAGCACAGTTCGCAACGCAGCTAGGATTAAAAAAGTTTAGTGTGACGGCGGTCATTCATGAGAATGACCGTCAGACGTGGCACAACACTCTGCACAGCATCGAAGAGGGTTTCAGCTGTAATTCCTGTCACATGATGGCGAATAGTTTCTTTCAACATGACCAATGACGTCCGCCGACTTCTATACACCTGTGAATTCAAGTAGCCCCGTAACCAAAAGTCACAAGGTGTAAAGTCTGGAGACCCTGATGGCCATTCGTGCGGGAAAGTGTGACTGAGGACAGAGTCATCACCAAATGTCGATCACAGCAGGTGCTGGACAGGACTTGTGATGTGCGGAGGCGTTCCATCCTGCATGAATGTTAGACAATAGTCTAGCGCTTGCCTCTCTTGCAAGGAGGGAATGATGCTGTCTCTTAAAAACGCTGCATTAAAGCTGAAAACGGAACGGTCATATTAATATTTTTTATCTAAAGAGATTATGCAGCATAATTAGTTTTTTTAGCTACCGGTAATTTATTTAAATAAATTAATTTTAGAAATTTGTTCTCTGCTTTTATTGCAAATTGTATAAGAGAAAATCAAATGTTTTTACATTGTTTATAAGCTTGTCTGCACTCATGGTTGTCATGCGACAATCGATCTTCTTCAATATTCTTTCTGCAAACTCTTTCCTTCATGAAGAAAACCGAACGGTCAGATTAATATTTTTTTATCTAAAGAGACGCAGTCTGTAATCTTTAAGAAGGCAAAGTTACAACTGCAGACAAGAATATAAACACCTTCAAGCTCAGTGAAAGTATGTCAGCGAAGCAGCCGAAAGGCTTTGAAACACCTTCAGATAAAACTGACCTGCTTTGAAATATGAACTGGAAAACAACTGTACACAAGTTCGAAACCGTCTAGAGTTCAAGTTAAAAGAGTGGAGGATGCTTTATAGGTTGATTACTGACCTATATTTATCTATTAAAAGGAAAGGATATAAATTTTTTTTACCTGATCATTGGAGGTTTCTCATTAGCTAATGAATGAAAATAACGAGAGAAGATAGTATACTTAAAAAGAAATAAAGAACGCCATTGCAAAAAAAAGGAGGATACTTGTACTATACATACAGCATCGTTTAGATTGGGTTGTTTTTCCTCTGAGCGGCACTTTTTTGCACACCATGGGCTAAATGACCAGGTCACATGGACCCCGAAGGCTCAGAGAAGGTTGGGGGAGGAGACCCACTGGAACAGCTTTTGGGAGACAGATCGTAGCCTCCCGTCAAGGCCATCCAGCGTGTTCTTTAACGTGCACAGGGTATGGCTCTCCCGCACACGGAGCCACGGCTTAACGTCACATCCGTCGGAGGGCGGCGTTTCCAAGCCCATCGGTGTCCCCTACTGACCGTGGGCAGGGCGGGGAATTTTTGCGGAGATAAATCTCAACGCTGACCCAGCTGGGACTCGAACCTGGGAACTACAGATTACGAACCTGGCGTGCTACCGACTGAGCCACACCCGCCCTGATAAGGAGCAGACAATGTGAAACTGGATCTTGTTAGAATTGGTGTGCAGTGGTCAGATGTAGCAGATGTTGCTCAGGACAGATATGTTTGGAGAACTAAATTGTACAATCTTTTTCGACCACCACAGCTCATGGCTGCTTGATGATGTTAAACGAGACACATAATTTATTATGAAGGTAATGTAAAATCCGTTTGAAAATCCGAGTGAGAACAATCCTGTTTTCTAAAGATCTTGTTGGGAAAGCATAGATTATTAACAGCTTAATTATCTTCCACTGAATTGTTAAAGGAAAAACAAAAGCGTAAAGAATCAACTTTAGATAATTTTGAAAAGACTTCCGGTCGGTGATTTATCCCATATTCATTAAAAACTGTGAATTTTATTAAATTTTCTAAATTATTTTGAATATAAATATAAAAATGAGGTGATTTAATAATAAATCGCAGAATTTTTAAATAAAGAATTAACAGACTTTCATTTAACAGACTTTTATTTTCAAACTGTTTTTAAAATTAACAAATCATATTATGTATCAAAAATTTCCTGTACATTTATTGTAAACCTTTCCTGATATAAATTATAATAATAATGTACACTCAATGATCACTAAATTATGATCAACTCCCTGCATGTTATATAAGTGGAAGCTAAATTCGAATGTCTATAAATTTTAAACTAAGTGTTTTATGAGAAAATGCATCTGATTTTAAGTTAAAGATCTCATTCTAATCTATCTAAATCACGATTTTCAATAATGTTCGCTTTGTTCTTAAAGAGTTATGGAAGTTTGAATATTAAAGGGGCAGGGGTGGCTCAGTCGGTAGAGCGCCAGGCTCATAATCTGTAGTTCCCAGGTTCGAGTCCCAGCTGGGTCAGTGTTGAGATTTATCTCCGCAAAATTCCCCGCCCTGCCCACGGTCAGTAGGGGACATCGATGGGTTTGGACACCAATGGGTTAGTCCGTCCGTCGGATGGGACGTTAAGCCGTGGTCCCGTGTGCAGGAGAGCCATACCCTGTGCACGTTAAAGAACAGGCTGGATGGCCTTGACGGGAGGCTACCATCTGTCTCCCAACAGCTGTATCAGTGGGTCCCCTCCCCCAACCTTATCTGAGCCTTCGGGGTCCTTGTGACCTGGCCATTTAGCCCATGGTGTGCAAAAAAGTGCCGCTCAGAGGTAAAACAACCCAACGTTAAAGAACACACTGGATGACCTTGACGGGAGACTACCATCTGTCTCCCAACAGCTGTTCCAGTGTGTCCCCTCCCCCAACTTTCTCTGAGCCTTCGAGGTCCTTGTGACCTAGCCATTTAGCCCATGGTGTGCAAAAAAGTGCCGCTCAGAGGTAAAACAACCCAACGTTAAAGAACACGCTGAATGGCCTTGACGGGAGACTACCATCTATCTCCCAACAGCTGTTCCAGTGGGTCCCCTACCCCAACCTTCTCTGAGCCTTCGGGGTCCTTGTGACCTGGCCATTTAGCCCATGGTGTGCAAAAAAGTGCCGCTAATAGGAAAGACAACCCAACATTAAAGAACACGCTGGATGGCCTTGACGGGAGACTACCATCGATCTCCCAACAGCTGTTCCAGTGGGTCCCCTCCCCCAAATTTCTCTGAGCCTTCAGGGTCCTTGTGACCTGGCCATTTAGCCCATGGTGTGCAAAAAATGCCGCTCAGAGGTAAAACAACCCAACGTTAAGGAACACGCTGGATGGCCTTGACGGGAGACTACCATCTATCTCCCAATAGCTGTTCCAGTGGTTCCCCTCCCCCAACATTCTCTGAGCCTTCAGGGTCCTTGTGACCTGATCATTTAGCTCATGGTGTGCAAAAAAGTGCCGCTCAGAGGTAAAAGAACCCAACGTTAAAGAACACGCTGGATGGCCTTGACGGGAGACTACCATCTATCTCCCAACAGTTGTTCCAGTGGGTCCCCTCCCCCAACCTTCTCTGAGCCTTCAGGGTCCTTGTGACCTGGCCATTTAGCCCATGGTGTGCAAAAAAGTGACGCTCAGAGGAAAGACAACCCAACATTAAAGAACACGCTGGATGGCCTTGACGGAAGACTACCATCTATCTCCCAACAGCTGTTCCAGTGGGTCCCCTCCCCCAACCTTCTCTGAGCCTTCGGGGTTCATGTGACCTGGCCATTTAGCCCATGGTGTGCAAAAAAGTGCCGCTCAGAGGTAAAACAACCCAACGTTAAAGAACACGCTGGATGGCCTTGACGGGAGACTACCATCTATCTCCCAACAGCTGTTCCAGTGGGTTCCCTCCCCCAACCTTCTCTGAGCCTTCAGGGACCTTGTGACCTGATCATTTAGCCCATGGTGTGCAAAAAAGTGCCGCTTAGATGTGAAACAACCCAACCCAAACCCATCAGAATTCACTGGTACGTTTCGAACGTGTTCGACAGTCGAGGAGAAGATGGTTGCGAGGAGTGTAATTGCTGGTCAAGGAGGCCATTTCGAACATTTATGTTGATGTAGACTTACGTGTACTTTACATTCTCATCGATCATTTACAGTGTGTTCTAATAACTTGAATAAAAAATTGAATGGTTGCACTCTTGAGAGGGGGCGGGGGTGGCTCAGTCGGTAGCGCGCCAGGCTCGTAATCTGTAGTTCCCATGTTCGAGTCCCAGCTGGGTCAGCGTTGAGATTTATCTCCGCAAAATTCCCCGCCCTGCCCACGGTCAGTAGGGGACACCGATAGGCTTGGGAAGGCAGCCGTCCGTCGGATGGGACGTTAAGCCGTGGCCCCGTGTGTGGGAGAGCCATACCCTGTGCACGTTAAAGAACACGCTGGATGGCCTTGACGGGAGGCTACCCTCTGTCTCCCAACAGCTGTTCCAGTGGGTCCCCTCCCCCAACCATCTCTGAACCTTCGGGGTCCATGTGACCTGGCCTTTAGCCCATGGTGTGCAAAAAAGTGCCGCTCTGATGTGAAACAACCCAATGTTAAAGAACATGCTGGATGGCCTTGATGGGAGGCTACCATCTGTCTCCCAACAGCTGTTCCAGTGGGTCCCCTCTCACAACCTTCTCTGAGCCTTCGGGGTCCATTCCATGTGACCTAGCCATTTAGCCCATGGTGTGGAAAAAAGTGCCGCTCAGAGGTAAAACAACCCAAAACAACTTGGTCATGTTGCTCGTATGCATAGTTGCAGATTAGCAAACAAGATTATGAACAGTGTGCCTAGGGTTTCAGAAAAAGGGACGAAAGATGCGTTGGGCAGACAATGTCAAATAGGACATTGCTGGAATTGGCCTATAATGTCAAAATGCAGTAGATGTTGTTCAGGACAGAGAGCTGTGGAAAGAAAAATTGTAGTCCGCTAGGAACTCCGTAGCTCATGGCTGCATTTGGATTTTCTTTACTTGTATGTACTCGGAAGGGCAGCGTTTCTGGCCTATAGGTAAATTTGGGCTCAGATTTCGAGCCCAAACAGAAATGCAGTAGTGGAAGCCCTCCCGAGCCCGAACAGAAAGGCAGTGGTGGGAGCCCTCCAGAGCCCGAACAGAAAAGCAGTAGTGGGAGCACTCCCTAGCCTGAACAGAAAGGCATTAGTGGGAGCCCTCCCTAGTCCGAACAGAAAGGCAATAGTGTGGAGCCCTCCCGAGCCCGAACAGAAATGCAGTAGTGGAAGCCCCCTAAGCCCGAACAGAAATGCAGTAGTGGGAGCCCTCCCTAGTCCGAACAGAAAGGCAGTAGTGTGGAGCCCTCCCGAGCCCGAACAGAAATGCAGTACTGGAAGCCCCCTAAGCCCGAACAGAAATGCAGTAGTGGGACCCCTCCCTAGTCCGAACAGAAAGGCAGTAGTGTGGAGCCCTCCAGAGCCCGAACAGAAATGCAGTAGTGGAAGCCCCCTAAGCCCGAACAGAAATGCAGTAGTGGGAGCCCTCCCGAGCCCGAACAGAAAGGCAGTAGTGGGAGCCCTCCAGAGCCCGAACAGAAAAGCAGTAGTGGGAGCACTCCCTAGCCTGAACAGAAAGGCAGTAGTGGGAGCCCTCCCTAGTCCGAACAGAAGGGCAGTAATGTGGAGCCCTCCCGAGTCCGAACAGAAAGGCAGTAGTTGGAGCCCTCCCGAGCCCGAACAGAAAAGCAGTAATGGGAGCCCTCCCTGGTAAGAACAGAAAGGCAATAGTGTGGAGCCCTCCCGAGCCCGAACAGAAATGCAGTAGTGAGAGCACTCTCTAGCCTGAACAGAAAGGCAGTAGTGGGAGCCCTCCCTAATCCGAACAGAAGGGCAGTAATGTGGAGCCCTTCCGAGCCAGAACAGAAATGCAGTAGTGGGAGCACTCCCTAGCCCGAACAGAAAGGCAGGAGTGGGAGCCCTCCCTGGTAAGAACAGAAAGGCAGTAGTGTGGAGCCCTCCCGAGCCCGAACAGAAATGCAGTAGTGGGAGCCCTCCAGAGCCCGAACAGAAATGCAGTAGTGGGAGCCCTCCAGAGCCCGAACAGAAATGCAGTAGTGGAAGCTCCCGAAGCCCGAACAGAAATGCAGTAGTGGGAGCCCTCCCGAACCCGAACAGAAATGCAGTAGTTGGAGCCCTCCAAAGCCCGAACAGAAAAGCAGTAGTGGGAGCACTCTCTAGCCTGAACAGAAAGGAAGTAGTGGGAGCCCTCCCTAGTCCGAACAGAAGGGCAGTAATGTGGAGCCCTTCCGAGCCCGAACACAAATGCAGCAGTGGGAGTCCACCGGAGCCCGAACAGAAATGCAGTAGTGGGAGCCCTCCCGAGCCCGAACAGAAAGGCAGTAGTGGGAGCCCTCCAGAGCCCGAACAGAAAAGCAGCAGTGGGAGCACTCCCTAGCCTGAACAGAAAGGCAGTAGTGGGAGCCCTCCAGAGCCCGAACAGAAAAGCAGCAGTGGGAGCACTCCCTAGCCTGAACAGAAAGGCATTAGTGGGAGCCCTCCCTAGTCCGAACAGAAAGGCAGTAGTGTGGAGCCCTCCCGAGCCCGAACAGAAATGCAGTAGTGGAAGCCCTCCCGAGCCCGAACAGAAAGGCAGTAGTGGGAGCCCTCCAGAGCCCGAACAGAAAAGCAGTAGTGGGAGCCCTCCCGAGCCCGAACAGAAATGCAGTAGTGGAAGCCCCCTAAACCCGAACAGAAATGCAGTAGTGGGAACCCTCCCGAGCCCGAACAGAAATGCAGTAGTGGGAACCCTCCCGAGCCCGAACAGAAAGGCAGTGGTGGGAGCACTCCCTAGCCTGAACAGAAAGGCAGTAGTGGGAGCCCTCCCTAGTCCGAACAGAAAGGCAGTAGTGTGGAGCCCTCCCGAGCCCGAACAGAAATGCAGTAGTGGAAGCCCCCTAAGCCCGAACAGAAATGCAGTAGTGGGAGCCCTCCCGAGCCCGAATAGAAAGGCAGTAGTGGGAGCCCTCCAGAGCCCGAACAGAAAAGCAGTAGTGGGAGCACTCCCTAGCCTGAACAGAAAGGCAGTAGTGGGAGCCCTCCCTAGTCCGAACAGAAAGGCAGTAGTGTGGAGCCCTCCCGAGCCCGAACAGAAATGCAGTAGTGGAAGCCCCCTAAGCCCGAACAGAAATGCAGTAGTGGGAGCCCTCCCGAGCCCGAACAGAAAGGCAGTAGTGGGAGCTCTCCAGAGCCCGAACAGAAAAGCAGTAGTGGGAGCACTCCCTAGCCTGAACAGAAAGGCATTAGTGGGAGCCCTCCCTAATCCGAACAGAAAGGCAGTAGTATGGAGCCCTCCCGAGCCCGAACAGAAATGCAGTAGTGGAAGCCCCCTAAGCCCGAACAGCAATGCAGTAGTGGGAGCCCTCCCGAGCTCGAACAGAAAGGCAGTAGTGGGAGCCCTCCCGAGCCCGAACAGAAATGCAGTAGTGGGAGCCCTCCCTAGTCCGAACAGAAAGGCAGTAGTGTGGAACCCTCCCGAGCCCGAACAGAAATGCAGTAGTAGAAGCCCTCCCTAGTCCGAACAGAAAGGCAGTAGTGTGGAGCCCTCCCGAGCCCTAACAGAAATGCAGTAGTGGAAGCCCCCTAAGCCCGAACAGAAATGCAGTAGTGGGAGCCCTCACGAGCCCGAACAGAAAGGCAGTAGTGGGAGCCCTCCAGAGCCCGAACAGAAAAGCAGTAGTGGGAGCACTCCCTAGCCTGAACAGAAAGGCAGTAGTGGGAGCCCTCACGAGCCCGAACAGAAAGGCAGTAGTGGGAGCCCTCCAGAGCCCGAACAGAAAAGCAGTAGTGGGAGCACTCCCTAGCCTGAACAGAAAGGCAGTAGTGGGAACCCTCCAGAGCCCGAACAGAAAAGCAGTAGTGGGAGCCCTCCCGAGCCCGAACAGAGAGGCAGTAGTGGTAACCCTACCGAGCCCGAACAGAAATGCAGTAGTGGGAGCCCTCCGGAGCCCGAGAACAGTTGTAATAAAGGTAAATTTTTAATTATATCTTTTCATAACTATAATACTAAGTGAATTCATTATTTCAATACTTCGTACTAAAGTGATTTATAAAAAAAATTCTATAATTTTATAAAAAAAATTCATTTAATAGCAATACTCTATACTTCTGAATTAATTGGGTTGGGTTGTTTTACCTCTGAGCGGCACTTTTTTGCACACCATGGGCTAAATGGCCTGGCCACAAGGACCCCGAAGGCTCAGAGAAGGTTGGGGGAGGGGACCCACTGGAACAGCTGTTGGGAGACAGATGGTAGCCTCCCGTCAAGGCCATCCAGCGTGTTCTTTAACGTGCACAGGGTATGGCTCTCCCGCACACGGAGCCACGGCTTAACGTCCCATCCGACGGACGGCGGCCTTTCCAAGCCCATCGTTATCCCCTACTGACCGTGGGCAAGGCGGGGAATTTTGCGGAGATAAATCTCAACGCTGACCCAGCTGGGACTCGAACCTGGGAACTACAGATTACGAGCCTGGCGCGCTACCGACTGAGCCACCCCCGCCCCACTTCTGAATTAATCCAAATATTAATTTATTTCCAATATTTCATACTCCTAAATGAATTTAAAAATTCATTTATTACCAATACTTCACACTAGAGTTGTGGGTTGTTTTACCTCTGAGCGGGACTTTTTTGCACACCACGGGCTAAATGGCCAGGTCACATGGACCCCGAAGGCTCAGAGAAGGTTGGGGGAGGGGACCCACTGGAACAGCTGTTGGGAGACAGATGGTAGCCTCCCGTCAAGGCCATCCAGCGTGTTCTTTAACGTGCACAGGGTATGGCTCTCCCGCACACGGGGCCACGGCTTAACGTCCCATCCGACGGACGGCGGCCTTTCCAAGCCCATCGGTGTCCCCTACTGACCGTGGGCAAGGCGGGGAATTTTGCGGAGATAAATCTCAACGCTGACCCAGCTCGAACTCGAACCTGGGAACTACAGATTACGAGCCTGGCGTCACAATAGAGTGATTTCTAACAGAATGCAAAGTTTAGTTCGCTTAAAAAAAATGTTAACTTAAGCAATAAATTGTGTTGCAGAATGGCGAACAACATAGCATAATAAACTGCAATCTTTTATGATTCCTTCCAGGAAAAACAATGAAAAATACATTGCGAAAAAGAAAATACAGTTGGCTTGATTCGAATTTCCTCAGATATCCCTGAAGGAACTAAAGATAATACCACTTTTTGTCTTGCCTGCTGTATTTCATCTTCGTTGCTCGAAACCTTTCGTGAAGAATTGCTTAAGGTACGAAATTGGACATGTCATTTCGTTTCGACTCGTGAATAGTTGTACGTTAGCAACTATTTATCTGTGTTTCTCCTGATTCAGTGGGCGGGGGTGGCTCAGTCGGTAGCGCACCAGGCTCGTAGTCTGTAGTAACCAGGTTCGAGTCCCAGCTGGGTCAGCGTAGAAATTTATCTCCTCAAAATTCCCCGCCCTGCCCACGGTCAGTAGGGGACACCGATGGGCTTGGAAAGGCCGCCGTCCGTCGGATGGGACGTTAAGCCGTGGCCCCGTGTGCGGGAGAGCTATACCCTGTGCACGTTAAAGAACACGCTGGATGGCCTTGACGGGAGGCTACCATCTGTCTCCCAACAGCTGTTCCAGTGGGTCTCCTCCCCCAACATTCTCTGAGCCTTCGAGGTCCTTGTGGCCTGGCCATTTAGCCCATGGTGTGCAAAAAAGTGCCGCTTAGAGGTAAAACAACTCAACGTTAAAGAACACGCTGGATGGCCTTGACGGGAGGCTACCATCTGTCTCCCAACAGCTGTTCCAGTGGGTCTCCTCCCCCAACATTCTCTGAGCCTTCGAGGTCCTTGTGGCCTGGCCATTTAGCCCATGGTGTGCAAAAAAAGTCTCGCTCAGAGGTAAAACAACCCAACATTAAAGAACACGCTGGATGGCCTTGATGGAGGCTACCATCTGTCTCCTAACAGCTGTTCCAATGGGTCTCCTCCCCTATCCTTCTCTGAGCCTTCGGGGTCCATGTGACCTGGCCATTTAGCCCATGGTGTGCAAAAAAGTGCCACTCAGAGGTAAAACAACTCAACCCTGATTCAGTTGAGATCAGTGAGGGTAATTAGAAATTGCATTTACAAATGCAAAAGGAAGAACATTACTCTACTCTAGAAAATAGGAAAATCTCATTTTTAATAGTTTAAGAATTCAGCAGGAAAATAATTACTCTAGATTTCTTTTCTTTTTCAATAATTTAAATAGATATTATTTGCAAAGTTTGCATCTGTTTTAATAATCGGTTGGGTTGTTTTACCTCTGAGCGGCACTTTTTTGCACACAATGGGCTAAATGGCTAGGTCACAAGGACCCCAAAGGCTCAGAGAAAGTTGGGGGAGGGGACCCACTGGAACAGCTGTTGGTAGACAGATGGTAGCCTCCCGTCAAGGACATCCAGTGTGTTCTTTAACGTTGGGTTGTTTTACCTCTGAGCGCCACTTTTTTGCATACAATGGGCTAAATGGCCAGGTCACAAGGACCCTCAAGGCTCAGAGAAAGTTGGGGGAGGGGACCCACTGGAACAGCTGTTGGGAAACAGATGGTAGCCTCCCGTCAAGGACATCCAGTGTGTTCTTTAACGTTGGGTTGTTTTACCTCTGAGCGCCACTTTTTTGCACACAATGGGCTAAATGGCCAGGTCACAAGGACCCCAAAGGCTCAGAGAAAGTTGGGGGATGGAACCCACTGGAACAGCTGTTGGTAGACAGATGGTAGCCTCCTTTCAAGGACATCCAGTGTGTTCTTTAACGTTGGGTTGTTTTACCTCTGAGCGCCACTTTTTTGCACACAATGGGTTAAATGGCCAGGTCACAAGGACCCTGAAGGCTCAGAGAATGTTGGGGGAGGGGACCCACTGGAACAGCTGTTAGGAGACAGATGGTAGCCTCTCGTCAAGGCCATCCAGTGTGTTCTTTTACGTTGGATGGTTTTACCTCTGAGCGCCACTTTTTTTCCACACAATGGGCTAAATGGCCAGGTCACAAGGACCCTGAAGGCTCAGAGAAAGTTGGGGGAGGGGACCCACTGGAACAGCTGTTGGGAGACAGATGGTAGCCTCTCGTTAAGGCCATTCAGTGTGTTCTTTAACGTGCACAGGGTATGGATCTCCCACACACATGCCACGGTTTAACCTCCCATCCGACGGACGGCGGCCTTTCCAAGCCCATTGGTGTCCCCTACTGACCGTGGGCAGGGCATGGAGTTTTGCGGAGATAAATCTCAACGCTGACCTAGCTGGGACTCGAACCTGGGAACTGCAGATTACGAGCCTGGCGCGATACCGACTGAGCCCTCCCCCCCACACACACACCCTGTTTTAATAATGTAGTTTTAATCTTAGAATAATGTATTGTCCAGGAATTAATTCGTACAGCTGAATGTTATTTCTATGCAGATAAAAGCGTGATTCTAACAGCTACAATATGTTAATAATGTTTTCTACTCGCTTTATTACGATATACGTGTGGGCACTAGGTTTAGATACGAAATAATAAATAAAAAAAAAAACGTTTAATATAAAAAAATATTGAAATAATTTATAAGTACACCGTTGGAAAAAATATTCCGATTGATAAATTCATTCACAGCTTTCCAAACGTAGTACTCCATTTACAGGGTGCCTACGACAGCGCCCCTAGGTGTTTCAGACACTTTTCGAGAAATCTCTCCCGATCAATATCATCTAGGTAGTTGAGCTGTAACTCCAAGAGGCTTAGAACTAAGTGGGACAATCCCACCAAATTTGGGATCTATCGCTCAAGTAGCCGCGGAACCAGAGGGAAACTGCCAATTTCTACCGCCGATGACGTCAGACTTTTTTCTCCCACCAAAAATGATGCCTATTCTATTATATGATATAAATATATGTAGTTAGTTACCGTTACATTTTCAAACTTTAGTAATTTAAATTGATTTTGTAGATTTGTTCCAGTATTTTGTTACCAATTGCAGTTCTAAAATTCACTATTGTGTGTACTTTGAATAAACACCTCCTCTAACAGAAGGCCAATGAACATATTTATGACGTCACTTAAGTAGTCCTACCATATAGACATTTCTTATATTTTTTATTCTAATATTGTTACTGGTGAACTCTTGTTGTAATCTTTGTACTAATGTTTATCTATAAATATATTTTATATAGAAAGAAAATTATTCGTATTTATTATCAAATACCATAATGCTAATTAACAAAAATATTTTTCTCTTAAATGAAATCTATTATAGATAAATATTAGTATAAAATTTATCACAGGAATCCACCAGTAATAATATTAAAATCAAAAGTATACGATATTTCTATATGGTTTGTCTCAGGACAGATCCTTGTGTCCCTTATTGTTTAATTTATTCTTACACGATCTTCCAAATGCCATTCCTAGTACTGTCAAATTCTCTGTTTTTGCGGATGATGTCGCAATATGGATATCTGGAAGAAATTTACAATCATTGGAGGAACAGCTTCAAAAAACGCTTTCAAGTTAAAAATTTACTTCGATAAATGGGGACTGCAGGTGTCACCAGAAAAAAACTATTGTGCTCCCCTTTTGATCCCTCCGCAAATTTCCTTCCTTACAGTTAAGGATGAACAATACTAAAGGTTTTTAAATTTCACAAATTTCTTGGAGTTGTACTAGATTCAGAACTGAAATGGTCAAAATACATCGAATTCATGGAAGAAACTACAAGACCCTTCGTAAATATCCTGCGATGTCTGGCTCCGAGGAAACGAGGAACCTCCATTCAACAAATGTTAAACATTTATAAAGTCTTAATAAGATCCAGACTGGAATATGGAGGATTTCTTTTGGAAAATGCTAGTTGCACCTTAGTGAAAAAAATGGAAAAAAATACAAAATAGAGCCGTAAGGATCTGTCTGGCCCAACTCCCTTCTTGTCCTACTGTCTCGCTTCTTGTTGAAGCCAATCTGGAACCGCTTTCTCTAAGGGTTCGGTTGGGTTGTTTTACCTCTGAGCGGCACTTTTTTGCACACCATGGGCTAAATGGCCAGGTCACATGGACCCCGAAGGCGCAGTGAAGGTTGGGGGAGGGGACTCACTGGAAAAGTTGTTGGGAGACAGATGGTAGCCTCCCGTCAAGGCCATCCAGCGTGTTCTTTAACGTGCACAGGGTATGGCTCTCCCGCACACGGGCCACGGCTTAACGTCCCATCCAAAGGACGGCGGCCTTTCCATGCCCATCAGTGTCCCCTACTGACCGTGGGCAGGGCGGGGAATTTTGCGTAGATAAATCTCAACGCTGACCCAGCTGGGACTCGAACCTGGGAACTACAGATTACGAGCCTGACTCGCCGACTGAGCCACCCCCGCCCTAACTTTCTCTAAGGAGACCCAATATCCTTTTCCAACACTTTTTAAGAATTATCTATAAATAGAGGACTAACCCACTGGTTGAGAAAATTTTCGGTCATTCTCTGAGGAAAACATGTCCTATTTATGAAGTAATCAGAGTGTTTCCTCTGTTCGAAGACGTTCGGGGCCTCCAGCGACCAGTGGACCAATGGGATGATTTGCCCCCATGGATATTTGAAAAAATTCCTTGTTTTCATAAGATACAGGGTATTACTACTAAGAAAAATCAAGATGTCTATGTAATCAAGAATTTAGCTGAAACTTTAATTGAGGCAAAGTATGCTTCCTTTACAAAGCTATTTACGGATGGCTCTGTGAACAAGGATGAGGGAAGAGCCGCTGTTGCAGTTTGGATCCCAGATCAGAATATTCATTTAGCAGTTAGACTACCGGACCAAACAGAAGTTTTCAAAACTGAATTAGTAGTCATAGAAATGTCCCTTAAGTGGGCTACTACTCTGTCCCGTGACAAAGTTGTTATTCTGTCTGATTGCCGATCAGTTATTCAATTTTTACAAGGAGATCCGGAAAGATCTAGCAACAATGAGCTTTTTTGTAACATTTTGAAGTTGGCGAATAAAATGATGAAAAGTGGTATTGAGTTAAACGTGCAGTGGATTCCCAGCCACGTCGGCGTTATAGGAAATGAAATTGTTGACAAAATTGCCAAGGAAGCGTTATTACGTGAAAACTGGCTCAATATTCCAAGAGGTCTCAATTATTATAAAAGCAAAAATAAGCAAATTTTAAAGCAAATTTTTTGGCATTATTTTAAACTTCATTCTTCCTCACATCTGAATCATAGGAGTTTGATTGGTCAAACCATTGATCCATTTCAAGATTTCGGACTGACTAAAACGACATAGTGACCATTACCAGGCTCAGAACAGGGACCACAAGATTGAATGATCAAATGCATAAGATGAACAGACCTGAGTCATCTTCCTGTGATACATGTAGAACAAAAGAAACAGTCTCTCATGTGTTACTTAATTGCAGGAATTTTGATACCCATAGAGATCAAATGTTTCACTCACTGGAAGAAATTGGAATTAAGGAATTTACACTCAAAGACCTACTCGGACATCAGAATTTGATAAAAAGGAAATATACTTTTAAATTAATTTTACAATTTTTTAAGGATACTAATTTGATTGACAGAATTTGATTTAGTGCCCAAATAGTGCCACGAGTTTCTGCATTAGGAGATTGAACGCGCTTAAAATTTTAATAATGTTAATCAAGAACTTTCAGTTTCTACTGAACTACCTCCTTCCTTCAGAGAACTCTGGAATGTTTGTGGAATGTTTATTTGACCTCCAATCTAAGATTACTGGCAATTTTATGGTTTTGCTTTTGAAATTTGGGTTTTCCAGACTCAGTTGGGAGAACTCTCCGAAATAGTGCACGGACCCTTCTTAAAATTATTTCCGGACGAGAGGGGGGGCGAAAGGCCCCGAGGGATTTCCGGAATAATAGTTATGTTGAAGAAGAAGAAGAGAAAGAACGACTACTTAAGTTGATGTTATAAATTTCGTCACCAGGCTTTCTATTATAGGAGGTGTTGGTTGAATATAACTAAAAACCAGTGGACCAAGTTTTGACATCACGATTTATCCTAAAATAGATAATAATTTTGTATCTATTTCTATAATTATTACTGATGAACTTTTATATCAGTCTTTATACTAAAGCTTATTTTTAAATATATATTATTTAAAGGAAAATTATTTTTATGTATGTAGAGAATTTTTGGATTAAGAGGTGTATAACCAACACCTCTTAAAATAGGAGGCCGTACAACTAGGTTGTGATGTTCGCATAGAAGTCACAAGCCAAATAGAAAATCCTTCAAGATTTCTTCCTATTATTATTACTGGTGTATTTATATTAATATTACTATTTATACTAATATTCATTAGAAATATATATATATTAGAAGGAAAATTATTCGTATAACCACGAATGCCTTCCCATGGCCGAGTGGTTAGCACGCTTGGCTATTGATCTAAGGGACCTGGGTTCGAGCCCCGGGTAAGGCATGGTTGTGTGTGTTGTTTTTCTGCTGAGGTCCTGCCATCCTCACAGACCTACTACTTTGGCATATAAACTGACAGGCTCCTGTCAGACCTCTGTGGCAAGCAGCTGCTTGAGGGGGTATTTATTTTCTTTTTATTTAACCACGAATAGTATTCGTATACCCACGAATAATTTTGATTAAAAAAAAGCGATATTTATAAATAAATATTAGTATGAATATTAGTATTAAAATCTACCAGTAACAATAATAGTAAAAATATATATAAGAAATATCTAGACAGTAAAAGTTGTCGATATTAACTTCCTAACAGATTACGAAGGTTAACTTCTGTTATAGCAAGTGTTAGGTTTAAACCACGTATTTGGAACATAGGCTGCCATTTTCCCTCATTTCCGTTATCCTGGTATCCTATTAAATTTTAATTCTTTCTTCCTATTATTTTGACTGGTGTGTTATAATAGTAATATTTATGTTAATAGCCGTCCTATGGCCGAGTGGTTAGCAAGCTTGGCTACTGATCTGACCTGGGTTCGAACCCCGGGTAAGGCATGGACGTATGTGTCGTTTTTCTGCTGAGGTCCTGCCATCCTCTCAGACCTTCTACTATGGCATATTAACTGGCTCCTGTCAGACCTCTGTGGCAAGCAGCTGCTTGAGGGGGTATTTATTTTTCATTTTATTTTTATATTAATATTCATTTACAAATATGCGTTTTTGAATATTTATTCTTATTTATTAGCATTACCATAACGTTAATACACACGAACAATTTTGCTTTTAAATAATATATATATTTATAAATAAACATTTGTGTGAAGATTGGTTTTAAATCTACCACTAGTAACATTAGAAATAAATATATAAGAAATATCTAAAAGCTTAGATTGTCTATGCTGACTTCATAACTTATTTGTACCGGAACCTATTAGAGTAGGCCTTAGTTTTAGGTTGGGTTGGGTTGTTTTACCTCTGAGCGGCACTTTTTTTGCACACCATGGGCTAAATGGCCAGGTCACATGGACCCCGAAGGCTCAGAGAAGGTTGGGGGAGGGGACCCACTGGAACAGCTGTTGGGAGACAGATGGTAGCCTCCCGTCAAGGCCATCCAGCGTGTTCTTTAATGTTGGTTTGTTTTACCTCTGAGCGGCACTTTTTTGCACACCATGGGCTAAATGGCCAGGTCACATGGACCCCGAAGGCTCAGAGAAGGTTGGGGGAGGGGACCCACTGGAACAGCTGTTGGGAGACAGATGGTAACCTCCCGTCAAGGCCATCCAGCGTGTTCTTTAACGTTGGGTTGTTTTACCTCTGAGCGGCACTTTTTTGCACACCATGGGCTAAATGGCCAGGTCACATGGACCCCGAAGGCTCAGAGAAGGTTGGGGGAGGGGACCCACTGGAACAGCTGTTGGGAGACAGATGGTAGCCTCCCGTCAAGGCCATCCAGCGTGTTCTTTAACGTGCACAGGGTATGGCTCTCCCGCACACGGGACCACGGCTTAACGTCCCATCCGACGGACGGCGGCCTTTCCAAGCCCATCGGTGTCCCCTACTGACCGTAGGTAGGGCGGGGAGTTTTGCGGAGAAAAATCTCAACGCTGACCCAGCTGGGACTCGAACCTGGGAACTACAGATTACGAGCCTGGCGCGCTACCGACTGAGCTACCCCCGCCCAACGTTAGTTTTAGACTACTTCTTAGGAACAGCAAGCTGACAATTTTCCATTATTCCCCTTATCCTGCTAGGACCACGTGTGCTGACGTCATAATATAGTTGTAAGGCTTCTGTTATAGGAGGTGTGTTATATGTTTAACTCATTGTACAGTCAGCCTGCCATCCTCTCAGACCTACTGTGGCATATAAACTGACAGGCTCCTGTCAGACCTCTGTGGCAAGCAGCTGCTTGAGGGGGTATTTATTATTTGTTTTTATAGTCAAATGCCGCAGAGTGATGAAACAATACAATCTAACTCAAATAATTCTAAGAATAAAGTATTATTTACCTTCTATAAGCTGCAATATAGTATATGTAAACAACATTCGTACTATACCTTCATTTATGACATGATTTATGTAGGTTAATTTCACTATCTCGAATTGCTTTTTGAAACGTATATAATAAATAAACGATACAAAAACAAATCAACCTTTGTTAGAGGTTAGAGGAAGTTCTGCACAGTACACAACTGAATCAATAACATGTCCTTCAAAACATGTTTTAAACTCCTCTGAAAGAATCGACAGCCCAGCATTATTCCCGAAGAAATTTTCCCTTATTTGTTTACAGAATACAGTACACGTATTTTTATCGAAATGAACTATACATAGAAAAAAGGGAAAGTCTACTCTAAACATTTTCCTTCAATTCCAGATAATTTTTTTTATGCTTGTTTGCAAGATTATTCGGCTTTTCCCTGATTTTACTTCGGGAAAGGAAATGACGTAAAGTCACGCACTTCGCAGAGTAGCATCTTGCTCAGATGACGTCAAACACAGAGAGAAAAACCTGTATGCAACTAAAAGTTGCACAATCTTTGTGAGAAGAGAAAACTGGAAAACCAGAGTCATTATGGCTTATACAGCGGTAATTTTAATTGGATGCCAAGTTCTCTACCGTCAGTTTGTCAGCTTCCACGTGTCCAACGATTGATATCGCTTACTCATTTCCATTTGTCTCAGAGATTCAACATAGGGAGCAACTGTAACGGAATTTGTCCCGCTACGTGCGTAACAGTAACAAACTGAAGAAAAAGGAATTAGCTGAATATTTATTAATTAACGAGAATATTTTCATATATGTTCCGGATGCTTAGATGTTTGCCAAGAAAAGAAAGTGAAAGGCAAGTAATAACTTTTTTTCGTTCAATGTGTAATATTGAATGTCTAAAATTCCAGTTTGAGAACTAAATTGCAAAGTATTGTTGGACATCTGTAACCCATGACTGGGTTGGGTTGTTTTACCTCTCAGCGGCACTTTTTTGCACACAATGGGCTAAATAGCCAGGGTTGGGTTGTTTTTCCTCTGAGAGGCACTTTTTTGCAATGGCTAGGTCACATGGACCCCGAAGGCTCAGAGAAGGTTGGGGGAGGGGACCCACTGGTTGTTGTTGTGTTGTTTTACCTCTGAGCGGCACTTTTTTGCACACCATGGGCTAAATGGCCAGGTCATATGGACCCCGAAGGCTCAGAGAAGGTTGGGGGAGGGGACCCACTGGAACAGCTGTTGGGAGACAGATGGTAGCCTCCCGTCAAGGCCATCCAGCGTGTTCTTTAACGTGCACAGGATATGGCTCTCCCGCACACGGGGCCACGGCTTAACGTTCCATCCGAAGGACGGCGGCCTTTCCAAGTCCATCGGTGTCCCCTACTGACCGTGGGCAGGGCGGGGAATTTTGCGGAGATAAATCTCAACGCTGACCCAGCTGGGACTCGAACCTGGGAACTACAGATTACGAGCCTGGCGCGCTACCGACTGAGCCACCCCCGCCCCAGGGACCCACTGGAAGAGCTGTTGGGAGACAGATAGTAGTCTCCCGTCAAGGTGATCTAGCGTCTTCTTTAACGTGCAGAGGGTATGTATCTCTCGCACACCGGGCCACGGCTTAACGTCTCATCCGACGTACGGCGGCCTTTCCAAGCCCATCGGTGTCACGTACTGACCGTGGGCAGGGCGGGAAGTTTATGTTAAAAAAGCGTAAAATTGTTAATTGTTAAAAAGCATAAAAAAATTGTGTTAAAAACCATAAAAATATTAATTATTAAAAAAGCATAAAATTTTATGTTAAAAAGCATAAATTACACCTGGCGTTTATTTAGGCTAAAAATGCGGTGAAAAATTGGTCAAACTGTAAATATAATCAACATTTATAAACAATTTATTTTATTATGCTTCATACTTATTTCGTTCTACAATCAGGTTTGCGCAGAGCTTTCTATAGATGGTTCGTAGATTAGTAATATTACTACAAAGCCCAAAATTCATATAACTAAGGGGCGGGGGTGGCTCAGTCGGTAGCGCGCCAGGCTCGTAATCTGTAGTTCCCAGGTTCGAGTCCCAGCTGGGTCAGCGTTGAGATTTATCTCCGCAAAAATTCCCCGCCCTGCCCACAGTCAGTAGGGGACACCAATGAGCTTGGAAAGGCCGCCGTCCGTCGGATGGGACGTTAAGCCGTGGTCCCGTGTGCGGGAGAGTCATACCCTGTGCACATTAAAGAACATGCTGGATGACCTAGATGAGAGGCTACCATCTGTCTCCCAACAGCTGTTCCAGTGGATCCCCTCCCCCAACCTTCTCTGAGCCTTCGGGGTCCATGTGACCTGGTCATTTAGCCCATGGTGTGCAAAAAAGTGTCGCTCAGAGGTAAAACAACCCAACCCAACTCATATAACTAAATCAATAAAATTGCTGGAAGTCTGCTGTTATGTGACCTACTAATGAAGGTAGGATTTATTTGTCAAAGTTCCAGACAAGAGCAGTTATATTGTATGAATAATCACACATTACCATTATACTGATAACTAGGTAGAATGTGTTTCTACGATTTGTCAAGAAGCTTGTGAATAATTAACACAAGGCTACATAGACTGCAATTCATTTGAAAGCAATTTCCGTGTTTGTATGCATTTGTATGCAGAAAATATTTCAAGGGCAAATTTACGGTAAATAACAGAAAAATTAATAATTTTTAAATAAATATCGCTTAAATATATTGTGGTGGATTTTAGATTAGCATTAATTCAAACCCTGTCCTTGAAATAACTTCATTGATTTTTAAAACTTGATTCGTAAAACATTTTGAACAGTTTTTAAACAGTTGAAACCGAATTTATTATTTTTATTATTTACACTCTTCTTCTAGCAGCGACTTTGGAATTAACCTACACTTTCTGCTGAGGGCCTGCCATCCTCTCAGACCTTCTACTATGGCATATAAACTGACAGGCTCCTGTCAGACCTCTGTGGCAAGCAGCTGCTTGAGGGGGTATTTATTTTTTTCTTATCCTATAACAGAAGGCAAATGGATCAAGCTATTACGTCAAGGCCATTCAGCATGTTCTTTAACGTACACAGCGTTATCAATTATATTTAGTCCATTGGATAAATATAATTTATATTATATTTAGTCAATTTATATTTCAATCTTTTAAAAAACGATGGGTAGTTTAAAATTAAATAATTTATTTGCTGTGTATGTATTGTCAGCATGTTCTTTAACGTAGAGCATAGAACTCTCCCGCACACGGAGACACGGCTTAACGTCCCATCCGATGGACGGCGGCCTTTCTAAGTCCACCAGTATCCCCTATTGACCGTGGGAATGGCGGGGAGTTTTGCGGAGTTAAATCACAACGCTAGCCAGGTGGGACTCGAACCTGGGAATTGCAGATTACGTGCCTGCCGCGCTACCGACTGAGCCATCGCTTTCCACCCTTTTCGGTTTGATATTACGATTCTGATCATGCACACGTAAAAAAGGCTTTACGCCCATCCGACACATGGCAACACTTTCGAGGCCATGGATCCTCTCGCCTTTCTGACACGAAGGCAGCAGGGTGAATATTTAGGGGATATTAATCTTCACTCTAACATATGTGGGACTCGTTCCAGGGGGCGGGGGTGGCTCAGTCGGTAGCGCGCCAGACTCGTAATCTGTAGTTACCAGGTTCGAATCCCAGCTGGGTCAGCGTTGAGATTTATTTCCGCAAAATTCCCCGTCCTGCCCACGGTCAGTAGGGAATACCGTTGGGCTTGGAAAGGCTGCCGTCCGTCGGATGGGCCGTGGCTCCGTGTGTGGGAGAGCCATACTCTGTGCACGCTAAAGATCACACTGGATGGCTTTGACGGGAGGCTACCATCTGTCTCCTAACAGCTGTTCCAGTAAGTCCCCTCTCCCAACCTTCTCTGAGCCTTCGGGGTCCATGTGACCTGGCCATTTAGCCCATGGTGTGCAAAAAAGAGCCGCTCAGAGGTAAAACACCCAACACAAGTTCTCTAAAGTGGCGGGGATGGCTCTCAGTCAGTACAGTCAGACACGTAATCTGAAGTTCCCGTGTTCATGTTCCAGCTGGTCCAGCGTTGATATATATCGTCACCAAACTCCCCGCCTTGGTTTTGGTCAGTAGAGAATATTGATATTCTTGGAAAGGCCGCTGTCCTGCGGATGGGACGTTAAGCCGTGGCCCCGTGTGCGGGATAGCGATACTCTGTGCACGTTAAAGAACACGCTGGATGACCTTACGGGAGGCAACCATCTGTCTCCTAACAACTGTTCCAGTGGGTCCCTTCCCACAACCTTCTCTGAGCCTTCGGGGTTCTTGTAACCTGGCCATTTAGCCTATTGTGTGCAAAAAAGTGCCGTTCGGCCTTGACGGGAAGCTAACATCTGTCACCTAACAGCTGTTCTAATGGGTCTCCTCCCTCAACCTTCTCTGAGCCTTCGGGGTCCTTGTGACCTGGGCATTTAGTCCATTGTGTGCAAAAAAGTGCCACTCAGAGGTAAAAGAACCCAACTTTAAAGAATACGCTGGATGGCCTTGATGGGAGGCTACCATCTGTCAACCAACAGCTGTTCCAATGGTCCCCTCCCTCAACCTTCTCTGAGCCTTCGGGGTCCATGTGACCTGGCCATATAGTCCACGGTGTGCAAAAAAGTGACTCTCAGAGGAAAAACACAGAGGTTTTATTGACATTCAGCCGAATTCTTCCAATGTCACAAGGAAAAAAATGCAAATTTCCTCAAACTTGAGCTTATTTTGGAAAGAAAGAACTGCAGGAATGTCTTAAATCAATACCCTACTAGTCCTAATAGAAAGCATTACAGAGAACTTAATAAACGTGTAAAAGATCAGTTAGCTGCTGATAAGAATCTTTGGCTTGATGGTTTGGCTGACAAAGCCGAGGAAGCAGTTAGACAGCACAACAGCAGAGAGCTGTACCAGATAGTTAATGTTTTGTGTGGTAGAAAACGGACAGGTATACAAGGATTGAAGGATAAACAAGGTAAGGTTATAGAAGGGGAGGATTCTGTCATGGCTAGGTGGGCTGAGCATTTCAGTGATGTTCTAAAAATGTAGTTAGTTCTACTCCCATTGTTTGCAATGATGATAGATGCATTGGTGGCTTTAATGTTGGCCCTATAACACAATCTGAAGTTATTTGGCTGTTTCTAAACTTAAACTACATAAATCCCCAGGGGTAGATGAAATTACTACCGAAATGCTTAGAGCTGGGAATGTTTTGGTTATCACTTGGATGACTGAAATTCTGAATATCTTTTATGATAAAGGCATGGTTCCTAAGGATTTTACCAGAGCTATTATTATCCCTATTTTCAAAAAAGGTGATCGCAGTTCTTGTGATAACTATAGGGGTATCAGCCTACTCTCTGTTCCAGGTAAAGTTCTTTCCATGATTGTGCTTAATAGAATTAAGAATCTGGTTGACAGTCAATTGCGTGATGAGCAATGTGGATTCAGAAGTGGTAGGGGATGTGTGGATCAGATATTTTCACTTAGGCAGATTCTTGAGAAATGTTTAGAGTTTCAGAAACCTCTGGTTGCTAGCTTTGTTGATTTCGAAAAGTCTTTCGACTCTGTTGATCGTCATAATTTGTGGTTGATTGTGATATCATACGGTATACCAGACAAGTTAGTTAACATAATGAAAAGCTCTCTATAATAACACTGAGTCGTGTGTGAGAGTTGGTAAGGCTTGTAGCAATTGGTTTAGCACTACTTCTGGTGTTCGACAAGGGTGCATTTTGTCTCCTTTTCTCTTTAGCTTGGTTATTGATTATGTTATGCGAAATTCATTTCAAGGGAAAGATTTTGGCCTTAAATGGGCTGGAGATACGAAAATTTGTGATTTAGATTATGCGGATGATTTAGCCCTTTTGGCAAATGATATTGATGAGATGAACTCTTTCATTCGAGCTGTTGATGAGACTGGTAGTAGAGTAAGTTTGGTTATAAACAGAGCGAAAACTAAAGTGATGAAAATTGGTCAGGCAGGCTGGGATTCAGTTAATCTGAATGGTTGCAGTCTTGAGCAGCTGTCACAGTTTAATTATCTTGGGAGCTATGTAACAGATAATGGTGATGTGCGGCATGAGATTAACAGACGAATAGGGATTGCTGCCGGGACTTTTAAGAATCTATGGAGAGTATGGAGAAATAGGTGTATACACCTAAAGACTAATATTATACTGTATAATAGTTTGGTTCTTTCTAGGGTTAGTTATGGTAGTGAAACTTGGACACTTTGTAAACAAGATAACAGGAAACTAGATGCTTTTGATTCCAGATGCTTACGCAGTATCTTGGGCATTAGGTGGTTCAACTTTGTAACTAATGATGAGGTTAGGCAAAGGAGTTTGCAACCTCCTTTAAGCAGCATATTGTGCAGAGAGAGACTCCGTTGGTTTGGCCATGTTGCCCGTATGAATAATTATAGATTGGCGAATAGGGTTATGAACAGTGTGCCTAAAGGCCTCAGAAAGAAGGGGAGACCTAGGATGCGGTGGGCAGACAATGTCAAACAGGACCTTGTTAGAATTGGTGTGCAGTGGCCAGATGCAGTAGATGTAGCTCAGGATAGACTTGCTTGGAGACTAAATTGCACGGTCTGGTTGGACCTCCGTAGCCCATGGCTGCTTGAGGATGATGATGATGACCATTCTTTGAAAAAATTACAAATTCAATGAGTGATTTCACCAATCACTCATTGTGTTCCTTTGAAGGAAAACAGGAACCCGATTTATCTACTGAATAAAAATTACCAGGATCTATCTTTTTTAAAACGAATGACTTTTGAATGTTTTCTCACTTGTTAGACGTTAATTTATATTTTAGTCTTTTAAGAAACGATGGGTAGTTTAAAATTAAATAATATTTTTTCATTAAAGCTTATTTTAAAAACAGTGAGCTGCAAATATATCAAATAAAATTTAAAGCATTTTCTAATCACTAACACTAATGAATAACCAAACTTTCTAACCGATCAAACTAATGTTTCATTTGAAATGCCTGCTAGTCACAAAGCTTAATCAAAGATTTTGAAAGATAGCACAAATTTAAATCATTGATTTGGCGGCACTCTCTTTCATGTTTTGAATATTGATTTCCGTTTCTGGTGTTAATTCGTTTCAACACTTTGATTCTTTTGCTTGAATGATGAAATCTCAGTTGGAGGAAGTATAAATATCCCAAAAAGTAATTTCTGTATAGATGATGTCATTTTGGCTTCCCTTAAGGGAATATTTATTTTACATAATCGTTCTATATTTATTTTAACTGCTTTCAGTATTCAGCAACATTTACTGAAGTAAATAGGGCTTGCATAACGTGTTTTCAAATTAGAAAGATCCAATAAAAGCATCAAAGATGCTGTCTTAGTGTATCGGATCATTTGGAAATACACTGGCGAAAATTGAAAAAAGCACATCGTTAACAATTGAAGCGTTGGATTGGATTGTTTTACCTCTGAGCGGGCTTTTTTGCACACCATGGGCTAAATGGCCAGGCCACAAGGACCCCGAAGGCTCAGTGAAGGTTGGGGGAGGGGACCCACTGGAACAGCTGTTGGGAGACAGATGATAGCCTCCCGTCAAGGCCATCCAGCGTGTTCTTTAACGTGCACAGGGTATGGCTCTCCCGCACACGGCGCCACGGCTTAACGTCCCATCCGACGAACGGCGGCCTTTTCAAGCCCATCGGTGTCCCCTACTGACCGTGGGCAGGGCGGGAAATTTTGCGGAGATAAATCTCAACGCTAACCCAGCTGGGACTCGAACCTGGGAACTATAGATTACGAGCATGGCGCACTACCGACTGAGCCACCCCCACCCCCACCCCTCAATTGAAGCGTAATCGATGAGATTTATTTAGTAGAAACAACTTGATCAGAAAGGGCAGCTATCACACGTGTGAGTTGATTCAATGTTTATTTTATAATTTAATAAGTATTACATTTTACAGAAGGTATATTTTAATAAAGTGTTGAACCTCCTCAAGCAGCAATACAAACTTCCAATTTGGCATGCAATCGGTCGTACAAATGATGGATATCACGCTGGGGAATACCATTCTACGCGGTTTCAACTTGGACGCGTAATTCAGCGATGGTCGTTGCTTGCCACGGTCTGCGGAAGAGTTTTTGTCTGATCCAGTCCCAAACACACTCGATTGGAGACAAGTGCGGAAAGCGCGCTGGCCAAGGATTGGGTTGTTTTACCTCTGAGCAGCACTTTTTTGCACAACATGGGCTAAATGGCCAGGTCACATGGACCCCGAAGGCTCAGAGAAAGTTGGGGGAGGGGACCCACTGCAACAGCTGTTGGGAGACAGATGGTAGCCTCCCGTCAAGGCCATCCAGCGTGTTCTTTAACGTTGGGTTGTTTTACCTCTGAGCAGCACTTTTTTGCACACCACGGGTTAAATGGCCAGGTCACATGGACCCCGAAATCTCAGAGAAGGTTGGGGGAGGGGACCCACTGGAACAGCTGTTGGGAGACAGATGGTAGCCTAACGTCAAGGCCATCCAGCGTGTTCTTTAGCGTGGACAGGGTATGGCTCTCCCGCACACGGGGCCACGGCTTAACGTCCCATCCGACGGACTGCGGCCTTTCCAAGCCCATCGGTGTCCCCTACTGACCGTGGGCAGGGCGGGGAATTTTTCGGAGATAAATCTCAACGCTGACCGAGCTGGGACTCGAACCTGGGAACCACGGGTTAAATGGCCAGGTCACATGGACCCCGAAGGCTCAGAGAAGGTTGGGGGAGGGGATCCACTGCAACAGCTGTTGGGAGACAGATGGTAACCTCTCCTCATGGCCATCCAGCGTGTTCTTTAATGTTGGGTTGTTTTACCTCTGAGCGGCACTTTTTTGCACACCATGGGCTAAATGGCCAGGTCACATGGACCCCGAAGGCTCAGAGAAGGTTGGGGGAGGGGACCCACTGCAACAGCTGTTGGGAGACAGATGGTAGCCTCCCGTCAAGGCCATCCAGCGTGTTCTTTAACGTTGGGTTGTTTTACCTCTGAGCAGCACTTTTTTGCACATCATGGGTTAAATGGCCAGGTCACATGGACCCCGAAGGCTCAGAGAAGGTTGGGGGAGGGGACCCACTGCAACAGCTGTTGGGAGACAGATGGTAGCCTCCCGTCAAGGCCATCCAGCGTGTTCTTTAACGTTGGGTTGTTTTACCTCTGAGCAGCACTTTTTTGCACACCACGGGTTAAATGGCCAGGTCACATGGACCCCGAAGGCTCAGAGAAGGTTGGGGGAGGGGATCCACTGCAACAGCTGTTATGAGACAGATGGTAGCCTCTCCTCATGGCCATCCAGCGTGTTCTTTAATGTTGGGTTGTTTTACCTCTGAGCGGCACTTTTTTGCACACCATGGGCTAAATGGTCAGGTCACATGGACCCCGTAGGCTCAGAGAAGGTTGGGGGAGGGGATCCACTGGAACAGCTGTTGGGAGACAGATGGTAGCCTCCCGTCAAGGCCATCCAGCGTGTTCTTTAACGTTGGGTTGTTTTACCTCTGAGCAGCACTTTTTTGCACACCACGGGTTAAATGGCCAGGTCACATGGACCCCGAAATCTCAGAGAAGGTTGGGGGAGGGGACCCACTGGAACAGCTGTTGGGAGACAGATGGTAGCCTAACGTCAAGGCCATCCAGCGTGTTCTTTAGCGTGGACAGGGTATGGCTCTCCCGCACACGGGGCCACGGCTTAACATCTATTGGGAGACAGATGGTAGCCTCCCGTCAAGGCCATCTAGTGTGTTCTTTAACGTTGGGTTGTTTTACCTAATTAATTAGTTAGATACAATAATCGTAGTTAACTACGATTATTTTATCTAACTAATCAACTACAATTATTGTATTTAATTAACGATGATTATTTTATTTCACTAATTAACTAAGATTATTGTGTGTAATTGCGATTATTGTATATAACTAGTAAACTACGATTATTTTATCTAACTATCTTAACTAGGATTATTTTATCTAACTAATTAAGTACCATTATTGTATGTAAACGATTAACCACGATTATTTCATTTGATTAATTAACTACGATTATTTTGCTTAAATAATTACCTACGATTATTTTATCTAACTAATTAACTGCAATTATTTTATCTAAGGGACGATTATTGTATCTAACTAATTAACTACAAGAATATCTGTGAGTAAAGTAATTATCCAAGTTCCCACATATATACTTATAGACCAAATGATACCAATGCGATCAATAAAAATGAGAGCTTTAGGTTCAAGTTTAATTCGCTTCTTTGAGGAGAGGATCCAAGTTTTAGTTTGAAAACAGAGTACTTACTACTATATAGATCAATCATCGTCCTAATTTTCTATCTGTGCCTTCACTTGTTTAGGTTATGCTAATGAATGCCAACTCAAAAACTTCAAGTGTTGTAAAACAAGTTTCTTGGAGCAGCAATTGTTGCAACTGTGAAGTGTAAGAAATGAATTGATACAGAGGGATTTGGGTATTTCCATCATCAAGGGATAAATCAGAGAAAGATTCATGGGGCGTTTCGAAAGTATTGAAGGTCACCCAAACCACAGATTAACATAATCCGTACAGACAGGACACTAATGTTAAAAAACACATTATTCCCGATATTAGTCCCTCTATCATTATAGGTATATACTACTAACACCACCTGGAACAGAAGGTCATTCCATCCAGTTATGGTGTCATAATTAGGAGACCCAAAAATATACAAATTTCTTATATATTGCTTTCTGTTATTTCTACTGGTAAATTTTAAAATTTAGCTTTGTTCTAATTTCTATTTATAAATATACATTATTTAGAAAAGAAAATTATTTGTATGTATTATCATTATAGCCGTCCCATGGCCGAGTGGTTAGCGCGCTTGGCTACTGATCTAAGGGACCTGGGTTCGAACCCCGGGTAAGGCATGGCTGTGTGTGTCGTTTTTCTGCTGAGGTCCTGCCATCCTCTCAGATCTTCTACTGTGGCATATAAACTGACAGGCTCTTGTCAGACCTCTGTGGCAAGCAGCTGCTTGAGGGGGTATTTATTTATTATCATTATAATAATGCCTATATTTACCAATTTTTTCCTAAATAATATATATTTATAAACACCAATTAGTATAAATGTTGATTTTTCTAAACTCCCATGGCCGAGTGGTTAGCACGCTTGGCTACTAATCTAAGGGACCTGGGTTCGAGCCCCGGGTAAGGCATGGCTGTTTGTGTCGCTTTTCTGCTGAGGTCCTGCCATCCTCTTAGACCTTCTACTATGGCATATAAACTGACAGGCTCCTGTCAGACCTCTGTGGCAAGCAGCTGCTTGAGGGGTTATTTATTTATTTTTTTTTTATTTCATCCCCTTGATAGGGTGGAACTTTACGCCATTTGACTTACTTCTTCTGAAATAAATTTAAATCAGTTGCATTCATTTTTAATAGTAAATTGTGCATTGAAAACAATCCATTTCCACGGTCAATTTAACTAATTTGCAGTATATAGTTACCAGTAGCTAATTAATTAAAAACATTTTAATAAATTATTATTTCAAATATCAGTTATTAAAAATTTAACGGTGATAAAACAAAATAGCATTTATTTTCAAGTTTAAGAATAATGTTTTAAAAAACCTTAATATATTTTGATAATCAAAAATGAAGAAATAAAAATTTTATAATTTAAAAACTTTTTTTAAACAATTAATGTAAAAATCAAAGAAATAAGAAGATATACTACATCTTAAGTTGCATTCAAGTTATTATTACTCTATCGATTAACATTTGAGACCAGAAGGGCTGAAAAGATTTGTAAAAAATAAGAAACTTCGTTTATCAGAACATGGCTAGAAAAAGAGCCACAAGTCTGCCTCAAAGGAAAAATAATATGACGGATTTTTTTTCTAAATTATTGCAATCTTCTAAAGTAGCAGTACAGCATTCGCATTTGTCAATAAATATCTGGAATCAGCGGAAATTAAAAGTGGAAAAGGTTCATAAAAAGCAATCTTTGTGATATTCTACATGCATATGTAATTTTAAATTCTGTAAGTGAATATTTATTTTGATCTTACAGTGTTAAATTTGCGTACACTTGGAAAAAATAAGGATGCAAATCAGCAGTGCACTTTTACGGTATTTCTATTGTGCAAGGCATATTTAAACAGAGGGGGATATTAAATTAAATTCAGTAAAACGAAAAGAGAAAAAATAATTAAAAATTGCCATTTATTCGTGGAACAAGAGATTTGAAATATTTTTTTAAAAATTACTTTGCATATGGAAAATACCGTAATTTTGATTTGCAACCGTTTATTATATTAAAAAAAGAACAACAAGAAAAGTTTAGTGAAATCTATAACAGAATGTAATATTCTTCAGGGTTGGGTTGTTTTACTTCTGAGCGGCACTTTTTTTGCATGCAATGGACTAAATGGCCAGATCACAAGGACCCCGAGGATTTAGAGAAGGATGGGTGGAGGAGACGCACTGGACAGCTGTTAGGAGACAGATGGTAGCCTCCCGTCAAAGGTTCGTTTTTTGCCTCTGAACGGCACTTTTTTTGCACGCAATGGGATAAATGGCCAGGTCACAAGGGCCCCGAAGGCTCAGAGAAAGTTGGAGGGGACACATTAGACATCTGTTAGGAGACAGATGGTAGCCTCCCGTCAAAGGTTCGGTTTTTCGCCTCTGAGCGGCACTTTTTTTGCACGCAATGGGATAAATGGCCAGGTCACAAGGGCCCCGAAGGCTCAGAGAAGGTTGGAGGGAGGGGACACATTAGACAGCTGTTAGGAGACAGATGGTAGCCTCCCGTCAAAGGTTCGTTTTTTGCCTCTGAACGGCACTTTTTTTGCACGCAATGGGATAAATGGCCAGGTCACAAGGGCCCCGAAGGCTCAGAGAAAGTTGGAGGGGACACATTAGACATCTGTTAGGAGACAGATGGTAGCCTCCCGTCAAAGGTTCGGTTTTTCGCCTCTGAGCGGCACTTTTTTTGCACGCAATGGGATAAATGGCCAGGTCACAAGGGCCCCGAAGGCTCAGAGAAGGTTGGAGGGAGGGGACACATTAGACAGCTGTTAGGAGACAGATGGTAGCCTCCCGTCAAAGGTTCGGTTTTTTGCCTCTGAGCGGGACTTCTTTTGCACGCAATGGGATAAATGGCCAGGTCACAAGGGCCCCGAAGGCTCAGAGAAGGTTGGAGGGAGGGGACACATTAGACAGCTATTAGGAGACAGATGGTAACCTCCCGTCAAAGCTTCGGTTTTTGCTTCTGAGCGGCAATTTTTTTGCACGCAATGGGATAAATGACCAGGTCACAAAGGCCCCGAAGGCTCAGAGAAGGTTGGAGGAAGGGGACACATTAGACAGCTGTTAATAGACAGATGGTAGCCTCTCGTCAAAGGTTCGATTTTTTACCTCTGAGCTGCACTTTTTTGCACACAATGGGATAAATGACTAGGTCACAAGGGCCCCGAAGGCTCAAAGAAGGTTGTGGGAAGAGGACAAACTGGACAGCTGTTAGGAAACTCATGGTAGCCTCTTGTCAGGGCCATCCAATGTGTTTTTTAACGTGCACAGTATATAGTTCCCCTGAACAACACGGGACCATGGCTTAACATCTCATCCACTGGACGGCGGCCTTTCCAAGCCCATCGGTGTCCCCTACTCACCGTGGATAGGGCGAGAAATTTTGCGGAGAAAAATCTCAACGCTGGCCCAGCTGGGACTCGAACCTAGGAACTGTCAATTACGAGACTGGCGCACTACTGACTAAGCCACCCGACCCCATTCTTTATGGAGTACATAGCACATCAGGTACTACACCAATACCAGAAGTTTGGTGAGAAACCTATGTCCACTCATAACTCTTCCAATCTATAATTTCATTCACAGTGTTAAACTATTAACGTACTACTCACAATGCATTACTTCATTCAAAAAACTAGGCGACTCCAGCACCCTAGAAATTTCGGATACTTTTCGAGGGATCACTCCCGACCCACGGCAGCTAGGAGCCCGATCTCTTAAACAAAGAGGGCTAGAACTAGGCGGGACCACCACACCAAATTTAGGACTGACCGCTCAAGTAGCAGCAGAACTACGGTGAACCAAGAATGTCTGACACCGATTGCCCATTAGTTCTTGAGCCGGATTTGGTTTATTTTACCTCTGAGCCGCACTTTTGAGCCCACCATGAGCTAAATGGCCAGGTCACAAGGACCCCAAAGGCTCAGAGAAGGTTGGGGAGGGGACCCACTGGAACAGCTGTTGGGAGAGAGATGGTAGCCTCCCGTCAAGGCCATCCAGCGTGTTCTTTAATGTTGGGTTGTTTTACCTCTGAGCGGCAACTTTTTTGCACACCATGGGCTAAATGGCCAGGTCACAAGGACCCCGAAGGCTCAGAGAAGATTGGGGGGGGGACCCACTGGAACAGCTGTTGGGAGAGAGATGGTAGCCTCCCGTCAAGGCCATCGAGCGTGTTCTTTAACGTGCACAGGATATTGCTCTCCCGCACACGGAGCCACGGCTTAAAGTCCCATCCGACGGACGGCGGCCTTTCCAAGCCCATCGGTGTCCCCTACTGACCGTGGGTAGGGGAGGGGGAGTTTGCGGAGATAAATCTCAATGCTGACCCAGCTGGAACTCGAACCTGGAAACTACAGATTACGAGTCTGGCGCGCTACCGACTGAGCCACCCCCGCCACCTCTTCAGCCGGAATTGTGGCAGTTATATAATATGACGATTACTGACAGTTCTCGGAAAATTTTAAAGAACAAAGAAGCACACAAGAGTCAAATGCATCACAACATTTGGGGCGGGGGTGGCTCAGTCGGTAGCGCGCCAGGCTCGTAATCTGTAGTTCCCAGGTTCGAGTCCCAGCTGGGTCAGCGTTGAGATTTATCTCCGAAAAACTGCCCACGGTCAGTAGGGGACACCGAAGGGCTTGGAAAGGCCGCCGTCCGTCGAATGGGACGTTAAGCCATGGCTCCGTGTGCGGGAGAGCCATACCCTATGCACGTTAAAGAACACGCTGGATGGCCTTGACGGGAGGCTACCAGCTGTCTCCCAACAGCTGTTCCAGTGGGTCCCCTCCCGCAACCTTCTCTGAGCTTTCGGGTTCCATGTGACCTGGCCATTTAGCCCATGGTGTGCAAAAAAGTGCCGCTCAGAGGTTAAACAACCGAACCCATCGCAACATCATTTCCTTCAATCAATTAAAAATAATGTAATCTTTTGTAGTGTTGCAGCTAAAAGGTTTCCCCTAGACCTGAAAGACTACCGCTTGATTTATATTTCTGTAAAAAATATAGGTATTTTTTTTTAAATATACATTAAAAGTTTAGCAAGTTATTGTCCAACGAAAACAAACGCTATAAGTTTCAAAACTAAAATTTTGTACTTTGCCCATCACGACTTTTTCAATTTTCCCTTTTGCTTCTTGTGACGTCAGTCTTTGGGCAAACAGACTATGAACAATTTCCTTAACACAAAAATAAATATTTAAACAACCTACAAGATATTGCATTCCATGTCCAACAAACCATTCGTCACGCATTGAAGTCAGTTGAACCACGTGTCGGGAAAAGTCAACACTTCACCTCTCATAGGTCACACTTCCAGAAAGTGACTCCATTACATTTATATATATTATGTACGATTGGACTGGTCGAAGAAATTGATCTGAGGTTCTAAAAATGGGTGAGGATGTCCCTTAACTCAAACGTCACATCAGACACGATGTGTATCACTGACGGCAATAGGGACGGTAAGAGGGAAATGTAGGGGAAAATAAAATGAATAAGAGCCAAAAGAAGATATCGATCCATTAGGGTGATAAGACGGATCAATTCCTCCGTCTCTGAAAAGAGAATGATCCGTCTTTTTTTCTCTGTAAACTTCTGAAGCGGTAACCACAAAGTTCTCGGTTCAATCTCCCTCCAAAGTCCCATTTGTAAGAGGTGATTCCTTTAGCCCACAAGAACGTTTCGTTGAGGGTCAGTCGTATCACCTAGAGCAGTGTCTCGCAATCTGTGTGCCGCGGCACAGTAGTGTGCCGCGAGAGATTTTCAAATTGACACTAGATATTACAAAGATTTCATTTTGACTTGACTTGTGTTATCGACGTGCTTTAATATCGACGTGCTTTAATAAAAATCTTTCAGATTTTATCAACTGGGATCTTGGAAGTATTTATCAAGCTTTTTCCAAATTTTGGTATTAATTTTTGATTATTTCAAGCCAATGGACAAATATTTAAAACAAACACCGAGTTATGAATTAAAGAACGAGAGCAAATCTTCAAGTAAAACCAGGCTGATGACTTAAACAAAGCGCAAATATAATGACGATTATATAGAGTTTGCTTTTATTCTTTTTTAGGTGTGCCGCGGAAAAAAAATTAGATTCAGTGTGCCGCGGGAAAAAAGTTAGATTCAGTGTGCCGCGAAAAAAAATAGATTCAGTGTGCCGCGGGAAAAAAATAGATTCAGTGTGCCGCGGGGAAAAATTAGATTCAGTGTGCCGCGGAAAAAAATTAGATTCAGTGTGCCGCGGGAAAAAAATTAGATTCAGTGTGCCGCGGAAAAAAAATAAGATTCAGTGTGCCGCGGAAAAAAAATTAGATTCAGTGTGCCGCGGGAAAAAATTAGATTCAGTGTGCCGCGGAAAAAAATTAGATTCAGTGTGCCGCGGGAAAAAATTAGATTCAGTGTGCCGCGGGAAAAAAATAGATTCAGTGTGCCGCGGAAAAAAATTAGATTCAGTGTGCCGCGGGAAAAAAATTAGATTCAGTGTGTCGCGGAAAAAAAATTAGATTCAGTGTGCCGCGGAAAAAAATTAGATTCAGTGTGCCGCGGGAAAAAAATTAGATTCAGTGTGCCGCGGAAAAAAAATTAGATTCAGTGTGCCGCGGAAAAAAAATTAGATTCAGTGTGCCGCGGGAAAAAATTAGATTCAGTGTGCCGCGGAAAAAAATTAGATTCAGTGTGCCGCGGGAAAAAATTAGATTCAGTGTGCCGCGGGAAAAAAATAGATTCAGTGTGCCGCGGAAAAAAAATTAGATTCAGTGTGCCGCGGGAAAAAAATTAGATTCAGTGTGTCGCGGAAAAAAAATTAGATTCAGTGTGCCGCGGAAAAAAATTAGATTCAGTGTGCCGCGGGAAAAAAATTAGATTCAGTGTGCCGCAGAGTAAAAAAGTTTGCGAGACACTGACCTAGAGGCAACACTCTTATACACTTCACATTGGAGTCGCATTTATTCCGGGAGAAAAAGCATGCAAACGCTAAGGTAGGTCGCTATTTTCCCCCCTTTTTTCTCCTTTGGAGCGAATGCATATCACGTCGTATATAAAAAAAATAAATAAATACCCCCTCAAACAGCTGCTTGCCACAGAGGTCTGACAGGAGCCTGTCAGTTTATATGCCATAGTAGAAGATCTGTGAGGATGGCAGGACCTCAGCAGAAAAACGACACACATCCATGCCTTACCCGGGGCTCGAACCCAGGTCCCTTAGATCAGTAGCCAAGCGTGCTAACCACTCGGCCATGGGACGGCGCGTGTCTTTTTAATGCTGCTTTACTATCGCGGTAATAAAAGTGTAAAGTTTTATAACCGGATAAGGCTTGGATTGTTTGGATTGTTTTACCTCTGAGCGGCACTTTTTTGCACACCATGGGCTAAATGGCCAGGTCACATGGACCCCGAAGGCTCAGAGAAGGTTGGGGGAGGGGACCCACTGGAACAGCTGTTGGGAGACAGATGGTAGCCTCCCGTCAAGGCCACCCAGTGTGTTCTTTAACGTGCACAGGGTATGGCTCTCCCGCACACGGGGCCACGGCTTAACGTCCCATCCGACGGACGGCGGCCTTTCCAAGCCCATCAGTGTCCCCTACTGACCGTGGACAGGGCGGGGAAATTTTGCGGAGATAAATCTCAACGCTGACCCAGCTGGGACTCGAACCTGGGAACTGCAGATTGCGAGCCTGGCGCGCTACCGACTGAGCCACCCCCGCCCCACGGGGTAAGGCAACGTCTATAACAGAAAGCCAGTGTACCAAATTTTTGACGTCACTTATGTAGTCGATATCTGATATCTTTAATTAATGTTGTGAGCTTCTAGCCTAGGGTTTATATCTCGAAGTCTAAAATAATGACTGATTGGCAATAACAAATGTTATGAAGCATAAACTCCAAAGGGGCCACAAGGGTAAATTTAGGTAGTCGTCAGTCAGTCAAAAAAAATCTCTAGACTACCGGAAACTCGGGGCGTTTCGTCCCTCTCTTCCAGATCGTCAAGAATGGAGCAATTGCCTAAAAGAAAGACCTCGCCTTCATTCAAAGTTCCTTTAAATTCTTTCAAAAAGATCACAATTAGTCAGTGAAGTCAGTCAAAAAAATCCCTAGACTACCGGAAACTCGGGGCTTTTCGTCCCTCTCTTCCAGATCGTCAATTTTAAATTATTTAACGGTTGTTATTTCTAAACTTCGGAAAAATGTACTGATATAATATCTACGGATTTTTAAATAATAATTATTTGCTAAACATCAAAGTAATTAACAAAAGCTTCGAAAATATATTTGAACATATGAATAAATATGAATAAATATGAAAATATATAGTAAAATTTGACTACTTAATCTGTCAAAACTTAGAACCCTTTGTTTAATGACACTGCTATAACAGATGAATGAGAACCACCATATCAAAGATCTCGCACTCATTTGTAACCTTCCGCGTTGCCATTAGTTATTACTGTCTTGTTGTCTAATAGATCTTCACTATGCAGAGAAAGGGATACGGACGTACGGCAATATTAGGTCGCAGTGCTGATCACTGGCAATTAGAAGGACGTCCTCTGTTAATGGCATTATCTTTGTTTGAAATGGACTGCTCATGCGTGGAACGAAACCGATAGACCGTAAATCCAATAAACCTTCATCAGTTTACTGAGCGTCTAAGTCGGCGAGTTGCATTCAATATTCACTTGGTTGCACTCTAAATGCTGAATCGATGGCTCTTTTACCAAGGTCAGGAGGCAGTGCTCAATTATAACTTGAGCCAATTAAGTACGTGTTCTGTGGAGAGAGGTTTAAAGCATCTGAAAAGTATCTCTAGAAGTTTAGTAAAATAATGCCTTTAATCATAGGTTCTTAACATGTCTTTTGTTGTAGGATGTTATAACTCTTGCAAATCTCACGGGAATTTATATATTTTCTGTGAAATGTTAATATTTCACAGCAGTTATAAATTTTGGTTTAATATGTGTCACAGTGATATCGCGTCATTAAGAGCTTCACACGAAGCCTTGAACATCCTTGAACAAAAAGAGGAAAGAAAGCAGGGAAATTAGTTATGCATAAACATGCAATTGACTTAATTGATTTAAAATTTAAGTTAAAAACCATTTATTTTAAAACCAGTTAAAATAAAATGATTTATTTTTTAGGATTTTATTAAAATATTTGAGATTATGAACATTCATTTCCAAATTTTTAAAAATAAATAACTACCAGTCAAATTTTTAGAAACATAGATATAATTAAAACCTACGTTTTGGAAAATTAGATCTCCTGTTACTGCAGTGTTCATGCTATCTTCTGTTACTGCAGTGTTCATGCTAATTGTATCGTTGGGTTGTTGTTTTACCTCTGAGCGGCACTTTTTTGCACACCATGGACTAAATGGCCAGGTCACAAGGACCCCGAAGGCTCAGAGAAGGTTGGGGGAGGGGACCCACTGGAACAGCTGTTGGGAGACAGATGGTAGCCTCCCGTCAAGGCCATCCAGCGTGTTATTTAACGTGCACAGGGTATGGCTCTCCCGCACACGGGGCCACGGCTTAACGCCCCATCCGACGGACGGTAATTGTATCGAGGTGGCATTAACTGAACCAACACCACCCAGAACAGATCATTCCACTGAGTTATGATGTCAGCGTTAATGGACTTGAAATATACGAATTTTTTACAAATTTATTTCTGTTATTTCCACTGGTAGATTTCATAATTAATATTTATATTAGTTTATATTTATAAATGTAAATTATTTAGGAAAAAAAATCGTATTTATATATAAGCACTATCATAATGCTAATGTATAAGAATTTTTTTCTAAATAATAAATATATTTTTAAATATAAATTAGTACAGTGAAGTGCCATTGAATTACGGTAATGTGTTGAACCTCCTCTGGACCTAATAACGGCCGCCACACGACGAGGCAAGGACTCCACAATCTTGCGTAAATGTTCCACAGGTATGGCGACCCATGTATCATCCAGAGCTGTCTACAATTCTCTTAAGGTCGTCGCTGATGGGACACGAGTCCGAACAATGAATCTCTTTGTTGCGATCTTATGCAACCACGGCAATTCCCGGTTCCGCCTGACAGCACTACCTGGTTAAGAAAAGCTATGACCATCTAGAGCCGGGGGCAAGGAATACGCCCTATAGGCGCACCTCAACCCCAGTCTCACATGGCAGCAGTCCTATAGAAGGAAAGCTAACCACCGGAAGAAACCTTACTTTAATCTATTCCCCGGTTTGCAAATGTGCAAGGATATAAAGATCCAAGCTCGATCGGCACCCGGGGTGGAGACTCTTAGTAAGACCCAGACTTTTTGGACAGCTCGTGCCTACTAGGCCGGGGAACACCTTTCGGCAGAGCCGTCGAACAGACCACACAGGTCTCCTGAGAGGTGAGGTCTCCGACGCCGTCACCATCCGACCGGCAATCAAGCCGGCCAGCAGCGTCTTCAACCTCGGTTGGCCTTAGCCATGTCCAACCGGTGTACCAATCCGGTCGGCACAGCCTTCAGCCGGGTTGCTGGGCCCTAGGCCCCCCCACCACGACAAGGTGGTCCCCTATCGGGGGGGGGGGGGGACGAGTCCGAACAGTCTGCTCGATGTTATCCCAAAGATTTTCGATGGAATTTAAATCTGGGGTTATTAAAAAAATTAAATATATTTAAATTTTAAACCGCTCTATGATATTTTTATACAATCAAAATTAATGAATTATTTTGTTCCGTTTTAATTTAATTATCCACATTATAATAGCCTATAGCTGTGGATAGGTTCACGATATGTGAAATTTGTTCCATGCCCTACAATTCGTGGGGAATCAAAAAGTGGAACAATTATTATTAATATAGTGTGCTATATTGAATTGAAATTAGTAAATAGTAATAAATATAAAATTCTCTTTTCCATTATTATCGTTTTAATGCCTTTATTATGCTTTCCCACAATGTCATTTACGATACAATAATATACTTTTATGAATTACTTCTCCTAATTAAACTGGTTTCTATAAAGTAAGGGAAATTCTCATGTTAAGTCAATGGGAAGATATTGTCAAAGCTCTATAACTTCTAAAATAAGTTTTTTTTTGTTTTGAAAAATTGTTGCAGATAAAGGTCTCAATGAAATAATTCAATATCTCGATTTTCAACAATATTCTTTCAATATTTAATGAGTTATCAAAGTTTAAATATTTAACAGAAGCAATGCCAGTCTTAAGAAACTTATACAAAACTGAAGAACAGTGAAAGAATTCTTTACACAAAGTTTTAAAATACAAACTTATTGCATTAAACACTTTGATACAATACTTATTACTAAGTTTTGATTAACTTCTGAAGTCAATTTTTGTGGCTGGTATTGTTACCGCTAAATATTCAAGCTTCCATAACACATTAAATACTGAACGAATATTGTTGAAAATCGAGTTATTGATTTATTTGATTGAGATCTTTATCACTTTTTCATTATTTTAGAAGTTGAGAGCTTTGACGATAGCTTCCCATTGCCTTAACATAGATATTTTTCTTATTGTACTGAAACCAGTGTATTTACCGGTAGTTAATTCAAACTTAGTAGAAAATAGTAGTTCTTGCTAAATTTTACCAGTAATAATTCAAAATTTTTAGCTAGAATATTCTGTTTATAAAACATAAGTTAAAGACCCAAGCAACGCCGGGTAAACCAAGTTAGTGTTTACTAAAGATGGATTGCACGATCTAGCAGCATAATTAATGAAGTTGTGTATTAAATTCTGTGTGACATTATAAGTTACGAATTTGCAAAAAACCTTGTTAGAAGGTGATATAGGGAGAAGCTCTCCAAACCTGTTCAATAAAGAGATTTATTATGTGCATCTTTATATAAAGAATATTTAAATTTAATGAAAAGTGCCCAGAAAATAGTGTAACGTTTATCTTTGAAATGAATTTACATTGACATTTATAAATTTTTGCTTTTAGAATATATGAAACAATATTAAAAAATAATATTTACCACAAGTCGTACATAACGTCTATCCGTTTTGTACAGTCGCTAAAAAAATATCTGAACACTATGGCTGATTACAGAATTCAGAAAAAATATCTGACAACGATATTTTTTAGAAATTAGTGATCTGAATCCTTCGTGTACTGTACACGAAGGTTGCCATATCACTAATTTCTAAAAAAATCGTTGCCAGATATTTTTCTGAATTCTGTAATCTACCATAATGTTCGGATACTTTTTTGAGCGACTGTACACGAAGGTTGCCATATCACTAATTTCAAAAAAAAAATCGTTAATAGATATTTTTTTCTGATTTCTGTAATCAACCAGTGTTCGGATATTTTTTGAGCGACTGGACACGAAGGTTGCCATATCACTAATTTCTAAAAAAATCGTCGCCAGATATTTTTCTGAATTATGTAATCAACCATAGTGTTCGGATATTTTTTTGAGCGACTGTACTTTGGAATCCGTCATGCAGACCGTGGATGGAAATGACTGGACCACGGGTTTACCCAGAAAAAAATACTGGATCTTCAAAAATATATTGTACTTAGATTCCACTGTATATTAATATTTTTGAAAAATTCTTTTAACGATATTATTTGATTTCCAGGGTACTTTTTTAAATTGTACCTTAATAAAGGATTCAATGATTAGTAAAAATAATGAATTTCTTCATAAATGCTGGGAAGAGGTGGTCAAAAATTATTAAGTTATTATTAGGTACCGGAACATAGTCATATATTTTGCCCGTGTCCTGAAAATGCAGATGTTTATGTAATTTTTTGGGCAGTCTGATGAATTATGTTCAGAACCACTGCTATATAGAACATTGTGTGAAAAGAGAATTAAAGCTTCTAAATATGAGACAAATTGTGTTCAGAACCAGTGCGTTATAGAACATTGTGTGAAAAGAGAATTAAAGTTTCTAAATATGAGACAAATTGTGTTCAGAACCAGTGCTTTATAGAACATTGTGTGAAAAGAGAATTAAAGCTTCTAAATATGAGATGAACTGTGTTCAGAACCACTGCTATATAGAACATTGTGTGAAAAAAGAATTAAAGCTTCTAGTTTGGTTATAAACAGAGAGAAAACTAAAGTGATGAAAATTGGTCAGGCAGTCATTCAATTCCTCTGAATGGTTGCAGTCTTGAGCAGGTGTCACAGTTTAATTACCTTGGAGCTATGTAACAGATACTGGTGATGTGCGGCATGAGATTAACAGACGAATAGGGACTGCTGCCGGGACTTTTAAGAATCTATGGAGATTGTGGAGAAATAGGCGTATACACCTAAAAACTAAAATTAGACTGTATAATAGTTTGGTTCTTTCTAGGATTAGTTATGGTAGTGAAACTTGGACGCTATGTAAACAAGATCACAGGAAATTAGATTCTTTTGATTCTAGATATTTACGTAGTATCTTGGTATTAGGTGGTTTAACTTTGTAACTAATGATGAGGTTAGGCAAAGGAGTCGGCAACCTCCATTAAGCAGCATATTGTGCAAAGAGAGAATCCGTTGTTTGGCCATGTTGCCCGTATGAATAATTATAGATTGGCGAATAGGGTTCTGAACAGTGTGCCTAAAGGCCTCAGAAATAGGGGGAGACCTAGGATGCGGTGGGCAGACAATGTCAAACAGGACCTTGTTAGAATTGGTGTGCAGTGGCGGATGCAGCAGATGTATCTCAGGACAGATATGCTTGGAGAATTAAACTGCACGGTCTGGTTGGACCTCCGTAGCCCCTGGCTGCTTGAGGATGATGATGAAATATGAGATAAATTGTGTTCAAAACCACTGCTTTATAGAACATTGTGTGAAAAGAGAATTAAAGCTTCTAAATATGAGATGAATTGTGTTCAGAACCAATGCTATATAGAACATTATGTGAAAAAAGAATTAAAGCTTCTAAATATTAGATGACGTGTTTAGGTTCAGAAGCACTGCTATATAGAACATTGTGTGAAGAAAATTAAAGTTTCTAAATATGAGATGAATTGTGTTCAGAAACAGTGCTATATAGAATACTATGTGAAAAAAAAATAATTAAAACTTCTAAATGTAGTAGTTATTGACTTCTAGCGGTATTAATAGTTTTAATAGTCCACAAAGCAAACTTTATACCTCATACTGGATAAGGAAAAACATATGTGTTATTAAATTTTCTTTTTTCCCAATCTGAAGAGTAGAGAAGAGAAAATTTCTATAAATGCAGAAGGAAAATTAGAAAAGAAATCCGTGTTTGGAGTCATGAGATGTTTATATACTTCGCTTTATATGCTAATCTGTAGAATTATTTGCTAAGAAGTTAACAGAGATGGTTAAGAATTATTGAAAATATCATAAATTTAGATGATGAAGTGGTTTCATGATAAAATTGAAAGAATTTTTAAAAAATTTGAGTTTACTAAGATTGAACTACAGCATCGTCATTTAATTAAAAATTAATTCCAAACTTAACAATTTTAAACTACACTTATTGTATACCATAAATTAAATATTTAAAAATATTAAATTAACGGTAGCTTTTAAACTCATTGATGATACAAGTGAATAAAGTAATAATATTATTTATCAATAATGCGTATTATTTAAATAATATCTTATTAATTATATTTCATCTTTTTTTGAATAAAACTGTAATCTTTTTAATATGATAATAAATATAAGAGTTTTAAGAGCTAATGGTGTTTCAGCTGTTTAAAAAAACTATATTTAATCGTCATGCTACTTTTGAAACCATCACGCCACTTTGTACAGAAATGCGTAATTTAAAGTTGGTTGTTATTGGCTTTTTTCAACGTATGTTACAGCTGTAAAAACAGTGATCAAGCAAGCAAGGAAATTGGCATACAGGGAGCGATGCTCTCGAAAAATATTAAGCATATTCTTATAGTTTGGACAACAATATTTTCACCAGCTGTCTACAGCAGTTGCTGCAAACATTATTATTCAAACTTTTAACATTTCTTTTTGACTCTAGTGGCCATTTGCCAGAAACTTTCGTTTCTTATTAGTTTTTCTTGAAAAAAATAGAAACGCTTATGTAACGAGGTTTCAATAAACAACTGGAACCTGCTACTTCAGTAACAGCAGAAACGAAATTGTAACTTCCCCGAACTTTAATCTTCTTAGCCAGATGGGTCCCAAGCTGCTGTCTAGTGCCTAAAGCACATCAACTGTTGCCAAAGTACACCTCATTCTTTTAGAGCATTTGTTTTACACCACTTAATGCTGTCCCATAAGACTGTAGTTCTAAAACTATACGAGACATTGGACTTGGCCACTTTATAATGAGAAACATAAAAAAATCATAAAAAACTGACTCAAAAGAACTGAAATGAACTTCTTTAGCAGAATTTGTAGACTATAGCAGATGTAATTTGTTTACTAGTAAGAGCATTAAAAACAAATATGGACAAAAACTTGTTGAAGAAGACATTTCATGACAAATTAGAAGACATAAATTACAAAACACTGCGTTTTTCTTCATTTAAATCTCTTTGTACTGGCTTTATGGTTCTTTTTAACTAAGCAAGTCATGAAACGAATTCTTTTCTTAGTCTTTTTGTCCTTTCTCCTAACATATTTCGAATTACACTGTTTCCATAAATTAAGGAAAATCTCTATGCTTAGTCAGTGGGAAGCTAACGTCAAAGCTCTATAACTGGGGCGGGGGTGGCTCAGTCGGTAGCGCGCCAGGCTCGTAATCTGTAGTTCCCAGGATCGAGTCCAGCTGGGTCAGCGTTGAGATTTATCTCCGCAAAATTCCCCGCCCTGCCTACGGTCAGTAGGGGACACCGATGGGCTTGAAAAGGCCGCCGTCCGTCGGATGGGACGTTAAGCCGTGGCCCCGTGTGCGGGAGAGCCATACCCTGTGCACGTTGAAGAACACCCTGGATGGCCTTGACGGGAGGCTACCATCTGTCTCCCAACAGCTGTTCCAGTGGGTCCCCTCACCAACCTTCTCTGAGCCTTTGGGGTCCTTGTAACCTGGCCATTTAGCTCTTCATCATCATCATCCTCAAGCTACGGAGGTCCAACCAGACAGTGCAATTTAGTTCTCCAAGCAAGTCTATCCTGAGCTACATCTACTGCATCTGGCCACTGCACACCAATTCTAACAAGGTCCTGTTTGACATTGTCTGCCCACCGCATCCTAGGTCTCCCCTTCTTTCTGAGGCCTTTAGGCACACTGTTCATAACCCTATTCGCCAATCTATAATTACTCATACGGGCAACATGGCCAAACCAACGGAGTCTCTCTCTGCACAATATGCTGCTTAAAGGAGGTTGCAAACTCCTTTGCCTAACCACATCATTAGTTACAAAGTTGAACCACCTAATGCCCAAGATACTGCGTAAGCATCTGGAATCAAAAGCATCTAGTTTCCTGTTATCTTGTTTACAAAGTGTCCAAGTTTCACTACCATAACTAACCCTAGAAAGAACCAAACTATTATACAGATGGTGTGCAAAAAAGTGCCGCTCAGAGGTAAACAACCCGACCCAAAGCTCTATAACTTCTAAAATAGGTTTCCTTGTTTTGAAGAATGTGATTGTAGATAAAGATTTTAATCAAATGAATCAATATCTCGTTTTTGAATAATATTTGTTCAGTATTTAATTAGTTATGGAAGTTTGAATATTTAGCGGTAGCAATGCCAGCCACAAAAATTGCCTTTCAGAAGTTAATTAAAACTCAGTAATAAGTGTCGTATCAAAGTGTTTAATAAGTTTGTATTTTAGAACTTTGTGTAAACAATTCTTTCACTATTCTTCATTTTTGTATAAGTTTCTTATTTGTTACCGCTAAATATTCAAACTTCATAACTTGTTAAATACTGAACGAATATTGTTGAAAATCGAGATATTGATTTATTTGATTGAGATCTTTATCCGCAATCATATTTTTCAAAACAAAAAAACAACAACATATTTTTGAAGTTATAGAGCTTTGACGTTAGCTTCCTATTGACTTAACATTGGGATTTTCCTTAATTATGTAAACCAGTTCAGAGGACGTTAAGCCGTGATCCCAGGTGCTGGAGAGCCATACCCTGTGCACGTTAAAGAACACGCTGAATGGCCTTGACGGGAGGCTACCACCTGTCTCCTAACAGCTGTTCCAGTGGGTCCTCTCCCTCCAATTTTCTCTGAGCCCTCTGGGTCCTTGTGACCTGGCAATTTAGCACACTGTGTGCAAAAAAAGTCACGCTCAGAGGTGAAACAACCCAACGTTAAAGAACACCCTGGATGACCTTGACGGAAGCTACCATGTCTCCCAAAGTTCTCCAGTGGGCCCTCTCCCCCAACCTTCTCTGGGTCCTTGTGACCTGGACATTTAACTCATTGTTCCAACCATTCAGCCCAACCAAAAAAAAAAAGAAAAAAAATTGTTCGAGCACGGACTATGCTTCTGCTGAACTACTGTAACCATAGTAATTACGCCTGTTTCTAAGTAATTATATAATTATTCACTCCTTACCGGGGGAGGGGGTGGCTCAGCCGGTAGCGCGCCAGGCTCGTAATCTGTCGTTCCCAGGTTCGAGTCCCAGTTCGGTCAGCGTTGAGAATTATCTCCGCAAAATTCCCCGCCCTGCCCACGGTCAGTAGGGGACACCGATGGGCTTGGAAAGGCCGTCGTCCGTCGGATGGGACGTTAAACCGTGGCGCCGTGTGCGGGAGAGCCATAGCCTGTACACGTTAAAGAACACGCTGGATGGCCTTGAAGGGAGACTATCTGTCTCCCAACAGCTGTTCCAGTGGGTCCCCTCCAACAACCTTCTCTGAGCCTTCGGGGTCCATGTGACCTGGCCATTTAGCCCATGGTGTGCAAAAAAGTGCCGCTCAGAGGTAAAACAACCCAACGTTAAAGAACACGCTGGATGACCTTGACGGGAGGCTACCATCTGTGTCCCAACAGCTGTTCCAGTGGGTCCCCTCCCCCAACCTTCTCTGAGCCTTCGGGGTCCATGTGATCTGGCCATTTAGCCCATGGTGTGCAAAAAAGTGCCGCTCAGAGGTAAAACAACCCAACGTTAAAGAACACGCTGGATGACCTTGACGGGAGGCTACCATCTGTCTCCCAACAGCTGTTCCAGTGGGTCCCCTCCCCCAACCTTCTCTGAGCCTTCGGGGTCCATGTGACCTGGCCATTTAGCCCATGTTGTGCAAAAAAGTGCCGCTCAGAGGTAAAACAACCCAACGTTAAAGAACACGCTGGATGACCTTGACGGGAGGCTACCATCTGTGTCCCAACAGCTGTTCCAGTGGGTCCCCTCCCCCAACCTTCTCTGAGCCTTCGGGGTCCATGTGATCTGGCCATTTAGCCCATGGTGTGCAAAAAAGTGCCGCTCAGAGGTAAAACAACCCAACGTTAAAGAACACGCTGGATTACCTTGACGGGAGGCTACCGTCTGTGTCCCAACAGCTGTTCCAGTGGGTCCCCTCCCCCAACCTTCTCTGAGCCTTTGGGGTCCATGTGACCTGGTTATTTAGTCCATGGTGTGCAAAAAAGTGCCGCTCAGAGGTAAAACAACCCAACCCACTCCTTACTGAGTGGTTAGCACGCTTGGCTACTGATCTACGGGACCTGGGTTCGATCCCCGGGTAAGGCATGGATGTGTGTGTTGTTTTTCAGCTGAGGTCCTGCCATCCTCTCAGACCTTCTACTATGGCATACAAACTGACAGGCTCCTGTCAGACCTCTGTGGCAAGCAGCTGCTTGATGGGGTATTGATTTTATTTTTCATTTTATAGAATATTTAGGCCGTATAAATTTTTAAGCAGCAAATCAATGTTTCTAAAGTTTAATATTTAAATAAACGTTTAATTTTCTCTCAGTAGTATTTTCCATAAATTGGAATATTTGAAGGTCAGTTTTTTAGAGTCCATGATCCAACAGCGAATTTTCATTTAACTTTGACAAATTATTTTGTCCTATGGATCAGATACCCAACGACATTCCGTCCCGCGCGGATGGCTCTGTCGGTAGCGCGCAAGGCTCGTAATTTACAGTTCCCAGGTTCGAATCCCAGCTGGGTCAGCGTTGAGATTTATCTCCGAAAAATTCACCGCCATGCCCACGGGCAGTAGGGGACACCGATGGGCATAGAAAACCCGCCGTCCGTAGGATGTGACGTTAAGCCGTGGCTCTATGTACGGGTAAGCCATACCCTGTGCACGTTACAGAACACACTGGATGATCTTGACGGGAGGCTACCATTTGTCTCCCAACAGCTATTCCAGTGGATCCTCTCCCCCAACGTTCTCTGAGTCTTCGTGGTTCTTGTGACCAGGCAATTTAGCCCATGGTGATCTAGGGGCGGGGGTGGCTCAGTCGGTAGTGCGCCTAGCTCGAAAATTGTAGTTCCCAGGTTCGAATCCCAGCTGGGGCAGCGTTGAGACATATCTCCGCAAAACTCCCCACCAGGCCCACGATCAATAGGGGACACCGATGGGCTTGGAAAGGCCGCCGTCTGTCGGATGGGACTTTAAGCCGTGGCTCTATGTGCGGGTAAGCCATACCCTGTGCACGTTACAGAACACACTGGATGGTCTTGACGGGAGGCTACCATCTGTCTCCCAACAGCTATTTCAGTGGGTCCCCTTCCCCCAACTTTCTCTGAGCACTTGGAGTCCTTGTGACCTGGCCATTTAGCCCATTTTGTGCAAAAATAGTGCCGCTTAGAGGGAAAACATCCCAACATAAAGAGCACATTGGATGGCCTTGACGGGAGGCTACCATCTGTCTCCCAACAGTTGTTCCAGTAGGTCCCTTCCCCCAACCTTCTCTGAGCCTTCAGGATACATGTGTTTTCGTCATTTAGACCGTGGTGTGCAAAATAGTGCCGCTCAGAGGTAAAACAACCACAACCCAACGACAAATAGAAGTTGGCATTAAACGTTAGGTGACTGCGTCATTATTGTCGAATCTTCAATCAATTTAATTAAATACTCCATCTTGCAATGATCCGACTTAACTTTCTAAACTTTAGAGTGGCTCATCAAAGCAAAAGCTCGACGACGAATTAATCATATTACACTTCATGTCACGTTATGGACGAAAACGGAGAACCATTTTCAGTTCTACCATTTCCAAACGGCCAACACTAATTAGATGGAAACGCGATTCTATTTCTGTTGAAAGCTTTACTCTCTCCAGGGTTGGGTTGGGTTGTTTTACCTCTGAGCGGCACTTTTTTGCACACCATGGACTAAATGGCCAGGTCACATGGACCCCGAAGGCTCAGAGAAGGTTGGGGGAGGGGTTGGGTTGTTTTACCTCTGAGCGGCACTTTTTTGCACACCATGGGCTAAATGGCCAGGTCACATGGACCCCGAAGGCTCAGAGAAGGTTGGGGGAGGAGACCCACTGGAACAGCTGTTGGGAGACAGATGGTAGCCTCCCGTCAAAGCCATCCAGCGTGTTCTTTAACGTGCACAGGGTATGGCTCTCCCGCGCAATGGACCACGGCTTAACGTCCCATCCGACGGACGGCGGCCTTTCCAAGCCCATCGGTGTCTTGGGGGAAGGACCCACTGGAACAGCTGTTGGGAGACAGATGGTAGCCTCCCGTCAAGGCCATCCAGCGTGTTCTTTAACGTTGGGTTGTTTTACCTCTGAGCGGCAATTTTGTGCACACCATGGGCTAAATGGCCAGGTCATATGGACCCCGAAGGCTCAGAGAAGGTTGGGGGAGGGGACCCACTGGAACAGCTGTTGGGAGACAGATGGTAGACTCCCGTCAAGGCCATCCAGCGTGTTCTTTAACGTTGGGTTGTTTTACCTCTGAGCGGCACTTTTTTGCACACCATGGGCTAAATGGCCAGGTCACAAGGACCCAGAATGTTCAGAGAAGGTTGGGGGAGGGGACCCACTGGAACAGCTGTTGGAAGACAGATGGTAGCCTCCCGTATAGGCCATCCAGCGTGTTCTTTAACGTGCACAGGGTATGGCTTTCCCGCACACGGGGCCACGACTTAACGTCCCATCCGATGGACGTCATCCAAGACGGCCTTTCCAAGCCCATCGGTGTCCCCTACTGACCGTGGGCAGAGCGGGGAATTTTGCGGAGATAAATCTCAACGCTGACGCAGCTGGGACTCGAACCTGGGAACTACAGATTACGAGCCTGGCGCGCTACCGACTGAGCCACCCTCGCCCCTGTTGACAATGTATATCGCCAGAATGACGACATGCATTCTTCTGTTGTTAAGGGTATTGTTAAAGAAACGGTAGTTACTTTTATCAGCTCCTGTTCATGAGCGAAATCTAGAAAGAGCTTTTGTGTCTAGCATTAATTTGAGACTACCAGGACAACTCTTATCATGTTATAGAAGAGGGCTTGAAAATTTTAATCGGTGGACCATATTTGACGATTGTCTATTTGACGATTGTCATAATAATATTAGTATCAAAAATATAAAAATTACCTACAAAGTGAGACTACTTAAACTGACGTCATAAATTTGGTCCTCTGGATTTCTGTTATAGGAGTTGTTGGAGGTGTTCGGCCAACCCTTGTCACATTGCAGAAGAATTTAGGACTCATAAAACAAACAATTAATATAATCAATCTGGCTAATTTTTCAAACCCTTTTGAATAAACAGTTTTAGGTACTAAGTAAGCAATTTTGCCAAATCATAAATAAATACCCCCTCAAGCAGCTGCTTGCCACAGAGGTCTGACAGGAGCCTGCCAGTTTATATGCCATAGTAGGAGATCTGAGAGGATTTCAGGACCTCAGCAGAAAAACGACACACACATCCATGCCTAATCCGGGGCTCGAACCCAGGTCCCTTAGATCAGTAGCCAAGCGTGCTAACCACTCGGCCACGGGACTGACTAAATAAATACCCCCTCAAGCAGCTTCTTGCCACAGAGGTCTTAGAGGAGCCTGTCAGTTTATATGCCACAGTAGGAGATCTGAGAGGATGGCAGGACCTCAGCAGAAAAACGACACACACATCCATGCCTAATCCGGGGCTCGAACCCAGGTCCCTTAGATCAGTAGCCAAGCGTGCTAACCACTCGGCCATAGCATTCCTTAAAATGCATATTTTTAGTTTTCATCCACGATATTTTCCATTCCTTAAAAACATAGTTTTTTTTCTCCAGTTTATGGTTAGAAATGCATATTTTCATTTCTTAGAAAATTTGTCCTGCGGCTTTTTACGAATATAGTTTTTTTTTTCTGTAGTTCTTTTCTAAGTTTGAATTGGCCACTTCTGCTCCAGAGGCTTTCGTTTTCTGCTAAGAATCCTCTTCCATAGTGCTCTTCTGAAGAAGAAGAAGAAATTCCCTTCATTCTCGATTCTTGGAAGGTTCTGAAATACACATTGGGATTTTATATGTATGCTTTCAAGAACCCTGCATGAATTGGGATCGAAGAAGTTTTTTTTTTGGAATATATAAATATTTCTCTTGATATGTTTACAAGGTAAAACGCTAAGGGCTTTTTTTAAGACAGCCAAAATCTTATAATAACTATAGACGAAATTCCAAAGAAAGTCAATACCTTGTTGCTAAAAATATATATATTAAACCAAGAAAATTTATCCTTTTACTGGAAGTTGTTATTTATATTTGTTGATTCCGATGCCATATAGTTCGTGGTTTATTTTTTTTTAAATACGATTTTTTCACGTTTTCTTCTTCGGTTTAAAAAAAATTCTTCGGCACCGAAAAATGTCCACTAAACCGAAGAATTTAAAAAAAATTCTTCGGTTTAGTGGACATTTTTCTTTCAAAATAATTTTACGGATGATATTTTGGAATAAATTTGAATTTTACATAAGCCTAATGAAAAGAATTATAACGCCTCCTTTAAGAACAGACCATACAACTAAGTTATGAATTTAGCACAGATATTCCTAACATCTAGGCATTTTTCCGATATTTATTTCTACTATATGTTACTGGTAGCTTTTAACACTACTCTTCATACTAATGTTGATTTACAAATATACCTTTTTAGAAGGAAAATTATTCAAATGGATTATATTTTGGTGTTTGAAAGCTAACACTGCAATCTAGTTTGGAAATTTAGTTGTTGGTAAAATAGTGGAAAACAAAAAATAACAAAAAATAATTAAAAATAAATAAAACGTGTCATAACATTTTTATCTGCCTGTGGCGAACAATAATGATATCACAATGTAAATATTGATGTATTAATACTTACTCAGCCGTGTTGTAAAAAATTGAAATGGATCATTCTGTTAAATGTTTATCGCAATATTGAGCGATAACATTTCAAATTTGCACATCTCTGGGTATTTATTTTCAGAGATACACAGTTCTAAATTTTATACTTCTGTCATTAACTACCGATAATTTTATTAATATCTTTTTTAACTGATTATTTAAAAAAATATATAAATCAATAAACCGATCATTAGACCGGTGATTCTCTATGCTTCACCCATATGGGCGATTACTACACCCACCAATATTCGTAGGATTTAGGTCTTACAAAACAAGATTTTGAGAACTGCGGTCGATGCCCCCTGGTTTGTCACTAACAGACAACTCCATAAGACCTGGGCATCGATTATATATATATACATATGTCCATCGATCATATATATACACATGTGGCCGAATGGTTAGCACGCTTGGCTACTGATCTACGGGACCTGGATTCGAGCCCCGGATTAAGGCATGGATGTATGTGTCGTTTTTCTGCTGAGGTCCTGCCATCCTCTCAGACCTTCTACTATGGCATATAAACTGGCAGGCTCCTGTCAGACCTCTGTGGCAAGCAGCTGCTTGAGGGGGTATTTATTATTTTTTATAAAACGCACCTGAAAAAGAATTTTTGAGGCTGTAAGCAATAATCCCAATGAGATTATTTCTTCTCTGATTCTTTACGATCACACTGTTTTGAACAAGTACAAGAGGCCTAAAACGGTAGCGTTCTCTGAGGAGACCTACCCGTTTTAGGTTTCTTATACAATTTTACTGCTATTTTTAGCTTTTCTTATGTTTGCCCTTAGGGGCCCACCTAAGGGTGGTTTACTTATATATTTTGTTCTTACTCATGCCAAATAGGCATATCTTTATGATGGAGATGGTTAGGGGTACAATTATTACCCGGTACATCGAATATGATTATACGATCTACGTTCTACGATTAAAACCAATATCCCCGCCCCATTGGGTCCAATGATTGCTATAGATAGGCTACAGAGATTTCTTGACGAGGTGGAGGAGTGGTCCGATAAATGGAAGGTCAAGATAAACACTGAGAATAGCACTACCATCCTCTTTAGTGGAAAACTTATTAAAAATCCAAAACATTTAAATTTTTAAAATAAACCAAATGAATGGCAAAAGACTATCAAATACTTGGGTATAACCCCATATCAAAAGCTCAAATGGGATCCTCATATTCATGATATTATCACTAAAGTCAATACAGTGTTGAGATTTATCTCCGCAAAATTCCCCGCCCTGCCCACGGTCAGTAAGGGGACACCGATGTGCTTGGAAATGCCGCCGTCCGTCGGATGGGATGTTAAGCCGTGGCCCCGTGTGCGGGAGCCCCATACCCTGTGCACGTTAAAGAACACGCTGGATGGCCTTGACGGGAGGCTACCATCTGTCTCGCAACAGCTGTTCCAGTGGGTCCCCTCCCCCAACCTTCTCTGAGCCTTCGGGGTCCATGTGACCTGGCCATTTAGCCCATGGTGTGCAAAAAAGTGTCGCTCAGAGGTAAAACAACCCAACAAGTCAATACAGTGAGATGTCAATTAGGACCTCTCCTTCGGAGAAATGCTATCTTGATGATTGACTATAAATTATTATTGTTCAACGTGATCATTCGTCCGATAATATCTTATGTTTCCCCTATATGGGCGAACACCACCTCCACGAATATACGCAAGATTCAGGTCTTGCAAAACAAAATATTGAGATCTGCGGTCGATTCCCCTTGGTTGGTTACTAAGAGGCAACTTCATAAAGACTTGGGCATCGACCACATATATACTCGTATTAAATGCATCTCAAAAATGGTTTTTGAGGCTGTTGAAAATAATCCTAATGACATTATTTCTTCTTTGCTTAATTATGATCATAATGTTCTTAATAAGTACAAGAGGCCTAAAATGACGGCTTTCTCTGAGGAAAGCTACTCGTTTGAGGTCTCTTGTGCATAATATATATGCTATTTTTAACTTGTGTTTTATGTTAGGTTCTAAGGGTCAAGACACGGGTGTTTTACTTGCTATATATTTTTACTTATGCCAGCTGGGTATGGTAATGGGTAATGTTTTACCTGGAACATCGCATATCTATACACGATCTACGATATACGATACAACCAATACTTTTTAGAACATAAGGCCGTATTTACACGTTATGACACCAACTAAGGTGGGGCGGGGGTGGCTCAGTCGGTAGAGCGCCAGGCTCCTAATCTGTAGTTCCCAGGTTCGAGTCCCAGCTGGGTCAGCGTTGAGATTTATCTCCGCAAAATTCCCCGCCCTGCCCACGGTCAGTAGGGGACACCGATGGGCTTGGAAAGGCCGCCGTCCGTCGGATGGGACGTTAAGCCGTGGCCCCGTGTGCGGGAGAGCCATACCCTGTGCACGTTAAAGAACACGCTGGATTGGCTTGACGGAAGACTATCATCTGTCTCCCAACAGCTGTTCCAGTGGGTCCCCTCCCCCAACCTTCTCTGAGCCTTCGAGTCCATGTGACCTGGCCATTTAGCCCATGGTGTGCAAAAAAGTACCGCTCAGAGGTAAAACAACCCAACGTTAAAGAACACGCTGGATGGCCTTGACGGAAGACTACCATCTGTCTCCCAACAGCAGTTCCAGTGGGTCCCCTCCCCCAACCTTCTCTGAGCCTTCGGGGTCCATGTGACCTGGCCATTTAGCCCATGGTGTGCAAAAAAGTGCCGCTCAGAGGTAAAACAACCCAACGTTAAAGAACACGCTGGATGGCCTTGACGGGAGGCTACCATCTGTCTCCCAACAGCTGTTCCAGTGGGTCCCCTACCCCAACCTTCTCTGAGCCTTCGGGGTTCATGTGACCTGGCCATTTGGCCCATGGTGTGCAAAAAAGTGCCGCTCAGAGGTAAAACAACAACCACCAACTAAAGTAAACTTAGAAATGTGAATCTGTTAAATATTTGTTTCTTTTATTATTACTGGTGAGTTTTAATACTTATATTTATCCAAAGTTTATAAATATATATTTTTTATATATTTATATGCAATATTAATGCATACATATTACAAATAATTTTCCTCTAAAGAAGGCATTATTATTGTATATAAAATTTATTAAAATCAATACTAAAGCCACCAATAATAAAAATATAGCAAGAATTTAGGAAATGCCTAGACTACCTAAGGTTGCCAATTTTCTCGTACTCCAATTATCCTGTTATCTGTTAGGACTATCTATGTGATATATGGTACTCAACCGGGCTGCCAATTTTCCCTCGTTATCCCGGTAGGACTACCTATGCTGACGTCATAACTTTGTGGTACAGCCTTCTGTTCTAAGATTGTTCAGTTTTACGCCAATCAGGCTGCCAATTTTTCCTTACTCCAATTATCCTGTTATTAAATCAATATGATTTTTATTTTGTCCTGCTTTCGTCACCGTAAAATTCAATGAAGTCCAATGTTTCAAAAGTTTTAAATTTAATGTCACAATTTGTTTACATGTTTTACGACTGAATATCGATTAAAATTGTAAACTCACTTTAAAATCTATTATTTTTAACAGGAAATAAAGCGACGGCAATGAAGAAAAAATTCTGAACCTTTATAGCAACAGCCTTGTCTACTTCCTTTTGTAAGTATGTTTTTGTTAAATCTTGAATTTTCTTACGTTTGTTCTAGGAATTGAGTCATTTCGAAATTCGCTGGCATAACTATATATATATATTGTCAGGCTCATTAGTTCCCAGGTTCGAGTCCCAGCTGGGTCAGCGTTGAGACTTACTCCGCAAAACTCTCTACCCTTCCCACTGTCAGTAGGGGACACCGATGGGCTAGGAAAGGCCGTCGTCCATCGGATGGGACTTTAAGCCGTGGTTCCGTGTGCGGGAGAGAGCCATATCTTGTGCACGTTAAGGAACACGCTGGATGGACTTGACAGGAGACTACCATCTGTCTCCGAACACCTGTTCCAGTGGGTCCCCTCCCCCAACCTTCTCTGAGCCTTCGAGGTCCTTGTGACCTGGCCATTTAGCCCATGATGTTCAAAAAATGTGTCGCTCAGAGGTAAAACAACCCAACGTTAAAGAACACGCTGGAGGGACTTGACAGGAGACTACCATCTGTCTCCGAACAGCTGTTCCAGTGGGTCCCCTCCCCCAACCTTCTCTGAGCCTTCCAGGTCCTTGTGACCTGGCCATTTAGCCCATGATGTTCAAAAAATGTGCCGCTCAGAGGTAAAACAACCCAACGTTAAAGAACACGCTGGAGGGACTTGACAGGAGACTACCATCTGTCTCCGAACAGCTGTTCCAGTGGATCCTCTCCCCCAACCTTCTCTGAGCCTTCGAGGTCCTTGTGACCTGGCCATTTAGCCCATGATGTTCAAAAAAGTGCCGCTCAGAGGTAAAACAACCCAACGTTAAAGAACACGCTGGATGGCCTTGACAGGAGACTGCCATCGGTCTCCGAACAGCTGTTCCAGTGGGTCCCCTCCCGCAACCTTCTCTGAGCCTTCGGAGTTCTTGTAACCTGGCCATTTAGCCCATGGTGTACAAAAAAGTGCCACTCAGAGGTAAAACAACCCAACCCAGGCTCATTATCATTTGAATAATTCAGTATCACGCTTTAAGGAGAAATTACCTCAAAGAAAAACTCGAAATATGAACAACTCTGTTGTAATCTGAACAACTGGACATATAAAGGCATCATCTCCGATAACAGAAAGCCAATATACAAAATTTTTGACGTCACTAAATAGTCCTACTCTATAGACAATTTTTCTATTTTTGATTCTAATATTATTACTGGTGAATTGAATTGAATAACGTTACGAATAATGAGAGTTCCTTCGCAGGCTTACTCAAGCAATATTTTTGGGTTGTTGTTGTTGTTTTACCTCTGAGCGGCACTTTTTTGCACACCGTGGGCTAAATGGCCAGGTCACATGAACCCCGAAGGCTCAGAGAAGGTTGGGGGAGGGGACCCACTGGAACAGCTGTTGGGAGACAGATGTAGCCTCCCGTCAAGGCCATCCAGCGTGTTCTTTAACGTGCACAGGGTATGGCTCTCTCCCGTACACGGGGCCACGGCTTAACGTGCCATCCGACGGACGGCGGCCTTTCCAAGCCCATCGGTGTCCCCTACTGACCGTGGGCAGGGCGGGGAATTTTGCGGAGATATATCTCAACGCTGACCCAGCTGGGACGAGCCTGGCGCGCTACCGACTGAGCCACCCCCTCCCCGATATTTTTGGAGATTATTACTGGTGAACTCTTGTGCTAATTTTTATATTAATGTTTGTCTATAAATATATTTTATTTAGGAAGAAAACTTATTCGTATTTATTATCAAATATAATAATGCTAATTAATACGAATAAATTTTCTCTTAAATAAAATATATTTATAGATAAACATTAGTATAAAGATTAACACAGAATTCACTAGTAATAATATTAAAATAAAAAATATTAGAAGTGTAAATATGGTAGGACTTCTTAATCTGACGTCATATATTTGTCCTCTGGCTTTCTGTTATAGGAGGTGTTGATCAAGGCCACCTTAATACATCAGGGCTGAACGGCCATTCACAAAATCAGGAAGAAAATTAAATAAGCATAAAAAATTAAGCTTTTAATTTTTTCTAATTTTTAAATTAAATTTATTAACTTCAGACTTCATAAAATGAAATGATTTATTTACTATGATTACAGTAAAATATTTATGAATGTACTCAAATAAATTAAGCAATTTAAAAAAATTAAAAGTTACCAGTAAAATTTTAAAAAATACAGTGTTGGCAAACGAAATGGAAAACTTGTCGGTACGTTTTTCGTTACAGCCGAAAGCTTCAGTATCGTGTTTCGTTATAGCAAAATATAAATTTCGCTATAACGTTACTTAACGTTATTTCTGAAATTTTTTTTGCAAATGCAAAATAATGAAATATATGTTATCATTTTTCATATTTATATCTTTAATAACGTCGTTCAGCGGTTTCCATCAGTTCAAACAATCCGCTTTAAAAAAAAATAAAAAATTTGGAAAAGGAATTCTTGTCAATATTAATAGCAATTATTAATAATTAAATAAATACATATATGTAAATAAAATTGTTGCGGTTACATTTTCTGCTATTGATTCTTAAAAATTGTGATATAAGAATAATAACGAAATAAAAATTGCAATTAATATAATTGCTGAAAGTATTCTAATAATGTACATAATGTCTATTGGAAACAGGCACGGACCAGGATTTAGTTTCTAAAATATCAGGATTTAATTTTCAGGATTTAATTACTAAAATATTTTACCGGACAGGAAAAATTAACATGATATTCTATGATATATTGAATAATATTTTCTAGTTATTTTATTTATATCTACTTTTAGTGTCAAAAATAAAAATTATACAAAGTCACCCTTTTTTTTATTTAAAACCAGACAGTCAAATCTGAGATTTTCCATAAGCCGATCCGAATATGATCATGAGACCGGTGATTCTCTATGCTTCACCCATATGGGCGAATACTACACCCACCAATATTCGTAAGATTCAGGTCTTACAGAACAAGATTTTGAGAACTGCGGTCGATGCCCCCTGGTTTGTCACTAACAGATAACTCCATAAAGACCTGGGTTGGGTTGGGTTGTTTTACCTCTGAGCGGCACTTTTTTGCACACCATGGGCTAAATGGCCAGGTCACATGGACCCCGAAGGCTCAGAGAAGGTTGGGTGAGGGGACCCACTGGAACAGCTATTGGGAGACAGATGGTAGCCTCCCGTCAGGGCCATCCAGCGTGTTCTTTAACGTGCACAGGGTATGGCTCTCCCGCACACGGGGCCACGGCTTAACGTCCCATCCGACGGACGGCGGCCTTTCCAAGCCCATCAGTGTCCCCTACTGACCGTGGGCAGGGCGGGGAATCGACCATCCTGGACCTGACCAAGCTGGGACTCGAACCTGGGAACTACAGATTACGAGCCTGGCGCGCTACCGACTGAGCCACCCCCGCCCCTCATAAAGACCTGGGCATCGACTATATATATACACATAAAAAACGCACCAATGAGATTATTTCTTCTCTGATTCTTTACGATCATACTGTTTTGAACAAGTACAAGAGGCCTAAAACGGTAGCGTTCTCTGAGGAGACCTACCCGTTTTAGGTTTAGATGATAAAAAAATTCGCATTACTTATATAGAAGAACCACTATTTCTTCTGTTGCAATCTACATAATTATGCAAGGAAGAAGAATTCTTACTATATAGTGAGGTTCGATGGTGTCGTCAGATTTCCCAAAGGACGCAATTTCAGTTATTGTTTTCAGTTAAAAGAAAACATAAAAATTTCGAAAAAAAGATTCCAATTGAGAAATGTAGCATCCTGGCTTCTTCTTTAAATACTACGTTGTTGGTGCGCAGTCACTTTGTAATTCTAGACACAACTGGAGACAGACAACTTTCATTAATAACAACATGAAAGTAAAGTACTTGTTGATCTGTGCAGTTAAAAAAACTGTATATTTGATTTGAATAAACGCTAAAAAAACAATTAAAATTTTTTGAAACAGAAAAAAATATTAATGAACGATTTTCAATAATACGTAATTAATTTTGGTTGCATATGTTAAATTCAAGGCATATTGATCAGAGATGCTTTACAGTTAAGCTAGCAGCTGCTGATGAAGATATTTCACTACGATAATATTATTGAAATAATATAGTGTAGATCGGATATAGGGGAGTTATGTGCCCACACCTCCCCGTTTATAACGATAATAAGGAAAATGGAAGCAAGAAATGATTTAACTTGTTCATTTTTCGTTGTTTTTTAAACCTCTAAAAAAGAAGGAAAAAATATTAGATTGAAATGAAATAGAATTTTCCTTTTCCCTGCTCAATTGCATCGTTTGATGTTTTTTATATACGACTTCACCACGGATCCATCGCCAAGTCTTCCATACACGGACCACAACGGATCCATCGCCAAGTCTTCCATGCACGGACCACAACGGATCCATCGCCAAGTCTCCCATGCACGGACCACCACGAATGCATCGCCAAGTCTCCAATGCCCGAAACACCAAGGATCCATCGCCAAGTTTCCCATGCACGGACCACCAGGAATCTCATTGCCAAGTATCCCATGCACGGACCACCACGGATCCATCGCCAAGCCTCCCATTCCTGAACCACCACGGATCCATCGCCAAGTATTCCATGCATGGACCATAACAGATCCATCGACAAGTCTCCCATGCACGGACCACCACGAATCCATCGCCAATCTTCCATGCCCGAACCACCAAGGATCCATTGACAAGTCTCCCATGCACGGACCACCACGAATCCATCGCCAAGTCTTCCATGCCCGAACCACCAAGGATCCATCGCCAAGTCTCCCATGCACGGACCACCACGAATCCATCGCCAAGTCTTCCATGCCCGAACCACCAAGGATCCATCGCCAGTCTCCCATGCACGGACCACCACGAATCTCATCGCCAAGTATCCCATGCACGAACCACCACGGATCCATCGTCAAGTCTCCCATGCATGAACCACCACGGATCGATCGCCAAGTCTCCCATGCACACCAAAACGAATTTCTCTATAGTTCTCCCAACCGAACCGAAAAAATGAAAAGTGCGGGGGAGAAGAGCAAAAGGCTGGATTTCCAATGCAGTATAATATTTTCCACTTTGTTTTACAGGTCTTTAAAATAATCTTGAAAAATGCATGAAATATTTTATCAAGTTCCATCATATTTTGCCTTTTTTATAATTAGTAACATTCATTACTTCATTTTTTTTGGGGGGGGGGGCAAAAAAATTGCATTGTTATTAACTGTTAGGCACTGTTAGGAATGTTATTGCACTGTTAGGAATACCAAAGGAAGCAAAAAACTGCAGAAAAGTATACTACTGAAGTTGACTAGTTTATTTCTTGTATAATAAAGATTAAAAAAATTGTGGTAACTTTTTGGCATATTACGTATCTAAAAGTTTTGATGGCCGCCTTACCCCCCAAAAAAGAAAATCAGGCCCTGCATATTAATATATGCACTATGTATATACATATAGGTTAATTTCTTTTTACACACTCTAATAAGAATATTATTAGATAATTGTACTTCTCTTGAGTATAATTATGGTATTTCTAATACAAAGAATTATTAGCTCTTATCATTTTTTTTGCAATATTATGGCCAAAGTTGCTAATGTACCATAAACTCCAACAAACATACATCTTTGGCTATTTTCACTTGATATCATAAATCACAATATCCAAAGAATATTTTAGACCGAAATTTTTTGAACCAAGATAAAACGTGGTGACCATTTAAAACCAAGATAAAAATAACTACCAGTAGTAATATTTCAAAATTTATTTTAAAAGTTTAAAGTAGTTGAAAATTGAAATAATGTATATCTAGAAAAAACATTCAAATCCAGGCAAAACTTTCTTGCCAAGAATAAATAAAAAAATATTTATTTTACTTTTATCCGTTGCGAAATTTTAGAAATGGAGGGGGGGGGGGGTATTAAACCCAACCAAACATCAGGTGATAGAATATGTCAGCACCAGCTGTTGGAAACTGGTTTGGACACTAAATTGCCGTTGGGAGTGTTGAGAGAGATATACTACATTACAGCGACACTAAATCATACGCCTGGCAACATTACAAGTGGAAAAGGAATATGTTATCAATATCAAAAGCGAGGGAGAAGAGAAGGAATTTTGGCTTCTTTTCACTGCGGAGAAAAAAAATATCCTTTTTAGTCCTTTATTTGTTATATTTTCCAACAAAAAAAATGAGTGTCCAGTTGTTAGCTTTTCTATACTCTCTATTCTCTAAATATAGAACATAGAATTGTGAGATTTTTATTGCACTGTTAGGAATACCAAAGGAAGCAAAAAACTGCAAAGAAATATACTACTGAAGTTGACTAATTTATTTCTTGTATAATAAAGATTAAAAAATGTTGTGGTAACTTTTTGGCATTTACGTATCTAAAAGTTTTGTTGATCTTGGATATCGCAGAGAACAACAAAAAAAAATAACTTTTATATAATTATGCACTTATTTTAGTTCTTTGGGGAGAGCGTTTGCTCCGTCGGTAGCGTGCCAGGCTCATAATCAGCAGTTCCCAGGTTCGAGTCCTAGTTAAGCCAGCGTTTAGATTTATCTCCGCAAAACTTCCCATCCTGCCCTCGGTCAGTAGGGAACACCGATGCTGTTGGAAAGATTGCCGTCCGTCGAATGGGACGTTAAGCCATGACAAAGGATGGTATTTAATGAGTGCTATCGATTGGGTGGGTTGTTTTAATTTTGCGCGGCACTTTTTGCATACAATAGGCTAAATGGCCAGGTCACATGGACCCCGAAGGCTCAGAGAAGGTTGGGGGAGGAGACACACTGGAACAGCTGTTGGGAGACAGATGGTAGCGTCCCGTCAAGGCCATCCAGCGTGTTCTTTAATGTTGGGTTGTTTTAACTCTGAGCGGCACTTTTTTGCACACCATGGGCTAAATGGCCATGGTCACAAGGGCCCCGAAGACTCAGAGAAGATTGGGGGAGGGGACCTACAGGAACAGCTGTTGGGAGACAGATGGTAGCCTCCCATCAAGGCCATCCGTGTTCTTTAACGTTGGTTTATCGCGTGTTCTTTAACGTTGGGTTATTTTCCCTCTGAGCGGCACTTTTTGCACACAATGGGCTAAATTGCAGGTCACATGGACCCGAAGGCTCAGAGAAGGTTGGGGGAGGGGAGCCACTGGAACAGCTGTTGAAAGACAAATGGTAGCCTCCCGTCAAGGCAATCCAGCGTGTTCTTTAGCGTGCACAGGTCGTGGCTCTCCCGCACACGGGGCCGTAACTTAACGTCCCATCCGACGGACGGTGGCCTTTCGAAGTCCATCGGTGTCCCCTACTGACCATGGGCAGGGCGGGGAATTTTACGGGGATAAATCTCAAAGCTTGCCCAGCTGGGACTCGAACCTGGAAACTACAGATTACGAGCCTGGCACGCTACCGACTGAGCCACCCCCGCCCCATTTTATAATATAAATAGCAAATTAATGTATTATTAAAAGTAATGCGTTTTAAAGCAGTAGCGTAAAATTAAAAATAGTCATCATAAGTGTATACATTTAGTGATTGTTTCTTTATATATTTTTAATAATTTTACTTTAAATGTTTTTATTAATATTTTTATTTAAATATTTTTGTTAACTAATGTTTTATTCATTTGTTGAACATATATATATATACTAAAGCTACCTGCACTAATTATATAAATAAATCCTCCATTAATCTTAAACTCCTTTAGGCTCCGTTTTGTCAGTTCAGTTTTAAATTCATTTGGTTTTTTCTTTTCATAAAATTTCAGTTCAAGGACATTGTAGGGTCATGACCTGGGACCCAGTCTCGTCGTTTATATTATGACTTTATAAAAATTGCTGTCCGGTAGCTTTAATGGCGCGACGCTACTGCTATTTATCAAGCTGTCAATAAATTGAAGTAGCAATAAATTTTTTTTCTATTAATTTGAATGCTTTTCATGCGCATTGCTCTAGAGCACGGTGAACACTCTAGAAAAGAAACACGTTCCACTGAATCATGACGTCATCTTAGTGGTCTTAAAGATCTAGAAATTACTTATATATTTATTTCTGATATTTCTACTGGTAACTTTTAAAATTAATCTTTATGGTAATTTATATTTACAAATATACATTATTTAAAAAAAATTGAATGTGTAAGCGTTATCATAATATTAATACATAAGAATTATTTTTTCGTAAATAATGTATATTTGCAAATATAAATTAGTATAAAGATTAATTTTTATACTTACCAGTAGAAAAAACGAAAATAATTATATAAGAAATTTCTGGATTTTTAAGTCCACTAATATTGACATTAGTGTTGAAACCCGGTTTTTAAAATTTCCCCAAAAATCGAAAATCGAAAACAAAAAATCGGTTTTTTAGATTGATTTTTTATTTGGCTACAGTACTGTTGAATTTTTTATAAATGCTTTTCAGAGAAATAGATAGGGGGAAATAAAAAAAATGATAAAATGAACATATTAAGGTCATTCAAACAATGAACGAAAACACACATATGAAATTTTATTCCGTTCCAATTTTATATACCCTATATAAATAGAGAGACTGAGTGAGTGAGAGAATGAATGACTATGTGAACAAGCATCATTTTATGAAATAGATTACAATGGTAATAATTTTATATGTTAAATATTAACTACAAATAACTGTGGCTTTGAAAATTATAATGCAGTAATTTAAACATGATAAAGAAATTGCAACTTTGAATCATTACCTATTAATTTGATTTGTGACAAACTGGCAACTTCTCTTCAGTATAAATTTTAGTTGGGTTGTTTTACCTCTGAGCGGCACTTTTTTGCACACCATGGGCTAAATGGCCAGGTCACATGGACCCCGAAGGCTCAGAGAAGGTTGGGGTAGGGGACCCACTGGAACAGCTGTTGGGAGACAGATGGTAGCCTGCTGTCAAGGCCATCCAGCGTGTTCTTTAACGTGCACAAGGTATGTCTCTCCCGCACCCGGGGCCACGGCTTAACGTCCCATCCGACGGACGGCGGCCTTTCCAAGTCCATCGGTGTCCCCTACTGACCGTGGGCAGGGGGGGGGAATTTTGCGGAGATAAATCTCAACGCTGACCCAGCTGGGACTCTAACCTGGGAACTACAGATTACGAGCCTGGTGCGCTACCGACTAAGCCACCCCCGCCCCATAAATTTTAGTAGTAACTTTAGTTTCATCATTTAAACTATCGTATAGAGTCGGTCGACTAATGAAACATATTTCGGAATGTTCAGTATCGATTAGAAATTTTAAAACTTGGACTTTTTTAATTTAATAATCGAAATCCCCTTATAAGTTTGTGGAATATGTCGAATAGATTTAAAATATGGGATTATTTTTGCGTAAGACAAAAAAAACTGCTGAATGCAAGAAATGCAACAAGACTTTAAAGTGTTGTGGAGGGTTAACGACAACTTTGAATTTGTACGTTACAAATGTTCATGGTAGTGAAACTTGGACACTTTGTAAACAGGATAACAGGAAACTAGATGCTTTTGATTCCAGATGCTTACGCAGTATCTTGGGCATTAGGTGGTTCAACTTTGTAACTAATGATGAGGTTAGGCAAAGGAGTCTGCAACCTCCTTTAAGCAGCATATTGTGCAGAGAGAGACTCCGTTGGTTTGGCCATGTTGCCCGTATGGATAATTATAGATTGGCGAATAGGGTTATGAAGAGTGTGACTAAAGGTTTCAGAAAGAGGGGAAGACCTAGGATGCGGTTGGCAGACTTGGACGCTTTGTAAACAAGATAACAGGAAACTATATGCTTTTGATTCCAGATGCTTGCGCAGTATCTTGGGCATTAGGTGGTTCAACTTTGTAACTAATGATGAGGTTAGGCAAAGGAGTTTGCAACCTCCTTTTAGCAGCATATTGTGCAGAGAGAGACTCCTTGGTTTGGCCATGTTGCCCGTATGAATAATTATAGATTGGCGAATAGGGTTATGAAGAGTGTGCCTAAAGGCCTCAGAAAGAGGGGGAGACCTAGGATGCGGTGGGCAGACAATGTCAAACAGGACCTTATTAGAATTGGTGTGCAGTGGCCAGATGCAGTAGATGTAGCTCAGGATAGACTTGCTTGGAGAACTAAATTGCACAGTCTGGTTGGACCTCCGTAGCCCATGGCTGCTTGAGGATGATGATGATGATTAGCATCAACGAAAGTGATTCTTCTGCATTCAAGAAGCAAAAGACTTTGGGAGAATATATACAAAGAAAATCTTTGAAGAAGAAATTTCGAGACTTGTTAGTGCTGATGGATTAAGTTTCCATTGCATTGCTAATAGCAAATTTATTCAAGAGAGTTTACAGAAAACTAAATATGGCAAGCCTCATCCAACATCCCATACTAGTGTAAGAAAGTTGTTGTTGGTTTTTATGAGAAAAAGAAACTGGAGCTTATTGACCTTTTCAAGGAACAACTGAGTAAATATATCCGTTTCTGGGGCGGGGGTGGCTCAGTCGGTAGCGCGCCAGGCTCGTAATCTGTAGTTCCCAGGTTCGAGTCCCAGCTGGGTCAGCGTTGAGATTTATCTCCGCAAAATTCCCTGCCCTGCCCACGGTCAGTAGGGGACACCTATGGACTTGGAAAGGCCGCCGTCCGTCGGATGGGACGTTAAGCCGTGTCCCCCGTGTGCGGGAGAGCCATACCCTGTGCACGTTAAAGAACACGCTGGATGGCCTTGACGGGAGGCTACCATCTGTCTCCCAACAGCTGTTCCAATGGGTCCCCTCCCCCAACCTTCTCTGAGACTTCGGGGTCCATGTGACCTGGCCATTGAGCCCATGGTGTGCAAAAAAGTGCCGCTCAGAGGTAAAACAAACCAACCCAACTCTCTGAGCCTTCGGGGTCCTTGTGACCTGGCCATTTAGCCCATGGTGTGCAAAAAAGTGCCGCTCAGAGGTAAAACAACCCAACGTTAAAGAACACGCTGGATGACCTTGACGGGAGGCTACCATCTGTCTCCCAACAGCTGTTCCAGTGGGTCCTCTCCCCCAACCTTCTCTGAGCCTTCGGGGTCCATGTGACCTGCCCATTTAGCCCATGGTGTGCAAAAAAGTGCCGCTCAGAGGTAAAACAACCCAACCAACTCTCTGAGCCTTCGGGGTCCTTGTGACCTGGCCATTTAGCCCATAGTGTGCAAAAAAGTGCCGCTCAGAGGTAAAACAACCCAACCCAACGTATCCGTTTCTCATTGACTTTAGATGAGTACACTTCTTAACAAAATGTACGATACATGAATATAAATGTTCATAAGAGAGAGAATCAGCATTGGTCTCTTGGCATGATTAAAATATCTAACACTCTAAACTACACCAGAATTTTAGAGATAGTTAGAAACAGATTAAAAGAGTTTGGGTTAGATTTTAATACCCATATAGTCGGTTGTACGACTGATGGAGCAGCCGTAATGGTTAAATTTGGTAAGGAAACAGCTTCAGTTCACGAACACATTGCGCATTGCGTTCATTTAGCAGTTTCAGATATTTTGTATTACAAAGCTACAGAGATTGTCAATGAAGAAGTAACTGATGTTGACATTGAAGATGATGATGAAGACTTAAATGAAGCTGAGTATGATGTTGATCAAAGCCAACATTTGGATTCCATGTTTGAGAAAAATATTGACACCAATGAGGCACCGCGACTGCAGATTATTTGAGAGTAATTAAGAAAGTCAAAAAAATCTGCCGAATGTTTCTCAAATCTCCTTTGAATAATTGCAGTCTTCAAGATTTCGTAAAGTAGGAATTCAATGGAGAAGAAAAGAAGCTTATCTTAGACTGCAAGACACGGTGGAATAGTCTTTCTATGATTGAACGTTTTCTAAAGCTTAGGAACTGCATTCCTAAGGCTCTACTAGTACTAGCTTCAACAGAGTTGGGTTGTTTTACCTCTGAGCGGCACTTTTTTGCACACCATGGGCTAAATGGCCAGATCACAAGGACCCCGAAGGCTCAGAGATGGTTGGGGGAGGGGACCCACTGAAACAGCTGTTGGGAGACCAATGGTAGCCTCCCGTCAAGGCCATCCAGCGTGTTCTTTAACGTTGGATTGCTTTACCTCTGAGCGGCACTTTTTTGCACACAATGGGCTCAATGGTCAGGTCACATGGACCCCGAAGGCTCAGAGAATGTTGGGGGAGGGGACCCACTGGAACAGCTGTTGGGAGACAGATGGTAGCCTACCGTCAAGGCCATCCAGCGTGTTCTTTAACGTTGGATTGCTTTACCTCTGAGCGGCACTTTTTTGCACACCATGGGCTAAATGGCCAGGCCACAAGGACCCCGAAGGCTCAGAGAATGTTGGGGGAGGGGACCCACTGGAACAGCTGTTGGGAGACAGATGGTAGCCTACCGTCAAGGCCATCCAGCGTGTTCTTTAACGTGCACAGGGTATGACTCTCCCGCACACGGGGCCACGGCTTTACGTCCCATCCAACGGACGGCGGCCTTTCCAAGCCCATCGGTGTCCCCTACTGACCGTGGGCAGAGCGGGGAATTTTGCGGAGATAAATCTCAACGCTGACCCAGCTGGGACTCGAACCTGGGAACTACAGATTACGAGCCTGGCGCGCTACCAACTGAGCCACCTCCGCTCCCATTCATCAAGACGACAAAAAGAAGTCATTTCATTGTTGAGATATAAAACCAATCCAGAGGATTTTAAAAATGAATCATCTGATTTATTCCCTTTATTACGTTTCTTAGGCATTCCCCCTCATATACGTTTCTTAGGCTTTTTCCTAATAAATGTCAAACCATTGAGGTAGATGATAACGCAAAGTCAGAAGTGTAAGGTTAGCTAGCATTGCTAAAACTAACGAAGATGACGACTTAATGCACTAGTGTTTGAGCGAAATGAAAAAATTAGAAATGCTGCCTATGAAAGATTCCAGAGATTTTAATGTCAACGACGATTTAAATATTTTGAATCCACATTAAAAAAAAGTAAAAATTTAGAGTAAAATATTATTAATTATAAACTTTTACAACTTTTACATAATGCGTTACTCATCTTTAACCCTTTCAGGACCATAAGGTTTCTAAGAGTAAATATAAGTATGTAACTGTTTATTTTAGTTTGTTTAGACGTAAAAATAAATAAAAATCATAACAAAAATACATAACAATGTGTAGTTTTTTTGGAATTTTATGGGAAATATTTTTCCCAATGGACTATAAAGGTAACACAAATTATAGTTAGGCTTATTATGCAATGTCTTTTATTTATTGGTTTATTAGAACAAAATGTTAACTAAAATAATGCAAAATTATGAAATAAAATTACTATACAAATGATGTGCTAATTATGATATTCTGCGAAGCAATTTCTTTTGGTAGTGAGGCAAAGATGGACATTGCACATAGTACATATATTATGCCTCCTGACAGTTCTGTTTTTGTTTTCTAAACGTTCCCGTTTACGTAATTGCGTTCGGCATACGTTCTATTTTAACATTCTGTATAAAAAAATGCAGATAAGGTTATAATTAAATACGACAATCACCAATTTTAAAATGAGAAAAATGTGTCCCTTAGTCGTGAAAGGGTTAAACCAACGAGTGTTGAATCAGAAAGAGGCTTTTCGGCTGCGGGCTTTTTTTTTTGTCTAAGCTTCGTTCAAGAAGGACAGATAATACCCACAATGCCCTTTATTTCTTAAGATGACATTTTCAAAATAGCGATAAAATGTAAATTTAATTTTATATCTTTTCTTCCAAGAAGAGTCTATTTTTTGTTTTCTCTATAAATTTTTTATTAAAAATTTTTAGTTGTTTTCCATAATACAGCTAAATTTTAATTTTATTCTTTATATTTTTTTTACAAAAAGGTTTAATATTTGTTTTCTAAGTATAGTTTTTTTTCAACTAAATTGTTTCAATGAATGGCTGAAATAAAATATGTCAATTGTCATTTTCTTCTTCATATGCATGTGTATTATGCAGCCTTTTTGCATATTTTGGCCACAAAATAGGCGATAAGCTATCTTGTTAAGAGTTCAAGTCAGTGCCTTTCATTTTGGCTTTTAAAATTTACTATACTTTTTGGTCAAAACCGGTTAAAATCAATTTTTAAAAAACAGATCGATTAAAAACAGGTTTTTGAATTTTCGATTATTCGAAATTTCAAAATTATTAATTGACATCATAACTCAGTGGAATGGCCTGTTGGGTTGGGTTGGGTTGTTTTACCTCTGAACGGCACTTTTTTGCACACCATGGGCTAAATGGTCAGGTCACATGGACCCCGAAGTCGCAGAGAAGGTTGGAGGAGGGGACCCACTGGAACAGCTGTTGGGAGACAGATGGTAGCCTCCCGTCAAGGCCATCCTGCGTGTTCTTTAACGTGCACAGGGTATGGCTCTCCCGCACACGGGGCCACGGCTTAACGTCCCATCCGACGGACGGCGGCCTTTCCAAGCCCATCGATGTCCCCCTACTGACCGTGGGCAGGGCGGGGAGTTTTGCGTGGAATGGCCTGTTCTAGGCAATGTAGGCAAGGCGTGGATGCAAAATTCTCCTTAGAGTAAAATATTACAGAATTGAAACTGATCCGCTACTAACTAACAGTCTATCCTTATATCCTTATAAAAGTAAAAAAAAATGACTTTTAAAAAACAAACTCTTGCATATTTTAATTCTAAATTAGTTTCTAGTTATTATAGTTGCCAAACAGATCATTAGAAAAGATATGTCTGAAAAAATAATGATTACTACTATATAAACAAAGAAAACAGGAAAACAACAAAAAAATTAGAAAAACAAAATACATATATATGAAAGGCAAGTATTCTAGGAAATAACGGCAATGAGCATAGATCTGGAACTAAAGAAACAAAATTGCACAAGTAGTCTCATTAAATATTCATGAGCTTCGTCTTTCCTTTTGCAGTCGACTCGAAAGTAAACTGTTGCATGGCTAAACACTCTCCCTTGGGTAGAGTTGCTTGCGCAAAACGTGATTCATAGTATTATTCTGATGGATGATTTTGGAGAACAGCAATATTGGCTGCCACGGTACGTTGTCGATTCCATAGAGTGCATTTGATGATATGGTTCTTGTTTAACAAAGCATTGAGACTAGTTGCATTGAACCTTGTACCATTAAGATCAGATCTTGAAAGAGCGAATGCAAACCAATATTCCTGTGCAGTGAATTTCAGTTCCTATCGAAACGAGAGCAATTTCAATGCTGTTATTTGTTACAATATAACACCTGAATTCAATGTTAAGGAAATGCAACCGGTAAATTTTTTGAAATATGCAGTACCAAATGCTGAATTGCACAGCATGAGGGGCGGGGGTGGCTCAGTCGGTAGCGCGCCAGACTCGTAATCTGTAGTTCCCGGGTTCGAGTCCCAGCTGGGTCAGCGTTGAGATTTATCTCCGCAAAATTCCCCGCCCTGCCCACGGTCAGTACGGGACTCCAATGGTCTTGGAAAGGACGCCGTCCGTCGTATGGGACGTTAAGCCGTGGCCCCGTGTGCGGGAGAGCCATACACTGTGCATGTTAAAGAACACGCTGGATGGCCTTCACGGGGGGCTACCATCTGTCTTCCAACAGCTGTTCCAGTGGGTCCCCTCCTCCAACATTCTCTGAGCCTTCGGGGTCCATGTGACCTAGCCATTTAACCCGTAGTGTGCAAAAAAGGTGCCGCTCAGAGGTAAAACAACCCAACGTTAAAGAACACGCTGGATGGCCTTGACGGGAGGCTACCATATGTCTCCCAACAGCTGTTCCAGTGGATCCCCTCACCCAACCTTCTCTGAGCCTTCGGGGTCCATGTGACCTGGCCATTTAGCCCATGATGTGCAAAAAAGTGCCACTCAGAGGTAAAACAACCCAACGTTCAAGAACACGCTGGATGGCCTTGACGGGAGGCTACCATCTGTCTCCCAACAACTGTTTCAGTGGGTCCCCTCCCCCAACCTTCTCTGAGCCTTCGGGGTCCATGTGACCTGGCCATTTAACCCATGATGTGCAAAAAAGTGCCACTCAGAGGTAAAACAACCCAACGTTCAAGAACACGCTGGATGGCCTTGACGGGAGGCTACCATCTGTCTCCCAACAACTGTTTCAGTGGGTCCCCTCCCCCAACCTTCTCTGAGACTTCGGGGTCCATGTGACCTGGCCATTTAGGCCATGGTGTGCAAAAAAGTGCCGCTCAGAGGAAAAACAACCCAACAACCCAACAAAAGCACAGCATGAAAAATTCTGTTGAATCGGACATTAATTCGTAACCTGGTGTGTGGGAAAGAGTCATACCAACACCTCCTATAGCGGAAGGCCAGTGAACCAAGTTATGACGTCAGCATAGGTAGTCCTGATATCTTGACAATTCTTATATTTTAAATTTCTGTTATTATAACTGGTGGACAGTACACCCATGTTAATCTTCTTAATACTGTTTATAATAAATAAAAAAATAAATACCCCCTCAAGCAGCTGCTTGCCACAGAGGTCTGACAGGAGCCTGTCAGTTTATATGCCATAGTAGAAGGTCTGAGAGGATGGCAGATCCTCAGCAAAAAAACGACACAAACAGCCATGCCTTACCCGGGGCTCGAACCCAGGTCCCTTAGATCAGTACTCAAGCGCGCTAACCACTCGGCCTTGGGACGGCTCTATTTATAAATATATATATATTTATTTAAAACCAATATTATTCGTATTTATTATCAAATATCATAATGCTAATTAATAAAAATAATTTTTCTTCTAAATAAAATATATTTATAGATAAACATCAGTACAGGTAACCCCCGTTCATCGCGACCCCGGCGAGTGCGGATTCGTTATATCGCGATCTTTTTTTATCTCGGCACTTGCGTGGCTTTGAAACATGTCAGGAAAAGTCAAAACCAATGTTGCACGTGCGTGCTAACTTTCTTTCTCGCTCAATCACATCATACACATGTACAGTCGCTCAAAAAAGTATCCGAACACTATGGTTGATTAAAAAAATTCAGAAAAAATATCTAGCAACGTTTTTTATAAATTAGTGATCTGCCAACCTTCGTGTCACGTGACACGAAGGTTGGCAGATCACTAATTTCTAAAAAAATCGTTGCCAGATATTTTTTCTGAATTCTGTAATCAACCATAGCGTTCGGATATTTTTTAAAAGGAATAATAATATTTATTTTATTAACAAAGTGTTTTTTCGAATTTTAAAATATTTTTTTAAAATCCCCCGATGATCGCGAAATTTCGCTTATCGCGACCATGTCCAGAACGTATACTTCGCGATGAACGAGGGTTTCCTGTATAAAGATTGCAGAAGAGTCCACCAGTTATAATATTAGAATTAAAAATATAGGAATTTCTTTTTAAACTGTAGGACTACTTACGCTGACATCATAAATTGGGATCACTGGTCTTCTGTTATAAGAGGTGTTGATCATACCTTACCTTGTTCACGTTAATGAACACGCTGAATGGCCTTAACGACAGGTTTTCATGTGTCTTCTAAAACTTCTCCTTTGTGCGCAAAAAAGTGCCGCTCAGAGGTTTTTACATCAGAGCGGCACTTTTTTGAGTATTCTTCCAACCTTCTCTGGGGGCGGGGGTGGCTCAGTCGGTAGCGCGCCAGGCTCGTAATCTGTAGTTCCCAGGTTCGAGTCCCAGCTCGGTCAGCGTTGAGATTTATCTCCGAAAAGTTCCCCGCCTTGCCCACGGTCAGTAGGGGACACCGATGAGCTTGGAAAGGCCGCAGTCCGTCGGATGGGACGTTAAGCCGTGGCCCCGTGTGCGGGAGAGCCATACCCTGTGCACGTTAAAGAACACGCTGGATGGCCTTGACGGGAGGCTACCATATGTCTCCCAACAGCTGTTCCAGTGGGTCCCCTCCCCCAACCTTCTCTGAGCCTTTCGGGTCCATGTGACCTGGCCATTTAGCCTATGGTGTGCAAAAAAGTGCCGCTCAGAGGTAAAACAACACAACACAACCTAACCTTCTCTGAGTCCTCGGGGCCTGTGATCTGGACATTTAGACCATTGTGCGCAAAAGAGTGCCGCGCAAGAGGAAAAACAACCCAAGTCACCCCCAACCACTCTGAGCCCTCGGAGTCTGTGTGATCTGGCAATTTAGCTGATTGTGTGCAAAAAGTGCCGCTCAGAGGTAAAACAACCCTCCCCTCCCCCAACCTTCTCTGAGTCCTCGGGGCCTGTGTAAACTTGAAAATTAGCCCATTGTGCGCAAAATAGTGCCGCGCAGAGGAAAAACAACCAAATTCTCCCCAAACATTCTCTGAGTCCTCGGGGCCTGTAAAACCTGGACAATTAGCCCATTGTGCGCAAAATAATGCGCGCAGAGGTAAAACAACCGAACTCTCCCCCAACCATCTCTGAGTCCTCGGGTCTGTGTGATGGGTCGCTCAGAAGTGAAACAATCCAACCCAAACAAAAGCTGCTAATAGTTAGTAACCGTAGTCGATGAATTAAATGATCCACCCTCGTATATATGCCTTTTATATTTTTTATGTGGTGTTGTTTTGGACATATGAATAGAAAGTCGTAGAATTTACTCATAGGTTATATAGGCTTCTTATACAGTCGCTCAAAAAAGTATCGGAACACTATGGTTGATTACAGAATTCAGAAAAAAAAATCTGGCAACGATATTTTTTAGAAAAAATGATCTGGCAACCTTCGTGTCACGTGACACTAAAGTTGTCAGATAACTAATTTCTAAAAATAATCGTTGCCAGATATTTTTTCTGAATTCTGTTATCAACCATAGTTTGGGATACTTTTTTCAGCGACTGTACAAATATATTCTCTAGGATGCTTCAGTTAGAGCTAACAACACAGAAAATTTGCCAGATTTTACTAATATTCGTTATCAATTAGTTTTACAATTAAAAAAAAATCATGTTTATTTCATCTCGAAAATCGTTTAATAATCCTCTTTCTGCATGTATCGACTAAAACACTACGTGGGTGAGAAAAACACTAGCACTCTCAATAATTTCATATTACTTATTTTAAATAAAATATGTTTTTGAGGGTATTTGCTTTTTTGCCTCTATCAACTAATCTACAATAGTACACAATAATGCTGATTAAATATGTGTGATCAGTAACTATTGCAGATCGTAGATCGTATAATCATATTCGATGTACCGTGTAATAATTTTACCCCTAACCATCTCCATCATAAAGATATGCCTATTTGGCATGAGTAAGAACAAAATATATAAGTAAACCACCCTTAGGTGGGCCCCTAAGGGCTTGGATTGGATTGTTTTACCTCTGAGCGGCACTTTTTTGCACACCATGTGCTAAATGGCCAGGCCACAAGGACCCCTAAGGCTCAGAGAAGTTTGGGGGAGGGGCCCCACTGGAACAGCTGTTGGGAGACAGATGGTAGCCTCCCGTCAAGGCCATCCAGCGTGTTCTTTAACATTGGGTTGTTTTACCTCTGAGCAGCACTTTTTTGCACACCATGGGCTAAATGGTCAGGCCACAAGGACCCCGAAGGCTCAGAGAAGGTTGGGGGAGGTTACCCACTGGAACAGCTAGCTGTTGGGAGACAGATGGTAGCCTCCCGTCAAGGCCATCCAGCGTGTTCTTTAACGTGCACAGGGTATGGCTCTCCCGCACAAGGGGCCACGGCTTAAAGTCCCATCCGACGGACGGCGGCCTTTCCAAGCCCATCGGTGTCCCCTACTGACCGTGGGCAGGGCGGGGAATTTTGCGGAGATAAATCTCAACGCTGACCCAGCTGGGACTCGAACCCCCTTAAGGGCAAACATAAGAAAAGCTAAAAATAGCAGTAAAATTGTATAACAAACCTAAAACGGTTAGGTCTCCTCAAAGAACGCTACCATTTCAGGCCTCTTGTACTTGTTCAAAACGGTATGATCGTAAAAAATCAAGTAATTGTATAGGTTGCGTAAAATATAATAAATATATATATATTTTAAATATTTACCGGAAGTTTCTGAGGTAATTTCTTTACCTCAGTTTTTTTTGTCTTCGTAGGGATTTAGTTTAGCCCTCTTCAAACTCAAAATGTACTGATGAGAAATACATATATTATTAAAACTTAGAATCCAGTCATTCCTAAGTTACTATCAAAGGAACAAAGGAACCAAAAAACACAAAAATTCTAAGAAAAGTAAGTAACCGCTTACTTTTTTAGAAAGAAATCTTTTAATGAAATTCTTTTCACAAGTTATTTCGTTTTTGTGTTCAAAAAATCAAAGTTTCTCTTTCTTGTATTATATCTTAAGTTGTTTTCGATCTTAATAGAAAACTAAAATAAATACAGCAAGAAAAAAAATCTTTTAAACCTTTTACGACTGAGAAAGTGGGAAGTCTTGTTGTTATGGATAATAGCTAGGTCAGAAATCCTACCGCTTGCTTTTTATTCTAGCTCCTTTCACGCCATATCATTAATGTGTTTCGATCGAAGATAATGTCCTTATGAGCTTAAAACGGAGCCGCCTAAAACTTTGGCAATTACCATTTGTTTTCACCGGTTTATTGAAAAATTGAGAAAGTGAAATAGTCTCCCTTTTAAGACTGCAAACGAGGTTTGCGTCGGTATTCCTTTAAGTAATTAGAAAAGGGGAAGTCAGAGTTTTAGTTCTTGAACACTGTTGGAGAATCAAGACGTTAATGAGGGCTTAACGATGAAAGAGACGGCTTTTGCGAAGTTGTTTCGAAAGGAAACTTATTACCAGAATGAAAGAGATTATCAGTGTGAGATAGTTTGACTTTAGATGAATGTGGTTGGTTGTTGTTGATGTTTGAACGTTTGAATGGATGAGACTTACAGAGAAGCTTTAGATTGTAACTCTTCTGCAAGAGACAGTGCAATGATCATGAGCAATGTAGTATCTCCTTTTAGAAAAGAAAGTTTAGCTAATGTGTAAAGAAAATCAAAAGCGGTAATTATTCTGTTCTAAACATTTACGAGACTGGTCTCCCATGGAGAAATGGTTCTCAAAAGGAGTGTCTTGATTTGGCTTCAATTGTTTTACCTGTGAGTGACACTTTTTTTGGACACAATGGGGTAAATGGCCAGGTTACAAGGAACCCGAAGGTTCAGAGAAGGTTGGGGTGAAGGGACCGCTGGATAGCTGTTGGGAGAGTCATTTAGAAAAATATTTAATGAGTTGTTTTGCTCTAAGTGGCACTTTTTTACACATAGTGGGCTAAATGGCCAGGTCCCAAGGACCCTGAAGGCTCAGAGAAGGTTGGGTGAGGGGACCACTGGATAGGTGTTGGGAGAGATATTTGAAAAATATTTAATGAGTCGTTTTGCTCTAAGTGGCACTTTTTCACACACAGTGGGCTAAATGGCCAGGTCCCAAGGACCCCGAAGGTTCAGAGAAGGTTGGGTGAGGGGTCAACTGGATAGCTGTTGGGAGAGCCATTTAGAAAGATATTTAATTAATTGATTGTTTTATTCTAAGTGACACATTTTTTGCACACAATGGGTAAATGGCCAAGTCACAAGGGCCCCGAGGACTCACAGAAGATTAGGGGGAGAAAACACACTGGAACAGCGGTTGAGAGGCAGATGGTAGGCTCCAGTCAAGGGTATCCAGCGCATTCTTTAAAGTGCACAGAGGGGCGGGGGTGGCTCAATCGGTAGCGCGCCAGGCTCGTAATCTGCAGTTCTCAGGTTCGAGTCCCAGCTGGGTCAGCGTTGAGATTTATCTCCGCAAAATTCCCCGCCCTACCCACGGTCAGTAGGGGACACCGATGGGCTTAGAAAGGCCGCCGCCCGTCGGATTGGATGTTAAGCCGTGGTCCCGTGTGCGGGAGAGCCATACCCTGTGCACGTTAAAGAACACGCTGGATGGCATTGACGGGAGGCTACCATCTGTCTCCCAACAGCTGTTCCAGTGGGTCCCCACCCCCCAACCTTCTCTGAGCCCTCGTGGTCCCTGTGACCTGGCCATTTAGCCCATGGTGTGCAAAAAAGTGGCGCTCAGAGGTTGGGTCAACACAACCCAACCCTAAAGTGCACAGGATATGTCTCTCCCGCACATCCCCTCTGGGGGAAGGATGGCTCTGTTGGTAGCGCCCCAGGCTCTAGCTGGGTCAGCATTGAAAGTTATCTCCGCAAAACTCCTCGCCCTTCCCTCGGTCAGATGGGCTTGAAAAGGCCGCCGTCCATCGGATGGGACGTAAAGTCGTGGCCCCGTGTGCAGGAGAGCCATGCCCTGCGCATACTGAAGATCAATCTGGATGGCCTTGACGGGAGGCTACCGTCTCCCAACAGCTGTTCCAGTGGGTCCCCTCCCCAAGCCTTCTCTGAGCCTTCGAAGTCCTTGTGACCTGGCCATTTAGCCCATTGTGTGCAAAAAAGTGCCGCTCAGAGATAAAACAACATAACCCAACATCCCCTCTGACAGACGGCGTATTTTTCAAGTTCATCAGTATCCTCTACTGACATAGGGCAGGGTTGGAAGTTTTGCGGAGATATACCTCGACGCTGGCCCTGCTGGGACTCGAACTTGTGAACTGCAGATTGCGAGCCTAGCGCGCTACCGACTGAGTCAGTTCCTTATTTGTAAAATAACTAATTCATTGTAATACATTTGCAACGCTTTCAAATTTTCTTAGTTTCATCATGCATCTATTGGATTGGATTGTTTTACCTCTGAGCGGCACTTTTTTGCACACCATGGGCTAAATGGCCAGGCCACAAGGACCCCGAAGGCTCAGAGAAGGTTGGGGGAGGGGACCCACTGGAACAGCTGTTGGGAGACAGATGGTAGCCTCCCGTCAAGGCCATCCAGCGTGTTCTTTAACGTGCACAGGGTATGGCTCTCCCGCACACGGGGCCACGGCTTAACGTCCCATTCGACGGACGGAGGCCTTTCCAAGCCCATCGGTGTCCCCTACTGACCGTGGGCAGGGCGGGGAAATTTTGCGGAGATAAATCTCAACGCTGACCCAGCTGGGACTCAAACCTGGAAACTACAGATTACGAGCCTGGCGCGCTACCGACTGAGCCCCCCCCCGCCCCCATCATGCATTTAATTATGTGATTCTGCACATAGTGTAACGGTTTGATTGTTGTAAATATTATAAAATAATTTAAAATTCTTTGACAACATTAAAAAAAATAGCTTCCTGTAGAAATTTAAAACTACGATTTATATTAAATTTTAGAAGAAAGTTAAGCAAGATACTGATCGAAAAGACCCCTAGCATAGATTTTTGGCTAAATTGGCATCTGTGGAGGCCGCGTCTATTTATGATAGCTACTTAATCTTCATTGATTGAAAACCGAAACTTGGATATCTATTATCGAGACTACTTATATGTATAAGTGTTCTGTACTGAATTAAATTTGTGCTTACATATATAATAATGACTGCATCATTAACCAGAGAAAAAAGCTTTGAATGGAGCTCAATATTAGATATTTCAAGAACGTTTTCATTTTTGGCATGAAGCTGTAGGAAAGCTGCTATGCCCCCGGGTGCGGGAGAGCCATACCCTGTGCATTTAAAGAACATGTTGGATAGTCTTGACGGGAGGCTACCATCTATCTCCCAACATCTGTTCCAGTGTGTCTACACCCCCAACCTTCTCTGAGCCTTCAGGGTCCTTATAACCTGGCGATTTAGCTCATTGTCGGCAAAAAAGTGCCACTCAGAGTTAAAACAACCTACCTTTATAGAACATCCTGGATGGCCTTGACCCCCAACACATGCGCTCTCCCAACACATGCGCTCTACCAACAGCTGTTCCAGGGAACCCTCCTCCCCAAACATTTTCTGAACCTTCGGAGTCCTTGTGACCTGGCCATTTAGCCCATTGTGCGCAAAGAAGTGCCAATCGGAATTAAAACAACTTAACTTTAAAGAACATCCTGAATGGCCTGTACGGGATCCTGCCAATTGTCTCCCAACAGCTGTTCCAGTGGGTCCTCTCCCCCAACCTTTTCTGAGCCTTCGGGGTCCTTGTGACCTGGCTATTTAGCCCATTTTGTGTAAAAAAGTGTTATTTATAATAATATACTGTAGTTAAATAACAAATACAAAGCACAACATGTGCTTTTAGATGAAATATATTCTTACCTTAAAACTACCGCTTCTGTTATTAATTGATTTAATTATAAAATTTCTAATGTTCAGGGGTAAACTACGGAACTTACACTCCACTCCGATGACATTAAGTTAAAATAGAAAAATAAATTAAGTGAAATCAAAATTTTAACTCGCCAAGGTCAATTATTCCGTAAAACACATTAAAATAAATGAAAAATCCGTTGTTATGTCGAAAAAAAGTGCAAATATCAATTAACACACGCCACGACTTTACCTATTATTGCACAACGAATAAAAGTAAATTTCGTCAGTAGATTTGACAGCATTTCATTCAGAGTGCAACTGATTTTCAAATCCTTTTGAAAGGAAAGTGTCATTCAATAAGAGAAGTCACCTTGACTAGAAAATAGAGGGAAAAAAATCTCTCTGATGCAAAGCTTCGATCCGCTCGTAAAGCTTTATTGCCGAGATTGAGTAAAGAACGGAGAAAATTGCTTCGCTTGCTTTGATGCGATGGTTGCTAAAAGCATCGAACCGAAATGCTGAATTATAGGGATAATGAAAGAGACATTCCCGAATCAAATTTTACTGTGAATGAAATAAAATCAGTTATATTTTACTGATTTATTAGAACTCGCTATTCATGCATTTTTGTTTAAATTTTATACATTGAGATCGTACAAATTACAACGATGACTTCTATGTTATATCAGTTGAAAGAAAAAAACTAGGTAACGTTTAAATAAGTTAATCTTGAATGCTACCAGTAAAATAACAAATAAAATATATAGATATTTTATTCAATTGAATTTAATGTTTTTAGGAAAGCAGGCTGTCAATTTCCCCTTACTCCTATTATCCTGTTTATCGAAACCGTTATTTACTCCTGTTATTCGTTTTATCGAATCCGTTATTTACTTCCATTTTCCGGTTATCCTGTTTATTAAATCCGTTCTTTCTCTTGCTATCCTGTTAATCGAATTCGTTATTTACTCCGGTTATCCTGTTATTGAATACGTTATTGGCAACCTTTATTCTGTTATTGAATACGTTATTTGCACCCGTTATCTTGTTTATCGAATCTGTTATTTCTTCCCTATTATCCTGTTATCCTGTTTATGGAATCCGTTATTTACTACCGCTGTCCTGTTTATCGAATCCGTTATTTATTTCCGTTATTCTGTATCTTGTATTCAAGGGAGCAAAAATCATAAATGACGCTCCCTTGCGACAAATACCATTTGATAGTTCAAATTGTAATTCAGAAAAACTGACTTTCAGGAGATCGCATACAACATTAAAACAATTAAAAGTTCAGAATAAATCACCAAATATTATGATAGTTTCTTAGTTGCATACTAGTGATTGTTGAATACAAAAACACATTATTGTTAAATAATAAATAGAAAGCACAATATCTATTTTAAGATGAAATATATTCATTACCTTAAAACTACTGCTACTAATGTTATTTATTTAATTATAAAAGTTGTAATATTCAATAATGTAATATTCACTTACATTTAGTCAACATTTAAAGTCATAAAAATAGCAATATTTGAAAAACATTATTTTTTTCTCCAAAGTTTTAGTTTCTTGTGTCCATTGTCATTGTTGTCGCATTTCTTTGTTGCCATTGTTGTTTCATATTATTATTGATGTTTACCATCCTTGTTGATACTGCTACAAATAACGTATCCTTTAAAGCTATGAAGGGTAGTATAAGTTATAACTGTCAACTTTTGATCAAAAACAATCAAAAATATTGCAGTTAAATTCAATATAAACTTTTAAACCTTTACTTCTGAAAGTAAATGCTAAGGTGGATTATATAGATTATATTATATTATATTATTTTATTATATTATATTATATTTATTTAGATTTCGTTACAACCTTTGATCTGTGGGCTAAACACTGTAAAAGATGCAATTTTCATCAATTTAATTTTGTTGTGTTGCAAGGTAAAAACATTCAGATATTTAAGTCATACTGGCCGAGTGGTTAGCACGCTTGGCTACTGATCTAAGGGACCTGGGTTCGAGCCTCGGATTAGGCATGGAGGTGTGTGTCATTTTTCTGCTGAGGTCCTGCCATCCTCTCAGATCTCCTACTATGGCATATAAACTGACAGGCTCCTGTCAGACCTCTGTGGCAAGCAGCTGCTTGAGGGGGTATTTATTTATTTATTATATTACTAAACTTTAATACATGGATTGAGCATGCGTGGCACAAATATTCTCATGCACTCAAATTGCTATTCAATACAAAATGCAGTTACATAAGATCAACAGTTTAGTAATATTTCACAAGAAATTTGCAAAAAGGTTAAAATTTTATGTAAAAAAATAATTTTTTACCAAATTCTTTATTTAAAGGAATGAATAGCAGTGTACCTTTGAATATTCAGTGGCGTTGCATATTCTGAAAACGACCTAATCGGTTAGAAATATATCTAAATACAATAGCTTAAACCATTTAGGTAACAGAGACACTAAGTAAATCTTTCTATACCATAATAGGCCTAAATTTAGGGTAAATAGGATAACCGAGGGAGAGTTGGGTTGTTGTTTTACCTCTGAGCGGCACTTTTTTGCACACCATGGGATAAATGGCCAGGTGACATGGACCCCGAAGGCTCAGAGAAGGTTGGGGGAGGGGACCCACTGGAACAACTGTTGGGAGACAGATGGTAGCCTTCCGTCAAGGCCATCCAGTGTGTTCTTTAACGTACACAGGGTATGGCTGTCCCGCACACGGGACCACGGCTTAACGTCCCATCCGAAGGACGGCGGCTTTTCCAAGCCCATCGTTCTCCCCTACTGACCATGTGCATTTTGCGAAGATAAATCTCAACGCTGATCCAGCTGGGACTCGAACCTGGGAACTGCAGATTACGAGCCTGGCGCGCTACCGACTGAGCCACCCCCGCCCCCAACCGAAGGAGAAATTAGCAGCCTGGATTGACTACTTACTATCCTAAGACTTAATCGTACTATATCGTAGATCAGTATGGATATGCGATGTTCCAAGTAAAACGTTATCTATTACAGTACTGTGCAAATTAGTTGGGACAATAGGAAAATGCAGTAACAAAGACACAACTAAAATATTTATTTGTTTGATACTGTAGTTAATAGCGAATGTGACCCCCCCCCCTTAGCTTTAATTACTTCTTCCACCCTCTCAACCATTGATGACACTAGCTTTCCACACATCTCCTTCACTTCAGAGTCGTGGTACCACACTTTCACGACATTTTCTATCATTTTGGTTTTCGTCGTGCAATCCATCTTAGATATGCGAGTTTTAATAATGGCCCACAAATTTCCAATGGGGTTTAGATCGGGTGAATTTCCTGGCCGCTCCAATACCTTTAAATATTGCTGGGTAAAGAAGCTCTTAGCGCTTAGAATTGTGGCATGCAGCCAGATCCTGTTGAAATACCCCATCGCCGTTAGGAAACAGCTTCTGCAGTGTTGGGACCATTTTCGCCCCCAGAACTCCTATGTACCTTTTGCTGTCCATCATTCCTTCAATGGGGTGAAGCGTCTGTGGCCCGGAAGCTGTGAAACATCCCCAAAATTTGACCTTGGGTGGGTGTTTGGAGGATTGCTGAATGTGGCCGGATCGAAGAGGTTTTCCAGGCTTCGTTTGTCTCAACTAATTCGCACAGTACTGTACCAACTCCATTTCAGAACAAGCTCAGTTGGCATAAGTAAAAACATATAATACGCAAACCACCCATGGATGGGCCACTAGTCTCTCTGGTTAATTCTAAAAGTAAAAAATAGCATAATTTCATTTTAAGAAAATACATTTAAAAAAGTCTGGTAATCAATTTTAAAATACTCATAATTTTTTTAATCTAGCATTATTGAATAAATTATTTTATTTTGTACAGTTTAATTTCTATAGATTTTAGTTAAATTTTGGATATATTAAATCGCTTAAATTCCCTGTTTTTGCTAACAGAACTCACAAACAACAGGAAATTTGCATTAGGAAAGTTGCATTGTAGTTCAACGACAAATTAAATACATTCCTAATAAAAAAAATTTGCTGTATTCTTTTTCATGATTTTTTTTACAGGATTCTTTATTTAAAGGAATGTATAGCAGTGTACCTTTAAATATTGCATGACAAATTTCATATTTTGAAAAACCACTTGACCTGATAGAAATATATCTAAAAACAAAATTTCAACTCAATAGCATAAACCGTTAATGTTATAAAGACATTAAATAAATTTTTCTCTACCGTATTAGTCACAGTTATTGAAATAAAGAATTAAATTTTAATCATATAAATATAATGGTGTTTAATTTTGAAATAAAACTGGTGTTTAATTTTGAAACATTCATAATGCTTTAATGCAAACTTAATGAATAAACTGTTTTATTTTATGCAGTTTAAAATAAATTGATTTTAGTTAAATTTTAGACGAATTAAAGTAATATTTGTCCTTTTGCTCAACGGCACTAATAGTAAAATTACATTATGGAAGTCATCCTGTAGTTCAGAGAGAACTAAAAGGCATCCCTAATAAAAAGTTCTCCATTTTATTTTTTTGATGAGAGGAATACATGAGAAAGAAAAACAAAATGTTCCCTAAAAGATAACATATTTCAGTTATTACTATAGAGATATAATTTTAATTTAGAAATTACTGGATTTCCAAACTTTTTTATTACAAAGGAATTCAATCTTCCGTACCTCCTCTTTCTTGTCCCTGGTAGAGATGCTGTGGTGATGCTGAGCGTGCGAAAATCCATCATTCCTATCATTAATCTAGAGACGGATTCACCCTGCCTTAGGATAAAAAGGGACACCACAAAAAAAATGGTCTATGTAAGATCTCAGTTGAAGATTCTCTAAGGGACAATTGCTCTGATGTATTGAGGACAATGTCGAATCTTCTCCGAATATGACAACTCTCAGGAGATGTGGAAGATGGGGGAGAAATTGCATGTGAGCTGCAGCATCAGATCCTTCAGGCTATCTGCAGCTGGAGGAAAAGTAGATACTAAAGCAGGAAAGCAATGAGAGAATTGCATATATCATTTGCTACATCGAAGCCAGGGAAGTGCAAATACCTCTGAGGAAACGGATAATTCAAATAGAAGTTATTGATGTACCTTGAGTGCAACGTTCTGTTTTGCAGTTTTGTAATGGATAGAAGGATACTTATACCATGTGAAAGTTTTGGACAAGTGTCTAGTGAGTTTTACGAAGGTTAAGAATTGATGAATCTTGTAAATGTTATTTCGTTAGTGTAGTAGAAATAATCAGATTGTTTTATTCTGAGGAAGTAAATGGAAGAAATATGCCATGATAATAATGTTTGATAAATCTTGAATTGATAAATCTTGTAGACGTTATTTCGTTAGTGTAGTAGAAATAATCAGATTGTTTTATTCTGAGGAAGTAGATGGAAGGAATATGCTATGATAATAATGTTGCGATTTAACACAAGTGAATTTTATTTATACAAAGCTTAATATTAAAAAAATTCGTCCTGAATAACTGCTTGCTATAGAGATCTATTAAGCTACCAGTCAATAATTAATTATATTTTCAGAGGACCAATAGCTACCAGTAAATAATTAATTATATTTTCAAAATACTGAATAAGAGCCTGTCGGTGTAATCAACACCATCTCTATGGTTAAGGCAATGATTTTTTTTGATTTCTCGTGTAAAAAGGAAATTTTTTATAATATTCGTTTTAATATTAGTACAGGTAGTTTTATTATATTCCTAACAAAGGAATATAATATAAAATATACTTCTACCGAAATAATACAAAAAATTTCGTAGAAATCTTAAGAAAATACCAAATTGTTATTCATTATTGTTTATTTATTTATTAGGTATATCTTACTAGCCTGCCACAATACTGCACTAAAAGTTTACAAAAAAATTCCTCAGTAGGTAACGTTATTAAAATAACTGTCATGTAACACCTCCTATAAAAGAAGGCCACTGAATCAAATTATGGCGTCAGCATGGGTAGTCCTATTCTATTATTATTACTGGTGAGTTTTTATAACTTCATAGAAATGTTGATTTATAAATATATTTTATTTAGAAAGCAAATTGTTTGCATTTATTAACATTATGATAATTGCTAATAAATGCGAATAATTTTCTTTCTAAATAAGATATGTTTATGAATAAAAATTAGTATGAAAGTACACCACTAAAAATAATAGAAATAAGTAAATAAGAAATATCTGGATTATAAAACTATTTATGCTGATGTCATAATTACTTGTTGTAGGAGGTGTTGTGCCATCGCCTTCATTATCAACCTGCAATAATATTTTTGTAAAATCTGTTTAAAATTTTTTCCCTCCAACGTAACATCATTAAAATAGCTGTCGTGACCATCATTATAAGGTGCTTGATATAATACGCCATAGAGAAAATCGCCTTGATATAATACGCAATAGAGAAATATAGAAAAATCAGCACAAATATCCACACATTATCGGGAGCTCGAAATTAGGTCCCTTTGATCTTATGCTTTGTAAAATGCGCAGTAATTAAGCAGTAGTTTTCTAATATACTTTCAACAGCCAGAAAGATAGAAATGTGTTGAAAGAAATAAATAGAGACCATTATGATTGCTTTACTTATATGTTCTTTCGTAGAGTGTGGTATATAAAAAGGAATTTTAAAACTGGAGACCATTAGTCTGAATAGGCACGAAACTACAGGGAATATTCAGGTGATATGGGAAGTTATTTTTGAATCAATTTGTGTTTTAGAATTAGGTGAACTGCAATAAATTTCAAACAGCTACCTGAACTGCTTTTAATTAAAATTAAACAGCGTTTCATTTAAACATTATATAAGTAGGCCAAATTGACTTTGCAAAAATGGAGCAATAATCGTTTCCGACTAATAACTACCAGTCGGTAATTAAATATATTATTATATATAAGAACTGCTTATTCATGGATAAATGATTTAGTTGGACGATCATTTTAAAGCAATAAATAATTCCGCAATGGACTCGACCCTAAAATATTTACGGAAAGAAATGAATTTCGCAATGAACTCGACAGTAGGATATTTACGCAAAAACATGAAATTCTGCAATGAACTCGATGTTAAGATATTTAAGGAAGGAAATGAAATTCCGCATTGAACTCCACATTAGGATATTTAAGCAAGAAAATAAAATTCCGCAAAGAACTGACGTTAGGATATTTACCCAAAAAAAATGAAATTTCTTGAAGCTTATTGGACAGCAACTACTAAATTTTAATTATGGGACTTATATTGAAAAATACTCTGACATATATATATAACTTTTAATTGCGCAGCATCTGAAGTTGAAAGAGTAACTTTCAATTACATGCTTCAAAGAGCTAAGTAACAAACAAAACGGTAAAAAATTTGCTATCGTAACGGCTCCGCACTGACAACGGCGGCCTCACTATACTAGGCTGAAAAACGACCAACGTGAAAGGGAAGTCATGTAGCAGTGATTCACAGGAGAGGACATCTTGATGGATCAGATGAAATCGAAAGATTCGAAACCGAAAATTTATAGAAATGTTGGCATCTTCTGACGATAACATACCCTAGAGATCTTGAATCACATGTAACTTTAAGTAGAACTTGAACTGGGGAAAGATTTAATTTGTTTACTGTCAGGTTTCGAATTTTTGACAACTGCAGTGAAAAAAAAAATTCACCGCAGTTTAACGTTCAGTTGTTTTTACCATGTTTCATGGAGAATACATTGTAGTTAGGGTGGCCTTAAGACAAGGTCAGAAAAAAGGAAAAAATTGTCTTTTACGCAAAAAGGAGAACTTGTTTTTCAATTTATTGCTGAAATTGTAAAAATTTGCCAGAAAGCTTTCGTTTGAAAATTAATGTTATATAAATTCGATCATTATCATATAATATTGAGAATAATTTTCTTAAAAGAATAAATTAAGTATATTATTATTATTATTATTATTATCATTTAAATTTTAAAGTATTTAAACTTTAAATTTTCAACGGTAAGCAGTTAAAGTTAAAGAGTTATTGAAAATTGAAATATTTAACAGCAAAATTATTAGTTAAAATAATTTTTTAAAATAAAGTTATTTCAAACAGGTTAAAACGAACATAATAAGGATTATCTATTCATAGTAAATACACATATCACCTGTAGAAATAGACTTCAACAATTATTAAAAGCATCTGAAAAAATTTATTACTGACGTGGTGGGAATCGAACCCGCAACTCTCTAAATACGTGCCAGAACTTTCTTTTTGTTGAGTGGTTTAACAGAAAACCACGCAACAGAGAGAAAGCTCTGGCATGTATTTAGAGAGTTGTGGGTTCGATTGACTTGTATTTTAATACAATAGTCATTGATAATTGTTTTCAGATGTTTTTATTAATAAGGGTTATATTTAATGTATAATAAATATATATGTATATCTTCAACAGCCGTCCCATGGCCGAGTGGTTAGCGCGCTTGGCTACTGATCTAAGGGACCTGGGTTCGAGCCCCGGGTTAAGGCATGGTCCTGTGTGTTGTTTTTCTGCTGAGGTCCTGCCATCCTCTCAGACTTTCTACTATGGCATATAAACTGACAGCTCCTGTCAGGCCTCTGTGGTCAAGCAGCTGCTTGAGGGGGTATTTTTTTGCCGTCCCGTGGCCGAGTGGTAAGCGCGCTTGGCTACTGATCTAAGGGACCTGGGTTCGAGCCCCGGGTAAGGCATGTATGTTCGTGTTGTTTTCTGCTGAGGTCCTGCCATCCTCTCAGACCTTCTACTATGGCATATAAACTGACAGGCTCCTGTCAGATCTCTGTGGCAAGCAGCTGCTTGAGAGGGTATTTATCTTTTTTATTTATTGCATCTTCAACAGTTGTGTTGGTTTGTTTTACACGTGAGGGGCATTTTTGCACACAACGGACTAAATGTTCAAGTCACAAGGACCCAGAGGCTCAGAGAACATTGGGGTAGAGAATCCATTCAACAGGTGCAATCTCATTACCCATCTGTTGAAAATCTAAAAGTAAAATTTAACTGCTTACAATTGAAAATTTAAAGTTGTAATACTTTAAGTTTTCAATATTATTATTATATTTAATTTTACTCTAGAAAAATTATTCTTAATATAATAAGGAGACAGATAGTAGCCTCCCGTCAAGGCCACCCATCGTGTTCGTTAACGTGCACAACGTATGGCTTTCCTGTACAGTTTCTCAAAAAAAAATCCGAACGCTATGGTTGATTACAGAATTTGGAAAGAAACATCTGGCAACGATTTTTTTAGAAATTAGTGATCTGGCAACCTTCGTGTACGTAATCGTTCCGTAATCAACCATAGTGTTCGGATATTTTTTGAGCGACTGTAGGCGGCGAAACCACGGCTTAACGTTCCATCCGAGGGACGGCAGCCTTTCCAAGCCCAGCGGTAGCCTTTCAGATAGGACGGGGTGTTTTGGAGAGATAAATCTCAACGCTGGCCCAGCTGGGTTGGGTTGGGTTGTTTTACCTCTGAGCGGCACTTTTTTGCACACCATGGGCTAAATGGCCAGGTCACATGGACCCCGAAGGCTCAGAGAAGGTTGGGGGAGGGGACCCACTGGAACAACTGTTGGAAAACAGATGGTAGCCTCCCGTCAAGGCCATCCAGCGTGTTCTTTAACGTGCACACGGTATGGCTCTCCCACACAGGGGCCACGGTTTAACGTCCCATCCGACGGACGGCGGCCTTTCCAAGCCCATCGGTGTCCCCTACTGACCGTGGGCAGGGCGGGGAATTTTGCGGAGATAAATCTCAACGCTGACCCAGCTGGGACTCGAACCTGGTAACTGCAGATTATGAGCCAGGTGCGCTGCCAATTTAGCCACCCCCGCCCCCTAATAGCTGTGTAATGATTATTTCAATTTTTGCTACTGAAGGATTTCCGCAGAAGGAGTTGTTGTTTCAGCTTTCATTGCGGTGGGCAGACAATGTCAAAGAGTTGTTAGAATTGTTGTGCAGTCGACAGATATGCTTGGAGAACTAAATTGTACGGTCTGGGTGGACCTACGTAGCCCATGGCTGCTTGATGATGATGATAATGATGATAAATGTACATAAAGTATTGTACACAGGTAGCGCACCAGGCTCATAAACTGTAGTTCCCAAGTTCGATTCCCAGCTGGACCAGCGTTGAGATTTATCTCCGCAAATCTCAAAGCTCTGCCCACGATCAGTAGGGGACACTGATGGACTTGGAAAGACCGCCGTCCGTCTGATGAGACGTTAAGCCATGGTACCGTGTGCTGTTGTGTGCGGAAGAGCCATTGTGCACGTTAAAGAACACGCTGGATGGCCTTGACGGAAGGTTACCATTTGTCTCCCAACAGCTGTCCCAGTAGGTCCCCTTTCCCAAACTTCCCTTAGCCCTCGGGGTCCTTGTGAGTTGGGGGCGGGGATGGCTCAGTCGGTAGCGCGCCAGGCTCGTAATCTGTAGTTCGCAGGTTCGAGTCCCAGCTGGGTCAGCGTTGAGATTTATCTCCGCAAAAATTCCCCGCCCTGCCCACGGTCAGTAGGCGACACCGATGGACTTGGAAAGGCCGCCGTCCGTCGGATGGGACGTTAAGCTGTGGCCCCGTGTGCGGGAGAGCCATACCCTGTGCACGTTAAGGAATACGCTGGATGGCCTTGACGGGAGGTTACCATCTGTCTCCCAACAGCTGTTCCTGTGGGTCCCCTCCCCCAACCTTCTCTGAGCCTTCGGGGTCAATGTGACCTGGCCATTTAGCCCATTGCGTGCAAAAAAGTGCCGCTCAGAGGTAAAACAACCCAACCCAACCCTTGTGACTTGCCATTTTTCCTATTGTATGGCCGAGTGGTTAGCACGCTTGGCTACTGATCTAAGGGACCTGGGTTCGAGCCCCGGGTAAGGCATGGTTGTGTGTGCTGTTTTTCTGCTGAGGTCCTGCCATCCTCACAGACCTTCTACTATGGCATATAAACTGGCAGGCTCCTGTCAGACCTCTGTGTCAAGCAGCTGCTTGAGGGGGTATTTATTTTTATTTTTATGCAAAAAAAGTGCCGCTCAGTGGTAAAACAATCCAAACCATAGACAAAGAAATCTGTAATTGAAACGGAACAACAGATAATAAAGGAATGAAATTATCGGGCATAAACAGATATACTAATCCAATCACCATTAGGAATCATCGTTAAGAATGCCTACATTGAAAAGAAAATCACTTTCATTCAATGCCTGTCATTATTTTTTATCCGAAAACCGCTAGATAACGAAACAATAGGTAACCAACAATTCCCGAAGATTTCTCAACATTGTAATCATTCACTGTTGTGCGGGTGTTCAGAGATAAATTGCCAATATCGGTTTTTTTTGGCCACCACAATTTTTTCCCCCTTCTTCCTAAAGCGTTCTAGGTGACAACGCTTTGTAATGCAGAGCATGTAACGAAAAACGATATGGCTATTGACTTATGGAGGTAATTTCTTTGTCACCACTGCAAGTGCTATCTTTGGGTTCTGCATGAGAACACTTCATTTATGTATTGAAAGATCAATTTGATTTCTGGAGGAACGTTGGTTCATTAGATATATTACACATTCCGTAGTACAATAGTAAGATGGAATCTTTCATATGTTCAAGAGTACTATGTATTTGCCTTATATATTCAGCGGTAATTCATTTTGCACATTTCTTATTGCAACAATAATAATGAATCTTTCTTATGCTTAGGGGAACTATATATTTGCTTTTTATATTCAGCAGAAATTCCTTTTGTACATTCTGTATTGCAACAGTAAAAATGAATCCTTCATGTATTCGGGTACTTTATATTTGTTTTATAATGCAACATAAAAATGAGTCCTTCATACGTTCAGGGAATATTTATATATTTGCCTAATGTATCAGTTGAATTCATTTTTCACGTTCCCTATTACGGTAATAAAAATGAATCCTTCATATCTTGGGGGGGGGGGGGGGTATTTAATATTTGATTTATATATTCAGCGGTAATTCATATTACACATTCTATATTGCAACAGCAAAAATGAACCTTCATATATTCGGTATATTTTATATTTGCTTTATATTACAACAGTAAAAAAGAATCGTCATATGTTCAGGATTAGATTGTTTTACCTCTGAGCGGCACTTTTTTGCACACCATGGGCTACATGGCCAGGTCACACGGACCCCTAAGGCTCAGAGAAGGGGACCCACTGGAACAGCTGTTGGGAGAGAGATGGTAGCCTCCCGTCAAGGCCATCCAGAGTGTTCTTTAACGTGCACAGGGTATGACTCTCCCGCACACGGGGCCACGACTTAACGTCCCATCCGACGGACGGCGGCCTTTCCAAACCCTTCGGTGTCCCCTACTGACCGTGGGCAGGGCGGGGAATTTTGCGGAGATAAATCTCAACGCTGACCCAGATGGGACTCGAACCTGGGAACTACAGATTACGAGCCTGGCGCACTACCGACTGAGCCACCCCCGCCCCAATGTTCAGGTGTACTATGTATTTGCCTAATGTGTTATCGGAAATTCATTTTGCACATTCCGTATAGCAACAGTAAAAACAAATCCCTCATATATTCGGGTACTTTAAATTTGTTTTATATTTCAGCAATAAAATAAACAGCAATATATTCCAGTACTTATATTAGCTTTATATATTTAACAGTAATTCATATTTTCCTTATTTGTTCTAGAAAAGAGCATGTAAAACGATAAAATATAAATTCTTTTTTATGGAAATATCAGGAGAGCTAATTTTATGAATATTAATTAGTAGTAAAATTTGTTGAAGCTTTATGATGATTACTTTATTCCTTTATTCTGTGAGAGTGATCCACATTCGTTTTTGTCAGGAATAGCTCTGGGGCGGGGGTGGCTCAGTCGGTAGCGCGCCAGGCTCGTAATCTGTAGTTCCCAGGTTCGAGTCCCAGCTGGGTCAGCGTTGAGATTTATCTCCGCAAAATTCCCCGCCCTGCCCACGGTCAGTAGGGGACACCGATGGGCTTGAAAAGGCCGCCTTCCGTCGGAAGGGACGTTAAGCCGTGGCCCCGTGTGCGGGAGAGCTATACCCTGTGCACGTTAAAGAACACGCTGGATGGCCTTGACGGAAGGCTACCATCTGTCTCCCAACAGCTGTTCCAGTGGGTCCTCTCCCCCAACCTTCTCTGAGCCTTAGGGGTCCGTGTGACCTGGCCATTAAGCTCATGGTGTGCAAAAAAGTGCCGCTCAGAGGTAAAACAACCCAACTCAAGAATAGCTCAAGAGATATTTTCTGAGTTTGTTGGAAACAATAAGAAAGATTGCAATTGACGATATTACAGCTACAGTCGCTCAAAAAAAAAAATCCAAACACTATGGTTGATTACAGAATTCAGGAAAAATAGCTGGCAACGATTTTTTAGAAATTAGTGACCTGGCAATCTTCGTGTACTGTACACGAAGGTTGCCAGATCACTAATTAAAAAAAATCGTTGCCAGCTATTTTTTCTGAATTCTGTAATCAACCATAGTGTTCGGATATTTTTTGAGCGACTGTACCATATAAGATCCTAGAAATATATTTCTGTTAATTCTTCTAGAAAAACTTTGTTTTACCTAATTTTATTTTGTAAAACACACTGAAGACATGGCTTTACACACAAAAACAATACTTCACTGAGAAAAGGGGGCGGTGGCTTAGTTGGTAGCGAGCCAGGCTCTTAATCTGCAGTTTCCAGTTCGAGTCCCAGTTTGGCTAGATTTGAGATATATCTCCGTAAAACTCCCAGCCCTGTCCATGGTCAATAGGGGATATCGATGAGACGCGAAAGGCCGTCGTCCGTCGCATGGAACCGAAAGTCGTGGTGCTGTTGTGTACGGGAGAGCATTGCACGTTACAGTAAAAGCTGGATGGCGTTGACGGGAGGCTACCATCTGTTTCCTAACAGTTCGCCAGTAGTTCACCTCCCCTAACCCTCTCTGAAACCTCGGGGTTCTTGTGATCTGGCCATTTAGTCCATTGTGTGTTGCCCATTGTTGCCATTTAGCCCATTGTGTTTTACCACACTGCTCTCGGAGGTAAAATAATCCAACGTTAAACAACATCCTATATGGCCTTGTCGGGAGTCTACCATCTGTCTGCTAATAGCTATCCAGTGGGTCCTTTCCTTCCAAGTTTCTCTGAATCATTGGGTCCTTGTAACCTGACTATTTTGCCCATTGTGTGGAAAAAAAGTGGTGCTCAGAGGTAAAACAATCCAACTGAGAAAAATTGTAGAAACAATTGCATTGTTTTTAAATTTGCAACAATAGCAGAACAAGAAAAACAATGTCAAATATCGTTTAAAATTTTCATATCAAGTGGTCGCAAAACGCACAAGCAGTGGTGGCGCTGGTTTTGCAACACTGATCTACGAGTTCCCATTTCATGGATACAGTGGTAAATCCATATTCTAGTAACGTAGCAACTGGGCAATAGTGGCAATTCTAAAATAACAATAATTACATATATATGGTATAAAAATTGTAGAAAGTAAAATGGTTAATAATAAAAATCAGTAACTTAATATTACAGTATAATTTTATTTTTAATATTGTAGATATATTAAAAAGTTCAATATTTTTACAGAACTAAATCAATCCTTTAACTACCAGTAGTTTCTTTTTTGTTACATTAATTAATTATCTTCGACGGGCGGTTTGGTAGCGCGTCAAGCCCGCAATTTGCAGTTCCAGGTTCGACACCCACTTGAATTAGAACTGAAATTTGTCTCCTCAAAAGCTCTAGTCCTTCCCTCGGTCAGTAGGGGACAATTATGTTGGTGGGAAGATTGTCGTCCGTCGGATGGGAGGTTAAGACGTGGCTCCGTGTGCAGGGAACCATACTTGTGCACATTAAAGAACACGTTGGAGTCCCCTGAAGGGAGGCCATCATCTGTCTCCTAACATCAATTCAATGGGTACCCTCCTTCCAACCTTCTCTGAACCCTCGGGGTCCTTGTGAACTGGCCATTTAACCCAGTATATGCAAAAAAGCGCAGTTCAGTGGTAAAACAATCCAACTCAGCTTTTTGCCGCTTTAGATATAAAGTGATTGCTAATTTTTGAGAAATTTTTATTATGTTGATATTATACGTCTGTTTCTATTTAATATTCCTTGGCTATACAAATAATGATGAACGCAAATACACCATTAAATGATGTCAAATTCATATGAAATATAGATTTGAGGATGCATGCAATTTTATTTGATGTTAAAACAATGAGTTAAAAAATACCCCCTCAAGCAGCCGCTTGCCACAGAGGTCTGACAGGAGCCTGTCAGTTTTTATGCCACAGTAGAAGATCTGAGAGAATGGCAGGACCTCAGCAGAAAACAACACGAACATCCATGCCTTACCCGGGGCTCGAACCCAGGTCCCGTATATAAATATAATTTTTAATGTTAAATACTGGTAACACATCGAATTTTTGCCTTTTGATCATTTTTATATTTGTTGTGATTGAAAAATTGGTTGTCCTGACTGGGATTTGAACTCAGATATCCCAGAAGCATGCCAGGTGTCTTATCCGCTAGACCACCAAGGAACTAACCCTTCTTTCAACTAAGTGACATATACGTCTTCCTGTTCAGTCACCAGTGGTGCCATCTATTATCAGAAGTTGACAGCCAAGCCAACTTTTTTAATAGTAGTAATATTAGTCACTCAGGCTCACAGCATTATATCAACTATTCATTAATAAGTGATCACAGGAAAAGTCCTGTCTGTAGGACTTTTGCTGTGATAATTTGTTGTGGTTGTTGTTTGTTTTTCAATCAGGATTCACTGCCGCCGCCACTATCCCCAAGTATTTTCTTCTCATGAGCTCTCAATTTTACCTCTTCTTTGCACGTGGTGGCCTAAGTATAAGTCACAAGAACCCTTAAGGTCTATATCATCGTGCTATTGACGACAAATAAATATTTTAAAGAGAAAAAGACTTATAGAGGACAAAAAATCAAATTTTTGGCGAGGCAAATTCTCATTAAAATTACTAAATTAAAGAGCTACCAGAATAATTTTAGGAGATTAAATTTCGAATTTTGCAATTATGTATTTGAACATTGCGCTTTTTGTTTGTGCACTGTCCCAATACCATCTGGAACAAAAGTCTATTCCACTGAGCTATGACGTCAGCATTAGTAGACCTATCATGGGCGTCAGCAGAGGTGGGCAAACAGGGCACTTGTCCCACCCTGGGATCGAGTAAAAATTCCACAAATTATAATCGTAACAATTTAAACTTCATTAATTTATATACATTATGTATGTGTTTTTGTATTGATGCAATACTGTATTCTATAATCTACTTGTGAAAGAAACCTCTAAAAAATTAAATAACTAAATAAAAATTTATTGATGTTATTATTTGTCTCAAAGCTTTGTCCCCCCCCCCTGGAAAATTTTCTGCGGGCGCCCATGGGACCTATATATATATATACAAATTTCTTATGAATCATTTCTGTTATTTCTACTGGCAACTTTTAAAATTAATTTTTATGCTAATTTCTACTATGGCACAGAAACTGACAGGCTTTTGTCAGATCTCTGTGGCAAGCAGCTGCTTGAGGGTTTTTTATTTATTTTATTATTTTAATAAGATAATTTTAATAAGATAATTAATAAGATTTATTTTATTATTTTAATAAGATATAATATTTCTAGCAACCAAAGGTTTAGAGTTTCAGAAACCTTTGGTTGCTAGCTTTGTTGATTTCAAAAAGGCTTTCGACTCTGTTGATCGTCATAATTTGTGGTTGATTGTGAGATCATATGGTATATCAGACAAGTTAGTTAACATAATGAAAGCTCTCTATAATAACACTGAGTCATGTGTGAGGGTTGGTAAGTCTTGTAGCAATTGGTTTAGCATTACTTCTGGTGTTCGACAAGGGTGCATTTTGTCTCCTTTTCTCTTTAGTTTGGTTGTTTATTATATTATGCGAAATTCACTTCAAGGGAAAGCTTTTGGCCTTAAATGGGCTGGAGATACGAAAATTTCTGATTTAGATTATGCTGATGATTTAGCTATTTTGGCAAATGATGTTGATGAGATGAACTCTTTCATTCGAACTGTTGATGAGACTGGTAGTACAGTAGGTTTGGTTATAAACAGAGAGAAAACTAAAGTGATGAAAATTGGTCAGGCAGGTTGTGATCCAGTTAATCTGAATGGTTGCAGTCTTGAGCAGGTGTCACAGTTTAATTACCTTGGGAGCTGCGTAACTGATACTGGTGATGTGCGGCATGAGATTAACAGACGAATAGGTATTGCTGCCGGGACTTTTAAGAATCTATGGAGATTGTGGAGAAATAGGCGTATACACCTAAAAACTAAAATTAGACTGTATAATAGTTTCATTCTTTCTAGGGTTAGTTATGGTAGTGAAACTTGGACGCTGTGTAAGCAATATAACAGGAAACTAGATGCTTTTGATTCTAGATGCTTACGCAGTATCTTAGGTATTAGGTGGTTTAACTTTGTAACTAATGATGAGGTTAGGCAAAGGAGTCTGCAACCTCCTTTAAGCAACATATTGTGCAGAGAGAGACTCCGCTGGTTTGACCATGTTGCCCGTATGGATAATTATAGATTGGCGAATAGGGTTATGAACAGTGTGCCTAGAGGCTTCAGAAGGAGGGGGAGACCTAGGATGCGGTGGGCAGACAATGTCAAACAGGGCTTTGTTAGAATTGGTGTACAGTGGCCGGATGCAGCAGATGTAGCTCAGGACAGATATGCTTGGAGAATTAAACTGCGCGGTCTGGTTGGACCTCCGTAGCCCATGGCTGCTTGAGGATGATGATGATGATGATGATAATATTTCATAGAAACTGACAGGCTCCTGTCAGACCTCTGTGGCAAGCAGCTGCTTGAGGGTTTTTTATTTATTTTATTATTTTAATGAGATAATTTTTAATAAGATAATTAATAAGATTCATTTTATTATTTTAATAAGATATAATATTTCATAGAAACTGACAGGCTCCTGTCAGACCTCTGTGGCAAGCAGCTGCTTGAGGGGTTTTTATTTATTTTATTATTTTAATTTTTTTTCTAAATAATGTATATTCATAGGTATAAATTAATATAAAGTTTATTTTTAAAACTTCCCAGTGGAAAAAACAGAAATAAATATTTAAATTATTTGTATATTTTTAAGTCCATTAAATGCTGACGTCATAACTCACTGGAATGGCCTTCTGTCCTAAGTAGTGTTGACTGTCACGCCCTGCCCACGGTCAGTAGGGGACACCGATGGGCTTGCAAAGGCCGCCGTCCGTCGGATGGGACGTGAAGCCGTGGCCCCATGTGCCGGAGAGCCATACCCTGTGCACGTTAAAGAACACGCTGGATGGCCTTGACGGGAGCTACCATCTGTCTCCCAACAGCTGTTCCAGTGGGTCCCCTACCCCAACCTTCTCTGAGCCTTCGGGGTCCATGTGACCTGGCCATTTAGCCCATGGTGTGCAAAAAAGTGCCGCCCAGAGGTAAAACAACCCAACTGTCACGTCTGGTGACCTTGTCCTTATACAGCCTATATAATGAAGTGATCACATCAACAAAACACATATGGAAATAACTGCGACTAAATCAACAAAACCTATACAGTTAATGTGCCTTAGATCATTTTTACTTTTCTCTAGTAATGGGGATCTTCAAACTACATGAATCTAAGACCACTTCTTTCTACAAAAACATCAACATCATATTACGGAGATCTCAGAGCTAAAGACAAACACACATGTCACAAAATATGTCCACATTTACCACTTCTTTTAGCTGTCAATACAAGCGTAACGATCCAGTCAAACACCCAAGAATACGTTCCGTATTGATTAGACAATGTATGGAAAGATAACAGCTAAAAGCGAGATTATTTTTAGCTTCCTGTATGCGGTAAGTCGTTCCCAAAGTTTCTTTTTTCTTTCTGTATAAATGAGCCGTATCGGGTTTCCCCTCAGATAGTGTCAATATTCTGGTAATGATGGCATACTTGGCAGTTAATGGAAACCAATTGAGGATCGATCCGAGGAAGGTTTGGACGAGACTCTTGGCAATTTCTTGTTTTCTGGGACATGTTTACATTTTCGTCACCACAGAAACGAACTGGACATTTGCTAAAGTGGTTGTTAAGGATGGAATTTGAAAACAAACAGAGTTGTTAAATTTATTGTTTGTAGAATAATGGGCTCGATCCAAGAAACAATATACTTGATAGCATATTAAGTAGAGTTTCTTCGATATTTGGATTGGGTTGTTTTTCCTCTGAGCGGCACTTTTTTGCACGCAATAGGCTAAATGGCTAGGTCACAAGGACTCCGAGAAGGTTTAGGGAATGTGACCCACTGGATAACTGTTATAAGAATGATGGTAGCCTCCCGCCGAGGATATCCAGTATTTTATTTAACGTGCACACAGTTGGGTTGTTTTACCCATTAGTGGCACTTTTCTTGCACACAACAGGCTAAATAGCTAGGTCACAAGGATCCCAAGAAGGTTGAGGGAGGGCACCCATTGGACAGCTGTTACGAGAAAGATGGTAGCCTACCGTTTAAGCAACACAGCATGTTCTTTAACGTGAACAGAGTTGGGTTGTTTTACCTATTAGTGGCGTTTTTGTGCACACAATGGACTAAATGGCTACGTCACAAGAACCCCGAGAAAGATGGAGGGCGGAACCCACTTGCAGTTAGGGGATAGATGGTAGCCACCCTTGAAAACCATCCATCGTGTTCTTTTAAGTTGGGTTGTTTACCTCTGAGGGGGCACTTTTTGCACAAAATGGGCTAAATGGCCAGGTCAGAAGGACTCCAAGGGCTCAGAGAAGGTTTGTGGAAAGTCACCCACTGAACGGGGCGGGGGTGGCTCAGTCGGTAGGATGCTTGTGTCGTTTTTCTGCTGAGCTCCTGCCATCCTCTCAGATCTCCTACTGTGGCATATAAACTGAGAGGCTCCTGTCAGACCTCTGTGGCAAGCAGCTGCTTGAGGGGGTATTTATTATTATATTTATTTAAATCTCAACGCTGACCCAGCTGGGACTCGAACACCAACTTCTAGAGTAATACAAAACGTTAATCATATGCTAATATGTTTGGCATATAATATAATAAATCATTTTGCATGTACAGGTCCGGATCTATGGGGGATGCAAGGCCATTTCCCCCCATTTAATACTGCTAATAAAAATTATAGAGGTTTTGGATTAGATTGTTTTACCTCTGAGGGGCACTTTTTTGCACACCATGGCCAGGTCACATGGACCATAACGGAAAGCCAATGGACCCTGAAGACTCAGGGAAGGTTGGGGGAGGGGACCTTTTGGAACAGCTGTTGGGAGACAGATGGTCTCCCGTCAAGGCCATCCAGCGTGTTCTTTAACGTGCGCAGGATATGGCTCTCCTGCACACTGAGCCACGGCTTAACGTCCCATTCGACGGACGGCGGCCTTTACCAAGCCCATCGGTGTCCCATACTGACCATGGGCACGGCGGGAAATTTTGCGGAGATAAATCTCAACGCTGACCCAGCTGGGACTCGAACCTGGGAACTTCTGATTACGAGCCTGCTGCGCTAGCGACTGAGACACTCCCGCCCCATTATAGAGGCAAATCTATTATTAAATTTGTACATATTTGACACATTTTACAATAGCTTTTCAAAGACCTTAAAACGGAGGGGGAAATGTTATATTGCAATGGAAATGTAGCCTCTCTCCCGTCCTCCCCCTTTTTCCTCCAGCTCTATCCCCCCCCCCTCCCAACTTTCGTTTTTTTTATATCCACTCTATCAACACACCACCTATAACGGAAAGCCAATAGACCAAATTTATCAGCCACCATTTATCCCATATAGAAAAATTTTATATTTTTAATTCTAATATTATACTGGTAGGCTCTTTTGCTAATCTTTATACTAATGTTTATCTATAAATATATTTCATTTAGAAAGAAAATTATTCGCATTTGTTATCAGTAGCAGGGTGTCTAATCCCAAGTGACCACCAGATGTCCCCCTCGGTCCTCTACATGTCCACCCCAATGATCAGTCCTCCCCAGTCCCCAATTTCGTCAAAAAAGAGCGCCGTAGTGGTCCACTTTGGACACAAAAAAGACACCCTTCCAGTGGGAAAAGCGCCCCCTACCGGTGGAAGTATGTAAAAAACAGTTGACCCAAAGTGACCGTAAAGTTTCAAAACCCTAGGTACCATAGAAAAAGAGTAAAGGTCAAAGAACTGATTCTGAAAAGTGACCAAAAACAGCAAAAAATGTATTCTACCCTGAAATCTAACCAAAAGTCAAGAAAAAGAAAAAAAAAAAAGACTATTTCTAGTGTCCGAGAGTAGAGTTGAAAAATAATTAATACAATAATTTTTCTCCTTAATAAAATGCATTTATAGATAAATATTAATATAAAAATTAGCACAAGAATCCACCAATAATAATTTTAAAAATATAAGAAGTGTCTACATGGTAGGACTCTTAAGCTGACGTCATAAATTTGGTTCTCTGGCTTTCTGTTATAAAAGGGTTGTGTTGTGTTGTTTTACCTACCTCTGAGCGGCACTTTTTTGCACACCATGGGCTAAATGGCCAGGTCACATGGACCCGAAGGCTCAGAGAAGGTTGGGGGAGGGGACCCACTGGAACAGCTGTTGGGAGACAGATGGTAGCCTCCCGTCAAGGCCATCCAGCGTGTTCTTTAACGTGCATAGGGTATAGCTCTCCCGCACACGGGGCCACGGCTTAACGTCCCATCTGACGGACGGCGGCCTTTCCAAGCCCATCGGTGTCCCCTACTGACCGTGGGCAGGGCGGGGAATTTTGCGGAGATAAATCTCAACGCTGACCCAGCTGGGACTCGAACCTGGGAACTACAGATTACGAGCCTGGCGCGCTACCGACTTAGCCATCCCCGCCCCATTATAAAAGGTGTTGACGCTATGCATATATATATATATCAACTATAATTGTTTATTAATAAATTCGGAGCTAAACTATCAGTAGATTTTAAATGAAACATTTTCATTAAAGTCTAAAAAGTGTTCTTTGGGATAGCAGGAAGTCTAAAGATGTCTTCTCACTTCCCACAACATTTGTGTCTAATGTCTAATGTTGCAAATTGCCCAATGGTGTGTCAGAAAAGGTACCTAAAATATTACTTCACAAAATCCGTAAACTTCATCACAGATAAATATTCTCAAAGAGTTCAATGTTGATTTATGTAGTTGAAAAGTTTTCCATACACCTCAAAGGAGGCTGTGGACCAAGAAGGCCAAATTGATGTTCAGATGAACCGCTCGGCTCTTCTTGTCAGCAGTCATCCTATCCTGGAATCTAGCCAACATACTAGCCAGTCAGAAAGATCTATCGATATCGGAGACTGTTCTCTTTTAAAACTGGTGAAGAGACATTAGAGGGATTGACGGAGATTTCATATTTGCAGCGAGAAAAAGACCTTTGCAATAAATATATATTTTTTTGTTATTTTCTAACCGGTGGTATCTTTCTTAAAATTTAAGCACCTGGGGAGAATAGAATTTCTCACTCTCTTTCATTTGATAAGAAATGGAATTTTTTGAGTTTCGCGTACAATGAAAAAAAAAAAAGAAAAATTTTCGCTTTCTGGCAAGCAGTTGGAGAAAGTATTGCTTTGGTGGGAAAAAAATCGATAGGGTTTTTTTTTATTTGGAGTGCATTTTAGGTGTTTTTTGAAGCAGACAATTTTTTTTTTTATTTTCTTCTATCTGTCTAGAGTTCTGGCGCCTATTGAGTGGAAGTTTGTATATTTTACATTTTTGTATTCAATTTGTATTCTTAGAAATTGAAACATTGGGAACTGAATCATTAACATTATTGGGTATTTTACCTCTAACCGTGATTTTTTGCACATAGTAATTAAATGGCTAGCTTACAAGGACCCGGAGTGCTCAGAGAAGGTTGCTTAGGGTTGGGTTGTTTTACCTCTGATGGCCTGGTCAGGAGGACTCCGAAGACTCACAGAAGATTGGAGGAGGGGACCTACTGGAACAGCTGCTGGTAGAAAGATGGTAGCCTCACGTCAAGGCCATCCAACGTGTTCTTTAACTTTGGGTTGGGTTGGGTTGTTTTACCTCTGAGCGACACTTTTTTGCACACCATGGGTTACATGGCCAGGTCACATGGACCCCGAAGGCTCAGAGAAGGTTGAGGGAGGGGACCCAATGCAACAGCTGTTGGGAGACAGATGGTAGCCTCCCGTCAATGCCATCCAGAGTGTTCTTTAACGTGAGCAGGGTATGGCTCTCCCGCACACGGGGCCACGGCTTAACGTCCCATCCGACGGAGGAGGCCTATTCCAAGCCCATCGGTGTCCCCTACTGACCGTGGGAAGGGCGGGGAATTTTGCGGAGATAAATCTCAACGCTGACCCAGCTGGGACTCGCTTTAACTTTGGGATTTTTATCTATGAGCGACACTTTTTTTGCACACATTCGGCTAAATGGTCAGTCACAAGGACCCCGAAGGTTCAGAGAATGTTGGGGAGGGGAACTATTGGAACAGTTGCTGGTAGACAAATCGTAGCCTCCCTAGTAGTTTAATCACACCATACCGATCCCCCTTTGCACAGTGCTTTCCCCCCCTATGACGTCATCGACCACGCCCCCTATGACGTAACAGGCCACGCCCCTATGACGTATCATTACGTAACATGACGTAATCATTACGTAACAGGCCACGCCCCTTTATTAATAATTAATAATTCCTCCCCCTTTATTAAACCCCCCTTTCACCCCCCTTTTCCCCCTCAGTGGCGCCATCTGTTGACAGTGAGAAGTACTATTTCCCCAAAAACCCTTTATTTTCACTCTAATTTCTCGTTTTCGGACCCCCCGGTCGACCTACCTATATTTTAAGCCCTCCCCCTTATTAAAAACCCTCCTGGCGCCATCTGTTGACAGGGAGAAGTACTATTTTCCCAAAAACCCGTTATTTTCACTCTAATTTCTCGTTTTCGGACCCCACGGTCGACCTACCTATATTTTAAGCCCTCCCCCTTATGAAAAACCCTCTGGTTGACCATTTTAAGGCCCCACTCCTTCACTCGGCTGATGCAAGTCTCAGAATAATTGCATGGAACGATTGACTGGTCTTAGAATAATTGTACAGAAAGGAATGATACAAAATTCCTTAGTAATTAAACACTCATCAAAAATTCCCTTACCTCTATTAAAAATCATCCTACAGTTGAAACTCATTTTTACTCTTACTGTTTCCATAGAGTGAAATTAATAATGGTTTAAATTATTCGTAGGGCATGTTAAATCTGCTTTTAGAACACCCGTCTGCAGTGGAAAAATTTTCAAACTCCGTTAATCAACTCCCTAGTAATTAAGCACTGATTAAAATATTCCTCACCTTTATTAAAATCGGTTTTCTGTAGAGGCGTTTCACCGGAAAAAAAAAAAAATTCGTCCCTCGCTGGGTGGATTCCGTCCGACTGTCATGGGTTCCCGGACTATACCTTGTACTTGCTGTGGCTTAGATGCGTGTCGAACGGGTCAGACATTTCAGATTATTTATAACCTAGCATTCTTTATAACTAGCTTTTTCTATGTATTTCTTACACCAAAAACCGATAGTCCTTTCACATTAATATACGTATTTTTATAACCCACGTATTTTAAGTCCGTTTCAGTAAGACTTATTTCTTTTAACTCCGTGACTGTCGCTTACTAGATCTATCCACAGTAACTATTTTTAAAAGACTGTCCCGCAGAAAATGCCGATGGGTAAAAAATCTGATTTTATTCGTCGTGATGAAAAATATTGAGGAGTGATAGGATCGACCTAATAGACTCCGTGTTCGGATCCTCACCCCGGACAGCGTTTCACTGACAGATGGTTAAGTCCTACGAAAATAAAAAATTCCAAACGTGGGATCAAATTGACGAATGAATCTGTGCTGCTTCAGGAGCGCTGTCTTACATCGTGAAAACTCACGGGCACTCTTTATCGTGGATTTCGGACTCGATATTTTCCCAAGTCCGGAGACGGTTCTCTGCACAACCCTTTATGATAGGTTTCAATGCACCGCATGTAGACTTTTGAAATGACACGTCCTAAACCTTCAAGAGTTGTGCGCATTAGTCTCCATCGGGTTGGTGCCGTCAGATATCTGTGTTTCCACGCAGTAACGCAACACCGAAGAAAAATCGTCTCTCCCATCGTTTGCGTGCGAGCGTATGTCTCATCATGCTGATGAAATCGGGTAAAAAATAACTTTTTGTACGAGGTAGAATGTTATAGAAAGTAAGAATGCTAAAAAAACTTTCATCATGAATGCATATTAACGGAGTAGGGGAACATTAGTTTAAAACTTCGACTATAAAAATAATACATTGCTTCACGCACCCTCTCAACTTACCTCCACTAATCCACTGAAAAAATATATGCAACGGGGCTGATAGCCAAAATTTAGCAAACGAAACCGCTTAACTGACATGTATGCTCTGATCGCGCCTACTGCTTACAAGAGAGACGACCTTCTAACCCGTTTCGACAACTTGTACACTCATCCCCATGTGATCTGGTGAACCATAGCAACAAGTGGGGTGGTGTGCAAAGGTCAACGGTGGAATGCTGCGTCTTTGAGAAGAGTGGCGGGTCCGTCCGAAAACCTAATGGGAAAGTCAAATAATTACTGTTTCCTCTCGAAATACAGAAGGAATTCTTCTGCTGATAGACGCACTTAAAAATAGGAATCTATGAAATTCAAAGGGAGATTGTTGTTTTTTCCATATTATCGGGATTAATACCGATTCTCTGCCGATGTCCTTTAGGTTATGAAATATAACTGGAACCTTATTAGATCACTTAAAATTGAGTTGACACACCTTATGACCGACTCCTCGGAGAAGTGCTAAATCTATGTGGCAGAATGCTAAAAATAGAATTCATACGTTTCCGTAAAAAACTTTAGTTCCAATATGAGTTAAAAGGTTATGGTTCGACTCAGGAAAAATAGGATTCGACCTCGGACATTAGAAAAGATGTGCACCGTATAATTCCGTGGAAAAATACGAAAATCTTTAGCAATATCCCAGGCGTCTTTTGTTAGGCGATAGTATTAACATCCTTATGCGTTCTCACTTCAAGCTTGCTTTCTCTATCATAACCCTCGATGCTTGCGAAAATTATCAAAGATGAACAGAGGTCTGAATGTACAATCTTCGGAGTTCATTTTACTGTAGATGTCTAATTCTGGCAGTAACCTCCCTCTCCACTTTTAAAATTTAGATCTTACACCGACAGTCTTTTCATGTACGTATTTTTTATAACCAACACTTATTTCTTTTAGCCCTAGCGATTACTGGTTGTTTCATTTTTTACTAGAAGAAACCCTACCCCGCAGTAACAGCTCCACAGAAAATAAAAAATGTCGATGGGTAAAAGAAAACAAAATATCTGATGTCATGATGAAAAATATTGAGGACCCCGGACAACTTTTCAATGACAAACGGTTAAGCCCTACGAAATTATTCCAAACGGGGAAGCACACACTTTTATTGACGAATGAATCTTGGATCTGTACTGCTTCAGGAGCGCTGCCTTTACATTGTGAAAACTCGCTCACACCCTTGATCCGTGTTTAAGTACTCGAAATTTTTAAAGTCCAGAGGCGGCCCCCACCATTCCCAATTTACTAGTGAAAAAAAATATTTTTTGTACGAGGTAGAAAGTAAGAATGTTAAAAGTACGTTGCGTAAAAACTTTAGTTCCATCGCTAATACACGTTGATGAGGGTAGGGGGACATTAGTTTTAGCAAATACTTCAACTATAAAAAAAATAAGTCTCACTTGAGCGCATCGCTCCCAACTTGTCTACGCTAATCCGATGAAATTTTATATGCAACGGGAGTGATAGACGAAAATACTTCTTCCCTATGTGCTCTGACCAGCGCCTGAAATGTTCGCCCCCCCACCCTACTGCTTCAACCCTCGTTTCGACACTCCCGCTCTATGTGATCGGCACGACGCGCTGATAACGTACAAAGGCCACTGGAGGAGCGGTGGTCAGCCCCTGTTGAATGCTATCTTTTTTTTTATTTCCAGCCGCAATAATACACCGTTTCTGTGGAACACTGGTGACTTCGCCGCAAAGGGTGATCCACACTAAAAAACAAATCCCATTGACAATGAAGAACTAAAAAAGTCATTAAAACAGTGAATGGACTTATGTACAGAGATTGACAACGGTAATATAGACAGGAACCCATCGCTCACTATCATAGCCCCCGAGAAATTATCAAATCTGTAAAGGTCTGGCCACACAATCTTCTGAGTTAATTCTGGACGGATCACAAGGACTTTTTCTCACATTCGTTAATCAAAGTGTCTACGCATCAGACTTGTCATTACCCCGACAAACTATCCATAGATTGAGTAAGCATTTAGAATGAAAAATTCAGTTTGCTTCAGTGTCACAGCTTTAATTTTCAGATGCACTCCACAGATTCGTAAAACACTCATTAGGTATGCGTTCACAAGAGAGTTCACCACGGATTCATCTTCCCTATCTTTCTAATAAATCATACGCCCAAAGTAGATAATTATATTACGAAAATAAAATCGATTTTAAGTGATTCCGTATTCGTAATTTATTAATGCTAAAGAATCACGACGAAACTCTCACAATAGTCTACCCAATACTTTACCATAGCCGATACAGTCACAAGTTACGATAGTCAGCATCTGCTCCCATAGACCAGGGACGGGTGAATAGCGACCCGTGGGTCGCATTCGGCCCGCTAAGAGTTTTTGTTCCCCGCCAAGACAGAAAAATCCTCCCCGAGCGCGACCGAAGATTCGTCTCGTATTTTCCATTAGGACGGCCACGTCAATATGCATACGAAGTGTATGAAAACAATTGTCCACTCCGGCCATAGACAGTAGGTTAGTTACTTCTAACAAAGTCAGGGTTTGAGATCCATAGTAAGACACGAATGTTACCGAACGCCTATGTCGTGTGAATGATAACTGTTAAGACAGCTAGTTGCATATTTTTTTAAAGATATGTCGAATGCACTTTTACATGAACGAAGCTTCCATTTCCTAAAGTGTGAGGGGGAAAGCGTGAACAGTCAATGCTGATTGCATGAAATATGACTCGAACGAAAGACAATCTGAACAGGTGCTTTTGTTTATAGTATTTCCGTGAAAAGTTGGGAAGCCAGATGCGACTTAGCTTTGCGTTCACTGACTTCACGCCTACCCCCTTTGCAATTAGGAAAAAACTCTCGAGAGCAAATTATATCTAAAACCAGTTTCACTTGAGTTTTTTCGTAACCCTCTTGTGTCGTCGAATTAAGATTCAGACACTCAGCTGTCGGGCATAAGGTTAAACTAATTTCTCACCAAGGTACGTTTGCGCACGCTGCAAACACAAGTCTTTCGACAAAAGATAAGATGTTTCGCTACAACATAACACGGAGATGTCTGTTTAATTATTTTTCCCTATTTCAACACTGTCTATGGAGCATTACGCCTCTACATACCATAACACCTCGCGATTCTAAGCGTTCCCCGAACCGATATTAATCTTATTTTTGTAGTTCAACGGAGTTTTTTGAGTTTGCTCAACCTCTGTCAAGGGTTGGACCAGTGCTTGCACCGATGTTATTGCTCGTACTAGCAGAACCGGTACAAGGCGAATGCAAATCGGTTCATATCTCTATTCTTTCGAACACAAATGTTAAAAGATTTCATGTAGCCGCTAAGAAACAGTAAAAAAGTGATTTTCCGCATTTAACCATCTATCGGGTAGAGGAATCCTCAAAACTAAGTAACAATACTAGAAAAATCACTATCCATAACATTTACATTCATGTATTTCTTGTTGCGAGGCATCTGACCGAAAACGTAAGCATTCATTACCTCAAAACAGATAAGACAGAATGCGGCGTCTTGAAAAACACCGAGAAGGCTAGTAACCACGGTTTAACCATTCATTTTTTAAGTATTAGGACGTTCATGTTACAATTTCTTGCAACAACGTTCATTTCTGGTAAAGATGCATGTCAGCACATTCACTTTACGTGTGTGAACCAGGCATTCAGTTGAGAAGAGTATGTGAATCAGTCACTTCAGAATACTAACACCTTTGCGCGCTCACTGAAACTACCTCCTTCTTGTGTCTCTCCATATACTATTCTTATGAGCACAAAAGATAGGATGTTTCACTACAATCTAACACGGAGATGTCTGTTTAGTTATTTTTTCCTCCTATTTCTACACCAGTGTGGAAGTCTTAGAACAAGTGGTTAGCACACGTTTTTAATATGTATCTTGTTTAGAAATCTGAAAGAACACTGTCTATGGAACATTACCCCCTCCCTTGCAAGCTAGTACTAATTACTTCACGATTCTGAGGGACGAAGGTTGAAATCGTTGGCGGATATTTTTCAGAATATGTAATCAACCATAGTGTTCGGATATTTGATCCATAGTAAGACATGAACGTTGTTTACCTCCCATCGACAATCCCTTCTACGGATCGTATGAGAGATGACTGTTACGACAATTAGCAGGGTGAAGTCGTATTTGTTTTTAAAAGCAGAGACACACTACCGACTAGCTAGAGAACGATATATTAACCTGCTAAAGTTTGATTTTAACGATCAGATATACCATCACTTTTTTAGTTCATACTAATATTCCAACTTTTAAAGGAAATATTGTCTCGTTATAAGCGATTACATGCACACTCTATACTTTAAATCTATAGAGACAGCGATCACTAAACATGGAACACATCTGTGAAATATCACAACATTTTTGTTTTTAACGCACGGTTGAATCGTTCTCTAGCTAGCTTTGGTTTCCCATCCCTTTCTTTTACACCTGATATAAAACATTCGACCCAACATAGCTTGCTAGCTGTGCGAGGTCTTGATACAGAGAACAATATTAACACTTCTAAGGCTGACCTTAAAATCCCCGTTAACTATACAAAAGAAATCACATTGACAAAAATATCAGAGACATTCATATTTATTTACATTAAGGTCACATTAATATTTAGTTCGTACATACCAGTTCACCGTGCACCTCTTTTAGTACTGTTGCAAAGTTCAATTTAGACATAAACGCGACATTAGCAGGACGATTTAGTTCGATACATGATTCTTCCACAAAACTTACGGCAATATCAGTTAGATTAACGTTTCTTACCACTTCGGGGAAATAATCGTAAGCTGATTCAGCGTTTATGGTGAGGCACGAATGGCGAAGTTGACTCGGATGATCCACTTCACACCCGAAACAGTTCTTACGTAGCAGCGTAAACAGTTCTTTTCGGAGATCTGTTTTCAAAGTCCGCTTTAAACAGTCCATAAGCTTTACGAAATCACTGCTGTCTTGTTCAAGGGGTCGATCATTAGATGGTGGGCTTCGAGGAAGATTTGCCGCTAATTCCACCTTCCGCACTGCATTCCAAAATTTACCGTTTTCAAACTTCAGAGCCATCAAACTGTAGGTGATTGGATCGCATAAATCTGTCAACCGATGCCACTGTTCGACGCTGAGCCGAACCGATGACGAAAATACAAGTCCTCCGTCACGGGGGATGCTTTTTTTAATGACCACGCCGTGTCCACCTTTGAGCACGACGAGGCAAACCATAGCGTCCAGTTCATACTCGCCGTATTCGACATCTTCGAACGCTTCGACGATTGTAGACGCATACGAAACCAGTCCATGCCACTGCTCTTCAGACAGCATCACACCGTCCTTTGTAGGATATAGTTTTAAAGAGTCATCACTCTGGAACACACGTATGTGCACTTTAGGATATGACCGATATTCACAAACGCTCGCAAACAAATCCGATCCGAGTTGAAACAAATGGCTATCATCATCTCTAACAGCAAGTCGCTTCGCAGGAAGATCACCATCGGTCAGGGAACGTTTAGCACAAGCCATAGCAAGTCGATACTGGAAAAAATAATGCCTTACAGCCCGTCGAAGGGTAATACTTATACCTTAAACCTGTGACGTGTCCCTGTAACTCCATCCCATTGGTCGAGATCTGGTAGATTTGCCATCTCTTAGTAAACATGATGACGTCTACAAATATTTACGAGCCTGTATAGACGTGCTTTCGAAATATGCATGTGGTGCTCCTTTAAAACGGAAATCGTGGGAGCTTTTGATCACAAAAACCTTTCAGAATATCTCTGAAATTACAAACAGATAAGGGGGGTTGAATTCATTAACAGAGTATTTCAAAAGTATCTTAAAAAACACACTCATAATAAAACCAAACCTAGCTTAGTGATCGCTGTCTCTATAGATTTAAAGTATAGAGTGTGCATGTAATCGCTTATAACGAGACAATATTTCCTTTAAAAGTTGGAATATTAGTATGAACTAAAAAAGTGATGGTATATCTGATCGTTAAAATCAAACTTTAGCAGGTTAATATATCGTTCTCTAGCTAGTCGGTAGTGTGTCTCTGCTTTTAAAAACAAATACGACTTCACCCTGCTAATTGTCGTAACAGTCATCTCTCATACGATCCGTAGAAGGGATTGTCGATGGGAGGTAAACAACGTTCATGTCTTACTATGGATCAAATATCCGAACACTATGGTTGATTACATATTCTGAAAAATATCCGCCAACGATTTCAACCTTCGTCCCTCAGAATCGTGAAGTAATTAGTACTAGCTTGCAAGGGAGGGGGTAATGTTCCATAGACAGTGTTCTTTCAGATTTCTAAACAAGATACATATTAAAAACGTGTGCTAACCACTTGTTCTAAGACTTCCACACTGGTGTAGAAATAGGAGGAAAAAATAACTAAACAGACATCTCCGTGTTAGATTGTAGTGAAACATCCTATCTTTTGTGCTCATAAGAATAGTATATGGAGAGACACAAGAAGGAGGTAGTTTCAGTGAGCGCGCAAAGGTGTTAGTATTCTGAAGTGACTGATTCACATACTCTTCTCAACTGAATGCCTGGTTCACACACGTAAAGTGAATGTGCTGACATGCATCTTTACCAGAAATGAACGTTGTTGCAAGAAATTGTAACATGAACGTCCTAATACTTAAAAAATGAATGGTTAAACCGTGGTTACTAGCCTTCTCGGTGTTTTTCAAGACGCCGCATTCTGTCTTATCTGTTTTGAGGTAATGAATGCTTACGTTTTCGGTCAGATGCCTCGCAACAAGAAATACATGAATGTAAATGTTATGGATAGTGATTTTTCTAGTATTGTTACTTAGTTTTGAGGATTCCTCTACCCGATAGATGGTTAAATGCGGAAAATCACTTTTTTACTGTTTCTTAGCGGCTACATGAAATCTTTTAACATTTGTGTTCGAAAGAATAGAGATATGAACCGATTTGCATTCGCCTTGTACCGGTTCTGCTAGTACGAGCAATAACATCGGTGCAAGCACTGGTCCAACCCTTGACAGAGGTTGAGCAAACTCAAAAAACTCCGTTGAACTACAAAAATAAGATTAATATCGGTTCGGGGAACGCTTAGAATCGCGAGGTGTTATGGTATGTAGAGGCGTAATGCTCCATAGACAGTGTTGAAATAGGGAAAAATAATTAAACAGACATCTCCGTGTTATGTTGTAGCGAAACATCTTATCTTTTGTCGAAAGACTTGTGTTTGCAGCGTGCGCAAACGTACCTTGGTGAGAAATTAGTTTAACCTTATGCCCGACAGCTGAGTGTCTGAATCTTAATTCGACGACACAAGAGGGTTACGAAAAAACTCAAGTGAAACTGGTTTTAGATATAATTTGCTCTCGAGAGTTTTTTCCTAATTGCAAAGGGGGTAGGCGTGAAGTCAGTGAACGCAAAGCTAAGTCGCATCTGGCTTCCCAACTTTTCACGGAAATACTATAAACAAAAGCACCTGTTCAGATTGTCTTTCGTTCGAGTCATATTTCATGCAATCAGCATTGACTGTTCACGCTTTCCCCCTCACACTTTAGGAAATGGAAGCTTCGTTCATGTAAAAGTGCATTCGACATATCTTTAAAAAAATATGCAACTAGCTGTCTTAACAGTTATCATTCACACGACATAGGCGTTCGGTAACATTCGTGTCTTACTATGGATCTCAAACCCTGACTTTGTTAGAAGTAACTAACCTACTGTCTATGGCCGGAGTGGACAATTGTTTTCATACACTTCGTATGCATATTGACGTGGCCGTCCTAATGGAAAATACGAGACGAATCTTCGGTCGCGCTCGGGGAGGATTTTTCTGTCTTGGCGGGGAACAAAAACTCTTAGCGGGCCGAATGCGACCCACGGGTCGCTATTCACCCGTCCCTGGTCTATGGGAGCAGATGCTGACTATCGTAACTTGTGACTGTATCGGCTATGGTAAAGTATTGGGTAGACTATTGTGAGAGTTTCGTCGTGATTCTTTAGCATTAATAAATTACGAATACGGAATCACTTAAAATCGATTTTATTTTCGTAATATAATTATCTACTTTGGGCGTATGATTTATTAGAAAGATAGGGAAGATGAATCCGTGGTGAACTCTCTTGTGAACGCATACCTAATGAGTGTTTTACGAATCTGTGGAGTGCATCTGAAAATTAAAGCTGTGACACTGAAGCAAACTGAATTTTTCATTCTAAATGCTTACTCAATCTATGGATAGTTTGTCGGGGTAATGACAAGTCTGATGCGTAGACACTTTGATTAACGAATGTGAGAAAAAGTCCTTGTGATCCGTCCAGAATTAACTCAGAAGATTGTGTGGCCAGACCTTTACAGATTTGATAATTTCTCGGGGGCTATGATAGTGAGCGATGGGTTCCTGTCTATATTACCGTTGTCAATCTCTGTACATAAGTCCATTCACTGTTTTAATGACTTTTTTAGTTCTTCATTGTCAATGGGATTTGTTTTTTAGTGTGGATCACCCTTTGCGGCGAAGTCACCAGTGTTCCACAGAAACGGTGTATTATTGCGGCTGGAAATAAAAAAAAAAGATAGCATTCAACAGGGGCTGACCACCGCTCCTCCAGTGGCCTTTGTACGTTATCAGCGCGTCGTGCCGATCACATAGAGCGGGAGTGTCGAAACGAGGGTTGAAGCAGTAGGGTGGGGGGGCGAACATTTCAGGCGCTGGTCAGAGCACATAGGGAAGAAGTATTTTCGTCTATCACTCCCGTTGCATATAAAATTTCATCGGATTAGCGTAGACAAGTTGGGAGCGATGCGCTCAAGTGAGACTTATTTTTTTTTATAGTTGAAGTATTTGCTAAAACTAATGTCCCCCTACCCTCATCAACGTGTATTAGCGATGGAACTAAAGTTTTTACGCAACGTACTTTTAACATTCTTACTTTCTACCTCGTACAAAAAATATTTTTTTTCACTAGTAAATTGGGAATGGTGGGGGCCGCCTCTGGACTTTAAAAATTTCGAGTACTTAAACACGGATCAAGGGTGTGAGCGAGTTTTCACAATGTAAAGGCAGCGCTCCTGAAGCAGTACAGATCCAAGATTCATTCGTCAATAAAAGTGTGTGCTTCCCCGTTTGGAATAATTTCGTAGGGCTTAACCGTTTGTCATTGAAAAGTTGTCCGGGGTCCTCAATATTTTTCATCATGACATCAGATATTTTGTTTTCTTTTACCCATCGACATTTTTTATTTTCTGTGGAGCTGTTACTGCGGGGTAGGGTTTCTTCTAGTAAAAAATGAAACAACCAGTAATCGCTAGGGCTAAAAGAAATAAGTGTTGGTTATAAAAAATACGTACATGAAAAGACTGTCGGTGTAAGATCTAAATTTTAAAAGTGGAGAGGGAGGTTACTGCCAGAATTAGACATCTACAGTAAAATGAACTCCGAAGATTGTACATTCAGACCTCTGTTCATCTTTGATAATTTTCGCAAGCATCGAGGGTTATGATAGAGAAAGCAAGCTTGAAGTGAGAACGCATAAGGATGTTAATACTATCGCCTAACAAAAGACGCCTGGGATATTGCTAAAGATTTTCGTATTTTTCCACGGAATTATACGGTGCACATCTTTTCTAATGTCCGAGGTCGAATCCTATTTTTCCTGAGTCGAACCATAACCTTTTAACTCATATTGGAACTAAAGTTTTTTACGGAAACGTATGAATTCTATTTTTAGCATTCTGCCACATAGATTTAGCACTTCTCCGAGGAGTCGGTCATAAGGTGTGTCAACTCAATTTTAAGTGATCTAATAAGGTTCCAGTTATATTTCATAACCTAAAGGACATCGGCAGAGAATCGGTATTAATCCCGATAATATGGAAAAAACAACAATCTCCCTTTGAATTTCATAGATTCCTATTTTTAAGTGCGTCTATCAGCAGAAGAATTCCTTCTGTATTTCGAGAGGAAACAGTAATTATTTGACTTTCCCATTAGGTTTTCGGACGGACCCGCCACTCTTCTCAAAGACGCAGCATTCCACCGTTGACCTTTGCACACCACCCCACTTGTTGCTATGGTTCACCAGATCACATGGGGATGAGTGTACAAGTTGTCGAAACGGGTTAGAAGGTCGTCTCTCTTGTAAGCAGTAGGCGCGATCAGAGCATACATGTCAGTTAAGCGGTTTCGTTTGCTAAATTTTGGCTATCAGCCCCGTTGCATATATTTTTTCAGTGGATTAGTGGAGGTAAGTTGAGAGGGTGCGTGAAGCAATGTATTATTTTTATAGTCGAAGTTTTAAACTAATGTTCCCCTACTCCGTTAATATGCATTCATGATGAAAGTTTTTTTAGCATTCTTACTTTCTATAACATTCTACCTCGTACAAAAAGTTATTTTTTACCCGATTTCATCAGCATGATGAGACATACGCTCGCACGCAAACGATGGGAGAGACGATTTTTCTTCGGTGTTGCGTTACTGCGTGGAAACACAGATATCTGACGGCACCAACCCGATGGAGACTAATGCGCACAACTCTTGAAGGTTTAGGACGTGTCATTTCAAAAGTCTACATGCGGTGCATTGAAACCTATCATAAAGGGTTGTGCAGAGAACCGTCTCCGGACTTGGGAAAATATCGAGTCCGAAATCCACGATAAAGAGTGCCCGTGAGTTTTCACGATGTAAGACAGCGCTCCTGAAGCAGCACAGATTCATTCGTCAATTTGATCCCACGTTTGGAATTTTTTATTTTCGTAGGACTTAACCATCTGTCAGTGAAACGCTGTCCGGGGTGAGGATCCGAACACGGAGTCTATTAGGTCGATCCTATCACTCCTCAATATTTTTCATCACGACGAATAAAATCAGATTTTTTACCCATCGGCATTTTCTGCGGGACAGTCTTTTAAAAATAGTTACTGTGGATAGATCTAGTAAGCGACAGTCACGGAGTTAAAAGAAATAAGTCTTACTGAAACGGACTTAAAATACGTGGGTTATAAAAATACGTATATTAATGTGAAAGGACTATCGGTTTTTGGTGTAAGAAATACATAGAAAAAGCTAGTTATAAAGAATGCTAGGTTATAAATAATCTGAAATGTCTGACCCGTTCGACACGCATCTAAGCCACAGCAAGTACAAGGTATAGTCCGGGAACCCATGACAGTCGGACGGAATCCACCCAGCGAGGGACGAATTTTTTTTTTTTTCCGGTGAAACGCCTCTACAGAAAACCGATTTTAATAAAGGTGAGGAATATTTTAATCAGTGCTTAATTACTAGGGAGTTGATTAACGGAGTTTGAAAATTTTTCCACTGCAGACGGGTGTTCTAAAAGCAGATTTAACATGCCCTACGAATAATTTAAACCATTATTAATTTCACTCTATGGAAACAGTAAGAGTAAAAATGAGTTTCAACTGTAGGATGATTTTTAATAGAGGTAAGGGAATTTTTGATGAGTGTTTAATTACTAAGGAATTTTGTATCATTCCTTTCTGTACAATTATTCTAAGACCAGTCAATCGTTCCATGCAATTATTCTGAGACTTGCATCAGCCGAGTGAAGGAGTGGGGCCTTAAAATGGTCAACCAGAGGGTTTTTCATAAGGGGGAGGGCTTAAAATATAGGTAGGTCGACCGTGGGGTCCGAAAACGAGAAATTAGAGTGAAAATAAAGGGTTTTTGGGAAAATAGTACTTCTCCCTGTCAACAGATGGCGCCAGGAGGGTTTTTAATAAGGGGGGGGGGGCTTAAAATATAGGTAGGTCGACCGGGGGGTCCGAAAACGAGAAATTAGAGTGAAAATAAAGGGTTTTTGGGGAAATAGTACTTCTCACTGTCAACAGATGGCGCCACTGAGGGGGAAAAGGGGGGTGAAAGGGGGGTTTAATAAAGGGGGAGGAATTATTAATTATTAATAAAGGGGCGTGGCCTGTTACGTAATGATTACGTCATGTTACGTAATGATACGTCATAGGGGCGTGGCCTGTTACGTCATAGGGGGCGTGGTCGATGACGTCATAGGGGGGGAAAGCACTGTGCAAAGGGGAATCGGTATGGTGTGATTAAACTACTCTCCCTTCAGGGCCATCCAGCGTGCTCTTTAACGTGCACAGAGTATTACTGCCATGAACACAGAGCCACGTCTTAACGTCCCATCCGACGAACGGTGCCTTTGCAAGACTATCGGTGTCCCTTACTGACTAGCGCAGGGTAGGGAGTTTGCACTATAGAAAAAAATGATTTATATTTTAATGGGTAGGTAAAATTTTGAATATATTTATATAGGTTAAACAGCAATATTCGGGTTTGTATTATTTCATAAATTCGCAAAATTGTATTTAAATTTTTATGAAATTTACATAGAAAGAAAAACGCTTTTATTAATTGCACAACAGTGATGCAGGACACTATGTGATGATTATACGCCTAAATGTAGTGTCATTATAATATAATACCCATATCTTAAAGTCCTATATTTTATTAAAAGAAATAAAATAATGCAACAAAAAATTAATTATTAAATTAATTATAAATTATTGAATTATTAAAATTATAATGAAGATGACTAAGTGAATAGCGCGCTTGGCTATTGATCAAAGGGGCCTGGTTTCGAACCCTAGGTAAAGCATGTTTGTGTATGTTGCTTTTCTGCTGAGGTACCACCATCGTCACAGACTTTTTACTATGGCGTATAAATTGACAAGCTCCTGTCAGATCTCTGATGCAAGCAACTGCTTGAGGTTTTTTTTTTTATTAAAAAAGTATGCTGCTTATGTCTATGCAAAATGCCAAGAAATTCAAAATGTTACGTTTTTATGTTCAAAAGATTATAATGTAGGTGGCATTGGTGTCGTGATATTTAACTTCATTCCGTACTCGGCCAATATCTCTTAAAACAGAAAGCTGTATAACTAAGTTATGACGTCATGATAGGCAGTCCGAAACAAATAGGGTTGGGTTGTTTTACCTCTGAGCGGCACTTTTTTGCACACCATGGGCTAAATGGCCAGTTCACATGTACCCCGAAGGCTCATAAAAGGTTGGGGGAAGGGACCCACTGGAACAGCTGTTGGGAGACAGATGGTAGCCTCCCGTCAAGGCCATCCAGCGTGTTCTTTAACGTGCACAGGGTCTGGCTCTCCCGCATACGGGGCCACGGCTTAACGTCCCATCCGACGGACGGCGGCCTTTCCACCCCCATCGGTGTCCCCTACTGACCGTGGGCAGGGCGGGGAATTTTGCGGAGATAAATCTCAACGCTGACCCAGCTGGGACTTGAACGTGGGAACTACAGATTACGAGCCTGGCGCGCTACCGACTGAACCACCCCCGCCCCCGAAACAAATAGATCTCTGTTTTCTATTTATTTTACTGTTTTTTTTTAGTCTTCAATGAATAGAATAAGCAGATACCTACGTTTTGTTAAAAACAGAAATTGTGATAGACTATAGAGCAGAAAATATGAACTTTTGGATTAAACTTGAAGGGTTGGGTTATTTTACCTCTGAGCGGCACTTATTTTGCACACCATGGGCTAAATGGCCAGGTCATATGAACCCCGAAGGCTCAGAGAAGGTTGGGGGAGGAGACTCACCGGAACAGCTGTTGGGAGACAGATGGTAGCCTCCCTTCAAAGCCATCCAGCGTGTTCCTTAACGTACACAGGGTATGTCTCTGCCGCACACGGGGCCACGGCTTAACGTCCCATTCGACGGACGTCGGCCTGTATCCAAGCCCATCGGTGTTCCCTATTGACCGTGGGCAGGGCGGGGAGTTTTGCGGAGATAAAACTCAATGCTAATCCAGCTGGTATTCGTACCTGGGAACTACATATTACTAGCCTGGCGTGTTACCGACTGAGCCACCCCCGCCCCTAAAATTTGAAAGCCTTACAATTAAGTAATGACGTCATCATTGGCAGTCCTAAACATTTAGATATTTAATATCTATTTATGTTGCTCAGTTTTTTTCGGTTTTTATTGACTTGAATAAGCAGAAATTTACCTTTTTTTTGTCAAAACATACATTTTAGTAGATTATGATAGGCTATTGATCAGAAAATACATTCGTATGGGTTAAATTTGTGGCTACCGCTAATAATATAAGAAACAATGAATCCGGATTCAAGAAACTCTGAATATATTGCTTCAATGCATTATTTATTCTTTGAATACGTGTGTGTACAATAGAAAACGAAACAGCCCTTGGCTTCAGAACAAACTAGCACATCAGTATTTGCATAATCACGACATTTCTTATGCGTTGCAGGACAACAGCTGCCGTTGATATCCCGTGACAATGGATTCTTAGGACTGAAAGAAACATTAAAGACATTCGAAGTTAAAAATTCCTTAGTCATATAATGAATTTATTTGGCAGCTTTTGTGATTAAATTCCATAGAAGGTTTTTTAATTTTGTGGCAAAATAATAATTCAGAAAATTCAGTATCTTGTATTCGCCAAACCGTTGTTTAAAGTTGTTGGAATGCTTAGTGGTTGGAAAGATGCGAAGTGATTTTCTGAATGTGTTTTGTAAATTTTCCTTTCTAAGTAGGTTCGAGTCCCAGCTGGGTCAGCGTTGAGATTTATCTCCGCAAAATTCCCCGCCCTGCCCACGGTCAGTAGGGAACACCGATGGACTTGGAAAGGCCGCCGTCCGTCGGATGGGACGTCAAGCCGTGACCCCGTGTGCGGGAGAGCCATACCCTGTGCACGTTAAAGAACAAGATGGATGGCCTTGACGGGAGGCTACCATCTGTCTCCCAACAGCTGTTCCAGTCGGTCCCCTCCCCCAACCCTCTCTGAGCCTTCGGGGTCCATGTGACCTGGTCATTTAGCCCATGGTGTGCAAAAAAGTGCAGCTCAGAGGTAAAACAACCCAACCCAAGAACAACCCAACCCAAGAACCCTTTCTAATTTTGAAGGATAATCAATCTGCAGAGAGTAACTTTTGAACATTTTTTACAGTCATCATCATCATCAAGCAGCCATGGGCTACGGAGGTTCGACCAGATAGTGTAATTTAGTTCTCCAAGCATATCTGTCCTGAGCAACGTTTACTGCATTTGGCCACTGCACAGCAATTCTAACAAGATCCTGTTTGACATTGTCTGTGGGGGCGGGGGTGACACAGTCGGTAGCGCGCCAGGCTCGTAATCTGTAGTTCCCAAGTTCAAGTCCCAGCTAGGTCAGCGTTGAGATTTATCTCCGCAAAAATTCCCCGCCTGCCCACGGTCAGTAGAGGACACCGATTGGCTTGGAAAGGCCGTCGTCCGTCGGATAGGACGTTAAGCCGTGGCCCCGTGTGTGGGAGAGCCATACCCTGTGCACGTTAAAGAACACGTTGGATGGCCTTGACGGGAGGCTACCATCTGTCTCCCAACAGCTGTTCCAGTGGGTCCCCTCCCCAACCTTCTCTGAGCCTTCGGGGTCCATGTAACCTGGCCATTTAGCCCATGATGTGCAAAAAAGTGCCGCTCAGAGGTAAAACAACCCAACCCAACAACATTGTCTGTCCATCGCATCCTTGGTCTCCTCCTCTTTCTCAGGCATTTAGGCACACTGTTCGTAATCTATTCGCTAATCTGTAATTATTCATATGGGTAATGTAGTTAAACCAACGGAGTCTCTCTCTGCACAATATTCTGCTCAAAGGAGGTTGCCGATTCCTTTGCCTAACCTCATCATTACTCACAGAGTTGAACCACCTAATGCTCAAGATACTGCGTAAGCATCTAGAATCAAAAGCATCTAGTTTCCTGTTATCATCTTTACAAAGCGTCCAAGTTTCACTACCATACATAACCCTAAAGAGAACCAAACTATTATACAGTATCTCAAGTACTATAAGTGCTTATAAAGTATTTTACAGTACCTACAAGAAAACCATTTGCAAAAGGAAGCTATATGGATAATATAAATGATGGCGCGGGGGTGGCTCAGTCGGTAGCGCACCAGGTTCGTAATCTGCAATTCTCAGGTTCGAGTCCCATCTTGGTCAGAGTTGAGATTTATCTCCGCAAAACTCCCCGCCCTGCCCATTGTCAGTAAAACACCGCTGGGCTTGGAAAGCCCGCCGTCTGTCGGATGGGACGTTAAACCGTGTTTCCCTGTGCGGGAGAGCCACACCCTGAGCACATTAAAGAACAGGCTGAATGGTCTTGACGGGAGGCTACCATCTGTCTCCTAACAGCTGTTCCGGTGGGTTCCCTCCCCTAATCTTCTCTGACCCTTCAGGGTGCTTTTAACCCATGGTATGCAAAATTGTGCCGTTCATATGTAAAACAACCCAACATAAATGATGTTAAAATTTAATATATTTTATATTAAAACCATGATTAATAAAATAGCTTATTGATATATATATGCTATACGTCATGAATTTGTAGTGCATATTAATAAGCATATTAAATCAAGTAGGACAATGGCAAACAATATATTATGTGTATTCTGCTAATAAAAGTTTTTCTTAGCTACCGGTAATTTAATTTTTTAATTAAGTAATTTTTTCCTTAGCATAGCCTCGATCAGTCATTTTCCATATTACTGAAATAATGACGAAATAATATGACAATGGAATAACTTTGCTGCTGAGCAAATTCAAGAATAGTAATATTGCTGCATGACAGTAACATAGTCGGTAGCGCGTCAGGCTCGTAATCTGTAGTTCCCAGGTTCGAGTCCCAGCTGGGTCAGCGTTGAGATTTATCTCCGCAAAATTCCCCGCCCTGCCCACGGTCAGTAGGGGACACCGATGGGCTTGGAAAGGCCGCCGTCCGTCGGATGGGACGTTAAGCCGTGGCCCCGTGTGCGGGAGAGCCATACCCTGTGCACGTTAAAGAACACGCTGGATGGCCTTGATGGGAGGCTACCATCTGTCTCCCAACAGCTGTTCCAGTGGGTCCCCTCCCCCAACCTTCTCTGAGCCTTCGGGGTCCATGTAACCTGGCCATTTAGCCCATGGTGTGCAAAAAAGTGCCGCTCAGAGGTAAAACAACCCAACCCAGTAACATAGTTATCTAAAACTCTCGAACGTACTCAACGTTTTTGTGAATCAATACATTGCTAAGCATTGAACTTGTGTACCACAAAATATAGTTCATCTTTTTTTAATCAATTAAGATTATATAAAAAATTTAAACATCGCTATTTTTGAAATTTTGAGCATAAGATATATTCAAATTTGGGAATAATTTTCAGAGTCAAATTATAGCCATCAAATGAGATTTGGAGGTCAGATACATATCTTTATGTTTCTTATTTTTTTTGCGTTATTTCTTTCGTATATTTATGTTCCTTATCAAGAAAGAACCATAAAAATGAAGTATTCAATAAATTCAAATTAAAAAACATAATTAATATTAAATAACATAATTAATCCACAGGTCATTTAAAAAAAAACTTTAAACGGGTTATGGGATGCCTACAACTTGTAAAAAGAATTTAACCAGCTACAGTTTCTTAATTGTAACGGAATCCATATATAGGAATGTAAAATTTAACTGGTGGCTATTTATTAATAAAAAAACTAAAAGCATTTTTTAATCTTATTGACTATAATTGATTTTAATATTACTATTACACAATTTTGTTTACTTTAAAATTTATTTTATTCTTTTATTTCTTTATTTCCCTCCATAATAAATTAATTTTCCCCCGTGACTAATTATTTTTATATATTTTAAAGGGTTGGGTTGTTTTACCTCTGAGCGACACTTTTTTGCACCCCATGGGCTAAATGGCCAGGTCACAAGGACCACGAAGGCTCAGAGAAGGTTGGGGGAGGGGACCCACTGGAACAGCTGTTGGGAGACAGATGGTAGCCTCCTGTCAGGGCCATCCAGCGTGTTCTTTAGCGTGCACAGGGTATGGCTCTCCCGCACACGGGGTCACGGCTTAACGTCCCATCCGACGGACGGCGGCCTTTCCAAGCCCATCGGTGTCCCCTACTGACCGTGGGCAGGGCGGGGAATTTTGCGGAGATAAATCTCAACACTGACCCAGCTGGGACTCGAACCTGGGAACTACAGATTACGAGCCTGGCGCGCTACCGACTGAGCCACCCCCGCCCCATATATTTTAAATGACTTTAAAATATTCTTTTAAGGTCATTTTAAATCTATGCCAAAGAGGTCCCTCACGTAATCTCTTCTGAGTCTTGGATTCTTGTAACGTGAACAATCAGTACATAAAATAATTGAAAGTAGAATTAAAGGCAACTGCACTTGATTTCTGACAATTACCCAGTCAGTCAGTCAAAAATGGCACAATTACCTCAAAGCAAGATTTCTACTTAATGCAATTTCCTTTAAATTCTTTCAAACAGATGGCCATTATGTAAAAATCTTAAAATTTCTTGAAGACAGAATCTACTTAAAGCACGATCTTGGTCTAAAAGACTTAATTCAATAATTTTCTTCCTCTTTAAAATGTTTATTAATTCTTCGTTTTGATTTTTATATTTTTCACAATTTAGAAGCACACGTGATACAGTTTCTTTCACATTGCAGTGAAGACAGTTTGGAGAAATAACCATTTCCGTTTTAAATAAGGAACCTTTTAATAAAAGTGAGCCAACGGTTCCTAAAACAGATGGCCGGTGGACAACGTATGACGTCAGAATAAGTAGTTCTATAATTTAGAAAATTCTTATGTATTTATTACTATCATTACTACTGGTGAATTATTTATGATAATCTCTATACTCTTTATTTATAAATATACCTTATTTATGCGGTAAATTATTCGTATTAATTACGACTAAGATATTTCTAATAATTACTTATAACTTTCCTTTTAGATAAGTTATATTTATAAATAAACATTTGCATAAAGAACAGCAAAAAATTACCAGTAATTATAGTAGTAATAGACTTTTAAGAATTATCTAAATTATACGACTGTTCATGCTGACGTCAATAGTTGGTCTACCGGTCTTCTGTTATAGGAGGGTTGGTTGAGCCTTTCTGAACCTGGCGATGCAAATTAGGTTCCTTCTAGTCATACCCAAGTTCGAAAGGGAGAAATCCTATTCTCAATCATTCTTCGATGATTGGATTGCACAGATGTATTAACATCTGTGAAATCTCAAGTAGATAAAAAGAAAAAATTAGATGAAATTCATCTCAAGAAGATAAGGAGAAAAAATTATTGAGGTGTGTATTCTTCATGTAAGAGTAAAGGAATTTTTCATGCTTGAGTGCTGATTTTGCCAAAATGTCGGCGAATTTATTTCCTTCGATGCCAATGTGTGCGGGGATCCATTGTAGTATGCATTCTGTATCATTTTCCATAATGGCTGCTGAAATTTTTAAAATGCTCTGAAAATTCATGTTATTGCTGGATCCACATGGGTCGCCTTAAAGAAAATGTAGAGAGAAACTGCTGTTTATTAAAAATTACTTTTAGGTGTGAATGTATTAACATCCAGACCTAAAACTTTCCATGTCAGTAGCACCTCACAATTTAACTTATCATTTCTGATTTACCAGCTAATATACTGGTAGAGGGTAACATAAATCAATAACTGAAATAGAAAGCTTAAATTTGAAACAAAATTGATTAAATCTATACAAAATTAAATTATTTATATATTTACTGGTAGGTTTAATTAAGCTATTTATTATTATTATTGCAATTTATTTTTGGTGAGAAATATTTGTTTTTGAATATAAAATTGGCTCTTATATAAAATATTTAATTATTAAAAGTGAAAATTATCCATATAATTTTCTCAGCTATTATGAACCAAATGTAAGTTACAAACAACACACAATCAAAACAGATTTTCAAAGACCAATAGAATCAGAAATTTTTGTTTCGCAAGGCCAACGACTTAATCCTTACAAAGACTATTTTTTTTTATAAATTAAAGAGTAATTTATATTCTCTCAGTAAGTTTTTTACTTTCTCATTTAAATAATTGCAATTTATAATCCTGAATGCATAAATTGATGATTCGTTAAAAAAAGAGGGAAAATTATGGGAAAAAAATATTTTTTTCTTCCAATGTAGTCCGTGGTTTGAATAATGTAGAGAACAACAAGCCTTAAAAGTTGTGCTAGTTGTGTGTCGACATCATTTGTCATTTAAGAAATTTAATGGGAAATTAGGGGAGTAAAAATCTGAGAGAGAGAATCACGTGTCGAATTAACAAGAAAAACACACCCGAAGAAAAACCAAACTGAAAATGTTATCCAATTAGATGCAATCACTGAAGAAGAACCAAGACGCAATGCGTAATGTTAGAGCAAAAGGAAACAAAAGAATAAAAAACTCGGCATACAGAGACTGAGAGTAAAAAGAGCATTTTTAAAAAAAAAATCCTTTCTCTCTGGAATACATTAGAATGATTAACCACCAGTAGAAAAGCTTTCAAAAGAAGTATAAAATTTTTCGGGAAGTTTTGAACATGACAATGGTAATAAATGCCTGTAAGGAGAAATGGCTTCTATTAATTACTTGAGATGAAAGCAGAAAGTTATGTAAAATAAAAAGGAACACAGCGCTCTTGTTGAATAGTTCGAGCCACTCTATACATACGAATGCTTAACATGCCTCTTATGCAAAATTTATTACTAATTTAATTAAAACTAAAGATCTTCCTTGAGCCGGAAACACTGACGAAGAAACGTAGGAAAGAAAAACAAACTAGAAGAATACCCACAAAGAGAAACACAATTAGAAGACGAAAAATGAAGATATGAGATTTAAAGAAAGCTGTTTAAGATGACAAGAGATCGCTTCAAGATCTTCTTAAATATCTTTTCAGCTGTTGTTTCTTAGCAATTGGTTCTGTCAATGGGGCCCAGCTATATTTCTGAATATAACCTAAAAAGTCTTGTTTATGATTAATTTATTAATTAAAGCGCTTCGAACAAGGAAGCCTAATTAAAAGCTGACACGTTACTTTTATCACAAAAGCGCTCTACGCAATCTGCATCTTGCCTTCAGATGTGTACATGCATGCACAGGTTAAGTAGTTATACTCCCATATAGGCGCATTATAGCATAAAAGCCATGCTGTTACTTTTTCACTATGTTTTGTTCCAATAAATTGTAAAATTTAGTTTTAAAATTCTACAGGTAGGTATTTTTTTAAAAGTCTTTAGTTATTCATTATTCAATAATATTCTTGCAACATATTAACAAGTAAATTTTTCTAATTCGTACATTTTCTGAAGATCAATACAAAAAGGAAATAATAATCAGATACAATCCTCCAAAATAAGATATCCATACATTTTGAAAGTTAATTACGGATCTAGCAAACGTAGAAAACTTCCAAATAAGCGCGTTGTAGCACAAAAACGATGCTAATGCTACTGCCAAGCAGCGCCTTAACTACTCCTGTTCTAATTATACATTTTAATTTTAAAATTCAACAGGTAATTTTTTTAAGTCGTTAGTTAGTTTTTACACTATTCAGTAATATTTTTACAAAATTAAATAAGAATTTTTTAATTCATATCTTTTGTGAAGATTAATAAAAAAGAAATAATAATCATATACAATTCTGCAAAGCAAGATGCCCACACACTTTGAAAGTAAAATAAGTATCTAGCACAGATGACCAACTTCCATATAAACGCATTATAGCATAAAAGCGATGCTAGTGATATTTGACAAGCACTACTTAACCAAAGAAGGTCTAAGGAGAAGAAGGCTAGCTTCGCACAAGCATAAGTGACGCCGTTCTGCTGAATTTTACCGAAGCTGAACGTGGCAAATTGATGTCCCACACTAACCTCCCTTGACGGGAGGCTACCATCTGTCTCCCAACAGCTGTTCCAGTGGGTCCCCTCCTCCAACCTTCTCTGAATATTCTGGGTCCTTGTGACCTGGCCATTTAGCCCATTGTGTGCAAAAAAGTGTCGCTCAGAGGTAAAACAACCCAACGTTAAAGAACACGTTGGATGGCCTTGACGGGAGGCTACCATCTGTCTCCCAACAGCTGTTCCAGTGTGTCCCCTCCCTCAACCTTTTCTGAGCATTCGGGGTCCATGTGACCTGGCCATTTAGCCCATTGTGTGCAAAAAAAGTGCCGCTCAGAGGTAAAACAACCCAACGATAAAGAACACGCTGGATGGCCTTGACGGGAGACTACCATCTGTCTCCCAAAAGCTGTTCCAGTGGGTCCCCTCCCTCAACCTTCTCTGAGCCTTCGGGGTCCATGTGACCTGGCCATTTAGCCCATTGTGTGCAAAAAAAGTGCCGCTCAGAGGTAAAACAACCCAACGATAAAGAACTCGCTGGATGGCCTTGACGGGAGACTACCATCTGTCTCAAAAAGCTGTTCCAGTGGGTCCCTTCCCTCAACCTTCTCTGAGCCTTCGGGGTCCATGTGACCTGGCCATTTAGCCCATTGTGTGCAAAAAAGTGCCGCTCAGAGGTAAAACAACCCAACCCAACCGCCCTCATATATGTAAGTATTGAAAGATTAATAACAGTGTAATTAAGGAACAACAGCAATATTTTTATCACCAAATCAAAATAATCAATGTCAAGCTAAATTTTGCTTTATTTACATTATTCGTGCGAAGCATATTTAACTGGGATCCACCAGAGCACTCTACTGGTTGTTAGTAACTAGTTTTCAATCCAGTAGACCTCACTTAGGGTGGGGGTCCCACACTAACCTCCCTTGACGGGAGGCTACCATCTGTCTCCCAACAGCTGTTCCAGTGGGTCCCCTCCTCCAACCTTCTTTGAACTTTCTGGGTCCTTGTGACCTGGCCATTTAGCCCATTGTGTGCAAAAAAGTGCCGCTCAGAGGTAAAACAACCCAACCCAACCTCACTTAGGATAGTCCTGAATAGATTATCTCCTTCGCTTTAAACCTTAACTCTTTCAGGACCATAAGGTTTCTAAGAGTAAATATTAGTATGTAACTGTTTATTTTAGTTTGTTTAGATGTAAAATAAATAAAAATCATAAGAAAAATACATAACGATGTGAAGTTTTTTTTGGAATTTTATGGGAAATATTTTTCCCAATGGACTATAAAGGTAACACAAATCATAGTTAGGCTTATTATGCAATGTTTTTCATTTATTGGTTTATTAGAACAAAATGTTAACTAAAATAATACAAAATTTTGAAATAAAATTACTATACAAAATGATGTGCTAATTATGATATTCTGCGAAGCAATTTCTTTTGGTAGTGAGGCAAAGATGGACATTGCACATAGTACATATATTATGCGTCCTGACAGTTCTGTTTTTTGTTTTCTGAACGTTCCCGTTTACGTAATTGCGTTCGGCATACGTTCTATTTTGACATTCTGTATAAAAAATGCAGATAAGGTTATAATTAAATACGACAATCACCAATTTTAAAATGGGAAAAATGTTTCCCTTAGTGGTGAAAGTGTTAAGAGGATTTCTATAATATGCTTCCGCTTGTTGCAACAGTGCCCAATGGGGACATAATAAATTCCCTAATATTTAAAAAAAAAGCGGTAGATTAGTAGAAAAGAAATATCAACAACGAAGGGAAAATAGATCGTTGATCTTTAAGTGCTTTTTTATGCTAATTTTATGCTAAACTTGCAGACTTTGAGCAGTTTCTCATCAGCAAAAACAGTACAGCTATTTACAAACGGAAGGAACGAGGAAATTTCGGGTTTCGAATAATACGTTTAGATTATCTCGTAGAAGACTTGGATTCAAATGAGTTCTAATGAGACCTGATTTTATACTTTTAAATCTCTTGTAGTGAAGGCAGCCAGTAGGAAGAAAGAAAAATATGGAAACGAACAGACGTTATAGGGTATTGATTCAACCAACTCTAATAACGTTGGGTTCGAGTCCCAGCTGGGTCAGCGTTGAGATTTATCTCCGCAAAATTCCCCGCCCTGCCCACGGTCAGTAGGGAACACCGATGGACTTGGAAAGGCCGCCGTCCGTCGGATGGGACGTTAAGCCGTGGCTCCGTGTGTGGGAGAGACATACCCTGTGCACGTTAAAGAACACTGGATGGCCTTGACGGGAGGCTACCATCTGTCTCCCAAAAGCTGTTCCAGTGGGTCCCCTCCCCCAACCTTCTCTGAGCCTTCGGGGTCCATGTGACCTGCCCATTTAGCCCATGGTGTGCAAAAAAGTGCCGCTCAGAGGTAAAACAACCCAACCCAACCCGTGTGTGGGAGAGCCATACTCTGTGCACGTTAAAGAACACGCTGGATGGCCTTGACGGGAGGCTACCATCTGTCTCCCAACAGCTGTTCCAGTGGGTCCCCTCCCTCAACCTTCTCTGAGCCTTCGGGGTCCATGTGACCTGGCCATTTAGCCCATGGTGTGCAAAAAAGTGCCGCTCAGAGGTAAAACAACCCAACCCTAATAACGTTGGATGAATTGTACTTTGTTTTAACTCTAACAGGCACTTTTCGTGCGTAAATGAACAGGTCACAAGCACCAAGAGACCTCAGAGAAGTTTTGGGGAAGATGACTCACTGGACAGCTATAGCAGACAGGTGGTAACCCCCCCCCCCCCCCCCCCCCCCCTTCAAGGTATTCCCCGCCCTGCCCATGGTCAGTAGGGGACACCGCTGGATTGGAAAGGCCGCCGTCCGTCGGATGTAACATTTTTGTAACATTAGCATTAAGATTAGTAGATAAATACACCAGTAGTAATAATAGAAATATATTTTGAAATTGTTTTCCAGCAGGAAGATGAAATTTTGTACTATGCAGATGTTCGATGAAAAAATATAATTATGTTCTCGTTTTCAAACCTGACTGGTAAAATTTTAAAAAGCTTGAATTTCATTTAAAATTACTTTATAATATTTAATTTGATTGAAATAATATAGATAAAGTTACAGTACACTCTCTCTTATCCGGTCTCGGCTCAACCGGCATCCGCTTTAACCGATCGTTCCAAGAAGCCTAAGCAAGTCGCACGGGTTTTATTTATAGTACAGTACAGTCGCTCAAAAAAGTATCCGAACACTATGGTCGATTACAGAATTGAGAAAAATATCTGGCGACGATTTTTTTAGAAATTAGTGATCTGGCAAACTTCGTGTCAGGTGACACGAAGGTTGCCAGATCACTAATTTCTAAAAAAAGTTGCCAGATATTTTTTCTCAATTCTGTAATCGACCATAGTGTTCGGATACTTTTATGAGCGACTGTACATATTTGATTCAGTTCCTCTTTGTGAATATTGCAGTGTGCAATGTACTGTGCGTATACAGGAGTGTGTGTTGTGATCTATTAATTATTGTGTGGTACAAAATAAGTGGGTGCAAACGTAATGTCGTTACGATGGAGGTGAAATTAAAAGGGTTAGAACGTATTGACAAAGGTGATACGTTGTTGTGTTGTTTTACCTCTGAGCGACACTTTTTTGCACACCATCTGGCTAAATGGCCAGATCACATGGACCCCGAAGGCTCAGAGAAGGTTGGGAGAGGGGACTCACTGGAACAGCTGTTGGGAGACAGATGGTAGTCTCCCGTCAAGGCCATCCAGCGTGTTCTTTAACGTTGGGTTGTTTTACCTCTGAGCGGCACTTTTTTGCACACCATGGGTTAAATGGCCAGGTCACATGGACCCCGAAGGCTCAGAGAATGTTGGGGGAGGGGACCCACTGGAACAGTTGTTGGGAGACAGATGGTAGCCTACCGTCAAGGCCATCCAGCGTGTTCTTTAACGTTGGGTTGTTTTACCTCTGAGCGGCACTTTTTTGCACACCATGGGCTAAATGGCCAGGTCACAAGGACTCCGAAGGCTCAGAGAAGGTTGGGGGAGGGGACCCATTGGAAAAGCTGTTGGGAGACAGATGGTAGCCTCCCATCAAGGCCATCCAGCGTGTTCTTTAACGTACACAGGGTATGGCTCTCCCACACACGGGGCCACGGCTTAACGTCCCATCCGACGGACGGTGGCCTTTCCAAGCCCATCGGTGTCCCCTACTGACCGTGGGCAGGGCGGGGAATTTTGCTGAGATAAATCTCAACGCTGACCCAGCTGGGACTCGAACCTGGGAACTACAGATTACGAGCCTGGCGCGCTACCGACTGAGCCGCCCGCTCCCCATATTTGTGATGAATTAAATGTTGGTAACATCACGGCAAATGACTGGAGGAGGAATAGAAAATCTTTACAAGATATTTTCACTCAAGTCGAGTGTGAAAAAACGCTTTCTTCTAGAAAAGTGGTAAGGTGCACTCTTAAAAAGTCGAAAAATGAAATTGTCGATGATGCATTTTGGTGATGGTTCTTGCAAGAGCGTCGAAAAGGAACGCCGATCAGTGGGCCAATCTTGAAAGAAAAAGCATTAATCCTTCATTCTAAAATCGATAATAGGAGAGATTTTTTAGCAAGTGAGGGATGACTTTCTCGGTGGAAAAAACGTCATGGTGTTCATTACCTTGGTGTTTGTGGTGAGAAATTGTCAGTTGATCCTTTAGCAGCAAAGAATTTTCAGAAAAACGTTTAATGCTTATTGAAGAAGGCCTATGCGCAGAACAAATCTACAATGTAGATGAGACTAGATTAAATTTTAAACTTCTTCCAACGAAAACATGGGACGGGGGTGGCTCAGTCGGTAGCGCGCCAGGCTCGTAATCTGTAGTTCCCAGGTTCGAGTCCCAGCTGGGTCAGCGTTGAGATTTATCTCCGCAAAATTCCCCGTCCTGCCCACGGTCAGTAGGGGACACCGATGGGCTTGGTAAAGGCCGCCGTCCGTCGGATGGGACGTTAAGCCGTGGCCCCGTGTTCGGGAGAGTCATACCCTTTGCACGTTAAAGAACACACTGGATGGCCTTGACGGGAGGCTACCATCTGTCTCCCAACAGCTGTTCCAGTGGGTCCCCTCCCCCAACCTTCTCTGAGCCTTCGGGGTCCATGTGACCTCTCCATTTAGCCCATGGTGTGGAAAAAAGTGCCGCTCAGAGGTAAAACAACCCAACGTTAAAGAACACGCTGGATGGTCTTGACGGGAGGCTACCATCTGTCTCCCAACAGCTTGTTCCAGTGGGTCCCCTCCCTCAACCTTTTCTGAGCCTTCGGGGTCCATGTGACCTGTCCATTTAGCCCATGGTGTGGAAAAAAGTGCCGCTCAGAGGTAAAACAACCCAACCCAACGAAAACGTTTGTGACAGCGCAAGAAACCTCAGCATCAGGATTTAAAATAAAGAAAGACTCACTGTGGCTGTGTGTACAAATGCTGCAGGTATGAAAAACTGCCTCTTTTTGTAATTGGGAAATCAGGAAGACTTCGAGCATTTAAATTTAGCTGCTCTGCCAATTTACTACAAAACTCAAAAGTCTGCTTGGATAGACTCGTATACGTTTAAAGAGTGGTTTACAGAATTTATTCCAAAAGTAAAAATGCACTTGACATGTCATAAAATGCCTGTAAAGGTCCTACTCATTCTCGACAATGCCCCAACACACCCAAGCGAATGTCATTTCTGACAACATAAAAGCCATGTTTTTGCCACCTAATGTAACATCTTTAGTGCAAACAATGGATTAAGGCGTGCTTGTAAGTTTAGAAAGGCGATACAGGAGAAAACTTCTTTCAGAAATTCTACAGCGAACCGAAAATGACGGAATGGGACTTTTAATGCTTTGAGAACAATAAAAAACAAGGATGTGATCTACATGTTGGGTTGTTGTTGTTTGGGTTGTTTTACCTCTGAGCGGCACTCTTTTGCACACCATGGGCTAAATGGCCAGGTCACATGGTCCCCGAAGGCTCAGAGAAGGTTAGGGGAGGGGACCCACTAGAACAGCTGTTGGGAGACAGATGGTAGCCTCCCATCAAGGCCATCCAGCGTGTTCTTTAACGTGCACAGGGTATGGCTCTCCCGCACACGGGGCCACCGCTTAACGTCCCATGCGACGAGCGGCGGTCTTTCCAAGCCCATCGCTGTCCCCTACTGACCGTGGGCAGGGCGGGGAATTTTGCCGAGATAAATCTCAACGTTGTCCCAGCTGGGACTCGAACCCGGGAACTACAGATTACGAGCCTGGCGCGCTACCGACTGAGCCACCCCCGCCCCACTCTACATGTTGGCAAAAGCTTTTGAAGAAATGTCTCGTACAACGTTTGTGAAGTAATGGAGAAACTTTGGCCCGAAGTTGAAAACTGTAGAAAGTACCAAAGACGACAACACGAAAGTATCGAATGAGCCTGCGCCTGCCTAATATATGACGGATAATGACAATATTTTGCCGCTTAATGACTTTAAACTGCTGCCTGGATGTGACATACTTGAAGAAGATGACATTGAAAAATGGTTAAAAGGTGTTGGAAAATGAAACAGTGAATGATGACGGAATTATCAATGCAGTCTGCCAAGAAGGGTTGGGTTGTTTTACCTCTGAGCGGCACTTTTTTGCACATCATGGGCTAAATGGCCAGGTCTCATGGACCCCGAAGTCTTAGAGAAGGTTGGGGGAGGGGACCCACTGGAACAGCTGTTGGGAGACAGATGGTAGCCTCCCGTCAAGGCCATCCAGCGTGATCATTAACGTTGGGTTGTTTTACCTCTGAGCGGCACTTTTTTGCACACCATGGGCTAAATGACCAGGTCACATGGACCCCAAAGTCTCAGAGAAAGTTGGGGGAGGGGACCCACTGGAACAGCTGTTGGGAGACAGATGGTAGCCTCTCGTCAAGGCCATCCAGGGTGTTCTTTAACGTGCACAGGGTATGGCTCTCCCGCACACGGGACCACGGCTTAACGTCCCATCCGACGGACGGCGGCCTTTCCAAGCCCATCGGTGTCCCCTACTGACCATGGGCAGAGGGGGGGGGGAATTTAGCGGAGATAAATCTCAACGCTGAACGAGCTGGGACTCGAACCTGGGAACTACAGATTACGAGCCTGGCGCGCTACCGACTGAGCTACCCCCGCCCCTCTGCCAAGAAGGGAACGGAGAAGAAGCGGAGAATGAAGATGAAGAGAAAGAAGAGAAAAGTTAGCCATATTGAAGTAAAACAAGATTTTGATGTTGCAGTAAGATACATTGAACAACAGGCCTCATTTGCGATCGATGTGACGTTTATAAAAAAATGACAAGACTTTGCATGTAAAAAAATGTTAAGTTCAAAGAAACAAAAGAAAATCACGGACTTTTTGAAGTGAGTGGGAGTAAATTGTTAATATTGTACAACAAATTATTAATTAAAATACAGTACACTTAGTATTTTTGTCATTTGCCATTTACATTTATTTTCCGACACAAGTTTCGGATTAACCGGCCAGGGGTCCGGTCTCGTAAGGGCCGGATAGAGGGAGTCTACTGTAGTTTATTTTTATATCGATGTAAATATATTGTCTCTAGTAAAGCTTTAATAAATACAAAGATAATGTTGTAGTAAAATTTACCTATTTCTGTAGAGAGTTACCCAGAACAAGGTCACGTTGATACACCAGGCTTGGACAGACATTAAGCAAAAGTAGAAAAAAAATTAAAAATAAAAGCTACCAGTATGATTAAAAAAACAAAATATAAATAAAATGATGTAGGTTTTAATATTAATTCGCTGGTTTTGTGCTGTCCAAGTCTGGTGTGATATTGGAAGAGGTTTGCGAGTCACTATGTTTCTAATGATCTCATCTAAGCAGCTGTGTTCTATATATTTTGTTATTGTTGAATATCATACGGTTCTGTTCTATATTTGGTAAAGAAATATTACACATTTTTATTAATTGCAAACTAAATCATTGCTTAGAATCGGTGAAGCTCTGACGTGTAACTGGTTTGGTAACAAAGCGACCCCATTATAGCAAATTAAGCGGAAGCAAAGCAACTTATAGTCCACTTTTTAAAACCTTTTCTCATTTCTACTACATTTTCGAAAACAAAAATGAAATAAATGAAAAGGGAAATGTAATGGGATGCGTTTCCATGACAACCCAAGTTGCCTCCATTCCTGTGTCGATTTTTGCCTCAAGTTCTATAAATATGAAACGGGTCCCTGATGACAGCGTTGCGTGTAATGTGCGAACATTTGGCGGGGGCAGCGGCCATGGTTTCCACTTCTACAGTTTCCCGGGGATTGTCAAGCAGAAATCATCCACCATTTCATTCCGCACATTCGAGACTGGTGATGTGTTTATCATTTAGTACCGCATTTAATTAAGGAGATAAAATGCAAAAGAGAAATAAAAATTAAACACTAATGTGTGTAGTCGAAAATAAAAATAATGCTCGCTTCTTGGACTTGATTTCTAAATATAATTGTTCGCGTTATATAGCTTGCAAATTACTCTTGCTATTAAGTATTCATTAAGAGAAACAGCAAACGTGAAAAAAAATTTGTAATTATATTTTTATATTTCTATTGGTAGTAGCGGAAGAAGTGTTAAAATGCATTATTCATATTACACACAAAACATGAAAGAAATTAATTTCTTGAGTGTGCTGAAATTAATATAAACAGAAGAATTTGCTTAAAGAGAAAATAATACTGGTTTTGCTGTGTGGCGGCAACTGTAGTACTGGAAAGTGTTTCTATTGTTTTTCTTAGGAGAAATGGCGTATTGGTACATTTCAAGAAATGATGAGAACTACCAGTGAAAAAGAAAAATAATTAATTAGAAAAAAAAGGGTGAAAGTTATAAACACGTTTTATTTTTACGGTGAAAAGGAATGTAACATTTTCTCTAGATAATTAAACAAGGGGGGCCGCAAAATGTAAAGCATTATTTTTGTATACCAGATGTTGATCAAGTAAGTACTGAAGTGGCGATAATATCTGGAAGATAATATCTGGTCTACGTAGATGACGTATCGACGGTTGTCAAACATCATTGGTTGATTGAATTTTCACTCACTTATGAATCAGCCAATGATTTTTGATGTAGGAAATCTTGAGTCATTGACAAGAAATGATAGCCTGCTCAACCAATGATCTATGAGACCGTTGATGTGTAGTTACATAGAATCATTTCCACATGCTCACTTTTCCACTCTCATTACGCAATCATGGGGGGAGGGGAATCCACTGATTTTTCGATTAGATGCACTTGAAATCGAAAAAGTGATTTTCTCATTCTTTGATCACGGACAGTGATTTTTCACATTCTTTGAACCCGAAACAAGTGATTTTTCTCATTCTTCAGGTGAGTGAGCTTCACATGAAAAAGAGAGAAAAAAAAAACGATTTTCCCATTATCTGATCTCGGGAAAGTGATTTTCACATTCTTTGAATGCAAAAAAAAAGTTATTTTTCTCATTCGCTTGATCTCAGGAGAATGATGTTCGCATTCTTTGGAAACAAAAAAAAAAGTGATTCTTTCCCATTATTTGATTACGGGAAAATAATTTTTCACATTCTTTGAACCGGAAAAAGTGATTTTTCTCATTCCCTTGATCTCAGAAGAATGATCTTCACATTCTTTGAACTCGAAAAGGTGATTTTTCTCGTTCTTTGTTCACGGACAGTGATTTTTCACATTCTTTGAACCCGAAAAAAAATGATTTTTCTCATTCTTCGATCTAGGGGGAATTTTCTTCAAATTTGTGAACTGGAAAAAGTGACATCCTCTTCTTTGAGAAAGTTATCTTCACATTCTTTCAAAGCGAAAAAAGTGATTATCTCATTCTTTTATCTAGGGAAGATTCTTTGATACCCTAGCCCCTAATAAAGAAAATAACTCAAAAGAAAACAGTTTCATGGTTTTGTTCTCTAGTGTCATCTATATATTTCGTTCATTAATATCTGTTTTTTTTTTTTTGGAAATTTCAAGTTGAATGTCTAATAAGAACATACACCTCCAAAGTCTAGTAAGTGTATCAATCCAAGCATCAAAATTAGTGCATTTCAGATTTCTCTCTATCGCTCTGCAAGCATATATAAAAGGTAGTTTTTAAGCTGCTAATATTTATCCGCTTAAAATTAAATTTTTCCTCGGCTTAAAAATACTTAATACAGTCAATTGTTTCACTATCCACAAACATTAAATGAACAAGGGCATTTTTAGAAGAACAAAACAAATTCCATACGATCTAATTGTCTACGACAGTTTTTTTTACTGATTGTATCGTTCGTTGTCGAAACTTAAAGCTGTTTCTGAGTAAGCAGTTTAAATTTTTGCGATATGTTTTGCTAATTAATCCCACTTTTTGTCATTATGTCTTGCACATGGGTTTTATCTCTATGTAGTACTAAACATGGATAATTCGGCTCCTCAATTACTCTTCGTGTGGAAGAAAAGGCAAAACACTCTTCAAAATATGACAAAGCTAATTAGCTCACTGAAGCAACTCTAATTAAATCAATATTATATTACATCTTTTTTTTTTTGTTACTCCTCTTAAGTATGAAATTTACAAAGAAAATGAAGCGGTAGATATTGATCGGGGGAATTTAATAACATTCAGAAATTTCAATTTGCATTCTTGTAAACAATCAGCTGAAAAAGGTAGATTGAAAATAAATTTGTGTGGTATTATCAATAATAGCAGTTTATCGACAATAATTCAGATATTTATCTTAACTGCAGTCTGATAAAACATTGATTAATATGACATTATTACTTGGGTTTTCTGCGGCCAATTAATGGGATAATACAAGATTTTCCTCAAAGACCATTTTATAGGAGTGTATAAATGAGACACCTATAATACATGTGCTAACAGGGTTGAGTTGGGTTGTTTTACCTCTGAGGGGCACTTTTTTGCACACCATGGGCTAAATGGCCAGGTCACATGGACCCCGAAGGCTCAGAGAAGGTTGGGGGAGGGGACTCACTGGAACAGCTGTTGGGAGACAGATGGTAGCCTCCCGTCAAGGCCATTCAGCGTGTTCTTTAACGTGCACAGGGTATGTCTCTCCCGCACACGGGGCCACGTCTTAATGTCCCATTCGACGGACGGCGGCCTTTCTAAGCCCATCGGTGTCCCCTACTGACCGTGGGCAGGGCGGGGAATTTTTGCGGAGATAAATCTCAACGCTAACTCAGCTGGGAGTTGAACCTGGGAACTACAGATTACGAGCCTGGCGCGCTACCGACTGAGCCACCCCCTCCCCCTGTGCTAACAGACAAGGGGTGGCTCATTCAGTACCGCGCCAGGCTTGTAATATGCAGTTCGCAGGATCGAGTCCCAACCTGGCCAGTTTGAGATTTATCTCTGCAAAACTCCGTGCCTTAGATCAAAAGAGGACAGCGATGGGCTTGGAAAGGCCGCCGTCGGTCGGATGAGACATTAAGCTGCGGCCCCGTGTGTGAGAGAGTCATATCCTGTGCACGTTGAAGAACACGCTGGATGACCTTGAAGGCAGGCTACTACTATCTGTCTCCTAACAGCTGTCCAATGGGAAAGAAGGTTGCCAGATCACTAACTTCTAAAAAAATCGTTGCAAGATATTTTTTCTGAATTCTGTAATCAACCGTAGCGTACGGATTTTTTTTGAGCGAATGTACACGGCTTAACGTCACATCCCACGGACGGCGGTCTTTCCAATCCCATTGGTGTCTCCTACTGATTGAGGGCAGAAGAGAAATTTTGTGGTGAGAAGTCTCAATTCCAAAAGGATCGAACTTGGGAACTGCAGATTACGATTCGATACAACAGATCTAAACACTGCAGTAACAGAAAACATAATATTTCAAAATATCGCAGCTTTAATAAATTTACTGTCCTATAAATTTCAACTGGTAGTTATATATTTTTAAAACTCTGGTAATTAATTTTATTATATTCTCAAGTATTTTAATAAAATCGTAATGAATAAATTATTTTATTTTAACGTATTTTAAAAGAAATGGCTGCAACTTAAATTTAAAAAAATTAAATCAATAGCATCTTTATGCATAAATAATCTCCCTCCTTTTGTTCAAGGATGTTCAGGCTTGATGTATCAAAGTGGCCTTCGCCTGGCGCTATCGACTGAGACACCCGCGCCCCCTAAAAATCTGAAAAAATATTGATAATTTATTTGTTTTATATTATGATTGCTATTATTTTGATCTTATAGTTTGTCAATATGCTTCCATTATTTAATAGAGAAAGATTATTAGTCTGTAAATCTGAGCCCCACCCTGCCCACGGTTAGTAGGGGACACCGATGGGCTTGGAAAGGCCGCCGTCCGTCGGATGGGACGTTAAGCCGTGGCCCCGTGTACGGGAGAGCCATACCCTGTGCACGTTAAAGAACACGCTGGATGGCCTTGACGGGAGGCTACCATCTGTCTCCCAACAGCTCTTCCAGTGGGTCCCCTCCCCCAACCTTCTCTGAGCCTTCGGGGTCCATGTGACCTGGCCATTTAGCCCATGGTGTGCAAAAAAGTGCCGCTCAGAGGTAAAACAATACAACAACAACTGTAAATCTGAGTATTTGGTTTTCCTCAAAATATTCATCACTTTGTATGATGCAAATAGAAGTTGTCTTTGCTCAATTGTAATTCGATATCTCCGAGACCTTATGACCTTATGACTCTAAAAGACTGAAGCGAAACTCGATCCATTTTCAATCTAGCATCGTCATCAGCATAAGTTCACGACAAGAAATGTTCTCCGTTATATTTTGAGGGTTGATGAATAATTTATCTGACGCTGAGTTTAATGACGAATCTGAAGAATTGATGACATCAGCAATTATGCATGGGTCATAAAGGTACGTTGCTGAAAGCTCTTGTCATTGAAGAAGATGCAAATGAAGTGGGAAAGCCATTAAGGCTCAGTTGTCAGTATTGAGGACAGTTTGTGGAGAATAACTGGTTGTTATTCTCTTCTTCACATTTGCCGCAGGAAACGAAAGGGCCTGAAAACAAAATAACAGATGATTTTTTTAAAAAAAATATTTAACAATTATTTTGTACACATATATTTTTTTATTTATAAACTTATTTTAAATATATTTTTGAAAAAATTCTACTGGTAGGTATAAATTTCTAAAAATTGAGTAGTCAATTTTAAAATATTCATAAATATTATAATAATATAAATATAAATACATAATTTAATTTTATACAGTTTGAATCTTCATAAATTTTGGTTAAAATTTAGATAAATTAAATCGCTTAAATTTATATCCATTTTCAATTTTCCTTCCTCCAATTCCCTCTTTTTGTTCAAAAGCTGTCCAGGTCTGATTTGACAAAGTGGCCTTCAAGAAACTGGTTCAAACTATGTAAATTGTAATAACTACTAGATTATTTCGAATTGTCCAGCATGAATATATTATTATAAGTGAGAAATGCAATTTTTAAAAGAAATTAAATTCTTAAAAGGAAATTTAAAAGGAAATTGTATTTTTTAATCAAATTGTAATTGTTGTAAATACTGGTAATTAAAGAACTGTTTACCATATATATTAATATAAAAGGATAGAAATACAATTGATATTATTATTAGCATAATTTTATTATATTGTTATATGTTAATTAAATTTAATATTATTCTAAATGAAATATATAATAGCTACCACTTAATTATTAATTTGTTATAAAGTAGTATTTTAAAGTCAATACAGTATTATTTTCACTTAATTTAGAGCTGAAGAAAAGAATAAATGCAGTAAAGGGTTCAAGTCTCAGTATAAACAAAAGACATATATGTATATTTTAATATGGACGAAGATAGCCTATAAATTTTATGAGATTTTTTCTGGTTTAATACAATATACAAACAACCATGACATACATGAACTCGAACTCAGACCCCTTTAACTGCAGTATTACAGCGAGCCAACGACATATAACTACGCCACTGAACACGGCTACCTTGATACACCGGGTCTGGACACCGTTTAGCAAAAGAAAGGAAGAAATTTTAAAGGGATTAAATATTCCTGAAAATATAAGCCATTGAATTTGCCTGAAATTTTAATAAAACCTTTTTATTTTTAAGTTTAAATAATTTGTATATTATGAATATATATTAAAATGTGAATTGATATTTTAATATTAATTACTGATTTGTAAAAATTAACAACTACCGTAAGCTTTTTAAGCAACAATATTTTAAAGGAACCAAATAAATATTAATTTTTCACTCTTACTACATTTCAAGGTGTGGTATAAATATAGGAAGCTTTGCACTGAGTCGACGTATATTACATATAACTTTCGAAACAATATTCGAGTAGCTAAAATTGTAATAATGATATAAGAAAATAACAGACGAATCATAATGATATTTAAACAAAAACTTCAAAGACAACATGTCTACTATATCAGAGTTCTCAGACTATTTTAAGTGCATAATCATATTTACTATAGAAAAGAGTAGTTTTAAAGTTCACAACATCCAATTAATAATTTAAATATCGAAACATTTACTTATTTGGGTTGGGTTAGGTTGCTTTACCTCTGAGCGGCACTCTTTTGCACACCATGGGCTAAATGCCCAGGTCACATGGACCCCGAAGGCTCACAGAAGGTTGGGGGAGGGGACCCACTGGAACAGCTGTTGGGAGACAGATGGTAGCCTCCCGTCAAGGCCATCCAGCGTTTTCTTCAACGTGCGCAGGCTATGGCTCTCCCGCACACGGAGCCACTGCTTAACGTCCCATCCGACGGACGGCGGCCTTTCCAAGCCCATCGGTGTCCACTACTGACCGTGGGCAGGGGGGGGGGGGAATTTTGCGGAGATAAATCTCAACGCTGACTCAGCTGGGACTCGAACCTGGGAACTACAGATTACGAGTACTTATTTGGTATCACATGCTTCTTGTAACGGCCTTGTTCAATACCTCTTACAACAAGAATAGAGTGGACCAAGTTATGATGTCTGCATTAGTTAGGCCTGTAATCTAAAAATTCTTATATGTCAATTTGTATTACAATTACTGGTTACATTTGTACTAATATTTATATTAAGGTTCATTTATAGATATACCATATTTCCATATTTAAGGTAAAATATTCATATATATTTGTATTGTGATAATTTAAAATAAATACGAATAACTTTTCTGCACAATAAGGTATATATATAAATATTATTATAAATAATAGTACAGCAGCAATTAAATTAGAAAAAAAAATTATAAGAATTTTTCTAGGCATAGGAATACTTACGATGATGTCACAACTTGGTCCATCGACCTTCCCTTATAGGGAATGTTGCCTTGTTTCTGGGGCGGGGGTGGCTCAGTCGGTAGCGCGCCAGGCTCGTAATCTGTAGTTCCCAGGTGCGAGTCCCAGCTGGGTCAGCGTTGAGATTTATCTCCGCAAAATTTCCCCGCCCTGCCCACGGTCTGTAGGGGACACCGATGGGCTTGAAAAGGCCGCCATCCGTCGGATGGGACGTTAAGCCGTGGCCCCTTGTGCTGGAGAGCCATACCCTGTGCACGTTAAAGAACACGCTGGATGGCCTTGACGGGAGGCTACCATCTGTCTCCCAACAGCTGTTCCAGTGGGTCCCCTCCCCCAACCTTCTCTGAGCCTTCGGGGTCCATGTGACCTGGCCATTTAGCCCATGGTGTGCAAAAAGTGCCACTCAGAGGTAAAACAATCCAATCCAAGCCTTGTTTCTCTCACCCAACCCTCAACAACGCTTTACTGTGTTTTTTTTTTTCATTTTTATTTTCAATCTAATAGAATTCGTAGTGAAAGAAATGTAATTTGCAGCGTTGGAAAAAAGTCCCAAGTATTTTTTTTTTATCCTCTTAATCTTTCAATCAATTCTTTCACTCTAATTCTAGTAGTTAAGGACATTTTCGATTTTCAAAAAAAAAAACACAATACTTTAAAGCAATGAACCAAATCCAAAGCTACTTTCGATTTTATGTGGTTTTACCCAACGCAATGTATTGTTAAGAGATAGGAAAGTCGGATCTTGAAGAAATGGAAAAATCAATTTTTTATATCCTTGTTTTTTCCCCCAGCTGGGTATGATCTGACGATTGTAAAGTTGGATTTCTCGGTGAATGATATTGTTTTGTGTTTGTAACCCTCAGACATTTCCAATTTTGGTATTTTTTAATTTTGTCTGTAACCTGTTGAGAGTTAGAAAATTTTAAAACTTCAGAATTAGTATAATATTTGATAAGTATTTAAAATACATTTAGGGGCGGGGATTTGATAAGTATTTAAAATACATTTAGGGGCATTTAACTGCAGATTACGAACCTGGCTCAGTCGGTAGCGAGCCAGGTTCGTAATCTGCAGTTTCCATGTTCGAGTCCCAGCTGGGTCAGCGTTGAGATTTATCTCCACAAAATTCCCCGCCTTGCCCACAGTCAGTAGAGACACCGATGGCTTGGAAAGGCCGCCATCCGTCGGATGGGACGTTAAGCCGTGCCTGTGTGTGGGAGAGCCATACCCTGTACACGTTAAAGAATATGCTGGATGACCTTGACGGCAGGCTACCATCTGTCTCCCAACAGCTGTTCCAGTGGGTCCCCTCCCCCAATCTTCTCTGAGCATTCGGGGTCCATGTGACCTGGTCATTTAGCCCATGGTGTGCAAAAAATTTCCGCTCAGAGGTAAAACAACCCAAAGTTAAAGAACACGCTGGATGGCCTTGATGGGAGGCTACCATCTCTCCCAACAACTGTTCCAGTGGGTCCCCTCCCCCAACCTTCTCTGAGCCATCGCGGTCCATGTGATCTGGCCATTTAGCCCATTGTGTGCAGAAAAGCCGCTCAGAGGTAAAACAACCCAACGTTACAGAACACGCTTAATGGCCTTGACGAGAGACTACCATCTGTCTCACAACTGGTATTGCACTGAGGTTCCTCCCCCAACCTTAACTGAGCCTTCGGAGTTCTTGTGACCTGGCCATTTAGATTATTTTATGCAAAAAAAGTGCCGCTCAGTAGTAAAACATCCAACCCCTAGCGCAAACTCTGGCCACATCACAGTGACGTAAATTTTAAAATCATTGTGTATTGACGCGAAATTTGAGCATATTGTGTGCAGAAGTTCCAGCACAAAATATTTAACAATAGTTGTAACCACTAGGGTCTACTTTTAGGCAAATTTAATAACTTTAGAGCTCGCACTCTACTTAAATATAATAAAAACTCTTGGTTACCATTCTTCCCTTTCTTAACATTTAGTTATTTGTTTCCAGTTTGAGCAATCGCAAAGTTAAGACTCGGTCTCAAAAATTTGAGTCCGAACTACTATGTTTCATACGTTAAAAAATAAATGATGAATATTCCCTCTCTCTCTTCCTTGTTTGGCATAGAAGTCTGACATAAGCCTCTCAGTTTAATAGGGGCGGGGTGGCTCAGTCGGTAGCGCGCCAGGCTCGTAATCTGTAGTTCCCAGGTTCGAGTCCCAGCTGGGTCAGCGTTGAGATTTATCTCCGCAAAATTACCCGCCCTGCCCACGGTCAGTAGAGGACACCGATGGGTTTGGAAAGGCCGCCGTCCGTCGGATGGGACGTTAAGCCCCGTGTGCGGGTGAGAATTTTAGTTCTCTAAAATCCCGCACACGGGGCCACACAAAAATCCCCCACACTAAAATCCCGCACACGCCTACCGCACACGGGGCCGTGTGTGGCTCCGTGTGCAGGACAGCCATACCCTGTGCACGTTAAAGAACACGCTGGATGACCTTGACGGGAGGCTACCATCCGTCTCCCAACAGCTGTTCCAGTGGGTCCCCTCCCCCAACCTTCTCTGAGCCTTTGGGGTCCATGTGACCTGGACATTTAGCCCATGGTGTGCAAAAAAGTGCAGCTCAGAGGTAGAACAACCCAACGTTAAAGAACACGCTGGATGACCTTGACGGGAGGCTACCATCTGTCTCCCAACAGCTGTTCCAGTGGGTCCCCTCCCCCAACCTTCTCTGAGCCTTCGGGGTCCATGTGACCTGGCCATTTAGCCCATGGTGTGCAAAAAAGTGCCGATCAGAGGTAAAACAACAACAACTCAGTTTAATACGTCATAGAGATCATCCGTGAGGATGGCAAGACCTCAAGAGAAACACAACACAAGCATCCATTTCTTACCCGGGACTCGAACCCAAGTCCCTTTGATCACTAGCCAAGCATGCTATCCAGTCAGCCATGGGACATCTGTATTACTAGAAATCAATCAGAGTCTCAGACACCTCTTGTATTCTAAACATTCATTCTGACTGCTATTTGAACTTGAATATATCACCAGATGTCAAATTTTTTACCATTTCTGAGATTTACAATCCAAATTACCTCTATTAATCAATTCTTACTTCTTTAGAATCTATACAATAAAATCTGACCTTTGACCTCGAAGACTCATCTCATGAAAATTTTGACATAATTTCTGAGATCTACAACTCAGAATACCCCCAGACACCAATTTTTAGCTCTCTAGAACCGAGAGATATAAATTTGACCTTTGACCTCGAAGGATTCATCGCATCTAAATTTTGGCATAATTTCTGAGATTTCCAATTCAAAATACCGCTAGACACCAATATTTTAGCTCTCTAGAACCGATAAATATAAATTTGATCTTTGACTTCATCGCATCTGACTTTTGGCATAATTTCTGAGATCTACAATTCAAAATACCCCCAGACACCAATTTTTAGCTCTCTAGAACCGATAGATATATATTTGACCTTTGACCTCGAAGGACTCATCGCATCTAAATTTTGGCATAATTTCTGAGATCTCCAATTCAAAATACCGCTATACAGCAATTTTTTAGCTCTCTAGAACCGATAAAGATAAATTTGACCTTTGACTTCATTGCATCCGACTTTTGGCATAATCCAAAAGACACCATTTTCATCATCGCATCAATTCCCCCAGACACCATTTTCTTTATCGCATCCGACTTTTGGCATAATTTCTGAGATCTACAACTCAAAACACCCCCCGATACCAATTTTTAGCACTCCAGAACCGATATTTATAAATTTGACCTCTGACCTCGAAGGACTCATCGCATCTAAAATTTGGCATAATTTCTGAGATCTCCAATTCAAAATACCGCTAGACACCAACTTTTTAGCTCTCTAGAACCGATAAATATAAATTTGATCTTTGACCTCATCGCATCCGAATTTTCGCATAATTTCTGAGATCTATAACTCAAAATACCCGCAGACACCAATTTTTAGCTCTCTAGAACCGATAGATATAAATTTGACCTTTGACCTCGAAGGACTCATCCATCGCATCTAAAATTTGGCATAATTTCTGAGATCTGCAGTTAAAAATACCGCTAGACATCAATTTTTTTTAGCTCTCTAGAACCGATAAATATAAATTTAACCTTTGACATCATCGCATCCGAATTTTCGCATAATTTCTGAGATCTACAACTCAAAATACTCCCAGACACAAATTTTTAGCTCTCTAGAACCGATGGATATAAATTTGACCTTTAACCTCGAAGGACTCATCGCATCTAAAATTTGGCAAAATGTCTGAAATCTCCAGTTCAAAATACCGCTAGACACCAATTTTTTTCAGCTCTCTAGAACCGATAAATATAAATTTGACCTTTGACCATATCGCATCCGAATTTTGGCATAATATCTGAGATCTACAACTCAAAATACCCCTAGATACCAATTTTTAGCTCTCTAGAACCGATAGATATAAATTTGACCTTTGACCTCGAAGGACTCATCGCATCTAAAATTTGGCATAATTTCTGAGATCTCCAATTCAAAATATCGCTAGACACCATTTTTTAGCTCTCTAGAACCGATAAATATAAATTTGACCTTTGACCTCATCGCATCCGAATTTTGGCATAATTTCTGAGATCTACAACTCAAAATACCCCCAGACACCAATTTTTAGCTCTCTAGAACAGATAGATATAAATTTGACCTTTGACCTCGAAGGACCCATCGCATCTAAATTTTGGCATAATTTCTGAGATCTCCAATTCAAAATACCGCTAGACACCAACTTTTTAGCTCTCTAGAACCAATAAATATAAATTTGACCTTTGACCTCATCGCATCCGAATTTTGGCATAATTTCTGAGATCTACAACTCAAAATACCCCCAGACACCAATTTTTAGCTCTCTAGAACAGATAGATATAAATTTGACCTTTGACCTCGAAGGACTCATCGCATCTAAAATTTGGCAAAATGTCTGAAATCTCCAGTTCAAAATACCGCTAGACACCAATTTTTTTCAGCTCTCTAGAACCGATAAATATAAATTTGACCTTTGACCATATCGCATCCGAATTTTGGCATAATATCTGAGATCTACAACTGAAAATACCCCTAGATACCAATTTTTAGCTCTCTAGAACCGATAGATATAAATTTGACCTTTGACCTCGAAGGACTCATCGCATCTAAAATTTGGCATAATTTCTGAGATCTCCAATTCAAAATATCGCTAGACACCATTTTTTAGCTCTCTAGAACCGATAAATATAAATTTGACCTTTGACCTCATCGCATCCGATTTTTGGCATAATTTCTGAGATCTACAACTCAAAATACCCCCAGACACCAATTTTTAGCTCTCTAGAACAGATAGATATAAATTTGACCTTTGACCTCGAAGGACCCATCGCATCTAAATTTTGGCATAATTTCTGAGATCTCCAATTCAAAATACCGCTAGACACCAACTTTTTAGCTCTCTAGAACCAATAAATATAAATTTGACCTTTGACCTCATCGCATCCGAATTTTGGCATAATTTCTGAGATCTACAACTCAAAATACCCCCAGACACCAATTTTTAGCTCTCTAGAACAGATAGATATAAATTTGACCTTTGACCTCGAAGGACCCATCGCATCTAAATTTTGGCATAATTTCTGAGATCTCCAATTCAAAATACCGCTAGACACCAACTTTTTAGCTCTCTAGAACCAATAAATATAAATTTGACCTTTGACCTCATCGCATCCGAATTTTGGCATAATTTCTGAGATCTACAACTCAAAATACTCCCAGACACCAATTTTTAGCTCTCTAGAACCGATGGATATAAATTTGACCTTTAACCTCGAAGGACTCATCGCATCTAAAATTTGGCATAATTTCTGAGATCTCCAATTCAAAATACCGCTAGACACCAATTTTTTTAGCTCTCTAGAACCGATAGATATAAAATTGACCTTTGACCTCAAAGAACCCGTCGCATTGAAAATTCAGCATAATGTTTGAGATCTACAACTCAAAATATCATTTTTTAGCTCTGTAGAACCGATAGATAAAAATTTGATCTTTCACCTTGAAGGACCTTCCGGATCCGAAATTTCGTAACCTGCTGGAGATGTTTCACCTCCAGACACCGATTTTCACGTTTCTAGCAATCGTACATCATGGTTTGACCTTTGCATGACCTCTAGTTGACCTTTAAGGACACATCAGATGTCAAATTTCGGGATTTCCTGAAATCTACCACAAGGACTACTCCTAAGTCCAAAACTTGTACCTCTACCATTTCTACATCATAGTTAGTATTAGCGTGATCCCTTGTTAATCAGTCATTTGATTTATTAATTTCTCTCTATTAATCACTAAGTCACTCAATCAGTTACATAGTGACTTAATAAACATCTAATAATCGACTCTATACGTTAGATATTATTCTATAACAAAAGGTTTATATTATATATTAGTTTCGCATTTTTGAGAAAATGCTACTTTGTCCCTTTTTGATTCGTATTAACACTTTTTGTTTTTCTTTTACAACATGTGACCAATTTTTTTTTTAATAAGAATTTTTTATCCTTTTCCAGGTATGAAAAAAATCAAGTTTTTTAAACCTTCTTTCATGAAGAATGGCAGCAACCAGTGAGAAATGTATTCAGCGGAAAACATGTCAGTGCAATCTGAAGATGGTTTCCGCAGTAACGGATGTCATTTCTTAAACGAAACAGGAAGCAAAGGAAGAGCCATTGGCAAGAAAGCAATCATTCCAGTAATTTTAGTCAAGGCAAACTGATCCCAGTTTTGTCAAATGCCTGTTATAACGGAAGGAAAGCACTCTTTTTTTATTGGGCACGTGTACCGGTCATGTGACCCATTTGTCAGCTACAATTGGTGGAACATGTCTGGTTGTTGTTGACGAAACAGCCTCGATTCCACAGTTGTAGTCACATGACTATTCTAGGCAACAAAAAGGTTGGCTGTTGCAGGAAAAAGTCTGACTTTTGTTCGCTGTTTTATTGTGAAGTGAAAAATCCGTGGAAAAGCTGGATTTGGTTGACTTGTGCCCTTCAATCACTGAAAATTTGAGATTAGAATTTTTACCGTTTTGAATCGGTGATATTCCTCCTTGATTTTAATTTGCATAGCAGCCATCATTAGATAGATTCAGTGAATTGAATCATGGCAAATTACTCACTGCAAACAGTATAACATAATTTTTAATAAGTATTCTGAATTATATCGTAGTGGGTAGTTAAAATTGTGTCTAAATTTTAATATCAAATTATCACTGGATGTTCAAATTGATTTAAACAAACTCACTATGTGGCTATATATCTTATCGACTGTTTTGATCCATTTTCAATTTGTTGCTGTTGGCGAACCAACCATTCCATTCACAGACTGTAGAATAACAATGCGGGAACCACGTGGAGTCATAACAACCCCGAATTTCCCAAATATGTACCCTCTACCGATCAGTTGTAGGTGGGTTATAGAAGCTCCTGAAGATAAAGTTATTGCAGTTTACTTTACACAGTTCTACATGAGAGAAGGCCTCAAAGCAACGGAATATGCTTACTATTCCCACAATGTAAAAATGGGCAAGACAGATTTTGGTACCATAAGTTCTGAAACTGAGCCCACTTATTTTGTGAGTAATAAACCTGTCTTAGTCTTGGATTTCGAAGTGAGAGATTTAGCTAATATTCACATGAGAGTAAGGGAATTCCTCTTGGATGTCTTTGGATTCAACATCACTTACGAAATGATAGCAAAGAACGAAAGTGTGAGGAAAGATGCCTGCATTTATCATCATTGTTCCTTCACGGGAAACTGTTATGCATCGCCAAGATATGACCGATATTATTGCAGTTGTTACTCTGAGTACTTTGGTGATGAGTGTCAGTATGATCCTGAGTGTGGACCTACAGCGACAAGGAATATGTGTCAAAATGGAGGAACTTGTAGGTAAGTTGATTACGTTTTTATTAAATCAGATTTTGATACTAAAGTAAGTTGTTTCTTTAGTGATTACGCCTTAAATACATTAAGTGTGGCCTTACAGCCACAAGGAATATGTGTCAAATGGAGGAACTTGTAGGCAAGTTGATTACGTTTTTATTAAATCAGATTTTGATACTGAAATAAGTTGCTTCTTTAGTGATTACGCCTTAAATACATTAAGTGCAGCCCTACAGCCACAAGGAATATGTGTCAAAATGCAGCTATCATTAGATAGATTACAGCCACAAGGAATATGTGTCCAAATAGCAGCCATCATTAGATTCAGTACATTGAATCACGGCAAATCACTCACTGCAAACGGTATAATTACATAATTCTTAATAAGCAATCTGGATTATATCTTAATGGGTAGTTAAAATTGTGTTTAAATTTTATATCAAATTATAACTGGATGTTCTAATTGATTTAAACAAACTCACTATGTGGCTATATATCTTGTAAGTAACTTGATTTCGTTTTCATTTAATCAGATTTTGATACTGAAGTAAGTTGTTTCTTTAATGATTACGCCTTCAATAGATTATGTGTGGACCACAAGGAATATGTGTCAAAATTCAGCTATCATTAGATATATTACAGCCACAAGGAATATGTGCCAAATTTAAGAAATTTGTGATTTATTGCGTTTTAATTACATCAGATTTTGATGCTGAAATAAGTTGTTTCTTAGGGACGGCTCTCTGTCCAAGCCTACGGATATTTCATTATTACCCAGGATAAAATGCGGAGTTTAAGTAATTTCGCAGCTACACAATTGTATACTCAAAATAGAATCATCATCGAGTACAGTCGCCCAAAATAATATCCGAACACTATGGTTGATTACAGAATTCAGAAAAAATATCTGGCAACGTTTTTTTAGAAATTAGTGATCTGGCAACCTTCGTGTCACGTGACACGAAGGTTGCCAGATCACTAATTTCTAAAAAATCGTTGCCAGATATTTTTTCTCAATTCTATAATCACCCATAGTGTTCGGATGTTTTTTTTTTGAGCGACTGTACACGAAGGTTGCCAGATCACTAATTTCTAAAAAAACCTTTGCCAGATATATTTTCTGAATTCTGTAATCAACCATAGTGTTCGGATATTTTTTTTTGAGCGACTGTACCACTAGCTACGATTGAACTTCGAATAATCTAAATAATGACTTCACAAATGATACTTTAATATATACATATAGTTTGGCATTTTTAATTAAAATAAAACAAAGGTAATTGATATTTTATAATAGAGTTAAATAACTAAAAACATTATAAAAATTAATTATCTCTATTAGATTTTTAAATTGAAAATATAAAGCTACCTTGGAAATTTTAAGTAAATGAGTTATATTAAAGTTGACTAATAAAAAATAAAACGTAAAATATTTATGTTAATAAAATATCCGTAGTTTATATCATCATGATCATCCTCAAGCAGCCATGGGCTACAGAGGTCCAACCAGACCGCGCAGTTTAATTCTCCAAGCATATCTGTCCTGAGCTACATCTGCTGCATCCGGCCACTGCACACCAATTCTAACAAGGTCCTGTTTGACATTGTCTGCCCACCGCATCCTAGGTCTCCCCCTCCTTCTGAGGTTTCTAGGCACACTGTTCATAACCCTATTCGCCAATCTACAATTATCCATACGGGCAACATGGCCAAACCAACGGAGTCTCTCTCTGCACAATATGCTACTTAAAGGAGGTTGCAAACTCCTTTGCCTAACCTCATCATTAGTTATAAAGTTGAACCATCTAATACCCAAGATACTACGTAAGCATCTAGAATCAAAAGCATCTAGTTTCTTGTTATCTTGACATATTACTCCAGTTTAGGCTTGACGATGCCCAACTAGCTAAGTAAGGTTCAGGTACCTGCGATGGCATCTGATTAGGATTATCCACCAGCTGATATAAGGTATCCCATGCCTCTGTTCACTTAGGGCTGGCAACCCAGAAGCAAACAGAAAACCCAGCGGCAGATTCTTCCTCAACAGAGGCCCACCAGTGCAGAAAGTCCATGATCCATAATCAAGCTCAAATCCATGAACAAGTCCAGTCTAGTAGGTAAATGGTCAGCACCAGGACCCTGTGAAGTTGACCACTCATCAGCAGGTTTGAAAAAAAAATAAAGTGGCTTAACATGCAAAGGTCAGTAGAAAATTTAGCAATAAATCTAAATTTTTAATTAGCCGATACAATTAATTTGTTTCTATGAAAAATACATTTCTTAGATATTAATATGCTAAAACATTTAATTTCTAAATTAGGTGGCTCATTAAAGAAACTGTTTGGTGACGTCATTAGCAAATGCTATTCACTCCAGAATCACTACCGCTAGCAAACTAAAGGCAAATAAAATTACTCAATAAGTTATAGGAGGAAGTGAAGTTCACAATGGGCTACCTGACAAGAGTAATCTTGAACCATTAGGAGGATCGCATTGTTTTTTCACCTTGAGTGTGCACTTTACTGCTATGACGTCACACTTCGTCTACTTCTATTGCTACTCAGTCAATTGTTGAGTTCCAAATAAACACATTTTTTTGTGCGCGATTTCCCTCTACATTAGAATGGCTTAACTTGCTGTTGTTTATTAAATTCGTACATATTATTAATATATTCTTTCCAAACTTTCTGGGATAGGGGTGGCCAACACCACTTAGAAGAGAAGGCCATTTCATTATATTATAACGTCAGCGTTAATGGACCTAAAATATACAAATTTCTTATACATTTATTTCTGACATTTTTACTGGTAAGTTTTAAAATTGAACTTCATACTGATTAATTTTTTTTAATATACATTATTCGGAAAAAAATTATTTTATATAAGCATTATCATAATATTCATATATACGAATAATTTTTCCTAAGTAATGTATATTTATAAATATTATTAGTATAAAGATTAATTTTAAATCTTACCAGTAGAATTAAGAGAAATAAATATAATAAATTTTTATATTTTAGGTCCATTAATGCTGACGTCATAACTTAGCATAATAGCCTTCTGTTCTAGGTGGTGTTGGGGTGGCTCAGTTGTTAATTCGTCAGGATCGTAATTTGCAGTTCCCAGGTTCCGGTATCACTTGGACCAGTGTTGAAATTTATCTCCCAAAACCTTCTCGCCCTGACCTCGGTCACTAGGTGACGACGATGGGCTTGGAAAGGCTGCCATTCGTCGGATGGGACATTAAGACTGGCCTGTGTGTGGGAGAACCCATAACCAGTACACTTCAAAGAGGGGCGGGGGTGGCTCAGTCGGTAGTGCGGCAGCTGGTTCGAGTCCCAGCTGGGTCAGCGTTGAGATTTATCTCCGCAAAACTCCCCGCTCTTCCTTCGGTCAGTAGGGGACACCGATAGGCTTGGAAAGGCCGCCGTCCTTCGGATGGGACGTTAAGCCGTGGCTTCTTGTGCGGGAGTGTCACCCCCTGTGCACGTTAAGCCGTGACGGGAGGTTACCATTTGTCTCCCAACAGCCGTTCCAGTGGGTCCCCTCTCCCAACCTTCTCTGAGCCTTCGGGGTCCATGTGACCTGGCCATTTAGCCCATTGTGTTAAAAAAAGTGCCGCTCAGAGGTAAAACAACCCAACATTAAAGAACACACTGGATGGCTTTGACGGGAGGCTACCATCTGTCTTCTAACAACTGTCAAGTAGGTCCTATTCCCCCAGCCTTCTTTTAACCATTTCGAGTCCTTGTGGCCTGTCCATTTAGCCCATTGTGTACAAAAAAGTGCCGCTCAGTGATAGCCCAACGTTAAAGAACACGCTGGTTGGACTTGACGGGAGGCTACCATCTGTCTCCTAACACCTGTTCCAGTTGGTCCCCTCTCCCAACCTTCTCTGAGCCTTCAGGGTCCTTGTGACCTAGCGATTTAGTCCATTGTGTGCATAAAAGTGCCGCTCAGAGGTAAAACAACCCAACCCAATACTTCAAAGAATATGCTTAATATATGGAAAGTGCATATAATTTTAATTTATGAATTAATTGTGAATATGACATATAATCGAAAAATGCAAAATCATCTTTGGCTCTGATAAGATGTTTTTATGTGATCAGCACAAAATACGACTACATGCGATCTACACGTTAAATCTATTGCATCAATATTATCACTGATTCAGTGTAATAAATATTGTAGCAAAAGTAGCTTGTAATCAGACATAAATAGAAATAATTATATGCATTACTTTATGTTCCTGACCTTCTTAGACGTTTCACCACTTGCTTAATGACGTAGACAATGACTTATCACTTCAATTTTGATGAGACTGCAGATCAACATTTCAGCAATCGTTGTTGATTTTCAATCCAACATTAATGGGTTTTTCCCGCTGCATGGCCAATTATTATTGCAAGAAGGCAGATTTGGAAAAGTCAATCAGAATATGGCAAACAAAATGATCCAGTAACAAACATAAACATTCTAGACATTGCTGATCAGTTGTTGACAATTTTCTACCAGCCCTCTAGACGAAAACGGTGTAATATCTTCCTCAAGTCATTTATTAAAGGGAATGATATTTTGTTTTATTGTTCTTTCTAAACTGTCATTTTGTTTTTGGAAGTGAAAGCCATTTCCAGGCAAAGGAGAAACGTAAACAGGACCATTTTCTGTATGCCAACACGCACAATGTAAATTTTGATGTTAGCAATGCCATTACTGAAATGACGACGCTCAACAAAGCACATCTAACTCCTGGAGTTGAAATGGCTTTTCAACACTAGAATGCAAATTCGAGGTGATTTTGTCTCAACGACTGTTACTTGCGTCTTTGGAAAATTAATCGCACTTTGGTCAATTAGTTTTTTCTGAGCGGCACTTTTTTGCATACCATGGGCTAAATGGCCAGGTCACATGGACCCCGAAGGCTCAGAGAAGGTTACGGGAGATGACCCACTGGAACAGCTGTTGGGAGACAGATGGTAGCCTCCCGTCAAGGTCATCCAGCCTGATTTTTAACGTTCTGTTGTTTTACTTCTGAGCGGCACTTTTTTGCACATCATGGACTAAATGGCCAGGTCACATGGACCCCGAAGGCTCAGAGAAGGTTACGGGAGATAACCCACTGGAACAGCTGTTAGGAGACAGATGGTAGCCTCCCGTCAAGGCCTTCCAGCGTGATTTTTAACATTGTGTTGCTTTACCTCTGAGCGGTACTTTTTTGCATATCATGGACTAAATGGCCAGGTCACATGAACCCCGAAGGCTCAGAGAAGGTTACGGGAGATGACCCACTGGAACAGCTGTTAGGAGACAGATGGTAGCCTCCCGTCAAGGTCATCCAGCGTGATTTTTAACGTTGTGTTGTTTTACTTCTGAGCGGCACTTTTTTGCACACCATGGACTAAATGGCCAGGTCACATGGAACCCGAAGACTCAGAGAAGGTTACGGGAGATGACCCACTGGAACAGCTGTTGGGGGACAAATGGTAACCTCCTGTCAAGGCCATCCAGCGTGTTTTTTAACGTTGGGTTGTTTGACCTCTGAGCGGCACTTTTTTGCACACCATGGGCTAAAGGGCCAGGTCACATGGACCCCGAAGGCTCAGAGAAGGTTACGGGAGATGACCCACTGGAACAGCTGTTGGGAGACAGATGGTAGTCTCCCGTCAAGGCCATACAGCGTGTTCTTTAACGTTGGGTTGTTTGACCTCTGAGCGGCACTTTTTTGCATACCATGGACTAAATGGCCAGGTCACATGGACCCCGAAGGCTCAGAGAAGGTTGGGGGAGAAGACCCACTGGAACAGCTGTTGGGAGACAGATGGTAGCCTCCCGTCAAGGCCATCCATTGAGTTCTTTAAGGAGCACAGGGTATGGCTCTCCCGCACACGGGGCCACGGCTTAACGTCCCATCCGAAGGACGGCGGATTTTCCAAACCTATCGGTCTCCCCTATTGACCATGGGCATTTTGCGAAGATGAATCTCAATGCTGATCCAGCTGGGACTCGAGCCTGGGAAATGCAGATTACGAGCCTGGCGCGATACCGACTGAGCCACCCCCGCCCCTAGTTTTTCAGGACTGACGAATAAAAGTTAAAAAGAAAAGGTAAAGTAATCCCTTAAAAACTAATTCCGAGACTGTTCATACAGAAACAGTCAGTAGCGCACCAGGCTTGTGATCTGTAATTCCCAGGTTCGACCCCGCCTGGTCTATCATTGCTATTTATTTCCGGAAAAATTCCCGCCCTGACGTCGGTAGTATGGGTCACTGATGGGCTTGGAAAGGACACCACCCTTCGAGATGGGACGTTCAGTTGTAGCCCGTGTGCGGGAGAGCCATGCTCTGTGTACTTTAAAGAACACGCTGGATGACCTTGACTGGAGGCTGCCATCTGTCTCTCAATAGCTGTTCCAGTGAGTCTACTTCCCCAACCTTCTCTGAGCTTTCGGGGTCCTTGTGACCTGGCCATCTAGACTATTTTGTGGAAAAAGGTGCCGCTCAGAGGTAAAACAACCCAACGTTAAAGAACACACTGGATGGTCTTGACGGGAGGCTACCATCTGTCTCCCAACAGCTGTTCCAGTGGGTCCCCTCCCCCAACCTTCTCTGAGCCTTCAGGGTCCATGTGACCTGGCCATTTAGCCCATGGTGTGCAAAAAAAGTGCCGCTCAGAGGTAAAACAACCCAACGTTAAAGAACACACTAGATGGTCTTGACGGGAGGCTACCATCTGTCTCCCAACAGCTGTTCCACTGGGTCCCCTCCTCCAACCTTCAGTCAGGTTCGTAATCTGTAGTTCCCAGGTTCGAGTCCCAGCTGGGTCAGCGTTGAGATTTATCTCCGCAAAATTCCCCGCCCTGCCCACGGTCAGTAGGGGACACCGATGGGCTTGGAAAGGCCGCCGTCCGTCGGATGGGACGTTAAGCCGTGGCCCCGTGTAAAAAAAAATATGCTATTGTGCTACTGCCGTATGCTATGTATCCTACTACCGAGGTCAGGGTGGGAGTTTTGCGGAGATAAATCTCAATGCTGGCCCAGGGGGGCACTAGAACCTGGGGAATTACAGATTTGGGTTAGGCTGTTTTACAGTCGCTCAAAAAAATATCCGAACACTATGGTTGATTACAGAATTCAGAAAAAATATCAGGCAACGATTTTTTTAGAAATTTTTGATCTGGCAACCTTCGCTCAAATAATATCCAAAAGTACACGAAAGTTGCCAGATCACTAATTTCTAAAAGGTAATTTCTCAGGTAATCAAACCTATCCTTCTCTATGCTGCCGCCATCTGGGGTGCATGTTCTAATAAAAATCTTGCTAATCTCCAATTTCTACGAAATAAAATCCTACGATCTGCTGTAGCAGCTCCCTGGTTTATCAGGAATACTATTATTCATCGAGATCTAAATTGCGAAACAATTCTCCAATCCATCAAGAAAATGGCCAAGAACTATTTTGCAACTATCGCAGAACATCCTAATCAACTTATTAGAGATTTACTTAATTATGATGTGTACCCCTCACACAAATTCAAACGATCAAAATCTCTACTTGATAATCACGATTAAGAAAGGGTCAAAGCCAGATTGTACTGGCCCCATCTGGAGTCGAACCTTAACTTATTCCTTACTTATTACTTACCTTTCCCTTACTTCCCCCCTTCCCACTCCCCCCCCCCACTTCCCCCCACTCCCCCCCACTCCCCCCCACTTCCCCCCCACTATTTTCAATTCATATTACGGTTCTACCGTCATTTATTCACACATTTCAATCATTTGGCTAATGGCGTTAGCTAAGATTAAGCAGGTATAGGGCCCAGGCCTGGGACTGCTGCTGTCCACTGTATGATCTTTGATCTTGAAAGTTAGTGTCCAGACTTGTATCGAGGTGGCCTTGGCTGGACAGCCGTTGATTAAAATGGGGAAGAAAGAAGGGATACTATATATGTATAAAATTTAATTAAAATCCATTTATTTTTTTTATCTAGATAAAACAAAATCATTTATTTATTTCGACTCTGTTAAAATGTTTATGTATATTGAAAATTAATACCTTAATTTTAAAATTTGCTACTACCAGTAATATTTTAAAATATAAATTTATTTAAAGATAGCTATAAAATTCTTTCTGTTACTCCCGTGGCCGAGTAGTTAGCACGCTTGGCTATTGATCTAAGGGACTTGGGTTCGAGCCCCAGGTAAGGCATGGATGTATGTGTCGTTTTTCTGCTGAGGTCCTGCCATCCTCTCAGACCTTCTACTCTGGCATATAAACTGACAGGCTCCTGTCAGACCTCTGTGGCAAGCAGCTGCTTTAGGGGGTATTTATTTTTTATTCATTTTATGTTCAGGTTTCGTATTTGTCCCAGTCATAATCAGCCTGATCATAATTTTTTCTAGACCCTGGGTCTGAATGTTTTTTGCAAATACGAAATATACTTTATCTCTTTGTATCTAGCTTTCGGTTTTCATGCTACAGCTGATAATTAATAATTAAATTTTAATAATGCTTCTCTTGCAACACGAGAGAAATAATCGAATTGGCATCCTGTTGTTGTTTATGACAGCTGTCAGGGGGAATTGACGGCATTGTATTCATCAGAACATGTTATCTCTAAACACATAAGTGTTATTACAACACTAAATTAGACATTGTGACACTTATTTTATCGTTGGTTTTTTTGTAGTGTCTAGATACATATACAATGTCATGAATGCATTGAATAGGCCTTCTATTTGACAGCAGGCCGAATCGTCAAGGTCATATAAAATCAGTTTCAATCATTCTTTAAGAGACATATTTTTTATGTGTGTGGTATTGAAATTTTAACACGTCTAGTCTTTGACAAAACTGCCTTGACATTAAGACCTTTTATTCTCAGAAAGCTACTTTGTTTGTAAACAACAACATCTTCAAGGACTTCGCAGACTTACATTGGAGGAAAATATTAAAAGCAGGTGTTGTTGTTGTTGGATTTCGTACATTTTTCCTCAAAAGTGTGTGTTGACAAAAACAGAACAGGGAAAAGATTGAATACTGAAGCCATTGATTTTTTAGGTTAGCTATTGTTGAAATTTTAGCTTGGAACATCAGCTTAAGTAGTCCTACTATATAGATATTTCTTATATTTTTTAGTCTAATATTATTAGTGGTGGGCTCTGCGCTAATCTTTATACTAATGTTTATCTAAAAATATATTTTATTCAGAAGAAATTTTATTTGCATTAAGTAGCATTACTACATTTGATAATAAATACAAATAATTTTCTTTCCAAATAAAATATATTTATAGATAAATTTTAGTATAATGATTAACACAACAGTTAACGAGTAATAAAAAAAACGTGTTAGCCAAAAGTGTTAACCAGTAATAACCAGTTACAACAAAATTATAAGAATTTTTATATAGTAGGCCTACCTAAGTGATTTCATAAATTTTATACATTGGCCTTCTGCTGTAGGAGGTGTTTCCTAGACAGCCACTAAGCAAAATGATGGAAAGTAAATATGCATACAAATTTAAGCAATGTTTTAAATATCTGATATCTATTACCAACTATTAAAAATTGATATCTATTTATTTTTTACGTGTACAAAAGAAAATAAATAGCTACCAGTAAATTAAAAAAAATACTTTAGATATATTTTATTTCACATATTTTATTCCCACGTTGTGATTAATGTGTTCTATTCTTTGCTTGGGATACCTAGAAGCCCAAAGTTCAGGGGCTTCTAACCTTCCCACAACGTTTTAATCTATCTATCTAATTCATCTGTTGTTGCATTGCCCAGGTCTGATATGATTAAGGATGCTTTGACCTGGGCTCTCTATACTTAGAAGCACTCATATTAATAAAATTTAGTATTTGAAAGATAGATGTTTGTTGTATGGGGGTATATAATACATAAATTTTCAGTATATAAAATATTTTGTAATAAGCGAAAAATGTGGTCCATTCGATGGCTTATAAGGCTTGTAATTTGAAGCTCCTATGTTCGAGTTTCAACGGTACTTGCTTTGAGAAGCCGCCCAGCGAGTGGGATCTTAATTCTTGTGTAGGAGAGAGACTTAAGTAAATAATTAATAAATAAATTAATTATGTTAATTAATAAATGCAATCAACTGCATAGTTGATCGAATCTACTCAAATTACGTGTAAAATTGAATGAAAACATCTACAACAATGAACCTGTGCATATTAAAGGACCCTCTGGATTGTCTTAACGGGAGCGGCATTTTTGGACACAGTGGTCTAAATGGCCAGATCACAAAGACCCCGAAAGCTCAGGCCCATTCAGCGTATTCTTTAACTTCCACAGGTATACACAGTTGTATCAAAATAATATGACCACCTACCATACATATACTATGGTACCATACATATATTATTCTGATACGACTGTGTATATCGCATGTGAGGCCAATCTTAACGTTCAATCCGACAGATGGTGACCTTTCTAAGCCCATCGGTGACCCCTACTTACAGATGGTAGGACGGGAAGTTTTGCGGAGATAAATTTCAACGCTGACTAAGCTGGGACTCGAACCTGGGACCTGCAGATTACGAGCCTGGCGCGCTACCTACTGAGCCACATCCGTCCCTGAAATATTATGATTTACTATTATATGCGAATTAAATAGATACGGATAACTGCTTATTCATTGATCATTGATAATTATATTTCTACTTAAAACAATTTGCAAATTTCGCCAATTCTTATTAAAACATACCAACTATTTAAATAAATTACATTTTTTTCTAGTTTCAGTAAGCACCATAAGTTCAGTGAACATTTTTTTATTTGTTCGAAATAAAACTATGTGGCTATTTTTTCGTAACAACGTCAACATTGCGTGACAAAAGCTGTTACTTGGAAGAGTTATTATTTTCTTTGGGGAATTTTTTAATATTTCAGAAAAGTGGGGAAACAATTTTCTTTTAACCCCGTGCGAAAGAGAAAGAGAAAAAAATATTTTGTTCTCTTAAAACTGTATCGTAGAAAAATAAATGAGTAGCAAAAAATAAGATGAATTTACTTAGAAAAGGGCATTTTGTCATCGCATTTTGTATCGGTGAAGTTTTCAGTGTAGAAGGGGTGAATATAAGTAAAAAAGGATTATTTTTAATTAATGATATAATGGTTTCAAACATTTTAATATTAATGAGTACGCCCTATATTAAATAGCTAAATATGAATGTGTTATAACATACTGTATATGATTCTATTAGTAAAACGTGGTTACGTGCTTATCCATTATATGTATTCGATGGGTTTCAGTCTACCAGTAAGTAATTGAAACAAATTTCTATTTTAACTTGCCTGAGGTTTTAATTATCGCGAATTCGCTTTCAAAAAAATCTGAAATATTTTCCCTTTGTTCGTCCGTATATATCAAACTTATGTTTTATAGAAATAAATTAAATATTCTATTTCTGTCAATAGGTATCAATGTAATACTATTACGATTCGTAAAAGAATATTGCAAGCTGTGAATAAAACATAAGCTAAAAATAGCATATATAATGCACAATGGTTTTAAAACGAGTAGCTTTCGTCAGAAAAAGCCGTCATTTCAGCCCTCTAGTACTGATTAGGAATGCTCAACTGTTTTAACTAAGAATATATAAAAATAGTTTTAAAATTACACAGGTAAGTACTATTTTCTGAAAAAACCAGCACTTAATTTTAGATTATTCCACAATATTGTCCGAAAACTATGTTTATAATCTTAATAAACATATTTTTTGATTTCATATTTTTTGTGAAAGACAATAAATGGGTAAATAATAGTCAGATACAAACTGCAAAGAAAGATGGCCACTCAATTCGAAAGTTAGTTATAAAATGAGAATTACAACTTTTACTATAGGTGGCGCTGCACGCAATGGTATTGAATAGTTTATTTGTGCTACTTCATCATTTGCATGGCTTCATCACAGTTCTAGATGCTGTCTAGTTCAGTATAGTTCTGGATGCTGTCTGGTTCAGTATAGTTCTAGATGCTGTCTAGTTCAGTATAGTTCTAGATGCTGTCTAGTTCAGTATAGTTCTAGATGCTGTCTAGTTCAGTATAGTTCTATATGCTGTCTAGTTAAGTATAGTTCTAGATGCTGTCTAGTTCAGTATAGTTCTAGATGCTGTCTAGTTCAGTATAGTTCTAGATGCTGTCTAGTTCAGTATAGTTCTAGATGCTGTCTAGTTCAGTATAGTTCTAGATGCTGTCTAGTTAAGTATAGTTCTAGATGCTGTCTAGTTCAGTATAGTTCTAGATGCTGTCTAGTTCAGTATAGTTCCAGATTCTTGTTCAGTATAGTTCTAGATGCTGTCTAGTTCAGTATAGTTCTAGATGCTGTCTAGTTCAGTATAGTTCTTAGCTTTGGGGTTCATATGACCTGGTCATTTCACCCAAGGAGCATCAAAAACGTTCTTCAACGGTAATTCAGGAAAAAATAAGAATTTGTTCGTAAAAGAAATCTGTCTAATGGGTATTTTTATTTCAACGTATTGTGAGAATTTTGTGAATTGTCACTCAGATCAGTATTGGCAAATGATATTCATGAATTTGTGTAACCCTCTAAATTTTTCATACTACAGTGGCTCAAAAAATATATGAACGCTATGTGTGTGTCGTTTTTCTGCTGAGGTCGTGCCATCCTCTCAGATCTTCTACTGTGGCATATAAACTGACAGGCTCCTGCCAGACCTCTGTGGCAAGCAGCTGCTTGAGTGGGTATTTATTTTTTATTCATTTATGGTTAATTATAGAATTCAGAAAAAAACATCTTGCAACGATTATTTTAGAAATTAGTGATCTGGCAACCTTCGTGTCACGTGACTGATCACTAATTTCTAAAAAAATCATTGCAAGATGTTTTTTCTGAATTCTGTAATTAACCATAGCGTTCGGATATTGTTTTCCGCGACTGTACCCACAATTGAAAATAGAATTAATTTCCTATCAATTTTAACTAACTTTTCGAATTTTTAATCATATTTATTTATTATTTTACTTTATTACATATATTTAAATTTTGCACCGAAAAATAAATAAGAAATAAAATAAATTCCCCATCAAACAGCTGCTTACCATAGAGGTCTGACAGTAGCTTGTCATTTTATATGCCATAGTAAAAAGTCTATGAGGATGGCAGGACATCAGCAGAAAAACAGCAAGAATTTCCATTCCTTACTCGGGACTCGAACTCAGATCCCTTACAACAATAACGGGAATTACCACTCTGCAACGGGACGGCCGAATGGTAGTTTTTAATAAAAGATTAAAAAAAATGAATTAGAATATTGTACAAAATACGTTTTTAGGTATATTTTTTAATAACAAAATAAACTCGCACCATCTTTATTAATTTTATTTTTAAACTATTTATTAATTTAATCAACCATATAGATATTAAAATATCGATAGAATGCAATTTTAAACCACTGGTAGTATTTTAATTAAAAGAATTTCAAATACTAGTTGTAATTTACATTTTATATTCCTGAGCTAGTTCAACTGTATCTAGAAGTTTTATCATTAAACTTATTTTTTAGAAAGTGCTAGAATGCACTATTAAACTACCGGTAGTAGTTTAATTAAAAGAATTCCGATTACTAGTTTGAATTTTTATGTCACCGAACTTGTTCAACTGTATCCAGAAGTTTTAGCATAAAACTTATTTTCAGCTGATATGACTTTGTCCTTACAAGGATGTCATCATCTCCAAGCACTACTCACGATATAGAGAATGCGAACTTCTACTTCTAATGCTTATCTTCTACATCTAGAACTGTGATGAAGCCATGCAATTAAATTATAATACCGAATCTGCTGGGAAGCTTCGGAAGGAAATCGATACCTCTAATTTTCCCTTACTCCCGTTATCCTGTTTTTATCGATATCTTCTTTTTCCACCTCATATGGTTGTGGTGAAAAAAAAAGTGTTCTTTTTCTTCAACACCTTTCAGGAATACCGTTTGATTACTTTGGTTTCTTTTTCTTTAATAGACACGAGCTAAAAATTCTGATAAGATTTTTTTTTTAAACTTTTCTTACAGCCAAAGAAATTATACGAAGAAAATACTCTTGAGGATAAATAAATGCAAATTTGAGGTTTTACGATGATGGTAGAGCCGCTCAAAAAAATATCCCAACACTACGGTTGATTACAGAATTCAGAAAAAATATCTGACAAAGATTTTTTTAGAAATTAGTAATCTGGCAACGATTTCTTGAAAATTAGTTACTAATTTTTAATTTTATATAATTTTAATATTAAAAATTATATATAATTTCTAAAAAATAGTGGTCAGATATTTTTTCTGTATTCTATAAACACCATAGTATTCGGATATTTTTTTGAGCGACTGTACGATTGGGATCGGTTGTTTTACCTCTAATCGACACCTTTTTTCACACAGTGGACTAAACGGCAAGGTCACAAGGACCCCAATGACTCAGAGAATATTGGAGGGAACGGGACCCATTGGACAGCTGTTAGGAGACAAATGGAAGCCTCCAATCAAGTCCATCCAGCATGTTTTTAAAGAGGGTATGTTTCCCTCGCATATGGGACCACGGTTTAACATCGCATCCGACGGACGGTGTCCTTTCCAAGCCCCTCAATGTCCCCTACTAACCGAAATCAGGACGGGAAATTTTGCAGAGATATATCCCAGGGCTGGGCCAGGATGAACTCGAACCTAGGAACTTAAGATTATGAGCCTTATGGGTTACGGACTGAGTCACCCCTGCACTAGTGATGGTATGGCATAAGAAGCATAAGATTACCTATGTGAAATGGAGGAGAGGGTGGCTCAGTAGGCAGTGTGCCAGTCTCTTAATCTGTAGTTCACAGGTTCGAGTCCTACCTAAGCCAGGGTAGAGATTTATCTCAGCCAAACTCCTCGCCCTGCCCTCAGTCAGTAGGGAACACCTAAAGTTTTGGAAAGGCCGTCGTCCATCAGATGGGACGTTAAGCTGTGTCCTCTTGTACGGGTTGGGTTGGGTTGTTTTACCTCTGAGCGGCACTTTTTTGCTCACCATGGGCTAAATGGCCAGGTCACATGGAACCCGAAGGCTCAGAGAAGGTTCGGGGAGGGGACCCACTGGAACAGCTGTTGGGAGACAGATGGTAGCCTCCCGTTAAGATCATCCAGCGTGTTCTTTAACGTTGGATTGTTTTACCTCTGAGCGGCACTTTTTTGCACACCATGGGCTAAATTCCCAGGTCACAAGGACCCCGAAGGCTCAGAGAAAGTTTGGGGAGGGGACCCACTGGAACAGCTGTTGGGAGACAGATGGTAGCCTCCCGTCAAGGCCATCCAGCGTGTTCTTTAACGTGCACAGGGTATGGCTCTCCCGCACACGGGGCCACGGATTAACGTCCCATCCGACGAACGGCGGCCTTTCCAAGCCCATCGGGGTCCCCTACTGACCGTGGGCAGGGCGGGGAGTTTTGCGGAGATAAATCTCAACGCTGACCCAGCTGGGACTCGAACCTGGGAACTACAGATTACGAGCCTGGCGCGCTACCGACTGAGCCACCCCCCGCCCCAATGGGAAAGGCAACGGACTTTAGTATGTTTGAGAAAGCTGGATGACTGGGCCGGACGACTGGGTCTGATGCCAAGGCTTGTGCAATGCTAACAGTGAGTCATGGTTAGTACTTCAAAAAGTTGTCTGTGGAGGGAAAAACCACGAACCGCTAACAAGGTGTGGACCGACCACGGCTCATCGATGCTAGAGGTGAGCGAATGCTATCCCGTATGTATGAGCCAACAGAAGTGATACTGTGGCGCAACTCGACAGTATTTTGAATGCTGTTGATGGGACTAATGTCTCACAACACACAGTGCATCGAACTTGCTGAAAATGGGGCTACGTAACTGCAAGCTGCTCTGAGTGCCCATGTTAACCTCAGTTAACCATCGAAAGCACCTACAATGAGTATGCAGGCATCAAAATTGGACCTTGGAAGAAGGTCGTCTAGTCCGATGAATCTCGTTTCCTGCTGCATTCTATGGAGGCCAGGTACAGTCGCTCAAAAAAGTATCCGAACGCCATGGTTGACTACAACATTCAAATAAAATATCTGGCAACGATTTTTTCAGAAATTAGTGATCTGGCATCCTTCGTGTACTGCACACGAAGGATGCCAGATCATTAAATTCTGAAAAAATCGTTGCCAGATATTTTTTCTGAATTTTTTTAATCAACCATAGCGTTCGGATACTTTTTTGAGGGACTGTACATGTGTATCGTTTACCTGGGGAAGTGTTGGCACCAGGATGTACTGTGGGATGAAAACAAGCCAGTGGATGGGTTGGGTTGTTTTACATCTGAGCCGCACTCCTTTGCACACCATGGGCCAAATGGCCAGGTCACATGGACCCCGAAGGCTCAGAGAAGGTTGGGGGAGGAGACCCACTGGAACAGCTGTTGGGAGACAGATGGTAGCCTCCCGTCAAGGCCATCTAGCGTGTTCTTTAACGTGCACAGGGTATGGCTCTCCCGCACACGCGGCCACGGCTTAACGTCCCATCCGACGGACGGCGGCCTTTCCAAGCCCATCGGTGTCCCCTACTGACCGTGGGCAGGGCGGGAGTTTTGCGGAGATAAATCTCAACGCTGACCCAGCTGGGACTCGAACCTGGGAACTACAGATTACGAGCCTGGCGCGCTACCGACTGAGCCACCCCCGCCCCAAGCCAGTGGAGGAAGCACAATGCTATGGGCAATGCTCTGCTGGGAAACCCTGGGTCCAGTCATTCATGTGCAGGAAACTATGACGTCTACCACCTACCTAAACATCATTGCAGACTAACTACATCCTTTCATGGCAACGGTATACGCTTCTAGTAGTGCCTTCTTTCAGCAGGGTAATGCGCCATGCCACACAGCCCGCATTCTTCGAGAATAGTTCATGGAACATGAGGAAAACTTCCAGGTATTGCCCTGGCGTCCAAATCGGGGCGGGGGTGGCTCAGTCGGTAGCGCGCCAGGCTCGTAATCTGTAGTTCCCAGGTTCGAGTCCCAGCTGGGTCAGCGTTGAGATTTATCTCCGCAAAATTTCCCGTCCTGCCCACGGTCAGTAGGGGACACCGATGGGCTTGGAAAGGCCGCCGTCCGTCGGATGGGACGTTAAGCCGTGGCCCCGTGTGTGGGAGAGCCATACCCTGTGCACGTTAAAGAACACGCTGGATGGCCTTGACGGGAGGCTACCATCTGTCTCCCAACAGCTGTTCCAGTGAGTCCCCTCCCCCAAACTTCTCTGAGCTTTCGGGGTCCATGTGACCTGGCAATTTAGCCCATGGTGTGCAAAAAAGTGTCGCTCAGAGGTAAAACAACCCAACCCAAACCCAACCCCTCCCCCAACCTTCTCTGAGCCTTCGGGGTCCATGTGACCTGGCCATTTAGCACATTGTGTGCAAAAAAGTGCCGCTCAGAGGTAAAACAACCCAACCCTGGCGTCCAAATTCCCCAGACATCAATCCAATCGAGCATCTGTGGTTTGTGTTGGAACCGCATAACCGATCTGCGGCGGCTCAACAACGTGACTTACAAGAGTTAAAGATCTGCTGGTAACGTGTTGGTACCAGATACGAAAAGACACTTTAGAAATATTGTAGCGTCCATGCCTCACACAGGGTAAGAGCTGTTTTGGCAGCACATGGAGGGCCAACATCATATTTGGCAGGTGGTCGTGTTTTGGCTCTTCGGTGTATAATGCCATGAGAGAAAATTTTGGGAAGATTAATAAGACACATTATCGGATATATGACAAAGCCGGTGTTAGTTTAGTGGTTAGAATACTCTAACCTGTAACTGGTAGACATGTGTTTGAATATCGATCTCAGCCACCGGCAATATCTTTTTCCGCTAAAATATTTCTTGAATTTTATGCCAAAAGGTAATGTGCGTATTTGCTATTGATTTAGCCTTGTGAATAAGAATGGTGATGCGTAAAATCAGTGACATTCATTTATTAGCCTTCTTTCAATAAAGTATGTGCTTTTGAAACTCTGGGTAAACATACTTTTTCCACATATTGGAAACATGGTTTCCCAATCAGAGTAGCAGAAAAGACTGCAGATTTTTTCTACTATTCTGCTGTTTGTTATTATTCGGCATCTTTGATATGCCCCGACAAAGCACTTCAAAGTATTCCCTAACGAAATATTCTCTAGAAAAAATGAAAGTGTGAAAACTTTTAAATCTGTGTGTTACTAGAGAGCTAGCATTGGACTCAAATAACTGGGCTCTATTTGGAAATGTCTTTGAAGTCGACGAAGTTATTATAGAAACGTTTTTGTTTTTCACATGGTAACAATTTTTTTTGTTTCTGCGGAAAAATAGTCTTGCTGCTTCAATATTAGGGGCGGGGGTGGCTCAGTCGGTAGCGCCCCAGACTCGTAATCTGTAGTTCCTAGGTTCGAGTCGCAGCTGGGTCAGCGTTGAGATTTATCTCCGCAAAAATTCCCCGCCCTGCCCACGGTCAGTAGGGGACACCGATGGGCTTGGAAATGCCTCCGTCCGTCGGATGGGACGTTAAGCCATGGCCCCGTGTGCTGGAGAGCCATACCCTGTGCACGTTAAAGAACACGCTGGATGGCCTTGATTGGAGGCTACCATCTGTCTCCCAACAGCTGTTCCATTGGGTCCCCTGCCCCAACCTTCTCTGAGCCTTCGGGGTCTATGTGACCTGGCCATTTAGCCCATGGTGTGCAAAAGAGTGCCGCTCAGAGGTAAAACAACAACAACAAAAAAAAAAGCTTCAATATTATTAATTGGACATGTAAAATAACTTAGTGTGTGGTTAGAGGGATATATTCACTTTTTTCCATGAACAAAAAGTTTTGAAAGAAAATGAAATTTCAAAAGTTACCGCCAGGACTTTTGAATTTAGAAACTTCTAAAATATGCTAAAACGTTTGGTGAACTTCTGCCTAGTGGATATATATATACTCAGAGATTAAGTAGTACAACAGATAGAGGACTTCCATACCTACTAAGTTGTCACTGCGAGCAACACAAGACAAAACCTTTTTCAACACCATTACTGTATTCCTTTATTTTTATGTTGTGTTCCGTTTTCTAATAAATAATAAAATAAATATCCCCTCAAGCAGCTGCTTGCCAGAGACAGGAGCCTGACAGTTTATATGTCATAGTAGAAGGTCTGTGAGGATGGCAGGACCTCAGCAGAAAAATAACAAGAACATTCGTGCCTTATTGAGGGCTCAGATCCAGTTCCCTTAGATCAGTAGCCAAGCGCACTAACCACTAGGCTCTGGGACAGCTACATCACGCAAAATGTATTGAAACAGACTTTTGTTGAACTGCAGCTTATTTTTGCTCCATTTTTTAATATAATAGTTTTAAAATTTAACAGGTAGATTAAAAAAAAAACACATCCGAGTTTTTTTTGATTAAAATGCAATACACTTATATAATCATAAGAAATATATATTTTTAATTTTTTTGCAAAATATAATAAAAGAAGTAAACAATAATCTTATGCAAATGCGCAAAGCAAGATAATCACATGTTTTGAAAGTTAGTAGGAAAAACGAAAATCTCTTGCCATCGAAAGCTTCATTCACAACTTGCCATATATATTGCTCACAACGTATTATTCCATAATAAGGTAGGCGATGGCAGTGCCTCCAGGAATTTTCGAAGTATAACTTCCGACCCATGGCGGGGCAGGGGTAGCTCAGTCGATAGCTCGCCAGTCTCGTAATCTGTAGTTCCCAGGTTCGAGTCCAAACTGGGTCAACGTTGAGATTTATCTCCGCAAAAATTCCCCGCCCTGCCCACGGTCAGTAGGGGACACCGATGGACTTGGAAAGGCCGCCGTCCGTCGGATGGGACGTTAAGCTGTGGCCCCGTGTGCGGAAGAGCCATACCCTGTGCACGTTAAAGAACACGCTTGATGGCCTTGACCGGAGACTACCATCTGTCTCCCAACAGCTGTTCCAGTGGGTCCCCTCCCCCAACCTTCTCTGAGACTTCGGGGTCCATATGATCTGACCATTTAGCCCATGGTGTGCAAAAAAGTGCCGCTCAGAGGTAAAACAACCCAACCCAACCCATTATAAGGTAGGCGATGGCAGCGCCCCCAGAAATTTCGGACACTTTTCTAAGTATAACTTCCGACCCACGGCAGCTAGGAAAAGGCTCTTACCCTAAGAAGGGAATAACTGAGTGGCACCATCCCACTAAATTTGGGATCGATCGCTCAAATAGCAGTGGAACCACAGGGAAACATAATTTTACCACAGATGACGTTACATATGTCAGCCCCTGTTCGTTCATTGTCTCGGAATTGCGACTATTATATAATATGATTCCGAAACTTTGTTATGAGCCGATAAATGCTCAAAGTATTCCCTAGAGAAATATTCTGTAGAAAAATGAAAGTGTAAATACTTTTAAATTTACGTGTTACTAGAGAACTTGGCAATCGAATCAATTATGATAAATTGGAAAAAAAAGAATTTGACTTTAGGCTTAACAAGTGCAATATGCATTAAAAGAAAAAAAACTTCGAAATCGAACTTAAGGTTGGTTGGGTTGTTTTACCTCTGAGCGGCACTTTTTTGCACACCATGGGCTAAATGGCCATGTCACATGGACCCCGAAGGCTCAGAGAAGGTTGGGGGAGGCGACCCAATGGAACAGCTGTTGGGAGACAGATGGTAGCCTCCCGTCCAGGCCATCCAGCGTGTTCTTTAACGTTGGATTGTTTTACCTCTGAGCGGCACTTTTTTTTTGCACACCATGAGCGAAATGGCCAGGTCACAAGGACCCCAAAGGCTTAAAGAAGGTTGGGGGAGGGGACCCACTGGAACAGATGTTAGGAGACAGATGGTAGACTCCCTCAAGGCCATCGAGTGTGTTCTTTAACGTGCACAGGGTATGGCTCTCCCACACACGGGGCCACGGCTTAACGTCCCATCCGACGGACGGCGGTCTTTCCAAGCCCATCGGTGTCCCCTACTGACCGTGGGCAGGGCGGGGAATTTTGCGGAGATAAATCTCAACGCTGACCCAGCTGGGACTCGAACCTGGAAACTACAGATTACGAGCCTGGCGCGCTACCGACTGAGCCATCCCCGCCCCTCGAACTTAAGGAATTAAATGTTTACAATACGGAACATTATTACGTATTTGTCAAAAAATAATATCAGTGCATTGTTAGAAACAAGGAAGTAAAAATGTTTTAATATAACTCAAGATAAATGTATTTGTTATTTTACCAAATACTATATTCGGAGAGGGTTGAGTTGTTTTACATCTGAGCGGCATTATTTTACACACAATTGGCTGAATAGCTAGGTCACAAGGACCCCGAGGGCTCAGAGAACGTTGAGGGAACTTGACAACTGTTCGGAGACAAATGGTAGACTCCGTTAAGGCCATCCAGTGTGTTCTTTAACGTGCACAGGGTATGATTCTCCCGTACACGAGGATACGGATTAACGTTCCATCCGACGGACGGTGACTTTTCCAAGCCCATCGGTGTTCCCTACTGACCATGGGCAGAGCGGGGAGTTTTTCGGAGATAAATTTGAAATCTGGCTCAACTGGGACTCGAACCTGGTAACTGCTTTGGAATGGGTTGTTTTACCTATAAGCGGCACTTTTTTGTACACCATGGGCTAAATGGTCAGGTCACAAGGACCCCGAAGGCTCAGAGAAGGTTGGGATTTGGGACCCACTTGAACAGCTGTTGGGAGACAGGTGGTAGCCTCCCGTCAAGGCCATTCAGTGTGTTCCTTAACTTTGGGTTGTTTTACCTCTGAGCGGCACTTTTTTGCACACTATGGGCTAAATGGCCAGGTCACATGGACCCCGAAGGCTCAGAGAACGTTGGGGTTTGGGACCCACTTGAACAGCTGTTGGGAGACAGATGGTAGCCTCCCGTCAAGGCCATTCAGTGTGTTCTTTAACTTGCACAGGGTATGATTTTCTCGTACACGGGACCACGGCTTAACGTACCATCCGACGGACGGTGACTTTTCCAGCCCATCGGTGTCTCCTACTGACCATGGGCAGAGCGGGGAGTTTTTCGGAGATAAATTTCAACTCTATCTTAGCTGGGACTCGAACTTGGTAACTGCAGATTGCGAGCCTGCCGAGTTACCAACTGTAAGACCTCAAGACACCCGAGTTACCGACCCCACACCTCAAGGACGCAACAGAATTGTTTGTATTCTGGTGAGTTTTATATCACCATAAAGATATGAACAAAAAGAAATAGAAAATTCGATGTATTTGCCACATGGAAAATATGTAAACTGTGATTTGTTATCATATGTGAAAAGAAAAACTTCGTATTTTTTATGAAGCTACATATTCTTAAAGTGTACTTATTATTCAAGCATGTTTCCAATGGAATCAGGGGCGGGGTGGCTAAGTCGGTAGCGCGCCAGGCTCGTAATCTGTAGTTCCCCGGTTCGAGTCCCAGCTGGGTCAGCGTTGAGATTTATCTCCGCAAAATTCCTCGCCCTTCCCACGGTCAGTAGGGGACACCGATGGGCTTGGAAAGGCCGCCGTCCGTCGGATGGGACGTTAAGCCGTGGCCCCGTGTGCGGGAGAGCCATACCCTGTGCACGTTAAAGAACACGCTGGATGGCCTTGACGGGAGGCTACCATCTGTCTCCCAACAACTGTTCCAGTGGGTCCCCTCCCCCAACCTTCTCTGAGCTTTCGGGGTCCATGTGACCTGGCCCTTTAGCCCATGGTGTGCAAAAAAGTGCCGCTCAGAAGTAAAACAACCCAACCCAATGGAATCATTTTTGACATTGTGGTGTGACAGTCTTTTTGTTGCCAAGTAAATTGTTACGGAATTTGCAAGCATTTTTCGTAGTGTATCTTAGAGCTAAGAATTCCATTAAGTAATACTACATCTAATAATTAAAATATTAGCTATATAAAATCAACTAAAGTTAAAGAAAAGTAATTAAATATGATCAAAAGTTTTTAAAAGATCTGAAAACAATAAAAAATTAAATAAAGAGTTTCAGCCTTTTTTTTATAACTTACCGTATTTTAAATAATTTAATGTTGTTTTTATTTATTTAAGATAACCTTACTCTTACCCTGTAGATATTAATGACAACATTTAGTCGGTTTCAAAATATGTTTATATTGATGTGGTAAATGAATATAAACAAATATACGATTAAACGTTTTTACGGTATAGTTACAATAATATTCATGTAATTTACAAGTAATATTAGTTTAGAAAAATATCTGATATTAATTCTTCAGTGGAAAAAAAAACATTTCTAAATATAGGATTATTGTTGTTTTTTTTTCTGCTATTGCAAAGAGGATTTTTGACAATTACTCAATCCGAAAAGCAATTTTCTATTCATAAATAAATGTTTACGTTGAATATTGGCGTAAAAAAATGTTTACGTTGAATATTTACTTAAAAAAAGGGCGCGCTTGGCCCTGTTTTTTGTGATACTTCAGATTATTAAATTTGTGGTAATTTTACATATCCGGAAATATTTACATGTAAAAATAGGATTTAAAATGTCCGTAGCTTATTGTAGAAATATATATATTACCTAACACCATCATCCCTACTGGCAAATGTTTTAGTATGTTAAACAAAGCTATGGAAATAATTTGAAAAAATAAATAAATATATTAATAATTCACTAGTAAATAATATTTTCGTCAAAAACCTTCAATCTGTATATATGTATTTTCTCTAAGTCGACCCCAGTCACTTTTGTACATCGATACCAAATTTAAAACCTAAGTGCACCTTCAAATATATCTTTGCATATCAAGAAACAATTTTTTTTATGTTTCCTAAGGGAAATACGCCTTAGGCTTGAAATAAGTGTTTAGATAGCGGACTGGTAGAATGTCAAAGTATTTGGGTTCTGGCTCGATAGCCCAGCATCGGTATTCAAACAAACCATCTATCTGTTTCAGTGTGGGATTCCTCCGAGACAATAAATAAAAGAAAATGTGCTCAATTTCCTGATACCAAACTGAAACTTCTGAGGACTAAAACGTATCGCTTTCATAATTTAGTGAGTGGGCAATGTTTTTTTTTTATCTATTTCTATTTATTTCTTTGAAAGTCGATGAAAAAAAATATTAAAATATACAGTGAAGGATTTATTATTAGCTTTTTGCATCTTAACCCTTTCACGACTAAGGGAAACATTTTTCCCATTTTAAAATTGGTGATTGTCGTATTTAATTATAACCTTATCTGCATTTTTTATACAGAATGTCAAAATAGAACGTATGCCGAACGCAATTACGTAAACGGGAACGTTTTGAAAACAAAAACAGAACTGTCAGGACGCATAATATATGTACTATGTGCAATGTCCATCTTTGCCTCACTACCAAAAGAAATTGCTTCGCAGAATATCATAATTAGCACATCATTTTGTATAGTAATTTTATTTCATCATTTTGTATTATTTTAGTTAACATTTTGTTCTAATAAACCAATAAATAAAAGACATTGCATAATAAGCCTAACTATAATTTGTGTTACCTTTATAGTCCATTGTGAAAAATATTCCCCATAAAATTCCAAAAAAACTACACATTGTTATGTATTTTTCTTATGATTTTTATTTATTTTACGTCTAAACAAACTAAAATAAACAGTTACATACTAATATTTATTCTTAGAAACCTTATGGTCCTGAAAGGGTTAAAGGTTTTAAAAGTCAAGTCATGACAAAGTGTAAGGATAAAGCACAAAGGAAAAAGGATTTTTTAATTATGTGAAATTCGGGTCGGGGGTGGCTCTCGATAGCGCGTCAGGCTCGTAATCTGCAGTTTCCAGGTTCGAGTCCCACCTGGAGCCAGCGTTGAGATTTATCTCCCCAATCATCATCACCACAAAAATGCGTCATTATCATCATCAAAATGCATCATCATCATCAAAATACATTATCATCATCATCAACAACAAAACAATGCATCATCATCATCGACGTCAAAAGCAATGCATCATTATCGTGGATGAAAGCGTCGATGGTTCTGGCATGATGCCTCATCTTCACTCTCTTTCCATAGGAATGATGAGTTGTGATAGTCATCATCATAACGAAATGACAAGGTATCACTTACAGAATTATGATGGTGGTAATATGACGTCGGCACTGCGATGACGGTGAATCAGTGGCGTTGCATGATTAGAGGCAATGGGGTCTCAGCCATAGTTAAAGCTGTGGCAGTGGTTTTAATGATTGGGGGATAACTTTTAAAAATTTGTGTATAATATCAATGAGGGTTGTTTTGATATTTATCTAGCATATGAATAAAACAATAATTAATAATAATAATTAAAGAGGAAACATTACATATATATGCATCTATGCATCATAATATTTTTACTTTCCTGATATTGCTGTAAAAATAATATTTTAATATTATATTCATTTAATAATTATAAACTAAAGCTACCTGTAGTAATATAATAAGAAAAAAATTTAAGAAAAATTTCCTCTGTTCTTAATACTTAAAATATAGTTAATATTGCCCTGACTGTCGCTGTAACCTTAGCTGAAAAATATGCAAACTTCATATATTTATTTCTATTATTTCTGCTGGTAAGTTTCAAAATTAATTTTACGCTAATTTATATTTACAAATACACATTATTTAGAGAGAGAAATACTCGAACATGTACGAATAATTATTTTTTGAATAATGTATATTTATAAATATAAATTAGTATAGTCCTGGCCGAGTGGTTAGCGCACTTGGCAACTGATCTAAGAGACCTGGGTTTGAGCCCCGGGTAAGGCATGGATGTTCGTGTTGTTATTCTGCTGAGGTCCTGCCAACCTCACAGACCTTCTACTATGGCATATAAACTGACAGGATCCTTTCAGACCTCTGTGGAAAGCAGCTGCTTGAAGGGGTATTTATTTTATTATTATGAAATGTAATTTTAAAGCCTACCAGTAAAAATAGTAGAAATAAGAATATAAGTATTTTGTACATTTTTTCAGACTCACTAATAGAGGCCAGCTTCGCCCACTCCTTAGGAGAAATTCCATTTTAATGATTGATCATAAGCTTTTATTCTATGATATGATCATCAGACCGGTGATTCTCTATGCTTCAACGATATGGGCGAATACTACACCCACCAATATTCGTAAGATTCAGGTCTTACAGAACAAGATTTTGAGAACTGCGATCGAAGCTCCCTGGTTTGTCACTAACAGACAACTCCATAAAGACCTGGGCATCAACCGTATTATATATACACATATAAAACGCACCTGAAAAAGATTTTTTGAGGCTGTAAGCAATAATCCCAATGAGATTATTTCTTCTCTGATTCTTTACGATCATACTGTTTTGAACAAGTACAAGAGGCCTAAAGCGGTAGCGTTCTCTGTGGAGACCTACCCTTTTTAGGTTTCTTATACAATTTTACTGCTATTTTTAGCTTTTCTTATGTTTGCCCTTAGGGGCCCACCTAAGGGTGGTTTACTTATATATTTTATTCTTACTATTGCCAAATTGGCATATCTTTATGATGGAGATGGTTAGGGGTAAAATTATTACCCGGTACATCAAATATGATTATACGATCTACGAGACTCACTAATAGTGACGTCATAACTGTAAAATGGCCTTCTGTTCTCCGTGGTTCCGCGGCTAATTGGACGATCGGCCCCGAATTTGGTATGGCGATCCCACTTAGTTCTAGTCCTTTTGGGGTAACAGATGGAGTTCCTAGCTGCAGTGGTTCGGGCGTGATCCCTTGAAAAGTATCTGAAAAATCTGGGGGCGCTGATGTCGCATACTTAAAGAATGGACTAGTACGTTGTGAATAATCAACACTTCTATAACAGATGGCTGGTAGAACAAATTATGACATCATCATAGATAGTCCTATAATTCAGACATTTCTTATTTATTTATTTCCGTTTTTATTTGTGATGTACTATTATGCTAATATTTATTGATAAATATATCTAATTTAAAAGAAAAATTGTTCGTATTTATCAGCAATTATCAAAATATTAATAAATGCAAAATTGTTTCTTAAATAAAGTATATTTATGAATCAACATTGCTATGACGATTGGTATAATAGATCACCAGTAATAATAATAGAAATAAATATATAAGTAAAGTCTGGATTACAGCACTACTTATGCTGAGGTCATAATTTAGTCCTCTGGCTTTCTGTTATACATAGGAGGTGTTGAAATAGTACGTGTGGAAAGCACTGAATGAAGTGAGAGTTATAAATAGCAATACGTTTAGCGCCAAATGTGTTTAATTAGTATTAAATAAAATAAGAATCATATATATGTGAAAAAATAAGACTATTTTTAAATAAAAATATTTAATATAGTACAAAAAATAGTTCTATCTTCATGAAATTGTTAGAAACTACCAACTTATAAATATTTTACTACGATTCGAATTTATTCAGTGTAAAATGGGTTAACAATGGTTTCGACGTGAAAGGATTCAAGTTTGTTTTTCTCCTTCTACCAATGGAATGTTAAATTTGATTGCGCCCTTTTGCAATAAATGCCTCACGACGACTTAAAAAAAATGAAATCCATTATTTTTCGAGATTTCTCGAGTTAGAATTTAATCTAGAAGATGACTTACAGTAAGAAATATTTCAATTGCAGATGGGAGAATTATTTTGTAACATGTCAGCATTTTCTAAATGTTCTTGTTTTCACATGTCTGTTATGTACAAAAAACACTAAAGCTTGCAAATATAAGGAACGTTAACAAAAGCACTTCGGGACAAAGACAAATGCAGAATTTAATTTACTGAACTTTTCCATTTGATCTTACGTTATTTGATGCATAATTAATGAGTCATAATTCGATTTGTTTTTAACAGCCATGTCAGAAAAAGAATAATTATTGATTCGTCCGTTAGGTCATTAATCTTATTTTTTCCACAATATTAATTGTCAAATTCGCAAAAGGTTGTATCCTAAACCTATTATTATATTAATTATTCGAAATGATGTAATTTTATTTCCCTGGAGATAGTTTTATTCTGTTGTGTGATTTCATTACAATGACAGCCATAAATTTCGTTCTTTAATGTTTAATTGCATTATCTGCAAATTAACTGTCAAAACCGACTAAATTGGCATTGCAGTGGCAAAACGGTAAACGTATGAAGAAGAGCAATAAAAGAACAAATTTTTTTTTCATTCCTGGCGGAAATATCTAACTATTTATTTTTCTTAATTCCGTTTAGCTTCTGCTAGATGCACTTATTCAACACATTTATTTTTCTTAATTCCGTTTAGCTTCTGGTAGATGCACTTATTCAACACATCCTGCAAGAAAAGGCCGTACGACTATATTATGACGTCAGCAGGGTAGTAACAAACATCAAGACGTCTATTAAATATTACTTTCTAACATTGTTACTGGTGGATTTCAGTATTAATCTTTTTAGTAATGTTTATTTGCTAATAGCCATTTTTAGAATGTAAACTATTTACATTTATTAGCAATATCACAATACTAATCATCATCATCTTAATCAAGCAGCCATGGGCTACGGAAGTCCAACCAGATTATGCAATTTAATTCTCCAAATGCATCTGTCCTGAGTCCTGATGTCCTGCATCTCACCACTGTAGACTAATTCTAACGGGGGGCTCAGTCGGTAGCGCGCCAGGCTCGTAATCTGTAGTTCCCAGGTTCGAGTCCCAGCTGGATCAGCGTTGAGATTTATCTCCGCAAAATTCACCGCCCTGCCCACGGTCAGTAGGGGACACCGATGGGCTTGGAAAGGCAGCCGTCCGTCGGATGGGACGTTAAGCCGTGGCCCCGTGTGTGGGAGAGCCATACCCTGTGCACGTTAAAGAACACGCTGGATGGCCTTGACGGGAGGCTACCATCTGTCTCCCAACAGCTGTTCCAGTGGGTCCCCTCCCCAACCTTCTCTGAGCCTTCGGGGTCCTTGTGAACTGACCATTTAGCCCATAGTGTACAAAAAAGTGCCACTCAGAGGTAAAACCACCCAACCCAAATCTGCTGCATCTCACCACTGTAGACTAATTCTAACAAGATCCTGTTTGACATTGTCTGCCCAATGCATCCTAGTTTCCCCGTCTTTTCGAGGCCTTTAGGCGCACTGTTCATAACTCTATTCACTAATATTTTGTTATGCGTAAGGGCAACATGGCTAAACCAATGGAGTTTCTCCTTGAACAATATGCTGCTCGAAGGAAGTTGCCGACTCCTTTGCCTAACCTCATCATTGCTTACATCAGCTTCCCAACTTTTTGATGCATAATTAATGAGTGATCATTCGACTTGTTTTTAACGGCCATATCAGAACAATACTATTATATAACAAATTTAAAAAATAATGTTCAATTGTAAATAAACATTAGTGTAATGATTAGCATTAAAATCTACCAGTAATAATAACAAAAATAAAATATAAAGATCAGCTAGTTTTTGACTACATATGTTGACGTCATCAGTTAGTTGTTCAGCCTTCTGTTATACGAGGTGTTGCGTGTTGTCTGTGGAGAGAGTTATAACGTTGCATAGGTAATTTTATAATTTAGTTAATTTTATAGTTCTTTTTTCTATTTCTTGTACTGGTAAACTTTTATATTAATCATTGCATTAATATTTTTTTATAAATATATATTACTTAGAAGGAAAATTATTTATTTTTATTTGAAGTTATCATAATACTGATAAATAAGAAATGTTTTCCCCCTAAATAAAGTATATTTAAATATAAACTTTAATATAAAGATTAGTATAAAAGTTCTCCAGCAATAAACTAGAAATATATATGTAAGAATTATCAAAATTAGAGGTTCTCAACGTGGGTACGTGGTAAAAAATTTTGGGGTACGCCGTGAGAGCTCAAATATTGCTAGATATATGCTATATATATGTTTTATTTTATTTCCATTGTTATACTATAACTATAGTTTTATCTATCTATACAAGGGGTACGTGAGTTACATACACATTTCCAGGGGGTACGTGAAGAATAAAAGGTTGAGAACCATTGGTCTAGATTATAGTACTACATATGTTGAAGTCGTACTTCTGATAGAGGAGATATAGGCTTATTCCACAAAAACTCCTGAATGATTACTTATATTAATTTGTTTTTAATAAATAATTATTCATATTAAAATACGCTTTAAGGTTTTTCATTCGACAAAAAGTAATTTTGGAAATACTGTAATTCTACTGGTAGAAGAAATAGCAAAGAAAATTGAACAAACTGAAAAAACTAGTGAAACTAAACAGCACTTTTTTCACATAATGGGCTAAATGGCCAGGTCACAAGGGCTCAGAGAAGTTGGAAGGAGGGACCCCACTGGACAGCAGTTTGGAGATAGATTGTAGTCTTTGTCAAGGTCATGCAGTGTGTTTCTTAACGTGCACAAGGTACAACACATTTTTTCACACAGCGGGCTAAATGGCCAGGTCACAAGGACACTGAGGACTCAGAGAAGGTTCGGGAGAGGGAACCCACTGGACAGCAGTTGGAAGACAGATAGTAACCTCCCGTCAAAGCCATCCAGCGTGTTATATAACCTGCACAGAGGGCTTTGCAGCACAAGTCCACGGTTTAACGTCTCATCCGACGGACGGCGACCTTTCCAAGTCCATCGATGTCCCCTACTGACAGAGGACAGGGCGGGAATTTTTGCGGAGATAAATCTCGACCCTGTCTAGGAGCAATTCGAACCTGGATTGTCTTTAGCCAGTGGGATTCGAATCCACGCCAGCATTTAACAATAATTTACTTTCAGTATTATTTGACGCATACTAGAGTTAAAACTTACACACAAGAATGTGATTTCTAACTATACTCTAAATATAAATATCCATTTTGAACCACTAACATTTGATTTCCTATTTTTTCCTTTTTCCCATTGTAGCTTATACAACGGAACTGACTACTTATATTTAAAGATTCTTTCTCCCATATGCTGTGAGACAGTCACATCTATAACTGTCTATTTGTTCATGCACGCAAAGCCCACTCTTTTCTTACACAAACCCACTTCAACGTATACATTCACATATCTAATGTCATGATGCTGAGGGGAAATAGCTGAGGAAGAAAAGTAAACAAAGCTCTGACAGAAGCGCAGGAGTGTGCCACTGGCGGCAACAGAAGCAAAGGGAGAGTTCAGATCCACTGTTGGACTGATGCCAACTTCCCTTGTTCTCTGTGATAGTTCACACGAAGACTGCCTCGCCTCCTAGTTTCTGGCGTTTCTGCAGAGAAACATAAAGAGCTCGATTGTTTCCAGCTATCTTTGCTGAGAACGATCTGTGAAGCGTCCCTGATGGATATTGTTCCTTTGCTCTCTTTCTCTATAAGATATGGCAAATACAGATTAGCAAATACGGAAATGATATCTGAAATACATTTATTTAAAATAGAATGATTTTATTTTTACTGGAGCAATGAATATTTATCAGTAACAACTTGTGTTGTGAAGTTAACATATATATATAGTATTAAATTATTAAACTACCGGTAGTTTTAACACTTCCATGTTTTTAAATTTTAATATATATATAAGCAAAACATAAAAATATTATTCAAAACAATATTTGCAGAGTGCATAATGATTCAAAATAAAACCGTTTCTTTTAAATAATAAATTTTTGATCTAAATATCCAATTCCAATTCAATCATCGCATCTTGTGCCACTTTTGTCGGTTTATCAATAGCAAACTTGCCCGTTTTTAGTTTCGTACCATTTCAGAAGTTAGGAAAGATTAAAGTCGAGAAAACATTTTCGGGGAATATGGTTTTTAGATTTGAGGTTTTTTTAAGAGGGGAAAAAAACAACTTTTAGGACTTGGCCGTGTCATATTTTGCATTGAATAAAACATTTTCAAAAGACAAAGGAAAACAAACTTCATAAACGGGTCATTCTTATTCTTTTCAACTATTGAATTTACCTACCGTTAGAAATATTTTACACTTAAATATATATAATTCTTCAGAATAAATATTGGTGTTTTTGCACCCATTTTACTGTATGAGTTAGTGTTATAGGTAAATGTAGCGACTGATCGATTGTCTTCAGAAATTGAGAATTTTAACATTGAGAAACTGCTAAAATGGCGATGTGGGAATAAATGCTCGTCTGAGGGCGACCTAAAATGATTTGGAAAGGCAAAATATGCAGGAATGCAGGATCTAAAATATTCTAAAATAATACATACTTTACAGGAAAAAAAGGTGCAACACTTGCCAGAAGTTATGCAAAGTGACGAAATTTAGGGAGGCTGTAGTATATGGAAATGATTAGGTTTGCAGGACGATCGAAACGATAGGGCAGGCGTGAGCTGACGTCACAGGTGCGGAGCAGTCAAACACAGATAAAGGCAAAAAAGCTTCCCGGTTGACAAAACGTTGTGGAAATTGTTCTAAACAGCTAAAGATGCCCTTACGCAGACGTCGACAACTGTTGCAACAATTAAACGACTTTGAGCGTGGTAGAATCATCGGCCTTAGAGAAGCTGGTTTGTCGTACAGAGATGTGACCAACCTTGTTGGCCATAATCGCAGCATCATTGTACATAGGGTTCAAGAAGAATCCAGCACATGCCGACAAGGATCAGGAAGACGACGTATGACCACAGAGTGACCGGACCGCCATTTGCGACACATGGCGTTGCGTGACAGATTCGCAACCACAACGCAATTGCAAAGGGACTGGCAACAGGTAGCACATCGAATACAAACCAAGTGGATGGTAAATAACAGGCTGAATCAATCAAATAAGTAACCCATGTTTGACAGTTTTCATTGCCAGCCTATCCGGCCAGTACGGCACTGCATTTGTCCTAAAATAATACATTTTATAAAATATAATAGTATATAAAATAACAATATAAATAATATAAATATAATAATATGAATAAAATAAATAAAATAAAAAATATAAAAAAAATAAAATAAATATAATAAAATAAATATAAAAATATAATAATATATATTAAATAACATATTTTTAACATTTGGCCACATTGGACCCCGAAGGCTCAGAGAAGGTTGGGGGAGGGGACCCACTGGAACAGCTGTCGGGTGACGGATGGTAGCCTCCCGTCAAGCCATCCTCATTAATCCCCCTAATTTTGTAAAGTAACTCATAATATTAAAATTTATTCCCTCCAGTTCTGTCTGAGTGGTGTCGCGTCAGACAGAACTGGAGCGAACAAGGTTGGAGAACCGTGGTGTTAATGATGAATCTCGTTTTTGTCTTGGTCAGCATGATGGTAGATAACGTGTTCACCATCATCTAAGGGAAAGGAACGCCACCCAGTGCTTGCAACATCGTCAAACAGCTCCAGCACCTGGTATCTTGTCAGACATCGCGTACCATTAGTCAGACATCTCGGTCAGAACTGGTCATCTTAAGGGGATCTCTAACTGACCAGGGGCGGGGGTGGCTTAGTCGGTAGCGCGCCAGGATCGCAATCTGTAGTTCCCAGGTTCGAGTCCCAGCTGGTCAGCGTTGAGATTTATCTCCGCAAAATTCCTCGCCCTCCCCACGGTCAGTAGGGGACACCGATGGGCTTGGAAAGGCCGCCGTCCGTCGGATGGGACGTTAAGCCGTGGCCCCGTCTGCGGGAGTGCCATACCCTGTGCACGTTAAAGAACACGCTGGATGGCCTTGACGGGAGACTACCATCTGTCTCCCAACAACTGTTCCAGTGGGTCACCTCCCCCAACCATCTCTGAGCTTTCAGGGTCCATGTGACCTGGCCATTTAGCCCATGGTGTGCAAAAAAGTGCCGCTCAGAGGTAAAACAACCCAACGTAAAAGAACACGCTGTATGGCCTTCACGGGAGGCTACCATCTGTCTCCCAACAGCTGTTCCAGTGGAACCCCTCCCCCAACCTTCACTGAGCCTTCGGGGTCCTTGTGACCTGGCCATTTAGCCCATTGTATGCAATAAAGTGCCGCTCAGAGGTTAAACAACCCAACCCAACTCTAACTGGCCAACAATATGCCACCAACGTTTTGCAGCCAGTGGGCTGTCCCAATTATTCAGCAGCATGGAACCTTTTACCATCAAGATAACCGCTGTCCCCACACAGCCCGCATTAGTCTGCAGTATCTACACGAGCAAAACGCTCTGGTACCGCCATGACCAGCACTCTCGCGAAACCTTTCACCTATTGGACACATCTGGGAGATGATGGGACAACAGCTTCAACAACTCCCAAGAGGTGCGCCAACTATTGTCACTAAAATGGAACAGTGACTTCTCGCTATTTGGCGTTCTATCCCTCAGGAGTACATTATAGAGCTGTACGATATCCTTCCCTGTTCTGTTCATGAATGCATTGCGGACGGTTCAATTTCATACTAATTTTACCGCTTTATAAATAAATAAATAAATAAATAAATAAATACCCCCTCAAGCAGCTGCTTGCTACAGAGGTCAGTCAGGAGCCTGTCAGTTGCCATAGTATAAGGTCAGAGAGGATGGCAGGCCCTCAGCAGAAAAACGACACAAACATCCATGCCTTATCCGGGACTCGAACCCAGGTCCCTTAGATCAGTAGCTAAGCGTGCTAACCACTCGGCCAGGGGACGGCATATACCGCTTTACCGGGTAAATAAAGCGATAATTTTCCATACTTTTTTTTATAATGTAATCAATCGCACATCTCAGTGTATACTAACAGCTGACTGCGTTTCAATAAAATGGAATTAATCCTTCCAGGTGTTGAAATTTTTTTCCTATAGTGTACGTTCCCCCCCCCAAAAAAAAAATTATAAAATGAAAATTATTACAAGAAATATATCAATTTTTAAATGTTGTCATATAGAAAAAGAATTAAAGTTATGGGTTATCTGGTTTAAGAATTCTAGATCGCTTAAATTTACAAACTGTTCATTTAAATTCAAATGCTCTGCATTTAAATTTAAAATCTGTTCATTTTTAACTCCAGGGAGTGTGACATTCCTTTCTTGGATCCAGCCACCACAAATTATGGGTTATTAATCGGTTACAATAAAGCACAGGTTACTACGTATGCTCCAACGTTTAATATGTTATATACAGAATATAACTGATGATGTATAATAATGAAATTGAGTTAACTGAAGCTTAAAGTTCAGTTTAAACATTTTTAGCTATTAACAATTAAGTAAGAATGAATAGTTAAATTATATATACTGTTGCGGATTGCAAAAATGGATAGCCACTGAGCGTGAGTATTAAAAACTATATTTTAAAACCAAATATAGTACAAGGTAAATTGTTACAAAGAAAATATGGATGAAGTATTCTATAAACAAATCAACTATTATCCATACACAAGTCATCAACCTTCCTGCGCAGAGCACACAGCATTAGCTCTGTCTATTCCACTAAATATTACCTTTTACTTGATTACCATGTCGCTTGAACATCTTCATACACAAACAAAATCGTCCTGTGCTAGTTCGCTAACTCACTCTAGCAGAACCATACGACCTCCGCGTACACATCACATAAAAGATACCACTTTTATACTTCCCGCGTACAAAACACATAAAGATAATTCTTTATACTTAACGCGCACTGTCTCAGAACAGCTAACCGTCCATTTTCGAACTCTCGACCGTTACACACACGACCGTTACACGCTCCACTGTTCTTCAAATTCTCCCAAAGTTCTTGTTCGTTGGCTGATACTTTTTGCTTTCGGATGCCAGATTCCTTCTGTCGTAACAATACTTTTTAACGATTTATTCTTAATTCTTAATTTGTTAACTTCGAAAATTGCACAAGTAATGAATTTAGACATGTATATCCTGACTTCCGTTAGATTTATAAATCACAGAAATTTATTAAGTATCAAATTTCGAAACTTTATCAAAATATCAAGTTAGCATTGAATAAATCAAAGTTTTGTTGTATTCCTACTCAGCAGTACTTTTATACGCCCAATGGGCGCTAAATCACCAGGTCACAAACGCTCTGAGAAGGTTGGGGGAGGAAATCCATCGGGCAAATGTTAATATGCATATGAAAGCTTTATTGCAAGGCAGTCGAGCTTGTTTTAATTTAAATATAACATATATAACGTAAATAATATTTTTAGTTAATATATAAAGCAGAAATATCAAAAATACTAAATCATACACCTATCAAAATATCATTCTCAATCAATACATATACCTGAAAGAGATCACAATTTCGGATTAATCAATTGTCTCCTGTTGTTTTAAAATAAAATATTATTTTCTTATGCGACCACTGAAACTGAGAATTAAACTTTAACAAAAAAAATTCAGAACTAAATTACCAGTAATTTTATAGATTTAGAATCTTTACTATTGTCTTTTCCACTTTTTTGTTTTCATTCTGTCCTCTCTGTTACGAAACTTCAATCCCCACATTCTTTTGTTTAGCGAAGAAATACTTGAAAGACGGGTTTTGCGAACGAAATTGAAACAAACAAGATATTTCTTTCCGGAGCGAACCCCCCACACTGATATGTCTATCTTAGTTTCTCTTCGACATCTGTGATCCACCTTAGTGTTTCGATAACCTTGTTTGTAGATGATATCGATTGGATGAGAGCAAGGGAGAAAAACTATCGTCTCCTACCGATAGAAATGGTATTATCAATGTAGAGTGTGAGTGGGAAGAATTTTCAAGAGCTTTGTGTATATACCCGTCAGGAAACGAACAATTAATTAAAGAGCAAATACGTACTTATAGGGTTGGGTTGTTTTACCTCTGAGCGGCACTTTTTTTGCACACCATGGTCTAAATGGCCAGGTCACATGGACCCCGAAGGCTCAGAGAAGGTTGGGGGAGGGGACCCACTGGAACAGCTGTTGAGAGACAGATGGTAGCCTCCGTCAAGGCCATCCAGCGTGTTCTTTAACGTTGGGTTGTTTTACCTCTGAGCGGATATTTTTTGCACACCATGGGCTAAATGGCCAGGTCACATGGACCCCGAATTATTTTTGTTTATTTTTGTTTATTTTTTTTGCATTATTTTTGTTTAACAATGATGCAAAAGTGATAGTTATGAGAAGATCACCTTGATACACAAGGCCTGGACAACTATTTAAAAAAAAAGAGAGAAGATAGGAGGGATATTAAACATGAATAAAAATTTAAGCGATTTATTCATTTTAAATTTATTCGTTTTTTAATTGTACGAAAAAATATTAATTTTAATTATATTAAAATATTTAAAAATATTTAAAACTTATTCCCAGAGTTTCAAAAAATTATCACCTATATAATATTATGACACTAATTATACTTACAATGTCTTTCTGTTTTTATATATATATATTTTAAAATAATTCATCTCCTAGGACTGGTAAGATGCGCATTTGTAACTGAAAGAAATTTGGGTTGGTTGTTTTACCTCTGAGCGGCACTTTTTTGCACACCATGGGCTAAATGGCCAGGTCACATGAACCCCGAAGGTTCATAGAAGGTTGGGGGAGGGGACACACTGGAACAACTGTTGGAAGACAGATGGCAGCTTCCCGTCAAGCCATCCAGTGTGTTCTTTAACGTGCACAGGGTACGGCTCTCTCCCGCACACGGGGCCACGGCTTAACGTCCCATCCGACGGACGGTGCCCTTTCCAAACCCATCTGTGTCTTCTAATGAGCTTGGCAGGGCGGGAAATTTTGCGGAGATAAATCTCAACGCTGACTCAGATGGGACTCGAACCTGGGAACTACAGATTACGAGAACTACATCGTACCAGACTGAGCCACCCAGGTCCCTTCTGAGTGGCATTTTTTTGCACACAATACGCTAAATGGCCAGGTCACAAGGACCCCGAAGGTTCAGAGAAGGTTGGGGGAGAGGACCCATTTGGACAGCAGTTGCGAGACAGATGGTAGCTTCCCGTCAAGGCCATTTAACGTGTTACTTAGGATGCACAGGGTATGGCTTTCCCACACACAGAACCACGTCTTAACACTACATCCGAATGACGGCGGCCTTTACAAGACCATCGATGTTCCCTACTGACCGTGGGCAAGGAAGAGTGTTTTGTGAAGAAAAATCTCAACATTGATCCAGCTGGGGCTCGTGCCTAGGGAGGAACCTAATGAACAGCTGTTAGGAGACAGATGGTAGCCTGCCGTCAAGGTCATACAGTGTATTCTTTAACGTTCACAGAGTATGGGTTGGTTTGTTTTACCTCTGAGCGGCACTTTTTTGCACACCGTGGGCTAAATGGCCAGGTCACATGGACCACGAAGGCTCAGAGAAGGCTGGGGGAGGGGACCCACTGGAACAGCTGTTGGCAGACAGATGGTAGCCTCCCGTCAAGGCCATCCAGCGTGTTCTTTTACGTTGGGTTGTTTTACCTCTGAGCGGCACTTTTTTGCACGTCATGGGCTAAATGGCCAGGTCACATGGACCCCAAAGGCTCAGAGAAGACTGTGGGAGGGGACCCACTGGAACAGCTGTTGGGAGACAGATGGTAGCCTCCCGTCAAGGCCATCCAGCGTGTTCTTTAACGTGCACAGCTTATGTCTCTCTCGCACACGGGGCCACGGCTTAACGTCCCATCCGACGGACGGCGGTCTTTCCAAGCCCATCAGTGTCCCTACTGATCGTGGACAGGGCGGGGAATTTTGCGGAGATAAATCTCAACGCTGACCCAGCTGGGACTCGAACATGGGAACTACAGATTACGAGCCTGGCACGCTACCGACTGAGCCACCCCCGCCCCATGTACGCCTCGATGAGAAATCTACACTTGGACATGACATTTCGAAAATCACTTACCCCACACACACACAGAGTATCCCCGCCCCACACACACACAGAGTATGGCTCTCTCGCACATGTGGTGTGGGGTTGACTCAGACGGTACTGTGCCAGACTCGTAAACTGCTTTTCGCAGTTTCGAGTCCTAGTGTTGAGATTTATCTCTGCAAAACTCCCCGCCTGCCCATGGTCTTTAGGGGACATCGCCGGACTTGGAATGGCCGCCGTCCTACTATGTATGTTAAGCTGTGGGTCTGTGTGTAGGAGAACCATACCCTTTGCCCGCTAAATAACACGTTAGATGGCCTTGACGGGAAGCTACCATCTGTCTCCCAACTGCTGTCGCAATGGGTCCTCTCAACCCAAACTTCTCTCAGCCTTCGGGGTCCTTGTGACCTGGCAATTTATCCTATTGTGTGCAAAAAAAGTGCTGCACATTGGTAAAAACCACCTATCCAACTTTTTCTGTAATCTACAATGTAGATTATACCTAGATACCATTTTCCACATTTCTAGCTCATATAGAGTATAGTTTGATCAAAATTTTAAACGCTATTTGACTTCGAACATCAGAATTAATTTTAATGCGCCCTCTGTTATGTACTGAAAATATTGTAGAGACTTTATTCCATCCCGTTTTCTGAGATCTATGCTATGAATTTTAACTGAGGACAATTTTCACATCTCTAGTATGTTTAGATCATGCTTTGATCGAAATCTGGCCTTGAATGCCATGTCAAATCCCAAATATTTTGGGTTTTCCCCGAATATGACCCAAATTACTTTCAGGTGCAAATGCTCATCGTACCAGTCCTAAGAGACGATTCCCCGCCCTGCCCACGGTCAGTAGGGGACACCGATGGGCTTGGAAAGGCCGCCGTCCGTCGGATGGGACGTTAAGCCGTGGCCCCGTGTGCGGGAGAGCCATACCCTGTGCACGTTAAAGAACACGCTGGATGGCCTTGACGGGAGGCTACCATCTGTCCCCCAACAGCTATTCCAGTAGGTCCCCTCCCCCAACCTTCTCTGAGCCTTCGGGGTCCTTGTGACCTGGCCATTAAGCCCATGGTGTGCAAAAAAGTCCCACTCAGAGGTAAAACAACCCAACATTAAAGAACACACTGGATGGCCTTGACGGGAGGCTACCATCTGTCTCCCAACATCTATTCCAGTGAGTCCTCTCCCCCAACCTTCTCTGAGCCTTCGAGGTCCATGTGACCTGGCCATTTAGTCCATGGTGTGCAAAAAAGTGCCGCTCAGAGGTAAAACAACCCAACCCAACCTAATAGATGAATTATATAAAAAATATCTATATATAGAGACAGAAAGATATTTTATGTAAATTAGTGTCATAAAATTATATAGGTGATATTTTTTTTAAAACTCTGGAAAAAGTTTTAAATATTTTAAAATATTTTATTATATTTACAATTAATATTTTTTTCGTACAATTAAAAAACGAATAAATTTAAATTAAACAAATAGCTTTATTTTTTATTCATATTTAATTTCCCTCCAATCTTCTCTCTTTTGTTAAATAGCTGTCCAGACTTTGTGTATCAAGGTGACCTTGTCATAACTATCACATTTGCATCATAGTTAGTAATAATTTCTTAAAATATTCACAATTAATTGAAAATAAAATTAATTTGGTCGCTGTATAAAATTAAAATAGTCGCTGTATAAACTAATCTGTTGCCCCTGGGCAACCAGGCAATTTAAATCAGGAAACTGAAATTAAAAACCAGGAAACTATTACCTTAGGTTTAAATTGTAATTAAAGACCAGAAAAAGTGTTAAAATTTTTTTTATTTTTATCTGTGTAAAAAAAAAATATTTTTTAAAATTATACTAAAAACACTTAAAAATATTTCAAACTTGTTTCCAAAGTTTTAAAATTAATTGCTACCTGTTTAATTTTAGGTTAAAAATTTCCTTAAAATATCTATCTCTACCTGTAAGTTATTTGCTTTTTAATCAAATTTTCATTTAATTCACTAGAATTGGATCGTAGGTGTCTATTTTTTGTTGACGGGTAAATTACTCATCTGCGGAGGACCTGCCATCCTCACAGACCTTCTACTCTGGCATATAAACTGACATTCTCCTGTCAGATCTCTGTGGCAAGTAGCTGCTTGAAGGGGTATTTATTTATTATTTATTAAAATACTCAATGCTGTTAAAAATTCTTCCCACTCACACTCTACATTGATAATAGCATTTCTATCGGTAACAGACGATAGTTTTTCTCCCTTGCTCTCATCCAATCGATATCATCTACAAACAAGGTTATCTAACACTAAAGTGGATCACAGATCTCTAAGAGAAACTAAGATAGACATATCAGTGTGGGAGTTCGCTCCGGAAAGAAATATATTGTTTCTTTCAATTTTGTTCGCTAAAGAATATGGGGATTGAATTCTGGTAACTGAGACGACGGAATGAAAACAAAAAGAAAGAAAACAAACTGGAAAAATAATAGCAAAGAACCTAAATCTATAAAATTGCTGGTAAGTTTTAGTTCCGAATTTTTAAAGTTTATATGTCAATTTCATTTGTCACATTAGAAAATAATATATTTTAAAACAATAGGACACAAATGATTAATCCGAAATTGTGATCTCTTTTCAGGTATATATGTATTGATTGAGAATGATATTTTGATAGGTGTATAGTTTAGGATTGTTGATATTTCAGCTTTATGTATTAACTAAAAATACTATTGGCGTTATATATGTTATATATAAATTTTACCAATGGACTTGCAAAGTCCACCGACCTGCGGATGTATTGTTAAGCCGTGGTTCTATTTGCGACAGAGCCATATTCCGTGCACTTTAAAGAACATGCTGCCTGACCATGACGGGAGGCTATAATCTGTCTCTCATAAGCTGTCCAGTCGGTCCCCTCCCCCAACCTTCTTTCAGTCCTCGGGGTCCTTGTGACCTGGCCATTTAGCCTGCTCCGACGTCCGACATCCCATCCGACGAGAGACCGTCGGATGGGACGTCGGATCTCCGACCTTCTTCCGCGACGTTCTCCGACGTTATCCGACGTCTCCGTCGGATCTCCGCGTTGAGATGGGACGTCGGAGACATTTAGCCTGCTCCGTCATCCGAAGTCCCATCCGACGAGAGACGTCGGATGGGACGTCGGATGGGACGTGTGTACAAAAAGGTGCCGCTCAGAGGTAAAAAACCCAACCCAACTCACACACAAAGCATGGCTTTACATATCATCTGATGGAGGCGGTCTTTCCAAGCCCATCGACGTCTCCTACTGATTGAAGGCATAGAGGGGTGTTTTGTGGAGATAAATCACAACGCTAGTCAATCTGGGATTCGATCCTGGGAACTGCAGATCACAAGCTCACGCTCTACCGACTGAGCTACCCCTCCCCTAACATGATATTGTATCTTAACTTATATACACCAGAGTATTTTTTGGGGCGGGGTTGGCTCAGTCGGTAGCGCGCCAGGCTCATAATCTACAGTTCCCAGGTTCGAGTCCCAGCTGAGTAGGCGTTGAGATTTATCTCCGCAAAATTCCCCGCCCTGTCCACGGTCAGTAGGGGACACCGATGGGCTTGGAAAGCCCGTCGTCCGTCGTATGGAACGTTAAGCCGTGGCCCCGTGTGCGCGAGAGACATACCCTGTGCACGTTAAAGAACACGCTGGATGGCATTTACGGGAGGTTACCATCTGTCTCCCAAGAGCTGTTCCAGTGGGTCCCCTCCCCCAACCTTCTCTGAGCGTTCGGGGTCCTTGTAGCCTGGCCATTTAGCCCATTGTGTGCAAAAAAGTGTCGCTCAGAGGTAAAACAACCCAACGTTAAAGAACACGTTGGATGGCCTTGACGGGAGGCTACCATCTGTCTCCCAACAGCTGTTCCAGTGGGTCCTCTCCCCCAACCTTCTCTGAGCCTTCGGGGTCCATGTAACCTGGCCATTTAGCCCATGGTGTGCAAAAAAATGCCTCTCAGAGGTAAAACAACCCAACAGAGTATTTTATATTATCCCTTTAATAGCAGGCAAAAGCTCATTTAATGCCTTTTCATTTGTGTATCTGTAATAGAAAGCTTCCAGAAAGTGTTTTAAAGCTTTTGTTAGCTTTAAATGCTCCAAAATATTTCCTTAGTTGAAATAGCTTACATTCATCTTTTACCATTGCTCAAATGATTAAACAACGTTACAATCAATTTGAAATGGTGTCCATTATTGTCTTGCAATTGCTGGATTGTTCGCCAAGACCATAAACACGCTGTGGCAAATGGTTGCTCGTTAATGTGGACCTAAATCAGGGGACCGCCCGCACTCTTCGCTGACACTGCTAATGGCACCATCATGCTATAAACCTTTCTCCCCCTAGATTACATTAAATCAGAAACACTGAAAACATCTAGCATTTGGAGAAAGGAACGACACATTACTAGAAAAACATTTTTGTCATCATTGCGACCGTTCCATTGGTGCAATTTGTTGCTTGTCTATTTTGTAATTTGCGGAAAAGAACGTGTAAGTCGTCAAGAGGGTATAAGTCAACACCACTAGAAGTCCATTCCACTAAGTTATGACGTCTTAAGACATAAATTAGTGGCATTTGTGACATTGATGACATTTGTCGTCTTAAAGCAGTAAAAAAATTATAATTATTTCTGTTATTTCTAATGGTAGGTTCTAAAATTTGTGGTCTTAAAACAGTAAAAAAATTATAATAATTTCTGTTATTTCTACTGGTAGGTTCTAAAATTTGTGGTCTTAAAACAGTAAAAAAAGAATTATAATTATTTCTGTTATTTCTACTGGTAGGTTCTAAAATTTGTGGTCTTAAAACAGTAAAAAAGAATTATAATTATTTCTGTTATTTCTACTGGTAGGTTCTAAAATTTGTGGTCTTAAAACAGTAAAAAATTATAATTATTTCTGTTATTTCTACTGGTAGGTTCTAAAATTTGTGGTCTTAAAACAGTAAAATTTTTTTAATTATTTCTGTTATTTCTACTGGTAGGTTCTAAAATTTGTGGTCTTAAAACAGTAAAAAAAAATTATAATTATTTCTGTTATTTCTAATGGTAGGTTCTAAAATTTGTGGTCTTAAAACAGTAAAAAAATTATAATAATTTCTGTTATTTCTACTGGTAGGTTCTAAAATTTGTGGTCTTAAAACAGTAAAAAAAAGTATTATAATTATTTCTGTTATTTCTACTGGTAGGTTCTAAAATTTGTGGTCTTAAAACAGTAAAAAAGAATTATAATTATTTCTGTTATTTCTACTGGTAGGTTCTAAAATTTGTGGTCTTAAAACAGTAAAAAAAATTATAATTATTTCTGTTATTTCTACTGGTAGGTTCTAAAATTTGTGGTCTTAAAACAGTAAAAATTTTTTAATTATTTCTGTTATTTCTACTGGTAGGTTCTAAAATTTGTGGTCTTAAAACAGTAAAAAAAAATTATAATTATTTCTGTTATTTCTAATGGTAGGTTCTAAAATTTGTGGTCTTAAAACAGTAAAAAAATTATAATAATTTCTGTTATTTCTACTGGTAGGTTCTAAAATTTGTGGTCTTAAAACAGTAAAAAAAGAATTATAATTATTTCTGTTATTTCTACTGGTAGGTTCTAAAATTTGTGGTCTTAAAACAGTAAAAAAGAATTATAATTATTTCTGTTATTTCTACTGGTAGGTTCTAAAATTTGTGGTCTTAAAACAGTAAAAAAATTATAATTATTTCTGTTATTTCTACTGGTAGGTTCTAAAATTTGTGGTCTTAAAACAGTAAAAATTTTTTAATTATTTCTGTTATTTCTACTGGTAGGTTCTAAAATTTGTGGTCTTAAAACAGTAAAAAAAAAATTATAATTATTTCTGTTATTTCTAATGGTAGGTTCTAAAATTTGTGGTCTTAAAACAGTAAAAAAATTATAATAATTTCTGTTATTTCTACTGGTAGGTTCTAAAATTTGTGGTCTTAAAACAGTAAAAAAAGAATTATAATTATTTCTGTTATTTCTACTGGTAGGTTCTAAAATTTGTGGTCTTAAAACAGTAAAAAAGAATTATAATTATTTCTGTTATTTCTACTGGTAGGTTCTAAAATTTGTGGTCTTAAAACAGTAAAATTTTTTTAATTATTTCTGTTATTTCTACTGGTAGGTTCTAAAATTTGTGGTCTTAAAACAGTAAAAATTTTTTAATTATTTCTGTTATTTCTACTGGTAGGTTCTAAAATTTGTGGTCTTAAAACAGTAAAAAAAAATTATAATTATTTCTGTTATTTCTAATGGTAGGTTCTAAAATTTGTGGTCTTAAAACAGTAAAAAAATTATAATAATTTCTGTTATTTCTACTGGTAGGTTCTAAAATTTGTGGTCTTAAAACAGTAAAAAAAAGTATTATAATTATTTCTGTTATTTCTACTGGTAGGTTCTAAAATTTGTGGTCTTAAAACAGTAAAAAAGAATTATAATTATTTCTGTTATTTCTACTGGTAGGTTCTAAAATTTGTGGTCTTAAAACAGTAAAAAAAATTATAATTATTTCTGTTATTTCTACTGGTAGGTTCTAAAATTTGTGGTCTTAAAACAGTAAAAAAATAATTATAATTATTTCTGTTATCTCTACTGCTAGGTTCTGAAATGAATCTTTATACTAATTTAAATTTACAAATATACATTATTTAGAAAAAATAACCACATGTATTAGTGTTATGCCTGAATTATTTTCTGCCTAACGAGCAAAATTAAATTCAATCCAAAATCAATTTTTCCCATGCCAGCATCCGCCCAACACATCTGCTTTCCCCTCACGCGGGTCTGGAAGAAGGCACGTCCACTGGGCACCTTTCCCCAATATTCAATATTCTCACCTAGCCATTTAGACCATGTTTGCAAAAAATGTTCCGCCAGAAGTAAAACCACCCAATCCTTCTAAACACTTGAATTACTTTTAACGTGCAGCAAATTGTTTGTAAGATATTAGAAAAACAACGATGCCACGAAAGGTTTTGCATTAAGCTCTGTATATGAATACAAATCAAATGCTTAGAAATTTATACAAAATTACTGATTTAAAAAGTTTTTATTTAGAAATAAATCTAGTTCTTTAATCTTTGTTTACTTTCAATAAAAATAAATATTTCAATTACCTACCGGTTTTCTAAATAAAAAAATACATTTAAAATTTATTTTGAGATTTTGCAATCATTTCTGTTTAATATTTAATATAAATAGTCATTTTAGTTATATGCTATTTTTTAAAAAATATGTCTAAACATTTAAACCAATTATACCAATTAAAAATTTTAATAATAATTCTAACTCTTATTTGCGAAACTATTAAAAGTGCTGTTACTGTTTGATATGAATTTCCCATTAGACAGAAGAAGATATTCTATGAGGTTCCCCTCTCACATTAAATAGACATCAAGTCACCCTATTCTTCGCATTTCTAGAAGCCATTTGTTGGTCAAGCCTATAAAGCCATTGGTTCCAAATTGGCTTTCTGTTAAGGAGTCACTAAATCTGATGGCTTCCGGTTCCCAACATCATCCAGCTAATGGAAAGGTCACCGTAAAACGGCCTTCTCTTCGGGGATGCATTTAATGGCTTAATGGGATAACAGGTCCGCAATTCAGACAAGTGAAACACTATCTACTGTTGCACAGTTTGGAAATCTAATTGTGCTAGCGAGAATGACTAACAGTTGCTGAAGAGTGTACTGTGCGATTTTAGTGGTAAAAGTACTAGATCAAGGTGTTCAAGACACGAATCAGATTCATTCAAAGGAATATCTATTTACACAGGGTTGAGTTGTTTTACCTCTGAGCGGCACTTTTTTGCACACCATGGGCTAAATGGCCAGGTTACATGGACCCCGAAGGCTCAGAGAAGATTGGGGGAGGGGACCCACTGGAACAGCTGTTGGGAGACAGATGGTAGCCTCCCGTCAAGGCCATCCAGCGTGTTCTTTAACGTTGGTTTGTTTTACCTCTGAGCGGCACTTTTTTGCACACCATGGCCTAAATGGACAGGTCACGTGGATCCCGAATGCTCAGAGAAGGTTGGGGAAGGGGACCCACTGGAACAGCTGTTCGGAGACAGATGGTACCCTCCCGTCAAGGCCATCCAGCGTGTTCTTTAACGTGCACAGGGTATGTCTCTCCCGCACACGGGGCAACGGCTTAACGTCCCATCCGACGGACGGCGGCCTTTCCAAGCCCATCAGTGTCCCCTACTGACCGTGAGTAGGGCGGGGAATTTTTGCGGAGATAAATCTCAACGCTGACCCAGCTGGGACTCGAACCTGGGAGCAATAGATTACGAGCCTGGAGCGCTACCGACTGAGCCACCCCCGACCCTATTTACACAGAAGAGGGTTGATTATCCAATACAATGGGTCATTTAAGAATGGTTAACCAAAAATCAGTTACCCGAAAGTGGTTGCCAAAAATTAATAGTCCGAAATTCTTTACTTTTGTTTGGTATTTTTCCCTGGAAACTGTTACAGAACTTCCACCTCACTCTCCAATAATAAATCGGGGGGGTGGGGGGGGGTCTTAGTCGGTAGCGCGCCGGACTCGTAATCTGCACTTCACAGGTTTGAGTCCCACTGTGCTTGGGTCAGCGCAAAATTCTCCACAGTCATTAGGGGACATTATGTTAGGTTTGAAAAAGTCGTTAGGAGACATTAGGTTAAGTCTTGGAAAAAGTCATTAGGGGACATTAGGTTAGGTCTCCACCCTGCCCTCAGTCATTAGGGGACATTAGAATTAAGTTCCTCAGTCATTAGGGGACATTAGGATTAGGTCTTGGAAAGACCGCCGTCCATAGGGTGGGACACTAAACCATGTCGCCGTGTGAGGGAGTGCAAGCGTTGAAATTTATCTCCGAAAAACTCCCCGCCCTGCCCTTAGTGTTTAGAGGACACCGATGGGCTTGGAAAGACCGCCATCCATAGGGTTGGGTTGTTTTACCTCTGAGCGGCACTTTTTTGCACACCATGGACTAAATGGCCAGGTCACATGGACCCCAAGGCTCAGAGAAGGTTGGGGGAGGGGACCCACTGGAACAGCTGTTGGGAGACAGGTGGTAGCCTCCCGTCAAGGCCATCCAACGTGTTCTTTAACGTGCACAGGGTATGGCTCTCCCGCACACGGGGCAACGGCTTAACGTCCCATCCGACGGACGGCGGCCTTTCCAAGCCCATCGGTGTCCCCTACTGACCGTGAGCAGGGCGGGGAATTTTTGCGGAGATAAATCTCAACGCTGACCCAGCTGGGACTCGAACCTGGGAACTATAGATTACGAGCCTGGCGCGCTACCGACTGAGCCACCCCCGACCCTATTTACACAGAAGAGGGTTGATTATCCAATACAATGGGTCATTTAAGAATGGTTAACCAAAAATCAGTTACCCGAAAGTGGTTGCCAAAAATTAATAGTCCGATAATAGCCATATCAAGGCCACCTCAATAGAACAGGCCTGGACACTGCAGTAACAGAATATCTAATTTTAAAAAAATGCAGCAGTTTTTACTACAGTTAAATTTCCAAAAATTCACTAAGTAGTTACTCATTTTTATAAATCCGTAAATTAATTTTAAAATCTAGGCGTAAACTGGAAGGTTGGATTAGGTTGTTTTACCTCGGAGCGGCACTTTTTTGCACACCATGGGCTAAATGGCCAGGTCACAAGGACCCCGAAGGCTCTGAGAAGGTTGGGGGAGGGGTCCCCCGCCCCATAAACTGGAAGGAAAGCTGTGCACCAATCCCTAGTGATGATGCACAGAACCGGCCAGGTCAAGCACCTAATGTCCGACCCCGCCCGGGGCGGGGATGGCTTAGTCGGTAGCGCGCCAGGCTCGTAATCTGTAGTTCCCAGGTTCGAGTCCCAGCTGAGTCAGCGATGAGATTTATCTCCGCAAAATTCCGATGGGCTTAGGAAAGGCCGCCGTCCGTCGGATGGGACGTTAAGCCATGGCCCCGTGTGCGGGAGAGCCATACCCTGTGCACGTTAAAGAAAACGCTGGATGGCCTTGACGAGAGGCTACCATCTGTCTCCCAACAGCTGTTGCAGTGGGTCCCCTCCCCCAACCTTCTCTGAGCCTTCGGGGTCCATGTGACCTGGCCATTTAGCCCATGGTGTGCAAAAAGTGCCGCTCAGAGGTAAAACAACCCAACCCGACCCCGCTTTCTCGTGGTACAGGCCGTTAGTACCTTTCAAAAGAGATATTCTCTTTTGGAAGGGAACGGAAGGGGAGGGCTGCCAGTTCAGTATGGCCTACTGATCTGGTCATCTATGGCCACTTTTTTCTTTTTGTTTTCAAACCTGCTGAAGTGTGGTCAACTTCACAGGGTCCTAGTGCTGACCATTTATACCTACTAGACTGGACTTGTTTATGGATTTGAGTTTGATTATGGATCCTGGACTTGCTGCACTGGTGGGCCTCTGTTGAGGGAGAGTCTGCCGCAGTGTTTTCTGTTTGCTTCTGGATTGCCAGCCCTAAGTGAACAGAGGCATGGGATACCTTATATCAGCTGGTGGATAATCCTAATCAGAGGACATCGCAGGTACCTGAACCTTACTTAGCTAGTTGGGCATCGTCAAGATTAAACTGGAGTAATGTGTCTCAGGCAGGCCATATGGCTCTTGAAAAAGTTCACTTGAATAGGTGGTGCCTGAAGTTCCTACCAGCATCGGTGACTTCAGCCTTTAGCGGAGGAGGAACAGGTCTTTGCCCCATGCCTGCGATCAGGGGGGTGTTTGATTTTGTTGGCCCTACCAATCTCAATAAACCTAATTTCTTTAAAAATCCTACTAATCATTTTCTCTCTACAGGAACGTGGAACGTGAGGACATTACATAGAGATTATTCTCTTGATGTCCTCATGCAGGAATTCCAGCGCTATAACCTAGATATTCTAGGCTTGCAAGAGACCAGATGGACAGGTAAAGGTGAGATACTTAAAAATAACTTTAAATTTCTCTTTACAGGGAGGGAGGATGGAAAGCATCACCAAGGCGTGGGTCTGCTGCTCAGCAGACATGCTAGTGATGCTCTTCTAGGATATGAGTGCATTAATGAAAGGTTTCTTACAACAAAATTTCAGACAAGCATTAAAGACTTGAATGTTATCTGCTGTTATGCCCCCACTGAGGATGCCGATGACGATGAGAAGGATAGGTTTTACGGACAACTTCAGGATATTTTGAATTCTGTCAAGAAAGGAGATATTACCCTTGTTCTTGGTGACTTCAATGCCAAAGTTGGTACTGACTCTGACCTTTGGGGAGGAGTAATAGGCCCTTTTGGTATTGGTAGCTGCAATGGCAATGGGCAACGTCTCCTACAGGTAAGTAAACTCAATGGTTTCAGAATAACTAACACATATTACAAACACCGCGACATACATAAGTACACATGGGTTTCACCTGATGGGCTGCATAGGAATATGATTGATTATATATTAATTAACAGCAAATGGGCTAGTTCTGTTAGAAATACCAGGGCATATAGGGGAGCTGAAACTGGATCTGACCATTACCTTGTTAAAAGTGTCTTGCAACTCAAACTTAAAAAGTGTTGTGCTAGGGTTAAAAAATTTACCTTTCATACTGAAGCTCTGAAAGACCCAGTTATAGCTAAAGTTTACCATGATAGGTTACTTAGTCATTATGACAGTCATGGTTTGCTTAATACTGAAGTTGAGGAAGAATGGGGCCATTTTAAACAGGCTTTTTGGAAACTAACAGTACTGTTTTAGGAAAAAAGGAACAGAGGGGCAAAATTATTTAAGTGATAAGGTACTTGAGCTTATTTCAGAAAGAAGAAACTGCAGGAATGTCCTTAATCAGTACCCTACTAGTCCTAATAGAAAGGATTACAGAGAGCTTAATAAACGTGTAAAGGATCAGTAAGCTACTGATAAGAATCTTTAGCTTGATGGCTTGACTAACAAAGCTGAGGAAGCAGTTAGGCAGCACAACAGCAGAGAGATGTACCAGATAGTTAATGTTTTATGTGGTAGAAAACGGACAGGTATACAGGGATTGAAGGATAAACAAGATAAGGTTATAGAAGGGGAGGATTCTGTCATGGCTAGGTGGGCTGAGCATTTCATTGACGTTCTAAACAATGTGGTTAGTTCTACTCCCATTGTTTGTAATGATGATAGATGTATTGGGGGCTTTAATGTTGGTCCTATAACATAATCTGAAATTATTCTGGCTGTTTCTAAATTTAAACTTCATAAATCCCCAGGGGTAGATGAAATTACTACAGAAATGCTCAGAGCTGGGAATGTTTCGGTTACCACTTGGATGACTGAAATTTTGAATACCTTTTATGATAAAGGCATGATTCCTAAAGATTTTACAAGAGCTATTATTATCCCTATTTTCAAAAAAGGTGATCGCAGTTCTTGTGATAACTATAGTGGTATCGGCCTACTCTCTGTTCCAGGTAAAGTTCTTTCCATGATTGTGCTTAACAGAATTAAGAATCTGGTTGACAGGTAATTGCGTGATGAGCAATGTGGATTCAGCAGTGGTAGGGGATGTGTAGATCAGATATTTTCACATAGGCAGATTCTTGAGAAATGTATAGAATTTCAGAAACCTTTGGTTGCTATCTTTGTTGATTTCAAAAAAGCTTTTGACTCTGTTGATCGTCATAATTTGTGGTTGATTGTGAGATAATATGGTATACCAGACAAGTTAGTTAACATAATGAAAGCTCTCTATAATAACACTGAGTCATGTGTGAGAGTTGGTAAGGCTTGTAGCAATTGGTTTAGCATTACTTCTGGTGTTCGACAAGGGTGCATTTTGTCTCCTTTTCTCTTTAGTTTGGTTATTGATTATGTTATGCGAAATTCACTTCAAGGGAAAGATTTTGGCCTTAAATGGGCTGGAGATACGAAAATTTCTGATTTAGATTATGCTGATGATTTAGCCCTTTTGGCAAATGATGTTGATAAGATGAACTCTTTCATTCGAGCTGTTGATGAGACTGGTATTAGAGTAGGTTTGGTTATAAACAGAGAGAAAACTAAAGTGATGAAAATTAGTCAGGCAGGTTGTGATTCAGTTCATCTGAATGGTTGCAGTCTTGAGCAGGTGTCACAGTTTAATTACCTTGGGAGCTATGTAACAGATACTGGTGATGTGCGGCATGAGATTAACAGACGAATAGGGATTGCTGCCGGGACTTTTAAGAATCTATGGAAATTGTGGAGAAATAGGCGTATACACCTAAAGACTAAAATTAGACTGTATAATAGTTTGGTTCTTTCTAGGGTTAGTTATGGTAGTGAAACTTGGACGCTGTGTAAATAAGATAATAGGAAACTAGATGCTTTTGATTCTAGATGCTTACGCAGTATCTTGGGTATTAGGTGGTTTAACTTTGTAACTAATGATGAGGTTAGGCAAAGGAGCCTGCAACCTCCTTTAAGCAGCATATTGTGCAGAGAGAGACTCCGCTTGTTTTCCCATGTTGCCCGTATGGATAATATAGATTGGCGAATAAGGTTATGAACAGTGTGCCTAGAGGCCTCAGAAGGAGGGGGAGACCTAGGATGCGGTGGGCAGACAATGTCAAACAGGACCTTGTTAGAATTGGTGTGCAGTGGCCAGATACAGTAGATGTAGCTCAGGACAGATATGCTTGGAGAATTAAACTGCGCGGTCTGGTTGGACCTTCGTAGCCCATGGGTGCTTGAGGATGACGATGATGATATGAGTAAATAATTTTGTTTTAATTTATTTTAAAATAATTAGCTTTAACTTAAATTAAAACAGATTACATCATTGAATTTTTATGCATAATTAATATCCCTCCTTTTACCTAAGGTTGTCCAGGCCTGATATATCAAGGGTAGTATCTAAATATTGATTTCCAATTCTTCACTTCTCAGATTTTTAAAAATTTATTCGAATTAGTTGATTTATTACTATCCTTGTTAGCCGTTAAAATCTATGTCAAAAGCTAATTAACGTTTAAAAAATTGTTCAGTCACACTGTTTATTAATATGAGCAAAGTTTTAGAAGTTTCAAGACTAATTATTGCAATTTTCGCTAATTCTCGAAAATTATTCGAGAACGTAGGACAAGGTTTTAATAGTTTCAATTTACATAATTAACTCATTAACCGTTTCGTCGATAGACTAAACTGACTAAAGTGATCGTCATGATTTAATTGTCCCTTGGAACCTTGAAACTTCTCTCTGATTCCCTCGTTACTAAAGCATTTTTCATTCATTGCTTTTCGTTTCAAATGTCATGCGTTATTGGAAGAACTTTGAGATTTCTAACACGACCTAAAGATGAAAAAAACAACAAAATGAGTGGTAGCTATATGAACAATTTCAGAAATCATTGTATGTAGTTATTTGAGTGAAAAAATCAAACTTGACAACATGTTTTCATTATTATTTTTACTGAAACTATTTTAATAAATTAGTGCTAGTTTATATTGTTAAATTACATACGGATAATTCAAAATTTCCAGATGAAATTATTCCTATTTTATAAAAGAAATTAATTGAAAATTTTTCGAAATTTTCATAACAGAAATAAAATTGGGACTGATGTCTAATTGCCTTGTCAGTAAAGTATAGGGTCAGGAGGTGTCTCAGTCGGTAGCGCGCCAGGCTTGTAATCTGTAGTTCCTAGGTTAGAGTCCCAGCTGGGTCAACGTTGAGATTTATCTCCGCAAAATTCCCCACCCTGTCCACGGTCAGTAGGGACACCGATGGGCTTGGAAAACCGCCGTCCATCGGATGGGACGTTAAGCCGTGGCCTCGTGTGTGGGAGAGCCATACCCTGTGCACGTTAAAGAACACGCTGGATAGCCTTGACGGGAGGCTACCATCTGTCTCCCAACAGCTGTCCCAATGGGTCCCCTTCCCCAACTTTCTCTGAGCCTTTGAGGTCCTTGTGACTTGGTCATTTTGCCCATTGTGCGGAAATAAGTGCGCTCAGAGGTAAAACAACCCAAGTAAAGTATTATTACCATGCTTTTAGTTTCAAATGTCAAGCCTTTCTGAAGTTCCTTTTTGTGTTCTAACACTACTTAAAAACAAAATAATAAAATAACTGGTAGCTATATGAACAGGTTCAGAAATTATTACATGCATTTCTTTGAGTGAAATATATCAAATTATAAAATATTTAAACTATTTTATTCCGTTAGTGGTAGGCTTATATTGTTAAATTATTTGCGGATGTTTGAAACTTTCAACCTTAAATTATTTTCATTTCATAGAGGAAATGGAAAATCCAACAATCATTCAATCCTTAATTAACTGTAGACTTAGAGACGATTCCGAGTGATTGACCGACTAAAATGGTATCAAGCTAATTCTAACTACTATGCAGAAATAGTAGCACTCTGAAAATTGGGGCGGGGGTGGCTCAGTCGGTAGCGCGCCAGGCTCGTAATCTGTAGTTCCCAGGTTCGAGTCCCAGCTGGGTCAGCGTTGAGATTTATCTCCGCAAAATTCCCCGTCCTGCCCATGGTCAGTAGGGGACACCGATGGGCTTGGAAAGGCCACCGTCCGTCGCATGGGACGTTAAGCCGTGGCCCCGTGTGCGGGAGAGCCATACCCTGTGCACGTTAAAGAACACGCTGAATGGCCTTGACGGGAGGCTACCATCTGTCTCCCAACAGCTGTTCCAGTGGGTCCCCTCCCCCAACCTTCTCTGAGCCTTCGGGGTCCATGTGACCTGGCCATTTAGCCCATGGTGTGCAAAAAAGTGCCGCTCAGAGATAAAACAACCCAAACAACAGCTCTGAAAATTTCCACATTTGGTAATCTGGGTCGCAGATCTGAGGAAAAATCCAAAATTTGACCTCCCTCGTGTCGTTGAAAGTCAAATATAGGTCACACTAGGTCCTTCAAGGTAAAATAGAGGTCATACCTCGATCCACGAGAGCTAGAAACGTGAAAATTGGTGTCTCGGAGTGTTTCAGGCTGTAGATGTTGGAAACGTTACGAAATTTCGGATCCGGAGTGTCTTTCAGGGTCAAAGGTCAAATTTCGATCTAAATGTGCTAGAGAGCTGAAAACTGGTTTCTGGGGGAATTTTGAGTCGTAGATCCCTGAAATGTTGTTGAATTTTGGTTGCACTGGATTCTTTGAGGTCAAAGATAAAGTATAAATTCTACTTGCAATACAGTGGACCCCCGATATAACGCGCATGTCGGGCGGGAAACAACACCCGCGTTATAAGGTGAACCGCGTTATACCGAGCGGCGCGGTGGCGACACAATAAATTTACTCAGAACGATTTGAGCTATATACTGAAACATCCCATCAACTATATATATTATGTATTATATTTATTTCTGGCTCGTTCAATATTTCCCGGATACGAGAAATTTCAGCCTCAGTGAAGATATTATCTGAAGCTGAATCTGAATCGCGAACATCGCCCCCGCGCTATAACCGAGTGCGCGGTATAGCGAGCAGCGCTATAACGAAGGTCCACTGTATTTCCCTCAACCAAATTGCGATGTCTATAGTCTAAATGAATGAATCAGTAGCATAACGGAAAATTTTGATTTATTAAGCCCCCTATTCCCGTAACGGGTTGATATAAGAATAAAGAAATGGTCAACTGGCTAAAAAAGATTTTTTTTTTTGATGAAACGTAGCGCAACGTATTGTACACGAAACGCTAGCGAAGAGTACAAATGCAGATTGCGGTCCAAGGTATAAGAGACGGAAAAAATTTCGAAGAGAAATTTAGGAGCAAACCAACATATCTGGGACTTAGTGTACAGTCGCGCAAAAAATATCCGAACACTATGGTTGATTACAGAATTTAGAAAAAATATTTGGCAACGATTTTTTTTAAATTAGTGATATGGCAACCTTCGTGTACAGTCGCTCAAAAAACATCACGAACAGTATGGTTGAGTACAGAATTCAGAAAAAACATCTGGCAACGATTTTTTTAGAAATTAGTGATCTGGCAGTCTTCGTGTACAGTCGCGCAAAAAATATCCGTACACTATGGTTGATTACAGAATTCAGAAAAAAATATCTGGCACGATTTTTTTTTAGAAATTAGTGATCTGGCAACCTCCGTGTACAGTCGCTCAAAATATATCCGAACACTATGGTTGATTACAGAACTCAGAAAAAATATCTGGCAACATTTTCTTTTAGAAATTAGTGATCTGTCAACCTTCGTGTACAGTCGCTCAAAAAAAGTATCCGAACACTATGGTTGATTGCAGAATTCAGCAAAAATATATTGTAACGATTTTTTTAGAAATTAGTGATCTGGCAATCTTCGTGTACAGTACACGAAGGTTGGAGGATTACTAATTTCTAAAAAAAATCGTTTCCAGGTATTTTTTTAAAATTCTGTAATCAACCATAGGTTCGGATATTTTTTTGAGCGACTCTACTTATATTATTCCCAGATTCTAGTCTTTTTCTCTTTTTCTACATCCGCCACTTTTCATTAGTGTTCCAGATCCTGCTCCCTTTCTTTCTGTTTCTTTATGCCGCCTTTACCTCTCCAGTGAATCAATGCTCTGCTCTTCCTGTGACCTAGTACACATCTTTCCTTCCTCTCTCACCTAATCCTTGCATCAGTACTCTACTCGCACTGTGGCTCAAGCTATTGGCCTCACACGCCCACACACTCGCCATTGCTTCAATGCAACTACCAGATGCATTAAGATTGCCTTAGTTCTTTGGCAAAGCTAGAGAAAGTGAAGCTGCGATCGTTTGCTGCATCCTCTTCCTATCACAAGAAGAAGCGTCATTTTCTGTGCTAATTGCTTCTCTTGCCATCGATGTTCTGCTTTAAGAGAAGAGTCGATATAAATATTTATTTATCAAAATTTAAGTGTATGCAGCTAATAGTATAGTATTTTTTTTACTCTCTGAATTTTTTAAATACTAATTTGTTATCAATTAAAAGATTACAGCATTTTAGAATTGCAGAGATTTATTTGGTAAATTTAAGTAATTGCTGAGTTTATCAATTCAGTGGTAGACATTTAAAAGGCAAAATTTAAACACAAATGAATATTAATTTCTAAAGCCATTGTATAAATAGAAGGAGATATATTTTTATTCAAATGAAGTAAATTTATAATCACCCAATTTATATTTTAAGGAAAAAATGATCAATGCTTACTATTTTAATTCCATTTAAATTCAGAAATTTAAGAAAATATATAGACCAATAGTCATGTAGCAAAACATGCATCTCTAACTGATTCCCTATAAAGTGAATTCAAACTCTTTTCCATCTAGCAGTGTAAATTGTTTAACTCTATATTTACCAAGCTTTTTTAAGTTCATGCATTACAAGGAAACGAATCTTTATTAATAAAAATTATGTCCTAAGCAGACATTGTTTTTGCGTATATTTTTTATTCACTTTAGTCATTAATAAATTTACACTTTGAAGTGCGTGTAACTTTAGTATTTTTTTTTATGTTAGTGATACTGAGTACAGAGCGAAAATGAAGCGAGTAGTACATACCTATGTGATGTGATAAAATGTGATGGGAAGGTTAGAAATCCTTCAACAATGGGCTTCCTGCTATCCCAAACAAAGAATCGGACGTGTAAATCACAATGTAGAAAATAAAAATAATAGTTTTTCTGAAATTTTTAAAAGTTCCTTCGTATGCAGAGTAGACTATCTGTAATCCAATACTCTTGGATCTTAATTTCTTTTCTTTTCTGAGCCAAAAGAGATTTCAAAAACAAAATTAACACTTCAAACAAGGTATAAAAAAAGTGTGTGTGAAGAAAGTCACAATTCTTTCTTCAGTTCCACCACAAAAATAACCATGAGGTTATCACTTGAGATACTGGCCACTAGATAAAGTTTGTAAGCAAAAACGTATATACCTATAATATTATACATATTAATTAAATGATATCTATTAAAATTCTACCGGTAGTTATTTATTTCTAAAAGTTAATAATTATTTTTACAGTTATATTCAATAATATTTCACTAAATAGTAACAAACATATTATTTTACTTGCATAATTTTAAACTTTAGAATAAATTTTATAGAAAGAAATAAAATAATAAATACCCCCTCTAGCAGTTGCTTTCCACAGAAGTCAGAGTTTATATGCCACACTAGTAGATCTGTGAAGATGGCGCAACCTTATCAGAAAAGCAATACAAACATCCATGCCTTACTCTGGGCTCGAACGCAGGTCCTTAGAGCACTACCAAGCACGCTAACCACTCGGCCACATTTAGATAAATTAAATCGCTAACTCTTTGCTCTTATCATCATTCCTTGGAAGGGTAAAAATGCCTCCCCACACGAAATTTTATTGTGAAAAACTAACGAAATTAATTACCGCTAATGTTTTAAACGCAGTTAATAATAGTTCTAGAGCTTTAAGCATTTTTGATAACGGAAGCTTTTGTGTTCTTCGACTTTCAGCTTCTGTAAATTAATTCCAGTCTGCTGGACAATGTTTCATGAACCTTCGAGTCCTGAACATAATTCCTTATGATTTTCCAATTCACGAATGACTTTATTTCCGTGACGTCATATCAATGAGTACATTTAACTGTGGTCGTATAAATCATCTGAGTGCCTTAATAAACCGTTTTTTGCCATAAAATAGACAATAATATTTGTATTAAAATCTGGCTTATTAATTTATTTCTGTTTTGGAATGGTGCTCTTTGAATTGATAACAAATAACAATTTATTTAGGGTTATGTCAGTAGAAAAATATATTCGATGTTTTCAAAGTCTGTGGACCGGCCTAGTCCATCTCACAAAAATTCATTTATTGTGATCAGTGTCCTATTTTTGCGGCTTGTGTATTTTTTGTGGCCAGCCTATTGGCAAGTATTCAACAAAGCTGATGTTGAGTTTAACGAATAAAAGCAATGCTAAATAATTTCGTAAAAAAAAACATGAATTGTTTCGCAGGCAAATCAATTTTTACAAAAGACAGGTCACAAAACCCCTACTGAGAAATTTAGGAAAGGGGATCCTTTGCACAGCTGGAAGCAAACGTAAGCAAATAGATTAAAGTCTCCTGTGAAAACCATGTAGTGTTTTATTTATTTTTTTCCTGCACCGGTATGGCCGTCTTACACACTGAACCACGGCTTAAGATCTGTCTTCAGAGGGGGGAGGGGGACTTAGTCGGTAGCGCGCCAGGCATAATTAAATATTTAAAGGTAATAAAATAATATAATAAAATAGTTTGCATGTAATAAAATAATATAATAAAATAATTAACCGGTAATAAAATAATATAATAAAATAATTAACCGGTAATAAAATAATATATTAAAATTGCTAATGACTAATCTTCCCATTATCTCCGATGATAACTGCATTTAAAAGAGCAAAATTGATTCAGAAGAATTTGTAAAAATCGGATTTAAGTAAATTTTGTCTAATATTTAGGCAGACACATTTTTACGAAGAAAAAGTTTATTTTTTTGTCAGAGTATATTTTTTTCACCTAATGAAATATTGCAATGATTTTTTTTATTCTCAAATTCACTTCAGACCTCAAGAATTTGGGGTGAGTTGTTTTACGTCTGAGCGGCACTTATTTTTGCGCACAAAGAGCTAAATGGCCAGGTCACAAGGATCCCGATGGCTCAGAAAAGGATGGGGACCCACTGGAACAGCTGATAGGGGACAGGTAGCTCTCCGTCAAGGCCATACAGCATGTTCTTTAACTTTGAGTTGTTTTACATTTGATCGTCATTTTTGCACACAATGGGCTAAATGGCCAGGTTACAAAGATCCCGAAGTTTGGGGGAGGGGACCCACTGAACAGCTGTTGGTAGACAGATGGTAGCCTCCCGTCATGGTTATCCAACATATTATTTAACTGCACAGGGTATGGCTTCTGCACATGGGGCCATGGCTTAACCTCCCATCCAACGTACTGCGGCCGTTCCAAGCCCATATGTGTTCGCTATTGACGAGAGCAGGAGTTTTGCGGAGATAAATCTCAACACGGGCCCATGTGGGATTCGAACCTGGGAATTACAGATTATGAACCTATCGCGATACTGACTGAGTCACCTCCACCAACACCACTACCCCTCAAACATTTACAAAATCTCGACTGTTATTAAGCAACTAATATAAGTCTATGCTGATAAAGTATTATCGGTCAATGACTCGATAATTGCTTTAATTTTTTACATTATATAAAATTGTTAACTCTAAATTCTTGGTATTTTTTTATAAATGCATTAGCTACCCTTTAATTTATATAAACCGCGACGTTCATTTTTCTATATTTGAAACTTCCGCAACCTTATTCATCGATTGCCATCATGCATTTCGTTGCCTCTGCTTCAGCGACGATGCTCTCCCCCAGCAGAGTAATGAATCTCCACTCTCCTCAGTCTTAGCTCTCCGTACTCTCATCGCTCCATCGACTCGAACAATGACCGCATTAACGACCTTTGTTTCTTTTGCTTCCGTGGCGAAGCGGGTGACGTCGATAGTTTCCTAAAACATCGGCCAATTCTTGAGAGCGAAGACAACTTCCAAGGCTAATTACTCTGCATTGTCGTTAAAGCTCGGATGCTGAATCGGAAGCTGAGAAGGATGCGGGACATCACAGGGAAAAAAACATGCTTCACGAAGATAAGCTTGTTGGATAAATAAAGCAGTGTGATTTCGAAGTCTGATGAGCCTTTCGTAAAGCACACCATGTTTAATAAATAAATGAAACGATATGTTTAAATGAGCGTTGAATTAAACTAAATATTAAATGTGATTAAAATTAACAAATAATTTTTGTTACTAACAAAGTTGATAAAATTTAAAAAAATTAGTAATATTGGAAGTGGCAATTTACTAGGGATAAAGAAATAACAAAAAATAGTTACTTGCAAAAGTCTGGTAACATTTTCAACATATGAGCTGTTTTTGCTTTTCAGAGTTGGGTTGTTTTTCCTCTGAGCGGCACTTTTTTGCACACCATGGGCTAAATGGCCAGGTCACATGGACCCCAAAGGCTCAGAGAAGGTTGGGGGAGGGGACCCACTGGAACAGCTGTTGGGAGACAGATGGTAGCCTCCCGTCAAGGCCATCCAGCGTGTTCTTTACCGTGCACAGAGTATGGCTCTCCCGCACACGGGGCCACGCTTTAACGTCCCATCCGACGGACGGCGGCCTTTCCAAGCCCATCGGTGTCCCCTACTGACCGTGGGCAGGGCGGGGAATTTTGCGGAGATAAATCTGAACGCTGACCCAGCTGGGTCAGCGTTCAGAACCTGGGAACTACAGATTACGAGCCTGGAGCGCTACCGATTGAGCCACCCCGCTCTTTGCTTTTCAGAACTCTGTGAATTATAAACTACTCTTCTAATATTATGAATATAACCTTCAAGGATGAACAGTACTCAGATTTTGATCTAACCACATTCTACACGTGATAAAAATATTAAAATTGGTACCTACTGGCCTATCTAGTCATGTACTTTAAAAACATTACTGAAATAGGTTGGTTTGGGTTGTTTTACCTCTGAGCGGCACGTTTTGCACACTATGAGCTAAATGGTCAAGTCACAAGGACCACGAGGATTTACAGAAGGTTGGGGGGAGGGGACACACTGGACAGATGGCAGCCTTCCGTTAAGGTCATTCGCGTGTTATTTTACGTTGAATTGTTTCACCTCTGTGCAAAATTTTTTGCACGCAATGGGGTAAATGATCAGATCACAAGGACCCCAAAGTATCAGAGTAGGTTAAGGGGATGAGACCCACTGGAACAGCTGTTGGGAGACAGATGGTAGCCTCTCGTCAAGGCCATCCAGCGTGTTCTTTACCTGCACAAGGTAAAGAACACGCTGGAACCTCTCGCACACGGAGTCACGGCTTAACGTCCCAACGACTGACATCCCAAGCCTATCGGTGACCCTCCTACTGACTGATGGCAGGGAGAGGAGTTTTTCAGGGAAAAAATGCGGATATTTAAATAAACATAAGTATATGAAATGTTCTTTAAAATCAAATGAAAGCCAGATTTCTAACTTCGACTATATGTTCTAGAAATGTAATAGGGGCGGGGGTGGCTCAGTCGGTAGCGCGCCAGGCTCGTAATCTGTAGTTCCCAGGTTCGGGTCCCAGCTGGGTCAGCGTTGAGATTTATCTCCGCAAAATTCCCCGCCCTGCCCACGGTCAGTAGGGGATACCGATGGGCTTGGAAAGCCACCGTCTGTTGGAGCCGTAGCCCCATGTGTGGGAGAGCCATACCCTGTGCACGTTAAAGAACACGCTGGATGGCCTTGATGGGAAACTACCATCTGTCTCCCAACAGCTGTTCCAGTGAGTCCCCTCTCCCAACCTTCTCTGAGCCTTCGGGGTCCATGTGACCTGGCCATTTAGCCCATGGTGTGCAAAAAAGTGCCGCTCAGAGGTAAAACAACCCAACCCTAGAAATGTAAAAATTGGTAAGTACTTGCCTTTCTGGCCGTACATGTCAGAAACATTAAGAAATTTCAGATGAGGTGTCTTTCAAAGTCAAATATAAATCAATAAGCCAATTTTATTTCATCATCATCTGTAATTTACAATGAAAAATATGAGTGAACCCAAAAACCACATGGTTTGTCTGGGCCACTAAAGAAAATTAATGCAAAAATCTATAATGACTTATTCACTACAATGATCACAAACAATATGTGTCATTTTTTTGATGGGGCGGGGATAGCTCAATCGGTAGCGCGCCAGGCACGTAATCTGCAGTACCCAGATTCGAGTCCCAGCTGAGTCAGCGTTGAGATTTATCTCCGCAAAATTCCCCACTCTGCCCACGGTCAGTAGGGGACAGCGATGGGCTTGGAAAGGCCGCCGTCCGTCGGATGGGACGTTAAGCCGTGGCCCCGTGTGAGGGAGAGCCATACGTTATGCACGTTAAAGAACACGCTGTATGACCTTGACGGGAGGCTACCATCTGTCTCCCAACAGCTGTTCCAATGGGTCCGCTCCCCCAACCTTCTCTGAGCCTTCGGGGTCCTTTTGACCTGGCCATTTAGCCAATGGTGTGCAAAAAAAGTGCCGCTCAGAGGTAAAACAACCCAAGCCATTTTTCCGATATACGTACAATAAATTTCTGCTTTACACTTGAATATTTAATATACGGTGCAGCATCTCCCGAAGAAAAGATATTTATTTGAGCGACTGTACCTCGGAGACTTAGGGCATCACGTTGACTCTAGGTGGCACTGAAACTATGGAGGCAAACGAGTCCGAAGTCCAGGTTCGAGCAAAGCCACTTAAAGAAAGAAATTAATAATGTATAAATATAAAATTATTTTAATAAGTTTAAAATTTGAGGTAAAGCCATTTATTTTAAAAACAGTTAAAATAAAATAATTTATTCATTAGGCGTTTATTAAAATACCTGATAATATTACAAAATAATTTACCAAATTTTTAAAAATAAATCGCTACCAGTTTAATTTTTTGAAATTTTATATATAATATAAACTGCTTTTTTTTTTTCAAAAAAGTAAATTAGGTTTTCTGTTAATGTGCTGTCCAAGCCTATTGTATCGAGGTGGCCTTGGTTCGAGTTCCAGTATGGATAACATGGTTGTTTATCCTGTCCTATTTGTTGTGATTGTTTCTCAGTATCAAAAAGTGTTCAATTATCGATATGTCATAAAATTCTCTGTTCTCTCATTGGGACATAAAACCGAAAAATTGGCAATACGTCCCATCATTCAAATTAAAAAAAAAATGATTCATGACGTCATAACTTTGTTGTACCAACATCTTTCCATAATATAAAGTCTTGTAACTAAGTGGTGATGTATAATATATCTGTTACTACTAACGCAAAATTTAATACTGATCTTTGTACAAATATATGCTTTTAGAGCGAAAATTATTCGCATTTATTATCATTATTATGATATAAATCAATATATACGAATTAGTTTTTAATACATATGGTATGTTTTTAAATAAACGTTAGTATAAAAATAAATGAAAAGTGCACCACTAATAATATTAGAAATATATATATATATGAAAATATATATATATATATAAAAAAGTTAGGACTAGATGTATGATAAAAAATATATGTAGATGTTAGGACCAGATAACTGAATCAGAAATTAATTGCAACACCATTCCACTGAATTAGACGTAAGCATTAGCGGACTAAAGAAGATCAAAGATCATACAGTGACAACAGCAGTCAAAGGCCTGGGCCTATACCTGATTAAGCTTAGCTAACGCCAGTAGCCAAATAATTGGAAAAAAACTATAAATTTTTTATACATTTATTTCTGTTATTTCTACTGGTAAGTTTTGGAATTAATCTTTATGCCAAAATATGTTTTCAAATATATATTATTGAGAAAAAATTATTGGTATATATATATATAAGTGTATAGATGCGAATAATTTTTTTCTAAATAATGTATACTCTAAATATAAATTAGTATAAATATTAATTTAAAAACCTAGAAATAACAAAAATAAATATATACGAAATTTGAATATTTTTAGGTCCACTAATGCTGACATCATAGCTTAGTGAAATGGCCTTCTGTTCCAGGTGGTATTGGCGATACTCCTGGCCTGTTCCAGCGATACTCCGTCATGTTACAGGGGGTGTTGCATGCATCATAACTTTGTCATCACATGTACATATCCTAAGCCTTTATTATCATCATCATTTTTTATTCGCTACAGTAATGATAGTCTATCTCAGTAATTTATTTTCTTTGCTAACTCCTTTCTCGTTTCTACTGCTCTGCATCCATCATATATTCTTCCCCATTATCTCTCCAGTCCTTATGCAAATTAAGGCTGCATTCTCCAATGATCCCATCGTCGTCCGCATCCTCAGAGCAAACCCAACTTTGAGCATCACTTTTCCTTCCATGCATCATCCTCCCCCCTATTATCCCCTTTCATGCCACCCACGACTGCCTCTCCCGATCAACACACCACCGAGCCATATTAACGAAAAACGTATCTTTCGCTTTTTTCCTACCTTGTCAGGTCACGTCGATAACTGAGCTAAAACAAGAGCCAGCTCTTCGGAAGTAGAGTCAGTTATCTCTTTAATTACTAGTCGTTGACACTGATGCTGGGTCTTCAATAAAAGCAATAAAAAGCAAAGAAACACATTACACCTGATGAATAAAGTACATTAGAGAAGTGGGTGAATCTTATCTTTAAATATTAAAACTACAAAGTACCAAACTAGTTTTCGGATTATTCTCAATTGAAATTTGCTTCAAAATATTCATGAATAGTTCTAATGACAGGTTAAGAACTGATGGGCTTGGAAAAGCCGCTGTCCGTCGGATGGGACGTTAAGCTGTGCTCCTAGTGCGCGGGTTGGGTTGTTATACCTTTGAGCGACACTTTTTTTGCACACAATGGGCTAAATGGCCAGGTCACAAGGACCCCGAAGGCTCAGAGGAGGTTGGGGGAGGGGACCCACTAGAACAGCTGTTGGGAGACAGATGGTAGCCTCCCTCAAAGCTATTCAGCGTGTTCTTTAACTTTGGGTTGTTTTACTTCAGAGCGGCACTTTTTTGCACACCATGGGCTAAATGGCCAGGTCACAAGGACCCCGAAGGCTCAGAGGAGGTTGGGGGAGAGAACCCATTGGAACATTTGTTAGGAAACAGATGGTAGCCTCCCGTCAACGCCATCCAGCGTATTCTTTAACGTGCACAAGGTATGGCTCGTCCATCCGTCGTATGGGACGTTAAGCCATGGCCCCGTGTATAGATGTACACGGGGCCATGGCTTAACGTCCCATACGACGGATGGCGGCCTTTATAAGCCCATCGGTGTCCCCTACTGACCGTGGGCAGGGCGGGGAATTTTGCGGAGATAAATCTCAACGTTGACCCAACTGGAATTCGAACCTGGGAACTGCAGATTACAAGCCTGGCGCGCTACCGACTGAGCCACCCCCGCCGCTCCTAGTGTTGGAGATCCATACCCCATGCATGTTAAAGAACACGTTGGATGGACTTGAAATGACTAGATGTATGAGAAAAAAATATATATAGATGTTAGGACTAGATATACAGAATCATAACATAATTGCAACACCACCACGTGGAATAGAAGGCCATTGCACTGAGTTATGACGTAAGCATTAGAGGACTTAAAAAAATCGCGATTGTATTCCGTCTCCTAACAGTTGTCCAGTGGTGATTAGTGATCTGGCACCCTTCGTGTCACGTGACACGAAGGATGCCAGATTACTAATTTCTAAAAAAATCGTTGTCAGATATTTTTTCTGAATTGTGTAATCAACCATAGCGTTCGGATACTTTTTTGAGCGACTTTACATGTATTTGAGTTCCACAATTTTTAATATTTGTGCTATTGCTATAAAAATAATACATTTAGTGTTATATTCATTTCTAAATCGATTTTAAAGCTACCTGCAGAAATATATGCAAAACGTTTTTAAAATTTTACCTCTATTACTCCCTAATAAATGCAGATTTAACCGAAGCTGAAGTTACTGAAATGTTTTTTATCCATCGAGGTAATCCTTAGCTGATCCCAGGTAGTCCATAATGATGCGACGCCAATCAGAATATTTATGCTACAAGCCACTCCACAAAATAAAAAAAAAATGTCTATCCTTTGAAATGCGATTTATAATTTTGGGTTTGTAGCAGATTACTCTAGAGTACCTTAACTATTGATTCATCTCCACATTAAAAGTCTTCGGCTTTAGCTTTAAATGTACTTAGTAAACAAACCTGCTCAGCGGGTTTTATGCTGCAAAAGCAAGAATTAATTGGGCAGAAAACACAAAAGTTTGAACTTTAATTCGCTAGAAATGCTTATTAATCAAAATAGAAAGTTACATAACAGCTATTTATTCCCCTGTGGTCATTCTCTTCAAAGCTTCATTTTGGTTTTTGCATATTTAGCTTTTTGTTTACAAAGACATATATTTTTTTCTAAAATAAGGAAAAATAAAAAATTATAGAATTAATAGTATAATAAAATTATTTTCTAAAATAGGGAAAAATAAAAAAATAGCGGTAGTAGATTACTTATTACTAAGTAGCAAACTTAAGGATGCATATAAGCTGTTAAAACGAAATTATACAAAAGAAAAATTAATTACGATTGTGCTGTATTAAAATATACAAGTAGTATTCTAAATGTTCCACAATTATCAAGGGAATAAATCTCGTTCAAATGTCATTAGTACAAAAAATTAAATTAAAATAATGCATTAATAATTTAATTAAAGGAACAGATCACCGATCAATAAAAATTGCAGAAGAAGAATTACCGTTGTTGCGATCTCCATTTTCCTCCCTGTGGAGTGTTGTTATTATTAACTTGCATATCAATCAACTCTTAGTTCTCAATAAAAATGATTGGAATATTGAAACAAAAATTATGAGATAATAGAACTTTAAACTCTATTTCACCCACGTGTTATACGCCCGACACTAAAAGATATTTAAAAAATAAGCAACTATATAATTTTATTTCATATAGAATATAATTTTAAATTTTGTTTCCCAAGGGAGCATTTCACATTTGGGAAACTCTACTAAGTCTTAATCTCTGACTACTCCTCCACCATACACCTTCCCGGCACTAAATACTAAATTGTGGTTATGTGCCTGCCAGAGTGGGGGGCGGGGGTGGCTCAGTCGGTAGCGCGCCAGGCTCATAATCTGTAGTTCCAAGGTTCGAGTCCCAGCTGGGTCAGCGTTGAGATTGATCTCCGCAAAATTCCCCCGCCCTGCCCACGGTCAGTAGGGGACACTGATGGGCTTGGAAAGGCCGCCGTCCGTCGGATGGGACGTTGAGCCTTGCCCCGTGTGCGAGAGAGCCATACTCTGTGCACGTTAAAGAACACGCTGGATGGCCTTGATGGGAGGCTACCATCTGTCTCCCAACAGCTGTTCCAGTGGGTTCCCTCCCCCAACCTTCGGGGTCCTTTTGACCTGGCCATTTAGCCAATGGTGTGCAAAAAAGTGCTACTCGGAGGTAAAACAACCCAACGTTAAAGAACATGCTGGATGGCCTTGATGGGAGGCTACCATCTGTCTCCCAACAGCTGTTCCAGTGGGTCCCCTCCCCCAACCTTCTCTGAGCCTTCGGGGTCCATGTGACCTGGCCATTTAGCCCATGGTGTGCAAAAAAGTGCCGCTCAGAGGTAAAACAACCCAACAACCTGCCAGAGTGGAGAAATTATTGTTTAATAAGCTTTAAATTTCTTTAAAATTGGGTTGCAATAATACCAAAAGTAGTAGTTTGGTGTGCTTTTACTTCAAAAATGTTGCATACTATTAATAATTACAGTTAAAATTATTGAGGCGGGGTTGGCTGAGTCAGTATCGCGCCAGGCTCGTAATCTACAGTTCCCAGGTTTGAGTTCCAGCTGGGTTAGCGTTGAGATTTATCTCCGCAAAACTCCCCGCCCTGCCCACGGTCAGTAGGGCGCCGTCCATCGGATGAGACGTTGAGTCGTGGGTCCGTGTGCTGGAGAGCCACACACTATGCATGTTAAACAATATGCCTGGTAACCTTGATGGGTGGCTACCATCTATATCCCAACAGCTGTTTCAGTGGGTCCTCTCCCCCAACCTTCTCTGAGTCATCGGAGTCCTTGTGATCTTGCTATTTAGCCCATTGTGTGCAAAAAATGTGCCGGTCAGAGGTAAAACAACACAGGCCAATATTCAGATAATAATTTTTCTTCAGCTTAATTTTTCGGTAAAAGAACTTAATTTTTAAAGTAATTGACTCCTGAATCTCTTTCTTTACTGAAAAATAAAGGGATGTTTCTGATAAAGAGACATATGAGTAGAAATGAGACCGAAAGAAATCACCGGATACTGGATAACAAAAGGCTGTAAGGAAAGAATTGGAATTCTGATTGGTTCTCTGCTATCTCCAATCCAAAAAATGAAAAAAATAAATCTCGGTAATGGCGAATAAAAAAATCATTCTTTCGGCTTTCCTTGTCCTTACGAAATGGGATAGCCATGCAAGGGAAAAGAAAAGACGTTAAAACAACGTAGAGCACAAAGTACAGAGAGAAAAAATATAAGAGGGTTTGGGCGGTAAATATGAGAAGGACAAGCTGAATTGAACACAGAACACAGCCTGTTGCAAAGAAAGATGTTAAAAACAAGAATTGGTTCTAATGTTTCCTATGTTTTTTCCGCGTTAGAAACTCTGATCGTTAGAGTTTTGGCGAGTTCACGTATCATCGAAACATGTGTTCCTGGAACTCTAATGGTTCATAGTAGGCTCTTGTAAACAATGCAGTAGCAGAAAATTATTTTTTTTGAATACATAGCAGATTTTTGTTATATTTCATGTATAAAAACTCTACTGGTAACTGTTGATTTTAAAAAATATGATATTCAGTCTTAAAATTTATAAATATTTTTAAATACTTACAACTAATATATTTTTTGTTTTGTACACTATTAAAATTGAGAGATTTTGTTTAAATATTACAGAAATCAATGCCAGGAGAATTTAAATTAGAGCATCTACATACAGTGGCTCAAAAAAGTATCGGAACGCTATGGTTGATTACAGAATTCAGAAAAAATATCTGACAACTTTTTTTTTAGAAATTAGTGATCTGGCAACCTCCGTGTAACACGAAGGTTTTCAGATTACTACTTTCTAAAAAAATAGTTGCCAGATATTTTTTCCCAAATCAATAATTTCAAAAAAAAAAAATAGTTGCCAGATATTTTTTCCCGGATCACTAATTTTTGTCAGATCACTAATTTCTAAAAGAAATAGTTGCCAGATATTTTTCTGAATTCTGTAATCAACCATAGCGTTCAGATACTTTTCTGAGCGACTGTACATCTTGCCTGGACAGTCATTGATCTAAATGAGACAACAAAGGAAAGAAATTAAATATACATAAAGATTTAAGAGACTTGATTTGTCTATAGCTTACCCAAAAGCTACTTTTTTAAAATTGCATACAAAAGCATGTTTATTTATTATTATTTTGTGGGAATATTTATGAATATTTGAATACTAATTTCGGAAATTTAAAAAGTATAAAGCTCCCGTTTAATGTTAAATATAAGAATTTTAATTAATCAGCTATAAACGAAAAATGTTTGAAAATTAGTGCGTTGTTCAGATCAAATCTATCAGCTCTTTGGAAGATGACTACGAAGTTGTCATCTTCCAAAGAGCTGCTCTAATTTATTAATAATTAGAGTTCCAAAGTTTTAGTTAATTATTAATTAGAGTTCCAAAGAGTTGCTCTAATTTATTTCCTCACTAATGAATAAAATTATAATAATGTAACAATAATGAAATAGCTATTTAGTTAAGAGTTTTATTATATTTTAATTTGTATTATTGCCATAAGAAAATATGTTTAATATTTGATTCATTTGTTAAGTATATCGTGCAACTTCATTCCATAATATTATACCAAAATTTATAGAAATTTTCCCTCTCGATGTGACGTCATTAAAATAGCTGTCATGGCCTTAACCAACAAGATAATTTTTTTCAGACATGGTATTATAAAGTAAGCTTTCATCGCATATATAGGATAGTAATAAACTGGACGTGTTAAAGAACACTCTGGAGGGCCTTATGTTTATACACATGATCACAAAATAGTCTTTCTTCGGTCCGTCTCTGAAATCTTGGGGTCTTTGTGACATGGAATATACTAAGCAATATATCCATTATTTATGGCAAAAGTACTGTCATAATTTTAAGAAAATTTCTTTCTTATTGCTGTTTAATTAAAATTCTTATATTTAACATTAAACGGGTAGCTTTTTATTTCGATGTGACGATAATTAATATAACAACCTAAACCACGGGTCTGGAACCTCTTTGGGGCAGAGCCGCGAATTATAATCTTTATTGGGTGAAGAGCCACATGGGGACCCTATAACGGCATTCGTTTCCTTGTTTTTCTTTCTTTCTATTCACTACCTTCACTACAAAAGTTTCAAAAATATAAAATCAGACCTCATCAGAACTCATTTAAATCCAAGTCTTCTACGAGATAATCTATACGTATTATTCGAAGCCCGAAATTTCAACGTTCCTTCTGTTTGTGACTAACTGTACTGTTTTTTCTGCTGAGAAAATTTTAAAATTAGCATAAAAAAGCACTTAAATATCAACGATCTGGGATTTTCCCTCGTTGTTGATAGTTCTTTTTGACTAAACTACCGCTTATTTTTTTAAATATTCGAGAACTTAATGATGTGCTCATTCGGCTTTCTTTCCAACAAGCGAAAGCATAAAATCGATCTTTTCGAGGTTAAAGCGCGGAGATAATGTGTTCAGGACCATCCTAAATGATGACCGCTGGGTTGAAAACTAGCTACTTAGCAACCAAGAGTGTGCTCTGGCTGATTCCGGTTAAATATGCATCGCAGGAATAATGTAAATAATGCAAAATTTTGCTTGACGTTGATTATTCTAATATGGTGATAGAAATATTGCTGTTGGTCCTTAGTTACACTGTTATTAATCTTTCAATACTTACATATGGGGGGGCTCAGTTGGTAGCACACCAAACTCGTAAACTGCACTTCCCAGATTCGAGTCCAACCTAGCATAGCATTGAGATTCATCTCCGCAAACTTCCACCCTCCCCTCGGTCAGTAGGGCACATTGATGGGCTTGAAAGGCCGCTATCCGTCGGATGGAACTTTAAGCCGTGACCCCGTGTGTCCGAAGGCCATAACCTATGCAAGTTAAAGAACACGCTGGTTGACGCTATGGGAGGCTAGCGTCTGTCCCCCAACAGCTGTCCAGTGGGTCCCTCCCCCTAACCTTCTCTCATAGTCCTTGTGACTTATCAATTTAGCCCATTGTGTGCCGAAAAGTGCCGCTCGTAGGTAAAACAACCCAACTTTAAAGAACACGCTGGATAGCATTGACGGGAGTCTATCATCTGTCTCCCAACTGCTATCAAGTGGGTCCCCTTCCCTCAACCTTCTCTGATCACTCGGGGTGTTTGTGACTTGGCCATTTAGCCCATTGTGTGCAAAAAAGTGCCGCTCAGAGGGTTGGGTCGGGTTGTTTTACCGCAGTGCCATGGCTTTACATACCATCTGATGGAGGCGGTCTTTCCAAGCCCGTTGGTTTCCCCTGCTGACCGTGGGTAAGTTAGGTAGTTTTGCGGAGATAAATCTCAACGCAGACCCAGCTGGGACTCGAACCTGTGAACTGCAGATTACGAGCCTGGTGTGCTACCAACTGAGCCACCCCAACCTAGAAGATATCCACAAATCGAGCACGAAGTACCGAAAGTTCAACCATTAAAGTACCATACTAAACCAACAGAAGGCTGGTGTACAGTCGCTCAAAAAAGTATCCGAACACTATGGTTGATTACAGAATTCAGAAAAAATATCTGGCAACGATTTTTTTTAGAAATTAGTGATCTGGCAACTTCGTATCACGTGACACGAAGTTGCCAGATCACTAATTTCTAAAAAAAATCGTTGCCAGATATTTTTTCTGAATTCTGTAACCAACCAGTGTTCGGATACTTTTTTGAGCGACTGTACCAAGTTATTACATCTGCATTAGTAGTCCTGTAATCTAGAAAATTCCTATACATCTATTAGTATTATTACTACTATTATTACCAATATTTATGTTAAAGTTTATTTATAAATGTACCATATTTAGAAGTTAAATTATTCGCACATAGTAGCAATTTAATGATTTCTAATAATTCCAAAATATTTTCTTCGAATAAGGTATAGTTATAAATAAACATTATTATAAATAATAGTACATCAATAATAAAATTAGAAATAAATTCTAAGAATTTTTCTAGACATGGGAGTACTTAAGATGACGTCATAACTTGGTCCAACGGCCTTTTGTTATAGGTTGTAATGCCTAAACCTCTATGATACTTGTAGTTTACTGAACTTCCAACTCCAGCGTTCAAGAGAAGAATAATTTAAGTGTCATTTATTAAATGCTTTTAAAAGCATTTTGGTTCCTATTTTCTATAATGAAACCCCATTTGAAACAACAGTATCGCTTTCCAAAACAATCGATTCTATATTACCGTTGCAAAATGAAAAACACAGTTTATTTGATGCACTAAGAACAAACGTGGAACATTAGAAGAAACATTTCCATCAATTTCCATTATCAAGATTTCTCTATGTACTGCCACAATAGATAATTCTTCCATTTAGAAGATTTGATGCGTTCCATCCTTTTAGTCTTTGTTGCGGTGTTGTAGGCAGTTTTGGATAGAGGCCAGATGTATGTTCATCAGTGATGACTGCTGGACTGAGTGCCAGTGAATCTTAACATATTTTGCGGTGATTTCTTTCATGGTCGCATAAGCTACTTTACGTAAAACGACCATTATATCTGAAGGGTATAATTACGTACTTATGGGTATGAAGCGCCATCTAGTATATATATTTGTAACTAAAATAATATTTTTGAACGATCTGTTATGTTCTTTGAGTTGGTGGGGATCGCCAACATTACCTAGAACAGAAGTCTTTTCACTGAGATATGACTAAGCATTAGTAGACCTAAGCATATACAAATTTCTTGTGTATTATTTTCTGTTATTTCTAGGTAAGTTCTGAAATTAATATTAATTTCTAATTATAAATATACATTATTAAAAAAACATTAGCATTATGACAACGCATATATATTCGAATATTGTTTTCTGAATGATGTATATTTGTAAATATAAATTATCATAAAGATTAATTCTAAAAACTACCAGTAGGAATAACAGAAATAAATATATAAGAAATTAGCTTTTTTTTCCTAGTCCACAGATAATGACGTCATAACTTTGTAGAATGGTCTTCTGGGTGGTGGAAGTGACACAGCAGATATAATTTGCTTTCGAGAGCTTTTCCTATTTACAAAGAAACAGGTAGTGCGCCAGGTTCCGAATTTGCAGTTCACAGGTTTGAGTCCCACCTAGTCCAGCGTTGAGATTCATCTCCGCTAATTCTTCCTACCCGACCCTTAATCAGTAGGGAACACCGATGGGCTTGGAAAGGCCGCCGTTCATTGGATGAGACGTTAAGCCATGGTAATTTGTGGGTGGAACAGCCATATCCTGTACACGTTAAAGAACAAGCTGGATAGTCTCAACAGGAGGTCACTATCTGTCTCTTAATAGCTGTCCAGTAGGTTCCTTTCCCCCAACTTTCTCTGAGTCTTCAGGGTTCTTGTGACCTGTCCATTTAGCCAGTGCGCGCTAAAAAGCCTCACTCAGAAGTGAAAAACTCAACTCTTTTGATTGGTAGGAGTTAAAATTCTGGCTTAGGATATAAAATGTGTGCATCATTCTAACAGCAAAATAAAACTTCCTCAGAATATATATTTCTAATGGTTAGATTTTAAAATTATTTTCCTCTTAAGAAAACTTGGAAAAAATGTATTTACTCACTTGTAGAATCGTCACTATACGGAACAATGAAAAAGTTTGGATTGTTTTAACTCTGAACGGCACTTTTTTTGCACACAATGTGCTAAATGGCCAGATCACAAGGACCCCGAAGGCTCAGAGAAGGTTGGGTGAGGACAGCTATTTACAGCTGATGGAAGACAGATGGTAGCCTCCATTGAAGGCCATCCACGGTGTTCTTTAACGTGCAAAGTTTATGGCTCTTCCATATACGTGGCCACGTCTTAACGTCTCATCCGACGGACGGTGGCCATTCCAACCCCATCGGTGTCCTCTACTGAAAAAGGACAGGGCGAGGTTGGATTGGGTTGTTTTACCTCTGATCGGCACTTATTTTTCACATAATGGGCTAAATAGTCAGATCACAAGGACCCCGAAGGCTCAGAGAAGGTTGGGGGAGGACAGCAGTTTACAGCTAATGGAAGACAGATGGCAGCCTCCCGTCAAGGCCATCCACGATGTTCTTTAACGTGCACAGGGTTTGATGAGCTCTTCCACACACAGAGCCACGGTTTACCTCTTGGGGGCGGGGGTAGCTCAGTCGGTAGCGCGCCAGGCTCGTAATCTGTACTTACCAGGTTCGAGTCCCAGCTGGGTCAGCGTTGAAATTTATCTCCGCAAAATTCCCCGCCCTGCCCACAGTCAGTAGGGAACACCGATGGGCTTGGAAAGGCCACCGTCCGTCGGATGGAACGTTAAGCCGTGGCCCCGTGTGCGGGAGAGACATACCCTGTGCACGTTAAAGAACACGCTGGATGGCCTTGACGGGAGGCTACCATCTGTCTCCCAACAGCTGTTCCAGTGGGTCCCCTCCCCAACCTTCTCTGAGCCTTCGGGGATCATGTGACCTGGCCATTTAGCCCATGGTGTGCAAAAAAGTGTCGCTCAGAGGTAAAACAACCCAACCCAAACAACGGTTTAACTCACATCCGACGGACTGAGATGACGGATCCAATGAACTGAGATGATCGACGGATCCGATGAACTGAGACTAACTACTTTTCTTTTCACACTCCATCTCCAGCTCAAACAATTATTTCTTCCTTATTTTTCAGTTAGATTCTTCGTTCGAAGTCGTTGGTGATGAAATTCCCACTCTGAAGTTCACGCGAGTATCAAGACGATACATCACATCACAGTTCATTGCAGCACGTTTATCTGTCGTGACAATAGTAATTGTCCAAGAAATACATTGTTAATGCATATTTCAATATATTTAATTACTAAAGTTCTGGTAGTCGTGAAAACCTTTCTATTTCAGTATGATGTATTTCAGTTGCATTGGGTTGTTTTACCTCTGAGTGACACTTTTTTGCACACCATGGGCTAAATGGCCAGGTCACAAGGACCCCGAAGGCTCGTAGAAGGTTGGGGAAGGGGACCCACTGGAACGGCTGTTAGAGACAGATGGTAGCCTCCCGTCAAGGCCATCCAGCGTGTTCTTTAACGTTGGGTTGTTTTACCTCTGAGCGGCACTTTTCTGCACACCATGGGCTAAATGGCCCCGTCACAAGGACCCGGAAGGCTCATAGAAGGTTGGGGAAGGGGACCCACTGGAAAAGCTGTTGGGAGACAGATGGTAGCCTCCCGTCAAGGCCATCCAGCGTGTTCTTTAACGTTGGGTTGTTTTACCTCTGAGCGGCACTTTTCTGCACACCATGGAATAAATGGCCAGGTCACAAGGACCCCGAAGGCTCATAGAAGGTTGGGGAAGGGGACCCACTGGAAAGGCTGTTGGGAGACAGATGGTAGCCTCCCGTCAAGGCCATCCAGCCTGTTCTTTAATGTGCACAGGGTATGGCTCTCCCGCACATGGAGCCACGGTTTAACATCCCATCCGACGGACGACGGCCTTTCCAAGCCCATCGGTATCCCCTACTGATCTTGGACAGGGCGGAGAATTTTGCAGAGATAAATCTCAACACTGACCTAGCTGGGACTCGAACCTGGGAACTGCAGATTACGAGCCTGGCGCGCTACCGATTATATATCAATAGTATATATACATATTGTTCAAACGGACCAATTTCTTTAAAATTGTTTCGAAACTTTTTTTTATTTATTCGCTTCAGCATGCAGTTATTACCTAATATAGTCATTTAGAGTAAATATTCACTTATAAGATATATTAATAATTTCCAATAATTGTAAACCTACCGGCTGTTTCTTAATAAAAAAAATTATGATACACTCCATTTGACAAATTTTTATAACAAGAAATGGTATCGAAATTAAATTTGCGCTGACCATTGGGATCCTTGTCCCAATGGTCAGTGCAAAAGTCCCTTTAGAACGACATACATTATTAAACTAAGATAAAGATAGATAAGACTAAGATAAGATAAATTAAGATACTGTATCCAGATAAATTAAGATAAGATAAATTAGATAAAGGAACGACATACGTTATGTAACTAAGATAAAAGGAACAATTCCCTTAAAAATTTTGTTTCATATATATCCAGCAGATTGGCAGTTTTAATTAAAATAATAAATTTTTCCTTTTCTCTTCTACTGCTAACTAAGATAAAGGAACGACATACATTATTAAACTAAGATAAAGATAACTAAGATAAGACTAAGATAAGATAAATTAAGATAAGATTATAACTAAAGTAAACTAAGATAAGATAAATTAGATAAAGGAAATCATACATTAACTAAGATAAAGGTTATATAACTAAGATAAAGGAACAGTTCCCTTAAAATTTTTGTTTCATATACAGTCGCTCAAAAAAAATATTCGAACACTACGGTTGATTACAGAATTCAGAAAAAATATCCGAACACTACGGTTGATTACAGAATTCAGAAAAAATATCTGGCAACGATTTTTTTTTAAATTAGTAATAGCGTACAATCGCTCAAAAAGTATCCGAACACATAGTGTTCGGATACTTTTTTGAGCGACTGTACACGAAAGTTGCCAGATCACTAATTTCTAAAGAAATCGTTGCCAGATATTTTTTTCCGAATTCTGTAATCAACCATAGTGTTCGGATACTTTTTTTGAGCGACTAAGATATAAGACTAAAGATAAGTCTTATCTATCTTAACGAATTATCTTATCTATCTTAATTAATATATTATCTTATCTATCGAATATCTTATTCTTGTCTTAACGGATTAGTCTTATCTATCTTAACGAAGTTTGCCAGATCACTAATTTCTAAAGAAATCGTTGCCAGATATTTTTTCGGAATTCTGTAATCAACCACAGTGTTCGGATATTTTTTGAGCGACTGTACAAAAATCCCTCACTTGAAATCAGTAATCTGGCAACGAAGGTTGCCAGATTACTGATTTCAAAAATAAATCGTTGCCAGATATTTTTTCTGAATTATGTAATTAACCGTAGTGTTCGGATATTTTTTGAGCGACTGTACATCCAGTAGATTGGCAGTTTTAATTAAAAATAATATTTTTTTCCTTTTCTCTTCTACTGCTGGCTTTTGTTTTGAAACAAAATTTTGAGCCCGTATCTTGAACACTCTAATTGATGTTTTTTTTTTCTATTTTCTTTTGATTTCGGATGTAATTATCTCTGATGTTGAAAACTTCAGAAGAGCTATTTAGAATTTAATGAAAAAGTCAGAAAATATATTTATGAAAGGATTTCTATCCTGTTGTTTATGTTCAGTACGGAAATTAACCTGTCAGTTAAATTTCATTAAAACAAAATCGATTTCTTGAAACGCTTGTTTTCACTCAACACTTACATATGACGTCGTTATTGACGACATGTTTTATTTTTAACCTTATTAAAAAAACTATAATTTCGGTAAAGACTTCTTGGTCGTCAATGATTTGAGCGAAAATGGAGACAATATTTAAACACTAAAGCTTATTGTGAGGGATTTGTGTTGAAAGGTACTTCTGTATAGAAATGGCAGTAAGTTAATTATCCCCAAAACAACTAGGTGGCGCAGATGAACGACTGAATACCGCTGCTTGAAGCGCCATATTTAAATCCCATTTCCCTCCAACTTTCAATGTGTGTAGACATTTTGCTCTGTGGTTCTGTATCTGACTATTATTTGCTTTTTTATTACTTCTTTTATCAAAAAATATTTAACAGAAAGATAATTTTATTAAGATTATATAAACATTATAGAATTATTTAAATTTACCGGTTAACTGTTTTAAAATAAGCTACCTGTAGAATTTTAAACTCTGTTATTATGAATTTTTCGGTTCCTTTCTAGCTTTCTTTAATAAAATGGTGATTTTAGTTGCTGTAGTTTTAGTTGGGACAATAGGAAAATGCAGTAACAAAGACACATTTTTAAAGCACCGATTCTGTTTCAGAAAGGATTTTTGAACGTTCTACTCGGTTACCTGATTCGCTCATTTTAAACGAATCGCTCACGAATGACTCAGCACTACTACTGACCACTGCCTCAGTTAAAGCTAACATCACAGAAACAAACATGCTAGACAGAAATTCGAACCCTTATCCTGGCCGTTGTAGTGTCATTGTGAAACAAAGAGGTACAGTCGCTCAAAAAGTATCCGAACACTATTGTTGATTAGAGAATTCAGAAAAAATATCTGGCAACTTTTTTTAGCAATCGTGTCACGTGACACGAAGGTTGCCAGATCACTAATTTCTAAAAAAACGTTGCCAGATATTTTTTCTGAATTCTGTAATCAACGATAGTATCCGGATACATTTTTGAGCGACTGTACCACTGTGCCACTAAGGCAGTACGTAAATAAAGTAAGTCAGAATTTCAGCAATGATTGAGTTTATACATTACCTCCATTTTTTTTTCTTCAAGAAATTTAAATCTGTACCACCTGTGATCATTTTTAACAGTATTTTTATTTGAAATATTGCGCAGGCCTCAAAAGAGTGACTTCGTAGGATACACCCATATTTTTAAAAACAGTATTGCTTTCGCTCCTGGGGAGAGGGTGGCTTCACTCAGTAGCGCGCCAGGCTTGTGATCTAGAGTTCCCAGGTTCGAGTCCCACCTGGGTAGCTTTGTGATTTATCTCCGCAAAACTCCCCGCCTTGCTCACGGCCAGTAGGGGGCACTGATGTTCATGGAAAGGCCGCTGTTCATCGGATGGAACTTTGAGTCATGGCCCTTGTGCAGGAGAGCCATACCCTGTGCACGTTAAAGAATACGTTGGATGGTAAGTTACCAACTGTCTTCTAACAGCTGTCTAGTGGGTCCCCTCCCCCAATCTTCTCTGAGCCTTCGGGGTCTTTGTGACCTGGCCATTTAGCCAATTAGTGCAAAAAAGTGACGCTAAGAGGTAAAATAATCGAAAGAACCCCTTCCATTTTAATGGTTTCTAAAAACTTCTCGAATATTAGTGAAATATGCACATGTTTAATCATTTTTGGCTTCCGTTACCCTTACTGGCATTCTCAAAAATGGGAGGGAGGAATATGAGCCCCTCCCCCCCCCCCCTTCATAGAGCCCTCTATCAAGGTAATGTAAATTCTTCTTGCAAAAGAGTCCACGGTTTTTCAGGATCATTATGAATGTATTATATGATTGTCTTTTATATGAATAAAGATTATTGATTATTATTTATTTTTTAACTCACAAAAAACCTTTTGAGGCCTGGGCAACTTGCAATAATATATTCCCCAAATGATCACCGTTTTAAACTGTTTTGAAAACGAAAATTAGAGTAATAGAATGAACATAACTAGTGAGAAAATTTTGATTTAATTTACTTACGCAAAGTCCCTGTAGAACGACATACATTATTTATTATTTCTCAAAAACCCACGTCAAAAGTTTGGCGTGACCCGTATGTGAATGATAACTTAATTAATAGATTTCTACACGTACTTAGTCCATTCACAAGGGTTGGGTTGGGTTGTTTTACCTCTGAGCGGCACTTTTTTGCACACCATGGGCTAAATGGCCAGGTCACATGGACCCCGAAGGCTCAGAGAAGGTTGGGAGAGGGGACCCACTGGAACAGCTGTTGGGAGACAGATGGTAGCCTCCCGTCAAGGCCATCCAGCGTGTTCTTTAACGTGCACAGGGTATGTCTCTCCCACACACGGGGCCACGGCTTAACGTCCCATCCGACGGACGGCGGCCTTTCCAAGCCCATCGGTGTCCCCTACTGACCGTGGGCAGGGCGGGGAATTTTTGCGGTGACAAATCTCAACGCTGACCCAGCTGGGACTCGAACCTGGGAACTACAGATTACGAGCCACCCCCGCCCCCTATTCACAAGGTAAGCGATGGCAGCGCTCCCATATGTTTCGGACAATTTGGACAATTTTCAAGAGATCACTCCCTACCCACGATAGCTAAGAAACATATATGTTACCCCAACACCTCCTATAACAGAAAGCCAGAATACCATATTTATGACGTCAGATTAAGTAGTCCCCACAATATAGACACACTTATATTTTTTGTTCTAATATCATTAGTGGTAGATTCTGTGCTAATCTTTATACTAATGTTTGTCTATAAAAATATTTTATTTAAGAGAAAATTTTGTGTATTAATTAGTATTATGATATTTGATAATAAAAACGTGTAATTTTCTTTCTCAATAAAATATATTTATAGATAAACATTAGTATAAAGATTAGCACAAGGGTTGACCACTAATAACATTAGAATCAAAAATATAAGAATTGTCTATATGGCAGAACTACTTAAGCTGACGTCATAAATTTGGTCTACTGGCCTTTTGTTATAGGAGGTGTTGGACCACCCCGCCAAATTTGGAACCGATCGCTCAAATAGCCGCGGAACCACAGGGAAACACATAATTTCTGCCACCCATGATGTCACAGGTGTCCGCCCAGGATTTATCGTTATTATACTATATAATACGATATTTGGTGAGGTCAAAACAAAAAAATTCTAAAATAAGCGTTATTTCGATTTTCAACAATATTCGTTCTATTTAATGAGTTATGGAAGTTTGAGTATTTAGTAATAACAATGTGATTCACAAATATTGATTTAAGTAATAAATTAAACTATAGTAATAAGTATTGTATCAAAGTGTGTAATGAAATATATGTGGCCTTTAGAAGTATGTGTAAGGAATTCTTTTATACTTCATCGTTTTGTATAAGTTTCTTAAGATTGGCATTGCTGTTGTTAAATATTCAAACTTCCATAACTCATTAAATACCAACGAATATAGTTGAAAATCGAGATATTGATATATTTGACTGAGATATTTATCTGCTATCATATTTTTCAAAAAAAAACTTATTTCAGAACTTATAGAGTTTCGACATTAGAGTTCCATTCGCATAACATATGTTGTTTCTTAATTTATGGAAACAAGGGTATTAGCTGAATTGGAAGTTTTTGAACCTAAATAATTCGTATATATTTACGAAGTTATGTAGAACTACCCTTATATTAATAATATATTTTAATACACTAGTACTACCCTTATATTAATAATATATTTTAATACACTAGTTTACGTAAAGCGAGGAAAAACCATAAAACTTTACTGATGATATTACCTGTGAAGAATTGGCTCAGGAATTGTCCGGAATGGGTTAAATAACAGTTAAATGACAGTTTCTCAATTTAAGTAATACAAGGTCAAGACTCCCTTACCTATATTTCTCATTGAGTTCGCAAAAACAGATGCCAACAAACAGATCTTTAACCTGACTGATCTTTCCAATCTAAAAATCCATGGTGAGTCCTTTCAAAGGAGGAAAGGATCAACACAATGTCACAAATGCCAGCGTTATGGGCACACTCAGGGTAACTGTTTCAACACTCGCAGATGTGTCAAATGCGCTGGCAACCATCTTACTTCTACGTGTGTCAGGACACACAAGGATGGTCCATCGATCTGTGCTAAATGCGAGAAAGAGGACCGGCCAATTACAGACAGAGGCTGTGAGCTCTTTCCCAAACTTCCCAATAGAGGGGTAACTTTGGAAAAAATCAAAACGGTAATAACAAGGTACCCCAATATGTACAGTCGCTCAAAAAAGTATCCGAACACTATGGTTGATTACAGAATTCAGAAAAAAATATATGGCAACGATTTTTTTAGAAATTAGTGATCTGGCAACCTTCGTGTCACGTGAATGTCAACCTTCGTGTCACTACAAATGGAAAAAGGATAGATATGTAAATAAATATGTGAATAAAATATTTATTACTAAAGAATAATTTCCACCTGAAAATTGCTAAAATAACAAAATTATTTACTGAAACATTATCTATTGCGACTTTCAAGCTTACTAAGCATTTTCACAAAATAATAATAATCAATTTTTTCGTAAAAAATGAAAATAAAAAAAGTACCATTTACAAAAAACAATTTGAAAGTTGTAATGAAAAGATAAACGAAGTGTTTAAGAGTTAGCAACAACGGCTGAAGAGTAATGATGAGACTTAAAGTTAGTAAGAAGTTTCTTTACCTGACTTCCGTAACTCGGCTGTCATCGATGTCACTATCAATGACACATCCTTCTTCCTGCTCTTCCTTATCCCTCTTTCCATTTAACTGTCAGTATCCGATGTCGATGTAATCTATCTCGCTGAAATAGCTTTCACACTATAAAAAAAATCTCTCAGATATGGAGAGAATTCTCTCAGAAGCTGGATAGGCTCTAGTTCGCAATTCGATAGTTTATTTCAACAATTGCGATGCCAATAAAACAAATGCTGTGAAACTACCGTTTATTATTTAGTTTATATTTATATTATTCATAACTTTAGCTTATTATTTAGATTTGCAAATAATCAAGTTTATACACTGTAGTAGAAGTCTAAAATAAATATATTAGTATTTATTTACATATTGGTACCTGCTTTTAACTATTTAATATTTGATCTTATTTTATGATATTAAACGATTTCATAATAATCACCGACCATTTTATATTTTGCCATTATAGGTATTACATTGGATCCACAGTAAGAACCTGTGAATGCCCACCAGGGTATGAAGGTGCCCGTTGTGAAGTCAAAAGAAGTGCAAAACTTCCTAAAGGTAAATTAACTTTATTAAACAGTGCATCATAATTCAGTAGTAAAGCATCACAGGATTATGTCCTGTAGATGATAATGCTTATGAAATAGTAAATTGCAAAAAATTGGTTTTGCTGTCAATGGGATTTGAACACATCTCTTCCAGTAACATGTCAGGCGTGATAACCAGTACACAATCTTCCCTGGCAGGTGACTGGGAGACATGTGTTCGAATCCCACTCACGGCGGAGCTGGGGTGGCTCAGTAATTAGTGTATGTCACCAGTTATGTTGAGTCACCAGTTTCACCATCTCTCATCAGGGGTTGGGCAGCCAACTTTTCCTCTAATAATTTATTACTGAATACAGGGTGATTCAAAACTCTTGGGCCAAATTTTAAGGGGTGATAGAACACACCTGAACAAGCACTTTTTGTCATACAATGCATGGTCGAAACTCAAGCAGTGAAGAGCTAGAGGGCGCTTTCCAGTGAATACTTATAAACGCTGGTTTTCGCACTCGTCGTCATTTCTACCGTGGATTGCAGAACGGATGGATTGTTTCACGAATCAGGAGAAGGCGGACATGCATTTCACGTATGGAGCTGCAGACGGGAATGCGAGGGAAGCCCAAAGAACGTACCGGGAATGCTTTCCGACCACACACGTGCCTGATCATAAAACCTTTCAGAAATTGCACCACTATCTGTGCGAAACAGGCTCCTTTGTCAGCGGCTTGCAGGATACAGGGTGTGCAAAGAGTGTGAGGACGCCACGTGTTACAGAGGAAATTCTGCAATCCACGGTAGAAATGATGACGAGTGCGAAAACCAGCACTTATAAGTGTTCACTGGAAAGCACCCTCTAGCGTTCATTGCTTGAGTTCTGATCATGCATTGTATGACGAAAAGTGCTTGCTTCGGTCTGGTCGGAAAGCACTCCCAGTACAGTCTTTGGGCTTCCCTCTCATTCCCGTCCACAGCTTCGTAAGTGAAATGCATGTCTGCCCTCTCCTGATTCGTGAAACAATCCATCCGTTCGCAATTCACGGTAGAAATGACGACGAGTGCGAAAACCAGCGCTTGTAAGTGTTCACTAGAAAGCGCCCTCTAGCGTTTCACCGCTTGAGTTCCGACCACGCATTGTATGACGAAAAGTGTTTGTTTAGGTGTGTTCTATCACCCCTTAAAGTTTGGCCCAAGAGTTTTTAATCACCCTGTATTATTCCTTGTACGTAACTGCACTCATTAATGAACAACCGACATAAATATTTCTATCTTGAAACATTATTTAACGTTTTTGGATCACACTAGAAATGTTTTGTTTCTCGCTGAAATAGAATTCGTTCCACTTGGATAAATATCTCCCGGCGCCCGTGTCCATGATCATATCCCACTGTGTGTAGCAAATCAAAAAGGGTTGTTGGATTTAGCTCGAAATTATCCTAAAAAGCAATTTTTTTTCATCTCAAGTACTTTTACATAAAACATTTATATCTAGAAATGAGAACATTCCATAAAACCATGCAGCATTTATTTGCGGAACAAATAATAATCTTTTGCAATGTGAATTGCTTAAAGCTTTACTACACTTCGACTTCGTTTCTTCATTTGAAGCAATTTTTTAATACAAATAAATATTTTAAAGAACTACCGTTATTATTTCGGTTAATTTTTTTCTTTAAAATCATCACTCGTAAGGAAAGCTGTTATTACAATCTGTGCATTTCAGGGAATCGATTACAATAACAATTACGTGGAAATATATCTCTTCTATCTATTTTGTGTCTATTTAGTAATTGAATTTCAGGGAGACAATATCGATTCATTTTTGATAATACAAAAGTCAGAAATGTAAAAATTCTTCTGCCGTAGTACTTTTATCACGAAGCTCGTTTTACAAATGCCAGATATAGATAAGTACATAAAATTACAATAAAACTTAAAATGCACTTTCTGTGATTGCTTCCTTTGCCCTTAACAGATTCGGAACATTATTTTTCCATCTGTTACCAGCCGTATTACAGTCACCGATTCCTGCATGGACATTAAATTAATATTTGATACTATGTGAACTTAAAGACTGCAATTTGAAATGACTACACTTATAATAAAAAAGTTAAAAACTCTGTTTTTTACGTTTTCATTGCTAACAAAAGTGGCTCTGTAATTGTAATCGTTAACTCTTTTTAAATAAAATAAAAATTTTCGATGGGAATAATGGTTTTAAATCTACCGTTTCTTTTTTATAATTCAAATTAATCATTCGAAAGTAAAGTTGTTTTAAAGTGCAATTATGCATTTCTGTAAATCGATTACAATAACAATTACGATCAATTACGATCTCTTGTTATTGTATGTGATTGTTTCCTCTTATATGCAAAGGAAATAACTTTAAGGCATGCATTTTCCTTCTAAATTTGAATTGTGTGTCACACATGCTACATCTAGTAGCAAGTATTCTTAATGGCAATATTAGACGTTGAAGTAATCTCCTTATCTACACCTAGCCAGACTTCGGATCAGAAATATTGATCACAGATTCTGCCTACATAAAATGTAGCTACAGTTGAATTTTTATTTTACTGTGAATTCGTTTTACATTCCATGGCTGAAGCATGTAGCAAAGTAAACTGTGGAAATTGGTCAGTACTAAATTAAAATTTTTATTGACAGAGCAATGCGAACAGATTATTAACAGACAATTTAACAGACAATTTATTTTATCTTCCCAATTTGTGTTGAGGATAAATGCTTCAACGTCTCCGTGTTAATCGTATTTAGAAATTTTTAAATGGTAAAATAATGAAAAAATAAATAAATACAGGTACTGTTTTATCTCTGAGCGGAGATTTTTTGCACACAATGGGCTAAATGGGCAGATCACAAGGAACCCGAAGTTTCAGAGAAGGTTGGGTGAGGGACCCACTGGAACAGCTGTTGGGAGACAGATGGTAACCTCCCGTTAAGGCCATTGAGTGCGTTTTAGAATATTCAATTTTTATGCTTTAGGTTTTTTGTTTAGTGTTAAAGAACATGCTGGATGGCCTTGACAGGAGGCTACCATCTACTCCTAACACCTCCCACAGAAGGTTGGGGGAAGTGGGTATCCTTTTCCCAACCTTCTGTAAGCCTTCGGGTTCCTTGTGACCTGGCCAATTAGCCCATTTCATGCAAAAGAGTGCTATGCCCTGTGCACCTTAAAGAACACGCTGGATGGCCTTGACGGGAGGTTACCATCTTCTCCTAACATCTCTCCAGTGGGTCCTCTTCCCCAACGTTCTCTGAGCCTTCGGGTTCCTTTTGACCTGGCCATTTAGCCCATTGTATGCAAAATAGTGCCATGCCCTGTTAACCTTAAAGAACACGCTGGATGGCCTTGACGGGAGGTTACCATCTTCTCCTAACATCTCTCCAGTGTGTCCCCTTCCCCCAACCTTCTGTAAGCCTTCAGGTTCCTTGTGACCTGGCCATTTAGCCCATTGTATGTAAAATAGTGCCATGCCCTGTGCACCTTAAAGAACACGCTGGATGGCCTTGACAGGAGGTTACCATCGTCTCCTAACATCTCACCAGTGGGTCCCCTTCTCCAACCTTTTCTGAGCCTTCGGAGTCCTTATGACCTGGCCATTTAGCCCATTGTGTGCAAAGAAAATTCCCCTCAGAGGTAAAAAGAACTCATCCCAAAGGTAAAACAGCCCAACTTTAAAGAACACGCTGGATGGCCTTGACGGGAGGCTACCATTTGTCTCCCAACAGCTGTTCCAGTGGGTCCCCTCCCCCAACCTTCTCTGAGCATTCGGGGTTCATGTGACCTGGTCATTTAGCCCATGGTGTGCAAAAAAAGTGCCGCTCAGAGGTAAAACAACCCAACCCAAAGCTTCTGAGGAATGGATGTTTTATTTCTGATTATTTACCATTATCGCTATGTTTATGCTGCACCTATGAAGCAAATTATTAGAATTAAAGTAATTGCACCTGATTTTTTTGATATCTGCAAAATAAAGTCCTTACATTCAAGATATTAAGTATTACTTTTTAATTTCAGTTGTAGTGGGATGCTCCAGCCCAGACTGCAATATCACATGTTCATCCTCATCATTAAGTGATTTGCAACCTGAAGCCCAGAAGGGATGTTCTGAAGAAGGTAAATGGCAACTCATTAAATCAAACTAATAATATTTAAATCTGAAAAAAATATTTCCCGAGTTGTATTCGGCATATTATTTTACAACTATATCTAATAGATCCTGATATTTAATTTTTCATATATAAACTTTTCTTTTCGCTATATAAAAATGAGTAGTTTTTAGTTAAACTTTAGACAAATTAGGTGATTTAAATTTCTATGTTTATTAATTTCCGTACTTTGTTCTGTTCTTCAGTTCAACTACTGCCGAAGTCCGGTATATCGAGGTGGCCCTGCCCAGTGCAAGGTCACTTTGTACCCGAGGCCTGGACAGCCTTGAACAAAAGGAGGGAAGAAAGGAAGGAAATTAATTATGCATAAACATATAACTGATTTATTGGGTTTTAAATTTAAAACCATTTATTTTGAAATCAGTTGAAATAAAATTATTTATTAATTAATATTTTATTAGAATATTTCACAATATTATAAAAGTTATTACTAATTTTTTAAAAATAAATAGCTACCAGTTTGTTTTTACTAATGTAAATATAATATAACTGCTTTTCTTTAAAAATATTACTGTTATTGTATAGTAAATTAAATATGTGTAGTTTGAGTGATTTTGTTTGTCACAAATTTCAATATAATCAAAGTTAGAATTGTACAAATATAATAATTTACTTACAACGAGTTTATTAGAATATTATGAAATACTTTAGACTTAAGTGTTAAAATTAAAAATATAATAGTTACCAGAATTGTTTTAACAGATAGATCTTTATTTACGGAACCTATAATATATGTGACAAGAGACGATTTTGTTGATTGATGGCTTACTGATCCATGGTTTACTGATTGACTGACATTAGTAATTAAATGAATAATTAATTAATTAATTAATCATAGTCAAAACTAATTCTGACTATGATGTAGGAATGGTACAGCTCTGCTACAAATGCTAGAAACGTGTAAATTGGAGTCTGGAGGTGTTTTGGGTTGTAGATCGGGAAAATGTTATCCAGATCTACAACCCGAAAATAAATTGATTCCTCATAATATTATGAGTCTAGATTCCGGAAATTTTGCGAAATTTTGGATGCGATGAGTCCTTCGTGGTCAAAGGTCAAATATAGATCTCCCGGTGTTGGACAGCTAAAAAGTAGTGAAGAAGACTATTTCGGGAAGCACTACTGAGAACTAAGAGGAATTTTCAGAGCCGGTAACTCATTCAGGGTGAAATAGTGGCCCGAATTCCCAGTTAGAAATCAAGTGGTGACGAAGCACAATTGAGTTTTAGTATATATATATATCTACACCGATGAGCCAAAACATTATGACCATCTGCCTAAATATGATGTTGGTCCTCCAAGTGCCACCAAAAAAGCTCTTTTCCGGCGATGCACGGACGCTACAAGATATCTAAAAATGTCTTGTGGTATCTGGTACAAACACATTACTAGCAGATCTTTTAACTCTTGTAAGTTACGTGGTTGAGTCGCCACAGACTGGATATGCTGTTCCAACACAAACTACGGATGCTCGATTGGGTTGATGTCTGGGGAATTTGGAGGCCAGGCCAATACCTATAAGTCTTCCTCATGTTCCTCGAAACCAGGGGCGGGGGGTGGCTCAGTCGGTAGCGCGCCAGGCTCGTAATCTATAGTTCCCAGGTTCGAGTCCCAGCTGGGTCAGCGTTGAGATTTATCTCCGCAAAATTCCCCGCCCTGCCCATGGTCAGTAGGGGACACCGATGGGCTTGGAAAGGCCGCCGTCCGTCGGATGGGACGTTAAGCCGTGGCCCCGTGTGCGGGAGAGCCATACCCTGTGCACGTTAAAGAACACGCTGGATGGCCTTGACGGGAGGCTACCATCTGTCTCCCAACAGCTGTTCCAGTGAGTCCCCTCCCCCAACCTTCTCTGAGCCTTCGGGGTCCATGTGGCCCATGGTGTGCAAAAAAGTGCCGCTCAGAGGTAAAACAACCCAACGTTAAAGAACACGCTGGATGGCCTTGACGGGAGGCTACCATCTGTCTCCCAACAACTGTTCCAGTGGGTCCCCTCCCCCAACCTTCTCTGAGTAAACCGCTCAGAGGTAAAACAACCCAACCCAACCCTCGAAACCATTCTCGAACAATCCGGGCAGTCTGGCATGGTGCATTATCCTGCTGAAAGAAGGCACTACTAGAGGGGAAAACCGTTGCCATGAAAGGATGTAGTTGGTCCGCAATGATGTTTAGGTAGGTGGTAGACGTCATAGTTTCCTTCACATGAATGACTGGACCCAGGATCTCCCAGCAGAACATTGCCCAAAGTATTACACTTTCTCTACTTGCTTGTTTTCGTCCCGTGGTACATCCACGGCCAACATTTTCCAGGTAAACGACGCACACGTACCCGGCCATCCACATGATGCAACAGGAAACGAGATTCATTGGACCAGACAACCTTCTTTTAATTATTCAAGGTCCAGTTCTGATTCGCGCGTGCCCATTGTACTCGCTTTCGATGGTGAACAGATGTTTGCATGGGCACTCGGAGCGGCCTGCAGCTACGCAGCCACGCTTTCAGCAGGGTTCGATGTGCTGTGTGTTGTGACACATTATTGCCGTCACCAGCATTCAAATTACGGGCGAGTTGTGCAACAGTATACCTTCTGTTGGCTCGTACCACACGGGATAGCCTTCACTCAGCTCTATCATTGATGAGCCGTGGTCGGCCCATACCTTGCTGGCAGTTCCTGGTTTTTTCCTCCTCGGACCACTTTTTGAAGTTACTAACCATGGCTGACCATGAGCATCCCACAAGCCTTACCGTCTCGGAAATGTTCTGACCCAGCCGTCTGGCCATTACAATTTGGCCTTTGTCAAACTCACTTATGTCCGCTGCCTTTCCCATCTGAAGAACAAGACTAACACTGTGTGACTGGCCGTCTTTTTCTGCAGTTGCTTCTATTTGCATAAAATCCGTGGTCATAATATTTGGGCTCTTTGGTGTACATTTAAACATTATTTCTTTTGTTAGTGTAGTGTCAAGGACTGGTATCTACCTGACCTTGGCCTATACTTGTTTAGCTGAACTATTAGATTCATAGTAACTCTACCACAGATGCATTCTAAGTGTTATCAGTGGAATATGATTTATGTCTTATATTACTTCTCTTTATTACTTCAACTAGAAGGTTAAGGTCTTCATTTACAAAACGTGGAATATGAGCGATTTTTTGTACAAGTGATTAAAATCATAGATTCCAGACATGATAAGTTCAAGATTAGAAGAATGTCTCCCAAATGAATAATAGTTAGATTTATCTTTAGTTTTATAATAAGATTCAGTTCCTACTCTTTCTGTATGAATAATCTTGTACGTAACAAAGCATTTCATATAATTTATATTAATTTTTCTGATTAATCTAGCGGTAAGTTTTAGATTATTGATAAATGCTTGCTTAAAGTAAATATTCCTTGCATAATAAAAAGAACTATAAAAATAGGATATTTGATTAAATGGAAGCATCAAAAATTTGTGAATTAATAAAAGAAATTATTTTAGTTTGAAACTAGAGGAGCAGAATTTAGGTTTTGTAAGTTGAAGTAATAATTTGACCCAATCATTATAGCTTTTTGAATTACAGTAATATACAAAAACTTTCACTATTAAAGTTTCCGTCAACAGTTTGAGAGAAATATAGATTAAATTTGTATAAAACGATAATTTTTTAATTTTTGTTTTTTTAATTGTGATAATTCAGCGTTTAATATCATATTCATTAATGACTAAGCAAACGAAGGTTTCTTTATGTAATTGACCTTTCCTGATTTCCATTTTTTTGTGACTTTGATTTTAATTATTCTTTAATAACGATGGAATGTTTACTTTCATTTATTGGAATATCTGTCTGTAGTTTGAAGATTAACTAGATTTGAAAAGAGGGGAAAAATAATGCTACTTAAACTACCAGTAATTAATTAAAAAAACATATTTTGAAATTAAAATTTAATTTATATATTTTTGCTCTCACATAAATAATATAATCTCCAAAGTCAATTCATTGAGGAGCCAGCTAGGATCACTCTTTCAGGAGAAATTCCTTTTCAGTGATTGATCATAGACTTTTACTCTACGATATGATCATCAGACGATGATTCTCTATGCTTCACCCATATGGGTGAATACAACACCCACCAATATTCGTAAGATTCAGGTCTTACAGAACAAGATTTTGAGAACTGCGGTCGATGCCCCTTGGTTTGTCACTAACAGACAACTCCATAAAGACCTGGGCATCGACCATATATATATGCACTTATAAAACGCACCTCAAAAAGATATTTTGAGGTTGTAAGCAATAATCCCAATGAGATTATTTCTTCTCTGATTCTTTACGATCACACTGTTTTGAACAAGTACAAGAGGCCTAAAACGGTAGCGTTCTCTGAGGAGACCTACCCGTTTTAGGTTTCTTATACAATTTTACTGCTATTTTTAGCTTTTCTTATATTTGCCCTTAGGGGCCCACCTAAAGGTGGTTTACTTATATATTTTGTTCTTACTCATGCGAAATAGGCTTATCTTTATGATGCAGATGGTTAGGGGTAAATTTATTACGCGGTACATCGAATATGTTTATACGATCTACGATCTACAGTTTTGCTCTGCAGTCTTTAGAGCAGTAATAAACACCAACTGAAAAAAATCAGGATAGTTAATAAATAAATTGCACCGAAATTTCATGTTTTCAACCAAATAATTAATATTTCATTAAAATGTTAAATATTTAGTTTTTTTTCTTTTTCATTTGCAAAGCTACCGTTAAATTTTATGTTAAAAAACAATGAAAGGAATCTTTTTTTTTTTCTTCAGGTAGAATGCGGTTCATCGTATATTTGAAACTCACCAATTCCAGGCTGAATACAACATCCCCAGAGAGAAAGAAATTGGAAAACTTCAAAAGAGAAATGGAAAGAGCGGTAAGTGCTCACGAACATTATTCTCTTGTCCACGAAGTAATTAATGATCCACGTTTGCAGCTGAATGATTTCGTATATTTGAAAGTTGGTTATTGATGATTCTGATAAAATCATAATGATCTTCTTTGTAACAAACGGAGAAATGTTGGCGTTAAAAGCATCAGTGATATACACTGGTGGAAATTGAAAAAAGAACACCCAGAAGGAATTCCTTTTGGAACGTCATATTATAATATGTTAATAGTTAAGGTTAGTAGATATGATGTGATGTGATAAAATGTGATGGGAAGGTTAGAAACCCTTCAACAATGGGCTTCCTGCTATCCCAAACAAAGAATCGAACGTGTAAATCACAATGTAGAAAATAAAAATAATAGTTTTTCTGAATTTTTTAAAAGTTCCTACTTATGTAGAGTAACTTTCTCTAATCCAATACTCTTGGATCTTAATTTCGTTTCATTTCTGAGCCAAAAGAGATTTCAAAAACAAAGGTTAGCAGAAACTATGATCCAAGATTTATAGTCATTGGGTGAAATAATGACGTCACTGAAGACGACATGCAAATCTACGCAGCGCATATTTAAGGTTGTGTTGAGTTGTTTTTCTGACAATAATATATTTTACAAAAATCCTACAAATTTTATTTTAATAGGACTTTTTTAGAGTCATGTAGTAAAAAAAATGCATCTGGGAACACAAAAATATATTTCAAAGACACTAATAGATAGAATTGATTATACGTAATGCACATGAATAGATAGGCATTTTATTTCTGAATAACAAAACATTTTTTTTTGCTTAAAGTAAACATTTCTTCCGTTTTGTAATTTTTTCTGCGTACAGTCGCTCAAAAAAGTAAACGAACAATATGGTTGATTACGGAATTCAGGAAAAATATCTGTCAACGATTTTTTTTAGAAATTAGTGATCTGGCAACCATCGTGTACAGTCGCTCAAAAAATATCCGAATACAATGGTTGATTACAGAATTCCGAAAAAAAATTATCTGGCAATGATTATTTTTAGAAATTAGTAATCTGGCAACCTTCGTGTACAGTCGCTCAAAAAAAGTATCCCAACACTATGGTTGATTGCGGAATTCAGGAAAAATATCTGGCAACTTCGTGTACAGTCGATCAAAAAAATACCCGAACACTATGGTTGATTGCAGAATTCCGGAAAAAATATCTGCCAACGATTTTTTTTTAAATTAGTGATCTGGCAACCCTCGTGTACAGTCGCTCAAAAAATACCCGAACACTATGGTTCATTATTGAATTCCGAAAAAATATCTGGCAACGTTTTTTTTTTAAAAATTAGTGATCTGACAACCATCGTGTACAGTCGCTCAAAAAATACCCGAACACTATGGTTGATTACAGAATTCCGAAAAAAATATCTGGCAACGATTTTTTTTTTTAAATTAGTGATATCGCAACCTTCGTGTACAGTCGCTCAAAAAAGTATCCCAACACTATGGTTGATTACGGAATTCAGGAAAAATATCTGGCAACTTCGTGTACAGTCGCTCAAAAAATACCCGAACACTATGGTTGATTGCAGAATTCCGGAAAAAATATCTGCCAACGATTTTTTCTTTAAATTAGTGATCTGGCAACCTTAGTGTACAGTCGCTCAAAAATATCCGAACAGAATGGTTGATTACAGAATTCCGAAAAAAAATTATTTGGCAACGATTTTTTTTAGAAATTAGTGATCTGGCAACCTTCGTGTACAGTCGCTCAAAAAAAAAATACCCGAACACTATGGTTGATTACAGAATTCCGAAAAAATATCTGGCAACGATTTTTTTTTAGAAATTACTGATCTGGCAACCTTCGTGTACAGTCGCTCAAAACATATCGGAACACAATGGTTGATTACAGATTTCAGAAAAAAAATTATCTGGCAACGATTTTTTTCTAGAAATTAGTGATCTGGCAACCTTCGTGTACAGTCGCTCAAAAAATACCCGAACACTATGGTTGATTACAGAATTCAGAAAAAGTATCTGGCAACAATTTTTTTTTTATAAATTAATGATCTGACAACCTTCGTGTACAGTCGCTCAAAAGATATCCGAACACTATGGTTGTTTACAGAATTCAGAAAAAAAATATGGCAACGATTTTTTTTAGAAATTAGTGATCTGGCAACCTTCGCGAACAGTCGCTCAAAACATATCCGAACACAATGGTTGATTTCAGAATTCAGAAAAAAAATTATCTAGCAACGATTTTTTTTTAGAAATTAGTGCTCTGGCAACCTTCGTGCACAGTCGCTCAAAAATATACCCGAACACTATGGTTGATTACAGAATTCGGAAAAAATATCTGGCAACGATTTTTTTAAAAATTAGTGATCTGACAATCTTCTTTTTACGTAACACAAAGGTTGCCAGATCACTAATTTCTAAAAAAAATCGTTGCCAAATATTTTTTTATGAATTCTGTAATCAACCATAGTGTTCGGATATCTTTTTGAGCGACTGTACCATACTGTGAGAAAATTTTAGGCTTCTTCTAGAGTCCAATAAACAAGTCAACTTTAAAATATTTTTAATAAATACCTAATCAACAGGAATATGTCATGTCATATACCAAATTAAAGAGAATTTAATTCTGAATTTTATTAAAGTAAAAAAATGAACATTGCAGTCACATATTAATTTTAATAACACTTTTCACAGTGGTATACCAAAAAAAATAAGTATATATTCCGTAATTACTTCCATTTTTAAAAATAACAATTTTTTGTTAATTATCACGAAATTTTATCAACTTTCAGGAAAAATTTGTTGATAAATAGTTCAAATGAACTTCTGAGCATAAATTAGGGGATTGCTTCAGCATCGAGTAATGTTAAGAAATAAGCTGGCAATACCTTAACAAAATAATTGGGAATAACTTAACAAAATAACTGGCAATACCTTAACATACTTATATGAAACTAAAGAATACTGAAAGAATTATTTACACAAAGTTCTAAAATACAAACTTATTTTATTAAACACTTTGATACGATACTTATTACTAAGTTTTAATTAACTTCTGAAGCCAATTTTCGTGGCTGACATTGTTATCGCTAAATATTCAAACTTCCATAACTCGTTAAATACTGAACGAATATTGTTGAAAATCGAGATATTGATTTATTTGATTGAGATCTTTATATGCTATCACATTTATAAAAAGGAAAAACTTATTTTAGAAGTTATAGAGCTTTGAGTTTAGTTTCCCATTGACTTAACATAGGGATTTTCTTAATTTATGGAAACCAGTGCATTTCAGTTGAAATTTTCAACTTGACCTTATGCGTAATGTCTACTTAATCATCAAGCAACATGGGGCGGAGGATGCTCAGTTGGTAGCGGGCCAGGCTCACAATCTCCAGTTCCCAGGTTCGAGTCCCAGCTGGGCCAGCTTTGAGGTTTATCTGCGCAAAAATCCCCGTCATGCCTTTGGTCAGTAGGGGATACCGATGGGTGTGGAATGGCCGCCGTCCATCGGATGGGACGTTACGCCGTGGCTCTGTATATGGGAGAGCAACGTTAGGATAAAACGTTAAAGCGTGTGCTGGATGGCCTTGACGGGAGACTACCGTCTGTCTCCCCACAGCTGTTTCAGTGGGTGCCCATCTGCGACTCAACTTTCTCTGAGTACTGGTGGTCCTTGTGACCTGGCCATTTAGTCCATTGTGTGCAAAAATGCTGGCTCAGAGGTTTAACAACCCACTGGATTGTTTGAAGGGAGGCTGCCATCTGTCTACTAACAACTATTAAGCGGATCCCCTCCACCAAACTTCTCTGAAACCTTGGGTTCCCTGTGATCTGGCCATTTAGCCCATTGTGTGCAAAAAAGCTGCCTTTCAGAGGTAAAACAACCTAAATTGTAGCAACTTTCGGATAAGGAGGTCCAACCAGAATGTCTAATTTAGGCCTCTGAACACGTCTATCCGATATTAATTATAATATTATTTGATTGATTGTAGCCCCGGGTAAGGCATGGATGTATGTGTCGTTTTTCTGCTGAGGTCCTGCCATCATCACAGACCTTCTACAATGGCATATAAACTGACTGGCTCCTGTCGGACCTCTGTGGCAAGCAGATGCTTGAGGGGGTATTTATTTATTGGCCGTCCCATGGACGAGTGGTTAGCGCGCTTGGCTACTGATCTACGGGACCTGGGTTCGAGCCCCTGGTAAGGCATGGTTGTGTGTGTTGTTTTTCTGCTGAGGTCCTGCCATCCTCTCAGACCTTCTACTATGGCATATTAACTGACAGGCTCCTGCCAGACCTCTGTGGAGAGCAGCTGCTTGAGGGGGTATTTTTTATTCCAATTAATTACAGTAATAATAATTACGTGCTTTTTTTCGTTTAGATGTGTTACCCGTAGAACTATTATTATTGTAAATTTAGGAACCTTCTACAACATTTTCCGTCTCATCATTATAAATTATTAATAATAATATCAAATGCAAATATATTAATTGAAAAAAATTAAAATACTTTTTATATTTTTTTATTAAAGCTTCAGTTGCTCTTCAAGTCAAGACTAGAAACTGCAGAAAATATTACAGTCATTGATATCAGGTAAATATTCCCTATATTTTCCCTATATTTTGTCCCTATTCCATACATTGTTAAAATGTATAAATGCAATTTATCATAATGGATTTGTATGCTATGAAATAAATTAACCATGTTATAAGCTTTGCAAAAAATGTATAGTAATAACCAGGGAAATAAAGGGTAGTGTAAGTGTATACGAGTCAAGAATAATTCACAAATTAAGTTGTTAGGGTTGTTTTACATCTGAGCGGCACTTTTTTCCAAACAATGGACTAAACGGCCAGGTTACATGGACCCCGAAGGCTCAGAGAAGGTTGGGGGAGGAGACCCACTGTAACAGCTGTTGGGAGACAGATGGTAGCCTCCCGTCAAGGCCATCTATCGTGTTCTTTAACGTTGGGTTGTTTTACCTCTGAGCGGCGCTTTTTTGCACACCATGGTCTAAATGGCCAGGTCACATGGACCCCAAAGGCTCAGAGAAGGTTGGGGGAAGGGACCCACTGGAACAGCTGTTGGGAGACAGATGGTAGCCTCCCGTCAAGGCCATCCAGCGTGTTCTTTAACGTTGGGTTGTTTTACCTCTGAGCGACACTTTTTTCACACAATGGGCTAAATGGCCAGTTCAAAAGGATCCCAGGGGCTCGGAGAACGTTGGGGGAGGGAACCCACTTAACAGCTGTTGGGAGACAGATGGCAACCTCCCGTCGAGGCCATCTAGTGCACAGTGTATGACTCTCTTACCCACAGAACCATGGCTTAGTGTTCCATCCGAAGGACGGTGGTACTTCCAAGCCCATCCGGGGGGCGGGGGGGGGGGGGGGGCTCAGTCGGTAGCGCGCCAGGCTCGTAATCTGTAGTTTCCAGGTTCGAGTCCCAGCTGGGTCAGAGTTGAGATTTATCTCCGCAAAATTCCCCGTCCTGCCCACGGTCAGTAGGGGACACCGATGGACTTGGAAGACCGCCGTCCGTCGGATGGGATGTTAAGCAGTGGCCCCGTGTGTGGGAGAGCCATATCCTGTGCACGTTAAAGAACACGCTGGATGGAATTGACGGGAGGATACCATCTGTCTCCCAACAGCTGTCCAGTGGGTCCCCTTCCCCAACCTTCTCTGAGCCTTCGGGGTCCATGTGACCTGGCCATTTAGCCCATGGTGTGCAAAAAACTGCCGCTCAGAGGTAAAACAACCCAACGTTAAAGAACACGCTGGAGGATACCATCTGTCTCCCAACAGCTGTCCAGTGGGTCCCCTTCCCCAACCTTCTCTGAGCCTTCGGGGTCCATGTGACCTGGCCATTTAGCCCATGGTGTGCAAAAAACTGCCGCTCAGAGGTAAAACAACCCAACGTTAAAGAACACGCTGGATGGCCATGACGGGAGACTACCATCTGTCTCCCAACAGCTGTTCCAGTGGGTCCCCTCCCCCAACCTTCTCTGAGTCTTCGGGGTCCTTGTGACCTGGCCATTTAGCCCATGGTGTAGAAAAAAGTGCCGCTCAGAGGTAAAAGAACCCAACGTTAAAGAACACGCTGGATGGCATTGACGGGAGGCTACCATCTGTCTCCCAATAGCTGTTCCAGTGGGTCCCCTCCCCCAACCTTCTCTGAGCCTTCGTGGTCCTTGTGACCTGGCCATTTAGCCCATGGTGTTCAAAAAAGTGCCGCTCAGAGGTAAAACAACCCAACCCAACACAAAATTTACCATTATTATTGAACGTCATATGAGTTTCCAGTTGATGCAAACATATAAGACTCGTTAGAAACAGTCCTCAATGGAACGGTATTTTTAACAAGGCATAATTATTGTGAAAACGTTGCAAAGCTTCTTTTATGTGACTAAAATCAGTCACCGATTCGGACAGTTCTTTTAACACTATCCAGAGGAAGCTTTCCCGTTTTGGGAAAAGATGTCTGTAATTGGAATTCTTCGCTTTGGACGTCATTAGCGCGTTGCCTTCTCTATGGTAACGTACATTACAAATTAGTGAGCTACATGTCGAGTTTTAAGGAGCTTTAGGAACATTTTAATAGCAGCGAGTAATTGGCGCGAACGTAGGGTCGTCGTGGCGCGAGATGTAGATTCTTACCCAACTAAATTAACTGCTTCGTCAGTGAATGTAATTGGCGGGGGAGGAGAGTATGAGATAGAGGCGTAGAGAGAGGTGTGGAGAAAAGTGTAGAGAGAGGCTGGGGAGCAGATGTGTTGGAGAGAAGAGAAAGCCGCAGATGGGAAGAGGAAGATGCGGAGTGATGATGGAGAAGATGGAGAGAAGCAAGAGGGATGAAATGAACTGGAATAGTTGAAGATTTGGATTGTTTTACTTATGAGAGGCTCTTTTTGGAAAGAATCGGGCTAAATGGGTAGGTTACAAAGACCCTGAAATCTGAGAGAAGGTTGGGGGAAGGGATCCACTGGAGAACTGTTGGGAGACAGATGGTAGCCTCCCGTCAAGACCATCCAGCATATTTTTTTAGATGAGCAGTGTATGATTCAGTGATGGGAAGAGGAAGATGCGGAGTGATGATGGAGAAGATGGAGAGAAGCAAAAGGATGGAATGAATTGGAAAATTTGAAAATTTGGGTTGTTTTACTTATGAGAGGCTCTTTTTGGAAAGAAACGGGCTAAATGGGTAGGTCACAAAGACCCTGAAAACTCAGAGAAGGTTGGGGGAAGGGATCCACTGGAGAACTGTTGGGAGAGAGATGATAGCCTCCCGTCAAGACCATCCAGCATATTTTTTGAGATGAGCAGTGTATGATTCAGAGATGTGAAGAGGAAGATGCGGAGTGATGATGGAAAAGATGGAGAGAAGCAAGAGGAATGAAATGAACTGGAATAGTGGAAGATTTGGGTTGTTTTACTTATGAGAGGCTCTTTTTGGAAAGAAACGGGCTAAATGGGTAGGTCACAAAGACCCTGAAATCTCAGAGAAGGTTGAGGGAAGGGATCCACTGGAGAACTGTTGGGAGACATTTGGTAGCCTCGCGTCAAGACCATCCAGCATATTTTTTGAGATGAGCAGTGTATGATTCAGAGATGTGAAGAGGAAGATGCGGAGTGATGATGGAGAAGATGGAGAGAAGCAAGAGGGATGAAATGAACTGGAATAGTTGAAGATTTGGGTTGTTTTACTTATGAGAGGCTCTTTTTGGAAAGAAACCGGCTAAATGGGTAGGTCACAAAGACCCTGAAATCTCAGAGAAAGTTGGGGTAAGGGATCCACTGGAGAACTGTTGGGAGACAGATGGTAGCCTCCCGTCAAGGCCATCCAGCATATTTTTTGAGATGATCAGTGTATGATTCAGAGATGTGAAGAGGAAGATGCGGAGTGATGATGGAGAAGATGGAGAGAAGCAAGAGGATGGAATGAACTGGAATAGTTGAAGATTTGGGTTGTTTACTTATGAGAGGCTCTTTTTGGAAAGAAACGGGCTAAATGGGTAGGTCACAAAGACCCTGAAATCTCAGAGAAGGTTGGGGTAAGGGATCCACTGGAGAACTGTTGGGAGACAGATGGTAGCCTCCCGTCAAGGCCATCCAGCATATTTTTTGAGATGATCAGTGTATGATTCAGAGATGTGAAGAGGAAGATGCGGAGTGATGATGGAGAAGATGGAGAGAAGCAAGAGGATGGAATGAGTTGGAAAATTTGAAAATTTGGATTGGGTTGTTTTATATCTGAGAGGTAACCTTTTGCACACAATAAAACTAAATCTCCAGATCGCAAGGACAAGGCATCCAGTATATTCTCTCCCACACATGACGCCGCAGCTTAACATCCCATTCAATGGCCTTGCAGCTAGACACCCGATGACTCGATGACCTTCTCTGCTCTCGAACAGTCACTCCGACTCATATTTGACCATGAATGTGACACCAAAAATTAAAATTCCTCTTATTTCTAAATTCTATTGCCCAAAATTTCCGTACTCACCAGTTTTGAGCTCTCCAGCACTGGTATATCGAACTCTGACCTTTCACCTCGAAAGACCAATCGAAAAGAAAATTTGACAAAACATCTGAGATCTATGGCTCAAAATTCCTCTAGGCATTAATCTAGTACAGGCATATTTATGTTTGACCTTTGACCTCAAAGAAACCATCGCATCAAACATTTGACATATTTTCTGAGATTTTCGACCCAAAATAACTACAGAACCAATTTTTATCTCTCTAGTACCAGTAGATCTAAATGTGACCTATGACGTCAAAGGATCCATCGCATCCAAAATTTGACAAATCGTCGGTGGACGACAACAGAGAAGGCTACTCTTTTTGGCCACTCTTTTTGTCCACTGTAATCTAGTTTCTTTTTGCCACTCTAATACAGTTTCTCTCTTACCGCTCTAATCCAGTTTCCTTTTTTGCCGCTTCACACGTATTCATTTATTTCTATCCCATATGCAATTATGGATGATGATGATGATGATGATGATGATGATGATGATGATGATGATGATGATGATTGAGAGGAAAACCTCAAATACATTTATTTATTTCTTCATCCCAAAAATCACCTGTTCATTCCAAGGATTTTTTCCCTGCCTTTCCAAAAGGAGTTTATTTTTAGCAGGCACAAGAAATTTCGTTCTTCTAGCTCCCCCCACTCAAAATAAAATGTCAGATTTAAAATTTAAAAAATATTATTTATCATTAACAAAACTAAATTTTAAAGTTTAAAATGCAGCAGAAATGTTTTAAAAGAATTACCGCTAAATTTATACGCAGAAATACTTTTCGAATTTTAAAGATATATGCTAGAATAAATCAGAAAATGAAGTAAGAGCCAAAGAGAAGTAATAGCGATTTTATTCTGAAAGTATTCAACGTGAAAAGGAAAACCATTGAACAAAGTGTAATTCACCGAAATGGTAGTCGGTTGCTGTGAAATAGTCCCCATATATATTCCATACTGACATTAACTTAGCTTTGCAGCACCATTGATTCCCAACAGACTGCTGACTGAAGTATATCAAAAAACCTCAGGAGAATGGAAGAGATGAAAAGATAAACGGAGCAGTTTATAATGCATATGTAAGCCTATTATGAAAGGCCATACAGCGGTTCACAGAATACGTAGCGTTTAGGCAACCATAGTTCTACGTGTAAAGCTACGTGCTAAACGTTTAAAAGAGCTTCCATATTATTTCCCAAAGTTTTTTAGCATAGTGAAGGGCTTGTTATGTGCAGGGCAATAAATTTTAAATTTTTATGATCAAAAAAAGAAACGGAACTTTCTTCTGAATTTAGCTTTTTGGGAAAATACTGCACGTATATGTGAAAGATTTGTTTCTCGAAAGTTAATAAAATGTTTAGGAGATTTTTTTTTCAGCCTTAGACATTTTAGTCAAAAATCGTAAACCTTGAAGAAAAATAAATGTTTTGCGTTAAAATGATTTAATGATTCGTGTGTTTTGTCCTATATTTCTTTTCAAAACTTCACTTTACAAGACATTCCAAGGCGATAATCATACTTAATACCATAAATTAAGCTAATAAATTAAAGCCAATGATACTTAACGCCATGATTTAGCCAATGAATTAAAGCCAATGATACCTAACGCCGGGAATTAAAACCAATGATAACTTATCATTGGTTTTAACCATGAATTAGCCAATGAATTAGCCAATGAATTAACTTAACCATGAATTAGCCAATGAATGAAAACCATGAATAACTAAACCATGAATTAGCCAATGAATTAAAGCCAATTATACTCAACGTCATGTGTAAGCCAATGATAACTAACGCCAGTAATTAAAACCAATGATACTTAATGTCATGAATTCGCCAACGAATTAAAGCCAATGATACTCAATGTCATGAGTTAGCCAATGAATTAAAGCCAATTATCCCCAATGTCATGAGTTAGCCAATGAATTAAAGCCAATGATACTTAATGCCATGAATTAGCCAATGAATTAAATCCAAAGATACTCAATGCTATCATATAGCCAATTAATTAAAGCCAATTATACCCAATATCATGAATAAGCCAATGATACCTAACTCCAGGAATTAAAACCAATGATAATTAATGTCCTGAATTCGCCAACGAATTAAAACCAACGATACTCAATGTCATGAGTTAGCCAATGAATTAAAGCCAATGATACTTAATGCCATGAATTAGCCAATGAATTAAAGCCAAAGATACTCAATGCCATCATATAGCCAATTAATTAAAGCCAATTATACTCAATATCATGAATAAGCCAATGATACCTAACTCCAGGAATTAAAACCAATGATAATTAATGTCCTGAATTCGCCAACGAATCAAAACCAACGATACTCAATGTCATGAGTTAGCCAATGAATTAAAGCCAATTATACTCAATGTCATGAGTTAGCCAATGAATTAAAGCCAATGATACCCATTGTCATGAGTTAGCCAATGAACTAAAACCAATGATACCTAATGTTCTGAGTTAGCCAATAAATTAAAACCAATGATACTCAGCCAATGAATTATTCTAACGCCGAGAAGTAAAACCAATGATATTTAATGCCATGAATTAGCCAATGAATTAAAGTCAATTAAAGCATGTAAACCTATTTTGAAAGGCCATACTTAATGCATGATCCTTTACCCTCAGGTTAGGTGAAAAAAAATGGCAACTGTTTTAATTTAAGAGATAATTGTTTGTTTTCAGAAATAAATTAACAAATTCTTTTTCGGTTGTATAGGTATTGATGAAATATTACAATCTGAAATTTCCAAATCTCCCAAAAATATAGATTTTGCCTTCGAACATCGGAAAAATTCCAAAATTTAAAACAAATATTACAAACGATATATTTACGATAGAAATTTAGCATTTTGTTGATGCATTGTGATGGACATGTAGTTTCCATTGGCAACAATGAGTTTACCCCTTATGCTCAGGGTGGGTGCAAAAGGCATCTGATGTTACGAGATAATTGGAAAAATCTTTTTTATTTGATACTAATGAAATATTAAAATTCACATTTTTCAAATATTTAGAGAATTTTCAAATATATCGTTAGAAATCACTAAATATGGAAACTACATATGTAGGCAAAACCTGAACCTTCGTCCCTCTTGTTGCAAGTATAATTATATACCTTAATTTTGCGTTATATATATAGACAAAACCCGAGCCTTCTTCTCTTGTTGCAAGTATAACTATATAACTTAGTTTTGCGTTATATATATATAGGCAAATTCAGAGCCTTCCTTACTCGTAGTAAGGGAGGCTCTTTGTAAGGATTCCTGCATTGTATTACATCTATAGCTCTCTTAGTTACATGTATAATTATATAAATTTGTTTTTGTTATATGTATAGTCAAAACTTATTTTCATTTTTCCTCCTTCTTGTTTAATATATAATTTTTTTTCTTTCATATATAGCGGAAGCTAAGATAAATATTTAAACGTGAAAAATAACGAAATATTTCGTTTTCGTTCCGAGTAAAAATGAAAGAACTTTTTAGGTCATGTTTATAAGTAGACTTACATTTCTTAATTATAATTTCAGAACTGATGCTGTGATGAGGTTTCACGTTTTTGCTAAGCAGAGCGAAGGGGAGGAGTTGAAATCCACCATAGAAGAAATGTTGAAACTTGGAAAACTAGGAAGCTTCGATTTTGACCAAGAATATCATGGATTCGAGGAAGAACCAGGTGCAGTAACTGAAAAGTTTCAGTCCTTTAGTTTCTATCTTTAAAATACGAAAAAAAGTCGGTAGCGTGCCAGGCTCTTAATATGCAGTTCCTAGGTTCGAGTCCCAGTTGGGCCAGTGTTCAGATTTTTCTCCGCAAAACTCCGACCCTGCTCTTGGTCAGTTGTTGACACCGATGGGCTGACGTCCGTAGGATGGGACGTTGAGCCGTTACCCCATGTAAAGAAGAGCCATACCCTCTACATGTTAAAGAACATGATGGATAGCCTTGACTGCAGGCTATCATCTCTCACTCAACAGCTGTTGTTCAGAGTGTCTCCACCCCCAACCTTCTCTGAGCCTTCGGGGTTCTTGTGACTTGGCCATTTAGCCCATTGTGTGCAAAAAAGTGCCTCACATTGTAAAACAACTCAACGCAACTGTTGAAACGAGCTACAAGAGCTTGGATGTTGCGTACATAGAGACTCAACAGGACAAAGTCAAGGTCACCTTGATACACCAGGCCTGGACCGCCGTTGAGCAAAAAGAGTAAAGAAAAGAGGCTAATTAATTTTGCATAAAATATTTAATTACAATCTATCGATTTTTAAATTACATGAAGTGAAATTTTTAGCCAATTATGTATTTATTAAAATATTTATGAATATTTTAAAGTTAATTACCAGATTTTTAAAAAATCAGTAGCTACCGTTTGAATTTTAATAAATAATGTTTTTAAAGCAGTTAAATGTTTTAAAATTAATTCATCTGTTAATGCACTATCCAGGTCTGGTATGTTATCGCAGGCGCTGACAGAAAGCCGTTGTGCAAAGTTATGCGTCACTATAACTAGTTTCAGAATTCAGATAATTCTTTTAATATATTTCCAATAATATTACCGGTGTACTTTTTTCAATTTTTGTACTAATTTATAAATATATGTGATTTAGAAAGAATATTATTTGCATTTTTTGGAAATCATTCTAAATATGATAGAGGAGGGTGTCTTAGTAGATAGCGCGCCAGGCTCGTAATCTGCAGTTTTCAGGTTCGAGTCCCAGATGGATCAGCTTTGACATTTATATCCGCAAAACGGTGAACAGAGGACACTGACGGGCCTGGAATGACAGCCGTCTGTCGCATGGGATGTTAAGCCGTGGTATCTTGTGAGGGAGAGCCATACCCTGTGCACATAAAAAAATATGCTGGGTGGCATTGTCGTAAGGATACCATCTGTCTTCAAACAGCTGTCCTATGGGACACTTTACCCAACTTTCTCTGAGCCCTCGGGTCCTTGTGACCTGTCTATTTAGCCCATTGTGTGCAAAACAGTGCCACTCAGAGATAAAACAATGAAACTCTAATATTAAGAAATCTAAATAATGTTTCTTTTAAATAAGGTATACTTATAAATAAAGATAAACGTAATGTAAAAGCCACCAGTAATAATAATAGTAATAAAAATATAAAGTTTTTGAAATTATAGCATTATACAAATTTGCCATCTGGAGGAGAGGGTCGAAAGATTCGAACATTTGCAGAGGTAACATTTATTTTTGATTGATGATGAGGAGGATAACGTATGTTGACGTCATAACTTTGTCAGCAAGTCTTCTGTTGTATGACGTATTGCTTTCATCCAGTCCCATCCTTTACGTACTGCTTCGACCACATGGGCCGGGGGTGGCTCAGTCGGTAGCGCACCAGGCTCGTAATCTGTAGTTCCCAAGTTCGAGTCCCAGCAGGGTCAGCGTTCAGATTTATCTCCGCAAAATTCCCCGCCCTGCTCACGGTCAGTAGGGGACACCGATGGGCTTGGAAAGGCCGCAGTCCGTTGGATGGGACGTTAAGGGCCATTTAGCCCGTGTGCAGGAGAGCCATACCCTGTGCACGTTAAAGAACACGCTGGATGGCTTGACGGGAGGCTACCATCTGTCTCCCAACAGCTGTTCCAGTGTGTCCCCTCCCCCAACCTTCTCTGAGCCTTCGGGGTCCATGTGACCTGGCCATTTAGCCCATGGTGTGCAAAAAAGTGCCGCTCAGAGGTAAAACAACCCAACCCAACCCAAATGCTTCGACAACGGAATAATTAGCTTGCACAGATAGACAACTAAGACCACTGCTTGCAATGCCACTTCTAACGTTCACCCGTAATTTAATCCTAATTTTCGAACTAACTTTCGAATTATGTACTGGATGGACATCTTGATTTTCAATTTGTTTCCGACCATAATTTTCTTTTTTTTACTGTCTTTTACAAAAAGTAAGAACTATGAAAATTTATTGATTATGATTATATAAGAATATTATAAAATAATCTGAAATTATCTGCTGGATTATAGAAAATAATACCTTCTGGTGTAGTTTTAAAACCATATCATATGTTATATATATCAACATATAAAAAATATCAATATATAACAATATCATATGTTATATATTGATATTTGTTTTATAATTTCATTTTTTAAAGCAACACCTGTAACGGAAGGCTGGTTGACCATATTATGACGTCGGCATAGGTAGTCCGATAATACAGATATTTTTTATTATTTATTTCTGTTATTATTAGTGGTGTATTTCTATACTAATCTTTATACTAATGTTTATTAAAAAAATCTTGTTTAGAAGGAAAATTATTCGTATCATTAGAAATTATTATAATGTTAATAAATGCAACCAATTTCTTTTTCTAAAAAAAGTATATTTATAACTCAACATTGCTATAAAGATTGATAAAAAAAGTACACCAGTAAAAATAACAGAATTAAATAAATAAGTAAATTCTGATTTATAGGACTACCTATGTTGACGTCATAATTGTCCACTGGCCTTTGTTATACGAGGTGTTGGTTAAAGTCGATTATCTGTACTACCTTCTTAAACTGTGTCTTCGATAAGCCAATTTCAGTTTGACGTTAAAAAAGACTTCAAAAAATACTTCTAATGGTTTTGTTTATTATTTTGTACCTATATAGTACATGATAATGGAAGTAGAATAAACAAAGTTACATTTTTTTCGGTATTTTAAATACACTCATGTCGCAACTATTGGCCCACAACAAATATATTTCTATTTGGCCTCATGCCAAAAGGTCGGTAGCGCGCCAGGTTCGTAATCTGTAGTTCCCAGGTTCGAGCCCCAGCTGAGTCAGCGTTAAGATTTATCTCCGCAAAATTCCCCGCCCTGCCCACGGTCAGTAGGAGACACCGATGGGCTTGGAAAGGCAGCCGTCCGTCGGATGGGACGTTAAGCCGTGGCTCCGTGTGCGGGTGAGCCATACCCTGTGCATGTTAAAGAACACTACCATCCGTCTACCAACAGCTGTTCCAGTGGGTCTCCTCCCCCAACCTTCTCTGAGCCTTCGGGGTCCATGTGACCTGGCCATTTAGCCCATGGTGTGGAAAAAAGTGCCGCTCAGAGGTAAAACAACCCAACCCAACCCTATTTTGTACTACGTGCGTTTCTCAGCATTGACGATTATAAAATCAAAATATCGCTCAACTCTGAAACACATTGAAGATGCTCTACGTCCTGTAATGTCAAATATTCAGCCAAGATTTAAATCTTTATGTAAAAATAACCAAGCACATCCATCTCATTAGTATGCCAATTTGCTTTCGTCTTTAATAAATGGTAAAATTATATGTATATCAAAGAATTGTTTTAAAATAAATTTCTCTATGATTTATTATCAGTAAATGTTTGATTTGTATATCCATTTTATATACCTATATACCCGGGTCGCGTAAAAATTTCTCGGTCGAAAAGGGGTCGCGAGTGGAAAAAGTTTAAGTCCTTATCTAAGGGACCTGGGTTTGAGCCCCGGGTAAGGCATGGATGTATGTGACGTTTTTCTGCTGAGGACCTTACCATCCTCTCAGATCTTCTACTATAGCATATAAACTGACAGGCTCCTTCAAGTAGCTGCTTGAGGGAATAATTATTTTTATTATTAGGACTACCTACGCTGACATTATAATTTTGTTCACTGGCTTTCTGTTATATTAGCTGTTGGTTAAACCCCAATAGTAATTAACATAATAGACTTTACATACACAACATACAGTTAAATGTTCTTTTTACTACCACTAACTTTTTAGTTTAAAAAGGTATATTATTTATTTCACCCTTTAAAACCTTCATTTTCAATCGCAGTGACTTCAAAATTTCAGTTTTCTTTCTCGCTTTATAGTTATTAAGAACATAACAGCTCAACAACGTAATAATAAATGGTTGTTGATTTTAAGGAGCAAAGTTTTTAAGACCCTTACTAAATGAGATTAGGTAATATATTGTTTCGATTTCCATAGTTAATTTTACCTGCTGTTTCACTGAGCTTCCATATGGCTACTTGGCTCATGAAATACGCTACTTTCGCCAACAAAATAAAATGCCTCATCGAATCAACTGACAGCTCATCAGTTCCTATTAGCGTTGTAGATAACAATTTCCCCATATCAGAGCAATTAACGAAAGAAATAAAGAGGAAGAAAAATAAAAACAGCTTTATTCTAAGAGAGCTGTCCTCTAGCTTTCTTGTTGGAAAGAAGAACGTGTTTCGATGAAGAAAAATTTGTTCAGTAAATTAGGTTGAGGTTCTAGCCATTTATTTACATTATGATGGAAACTTACTGAAGCCACAATTGCAGAAAGTAATTAGAAGAAAAAAATGTTGTTAAAGGCCTAGTGGTTAAATAGTCGGCTTTGATAAAGAAATACTTTTGGTAGGGTCAGTTGTTTAATTTTTTTGGGGGGCGAAGTGTTTTTTACATCAATATAATATTGGTATTTGATTGTAGCCTTTTTTAATACTTTTCTTTTGGTTTATGTCCTTTAATAAGTTTTCAATTATTCTACGCGTTCCAATTTTAAAAAAATTAATCTACAGTTGCTGAAAAGAAAAATGGAAACATGTTCACGATAAAATTGAGCTCAGAAAATCCCATTCTGAGCTCAAAAAATTTTTTCAATATGATTTTTAATGAAAAATATATCTAAAGATAAAACTCTCAGTTAAATCTATTTAAATCTCGACTTTAAACAATATTTTTTAGTGTATCATAGTTGACCCCAGCAGAAGGGGGTGCTCAGTCGGTATCGCGCCAGGCTCGAAATCTGTAGTTCCCAGGTTCGAGTCCCAGCTGGGTCAGTGTTGAGATTTATCTCCGCAAAATTCCCCGCCCTGCCGACGGTCAGTAGGGGAGACTGATGGGCTTGGAATGGCCACCATCCGTCGGATGGGACGTTAAGCCGTGGCCTCGTGTGTGGGAGAGCCATACCCTGTGCACGTTAAAGAACACGCTGGATGGGATTGACGGGAGGCTACCATCTGTCTCCCAACAGCTGTTCCAGTGGGTCCCCTCCCCCAACCTTCTCTGAGCCTTCGGCATACATGTGACCTGGCCATTTAGTCCATGGTGTGCAAAAAGGTGCCGCTCAGAGGTCAAACAACCCAACCCAACCAGGACATTTAGCCCATTGTGTAGAAAAAGTGCCGCTTTGAGGCATAAACAACCCAACTCTAGCAGAGGTGACTCTAGAAGTTGACTCTAGCAGAGTCAAATATGGTCCCTGATCTTTTAACCTGTTTTAATTAAATTTTGGGATAAATTTTTTTGCGGTTTGTTTAATATTTCAGCGGTCATAACTTTTCGAATAACGAAAAAATATTGTTTAAAATCGAGATTTAGATAGATTTTATTCAGATCTTCAATTTATCTTTAGACATATTTTTAATTGTGTTTCATTTTCATGTGATTTCTCTATTGAGATGATATGGAACTGTTTGTATTTTTCTGTCAGTATTTCTACATTTCAGAGTATTTGAGTTTGATAAGAATTCCTTACAATCAGAAATAAATTCGGAATATGTCTTCCACTTATTATTTAAAACCATGTAAGGAGGAAGAATTACTCTTACATGGTAAAAGCTTGATCACAGAATTGACAAACAGCTTCTTTTTATGATAAGGATTTCGGAAAATAATTGTATTTTTCCTAAAAATTTAGGCCCAAAAAGTATAATTTCTCCTCTCCACCACAAAAGAAAAGCGTCGTAAAAAATAGAACTTGTTTGAACCAAAAGAGAATATATAGCAAATCCCATATACAACTTTCTCTTATTATAATTTGAAAAAAATATATATTTAGTCGAGGGTTGTTTTACCTCTGAGCGGGACTTTTTTTGCACACCATGGGCTAAATGGCCAGGTCACATGGACCCCGAAAGCTCAGAGAAGGTTGGGGGAGGGGACCCACTGGAACAGCTGTTGGCCTCCCGTCAAGGCCATCCAGCGTGTTCTTTAACGTGCACACGGTATGTCTCTCCCGCACACGGGGCCACGGCTTAACGTCCCATCCGACGGACGGCGGCCTTTCCAAGCCCATCGGTGTCCCCTACTGACTGTGGGCAGGGCGGGGAATTTTGAGGAGATAAATCTCAACGCTGACCCAGCTGGGACTCGAACCCGGGAACTACAGATTACGAGCCTGGCGCGCTACCGACTGAGCCACCCTCGTCCCTATTTAGTTAAGACTTCCTACTTTACCCAGAAAAGAAATATTATTTTTAATCAATATCCTCATGTGTTTTTTTTTAAACTACAGGTAATTTTCTAATGAAATATTTTCTTCCTTTTTTAATTATGTATTTAAGTTCTCTTAATTTTATATTGGGAATTTATTTCCATCTTTTTTTTCTAAATATTTAATCTAAGGGTTTTCGATCAGTATTGTAAAAAAAACCTAATGATTTAGCCCTAAGTTTTTTATTTCTTCCACCCCACCAAAAACGTCCCTAAAAATAGAAGAACATCCTTTAAATCAAAAGAGAATGTACACTAAATTCCACACAGAAACTTCATCTGATTATAATTAAAAAATATATTTAGCCCAGTCTTCCTTTTTTAACCTTAAAAAAAAGCTATTACATGTTTTTCCGCTTTGTTTTTGTTTTTTATTACAATAAACTACCAGTATTTTAATAAAGAAAAAAGAATTTTAAACCTTTTAGAGACTCTTAAATTTATATTGCTACTTCATTTGCAGTTATTTTCAAGAGATTTGGGCTAACGGCAAAAAAAGTGTATAGTATTTTATTAAAACCTTCATAAAGTGATTTTAAATTATACTGAATTCCTTCTCTACAATTTAAATAATAGTTTCCAATCCTGTCTAATCTCCGAAAGCGTAAACTGATAATATCTGCTAAAGGAGTGAGATGTTAACAATCATTATTTTACTTTTCTTTTGGTAGCTTTGAATATCCAGAGAATCGAGGCTTCAGAAATGATGCCCGTTGTGGAAGGCACAGAATTAACTTTGGCTTGTGTGGTACAAGGTTCGAACGGCCTGCAAGTCGAGTGGTTCAAAGATGGCATTCCAATCTACGTGCATAACACGCCACGCACCATGTGGACGTCCATTGTGCCAAAAAATTCACAGGAGCAGTTCACTGCTTTGTTAGGATTTGATCAAGCTTCGTCACTGGATACAGGTGAAGTGTGTAGTTTTTCTGGCTGTCAGCTTTCTCCCTTTTTATTTAATGCAACTTTCACTTACTTCGATAAATAAATTATTGATATAAAAATGCAGTTCAAATATGAAGAGAAACAATATCCTTTTCTTAGAATAATAAATGTTTCACCTATTAATAATTAACAAAATTCCTTGTACTTAAACACTTAAAATAATTAGCTGAAAAAATTTGTGCCACTGAGAGGGATTCGAACCCATGTCTCTCAAAAGAATGTTAGGCGTCATAACCACTAGACCACCAGATATTGACCACTTTCTTCAACAATATGTCATGTAAGCATTCCCGCATATTTTTGGTTGATTCGCTCCTGGCGCCATCTATATTGGGAATCGTGCAACCAAGCTGCCTTGTATGATGGTAGTAATGTTTGACACTCACGGTCACAGGGTTATATAAATAATTCAGTAATAAGTATCACAGGGTTGGTTTGTTTTACCTCTGAAGGGAACTTTTATGCGCACAATGGGCTAAATCACTAGGTCACAAGGATCCCAATGGATGAGGGAGGGGGCCCACTGGACAGTTGTTGGGAGACAGATGGTAGCCTCCCTTGAAGGCCATCCAACGTGTTCTTTAACATGCATAGGGTATGGCTCTCCGGCACACGCTTTTTTTTTTTGCTTTGAAAAATTTAATTGAAGATAAAGATCTCAATCAAATAAATCAATATCTCGAATTTCAACAGTATTCGTTCAATATTTAATGAGTTATGGAAGTTTGAATATTTAGCGATAACAATGCCAGCCACAAAAATTGATTTCAGAAGTTGAAACTTAGGAATAAATATTGTATCAAAGTGTTTAATAAAATAAGTTTGTATTTGAGAACTTTGTGTAAAGAATTATTTTACTATTCTTCAGTTTTGTATAAGTTTCTTAAGACTGGCATTGCTGTTGTTAAATATTCAAACTTCCATTACTCATTAAATACTGAATGAATATTGCTGAAAATTGAGATATTGATTTATTTAATTGAGATCTTTATGTGCAATCACATTTTTCAAAACAAAAAAAAATATTTTAGAAGTTATAGAGCTTTGACATTAACTTTCCGGTGACTTAACATAGGGATTTTCCTTAATTTATGAAAACCAGTATATATAGACATTTCACAATGCTAATACATATGAATATTTTTATATCAATAATGCATATTTATAAATATAAATTATTATAAAGATTAATTTTAAAACAACCCCGTAGAAATAACAGAAATATATACATGTATTAAAAATTTGCATACTTTTAAGTCCAGTAATGCTGACGTCATAACTCAAAGAGTGGCCTTCTGTTCTAAGTTCAAAATATTTTAAAATTCGTACAGGTAGCTATTTGCTTTAAAAAGCTAAAGTAATTTTTCTATTCTGAATGGTATTGTTTGACTGTCCCCTGTTGCTCATCAATTTATTTCACATCCCCAAAAAACCTACAAATGTCCCATGAAATTCAATTCAATGCTACTGAGTCGATATAATCTCTTACATAATAAGTTAAAACACGATTGTGTCTTTGCTAAGCAAATTTTCGCTGATCAATCCAATTTTAAATACCTTGTACGACAAGAGTGGGAATGGCACAGTCGGTGTCGCGCCAGGCTCGTAATCTGAAGTTCATAGGTTAGAGTCCCAGCTGGTCTAGTTTTGAGATTTATTTCCACAAATCTCTCGCACTGCCCTCGCTCAGTAGGGGAAACTGACGGGTTTGGAATTCCGCCGTTCGTTAGATGGGACGTCAAGCCGTGGCCCCGTGTTTGGGAGTAGCATACCCTGCGAACTTTAAGGACTACGCTGGATGACATTGGCGGAAGGCTACCATCTGTCTCCCAAAAGCTGTCCAGTGTTAACTCTCCCCAAACTTCTCTGAGCCCTCGGTGTCCTTGTGACCTGGCCATTTATCCATTGGTGCAAAAGAAGTGCTATTTAGAGGTAAAACAATCCAACTTTAAAGAACACGCATGATGGCTTTGACGGAAGGCTACCATCTGTCTCCCAACAGCTCTACAGTGGGTTCCCTCTTCCAAACTTCTCTGAGCATTCGGAGTCCTTGTGACCTGGCCATTTAGCCATTGTCTGCAAAAGAAGTGCCACTTAGAGGTAAAACAATCCAACTTTAAAGAACAGGCTGGATGGCCTTGATGGGAGGCTACCATCTGTCTCCCAACTGCTCTAAAGTGGGTTCCCTCTTCCAAACTTCTCTGAGCATTCGGAGTCCTTGTGACCTGGCCATTTAGCCATTGTCTGCAAAAGAGGTGCCACTTAGAGGTAAAACAATCCAACATTAAAGAACAGGCTGGAAGGCCTTGACGGGAGGCTACCATCTGTCTCCCAACTGCTCTAAAGTGGGTTCCCTCTTCCAAACTTCTCTGAGCATTCGGAGTCCTTGTGACCTGGCCATTTAGCCATTGTCTGCAAAAGAGGTGCCACTTAGAGGTAAAACAATCGAACTTTAAAGAACAGGCTGGATGGCCTTGACGGGAGGCTACCATCTGTCTCCCAACAGCTCTAAAGTGGGTTCCCTCTTCCAAACTTCTCTGAGCATTCGGAGTCCTTGTGACCTGGCCATTTAGCCATTGTCTGCAAAAGAAGTGCCACTCAGAGGTAAAAGAATCCAACTTTAAAGAACAGGCTGGATGCCCTTGACGGGAGGCTACCATCTGTCTCCCAAGAACTCTAAAGTGGGTCCCCTTCTCCAAACTTCTCTGAGCCCTCGGGGTCCTTGTGACCTGGCCATTTAGCCCAATATGTGCAAAAAAAGTGCCACTCAGTGGTGAAATATCCCCAACCCATCCACCAAGAACGACTTATTCGAAACTCGCCATCGATAACTTACTACTCCATTCATAAAGTAGGCGACGACAGAGCCGCAGAAATTTCTGACGCTGGCAGAAAGATTACTTCAAGCAGACGGTAGCTATTAACTTGAGCTCTCAGCCGAACACAGTTAAACCGAAATGGGACCATCACACCAAAGATCGATCCGATGGGTAAAATACCCCCGGAATCACAAGGAAGAGAATTTTTTCACTACCGATAATGTACAGTCGCTGAAAAAAAATATCCGAACATTATGGTTGATTACAGAATTCAGAGAAAATATCTGGCAACAAATCTTTTAGAAATTAGTGATCTGGCAACCTTCGTGTCACGTGACACGAAGGTTGTCAGATCACTAATTTAAAAAAAAATCGTTTTCAGATATTTTTTTCTCAATTCTGTAATCAATCATAGTGATCGGATTTTATTTTTTACTTTTTTTTGAGCGACTGTACACGAAGGCTGCCAGATCACTAATTTCTAAAAAAAAATCGTTGCCAGATATTTTTTCTGAATTCTGTAATCAATCATGGTGTTCGGATTTTTTTTGAGCGACTGTACACGAAGGTTGCCAGATACTAATTTGTAAAATAATCGTTGCCAGATATTTTTTCCTGAATTCTGTAATCAATCATAGTGTTCGGATTTTTTTTTGAGCCACTGTACACGAAGGCTGCCAGATCACTAATTTCTAAAAAAATCGTTGCCAGATATTTTTCCGAATTCTGTTATCAATCAGAGTGTTCGGATTTTTTTTGAGCGACTGTACACGAAGGTTGCCAGATCATTAACTTCTAAAAAAAACTTTGCCAGATATTTTTTCTGAATTCTGTAATCAGCCATAGTGTTCGGATATTTTTTTGAGCAACTGTAAAATCACGGATGCACATGAAACGTGCGTCCGTCCGTTCGTTCCCAATCCCGGAATTACTATTCTATATAATAATGTGACATCATCGGTGGTGGTGGAAGATTCGGTCTACTGTGATTCCACAATTACTTGAATGACTAGTCCGAAATTTCGTGTGGTGCTTCCAGTTAGCCCTAACTATATTGGGTTAAGAGATCGGGTTCCTAGCTGTTCTGGGTCTGGAGTAATCTCTCTACAAATGTCCGAAATTTCTGGGGGCGCTGCTATCGCCTCTTTTAAGACTGGAGTAGTATGTTATGGATGGAAAAAGTTGTGAATGGAGTAGTACGTTGTCGTAAGGAAAGTTATGAATTTGAATGGAGTAGCATATTGTCGAATGGAAAGTTAAGGATGAAGTACTACGTTGTCGATGTTAAAGTTATGAATGGAGTAGTACGTTGTCTTTGAGAAAAGTATGAATGGAGTAGTACATTGTCGATGAGAAAAGTTATGAATGGAGTAGTACGTTGTCGACGAGAAAAGTATGAATGGAGTAGTACGTTGTCGACGAGAAAAGTATGAATGGAGTAGTAAGTTGTCGATGAGAAAAGTATGAATGGAGCAGTAAGTTGTCGATGAGAAAAGTATGAATGGAGTAGTAAGTGTCGATGAGAAAAGTTTTGAATGGAGTAGTACGTTGTCGATGTGAAATTATGAATGGAGTAGTACGTTGTCTTTGAGAAAAGTATGAATGGAGTAGTACGTTATCGATGAGAAAAGTATGAATGGAATAGTACGTTATCGATGAGAAAAGTATGAATGGAGTAGTACGTTATCGATGAGAAAAGTATGAATGGAGTAGTACGTTATCGATGAGAAAAGTATGAATGGAAAGTTAAGGATGGAGTACAACGTTGTTGATGTGAAATTATGAACTGAATGGTACGTTGTCGATGAGAAAAGTTATGAATGGAGTAGTACATTGTCTATGACAAAAGTATGAATGGAGTAGTACATTGTGGAATGAAATGTTAAGGATGGAGTACTACGTTGTCAATGAGAAAAATTATGAATAGAATAGTACATTGTAGGTGAAAAAAATATAAATGGAGTAGTACTTTGTCGAATGGAAAAATAAGGATGGAGTAGTACGTTTTCGATGTGAAAGTTATGAATCTAGTAGTACGTTATCGATGTGAAAGTTATGAATGGAGTAGTACGTTATCGATGAGAAATGTTATAAATGGAGTAGTACATTGTAGATGAAAAAAGTATGAATGGAGTAGTACATTGTAGATGAAAAAAGTATGAATGGAGTAGTACATTGTAGATGAAAAAAGTATGAATGGAGTAGTACATTGTAGATGAAAAAAGTATGAATGGAGTAGTACTGTGTCGAATGGAAAAATAAGGATGGAGTAGTACATTGTAGATGAAAAAAGTATGAATGGAGTAGTACTGTGTCGAATGGAAAAATAAGGATGGAGTAGTACGTTGTCGATGTGAAAGTTATGAATGGAGTAGTACGTTATCGATGTGAAAGTTATGAATGGAGTAGTACGTTATCGATGTGAAAGTTATGAATGGAGTAGTACGTTATTGATGTGCAAGTTATGAATAGAGTAGTACGTTATCGATGAGAAATGTTATAAATGGAGTAGTACATTGTAGATGAAAAAAGTATGAATGGAGTAGTACATTGTAGATGAAAAAAGTATGAATGGAGTAGTACATTTTAGATGAAAAAAGTATGAATGGAGTAGTACTGTGTCGAATGGAAAAATAAGGATGGAGTAGTACGTTGTCCATGTGAAAGTTATGAATGGAGTAGTACGTTATCGATGTGAAAGTTATGAATGGAGTAGTACGTTATCGATGTGAAAGTTATGAATGGAGTAGTACGTTATCGATGAGAAATGTTATAAATGGAGTAGTACATTGTAGATGAAAAAAGTATGAATGGAGTAGTACTGTGTCGAATGGAAAAATAAAGATGGAGTACTAAGTTTTCGATGTGAGAGTTATGAATGGACTGACACTTCACTCGTAATGTTTCTCAGAGTTTAACCCTTTCACGACTAAGGGAAATATTTTTCCCATTTTAAAATTGGTCGTATTTAATTATAACCTTATCTGCATTTTTTTATACAGAATGTCAAAATAGAACGTATGCCGAACGCAATTACGTAAACGGGAACGTTTACAAAACAAAAACAGAACTGTCAGGACGCATAATATATGTACTATGTGCAATGTCCATCTTTGCCTCACTACCAAAAGAAATTGCTTCGCAGAATATCATAATCAGCACATCATTTTTTATAGTAATTTTATTTCATAATTTTGCATTATTTTAGTTAACATTTTGTTCTAATAACCAATAAATAAAATACATTGCATAATAAGCCTAACTATAATTTGTGTTACCTTTATAGTCCATTGGAAAAAATATTTCCCATAAAATTCCCAAAAAACTACACATTGTTATGTATTTTTCTTATGATTTTTATTTATTTTACGTCTAAACAAACTAAAATAAAAATTACATACTAATATTTACTCTTAGAAACCTTATGGTCCTGAAAGGGTTAACTAGCAAATTAAAATTTTGGAAGGGGGATCTTAATTTATGTTATACTTTAATGAATTTGTTCAAATCAGCATTTTTATCCAAGTATTGATCGATTGATAATTTTGTCCTCTATGGTTATTTTAGGGGTGTTTACATGTAAAGTCAGTGACTGGGGATTCTTCAAGAACAAGAGTATCCACGTCAGCATCCTCTCTGCTCCTCAGCCTCAGTTGACTCCGATGACTGCCTCCATCAGCCATGGTGATGAGATGGTAATCACGTGTCTTTCGAAGGAGGACGTGCATGGAGATTTCGGTTACACGTGGCTCAAGAATGGCTACATTCTTAATCCAACCCGAGAACCGGAAATGGTGGAAGATCTCTTTCCAGCAGGAAGTAGGATCCTTCTACGCTCAGCTAAGTCCTCCGCTACTTACACCTGCATCATAACAAGTTCTGCAGGTTCTACACGGAAGGATAGTGTTATCACTGTACTGGATGGGGATAGTAAGTAGTGAAAAAAGATGTTTTTATGTATAAGAACTAGTCCAACAATAACTATAACAAAAGGCTATACAATTAAGTTATGACAATGTCATGAAACAGTGCAAAAATTTACTTATTTCTTATTGGGTTGGGTTGTTTTACCTCTGAGCGGCACTTTTTTGCACACCATGGGCTAAATGGCCAGGTCACATGGACCCCGAAGGCTCAGAGAAGGTTGGGGGAGGGGACCCACTGGAACAGCTGTTGCGAGACAGATGGTAGCCTCCCGTCGAGGCCATCCAGCGTGTTCTTTAACGTGCACAGGGTATATCTCTCCCGCACACGGGGCCACGGGTTAACGTCCCATCCGATGGACGGCGGCCTTTTCAAGCCCATCGGTGTTCCCTACTGACCGTGGGCAGGGCGGGGAATTTTGCGGAGATAAATCTCAACGCTGACCCAGCTGGGACTCGAACCTGGGAACTACAGATTACGAGCTTGGCGCGATACCGACTGAGCCACACCCTCCCCTGTATAAAAATTAGTCCAACACCAACTACAACAAAAGGCTATAGGGGCGGGGGTGGCTCAGTCGGTAGCGCGCCAGTCTCGTAATCTGTAGTTCCCAGGTTCGAGTACCAGCTGGGTCAGCGTTGAGATTTATCTCCGCAAAATTCCCCGCCCTGCCCACGGTTAGTAGGGGACACCAATGGGCTTGGAAAGGCCGCCGTCCGTCGGATGGGACGTTAAGCTGTGGCCCCGTGTGCGGGAGAGACATACCCTGTGCACGTTAAAGAACACTCTGGATGGCCTTGACGGGGAGCTACCATCTGTCTCCCAACAGCTGTTCCAGTGGGTCCCCTCCCCCAACCTTCTCTGAGCCTTCGGGGTCCATGTGACCTGGCCATTTAGCCCATGGTGTGCAAAAAAGTGCCGCTCAGAGGTAAAACAACCCAACAAAAGGCTATACAACTAAGTTATGACAATGTCATGAAACAGTGCAAAAATTTACTTATTTCTTATTGACTTACTGCTAATATTTCTACTGGTGAATTTTAATATTAATCTTTACACTAATATTAAAGTATATTGATTATTAATAAAAAATATTCCGTGTATTTTTATTTCTGTGTGATAATGCTAATGAATCCAAATAATTTTCCTAAAAAGGTATACTTGTAAAACCTTAGTAGTTAGCATTAGTGGTAGTATTTACACATTCTTAAAAAATTGTTATAATTACTACTACTAGTCTTTATAATAATATTTTTACTAATTTTAACGCTAATATTATTTATAAATACTCATTATTAAGAGAAAAACATTTCATATATTTTAGGGTTATGATAATGCTATAAACACGAATACTTTTATTACAAAAATATATTATTTCTAAATAAGCATTAATATAAAATTTAGTATTGTAATTCACCAGTAATAATAATATAAATATATATAAATAAGAAAAATATTGTATTGTAATTCACCAGTAATAATAATAATAGAAATGCATATATAAGAAATGCCTAGTTTTAAGAACTGCCTTTAATAACGTCATAACTTAGTTGTAAGGCCTTCCGTTATACGAGGTTTATATATGTTACCGCTAAAACACGAAAGCCGTTAATGTGCACATTACCTAGCTAATCTGCAGATTAACTGATTTGCTCCGTTAACGTGCGGAATCAAGAGTTTTCGGCATTTTACCTAGGTAATGTACACATTAACGGCTTCCGTATCGTTAAAGTTCAAAAGTTTGTTTCTCTCATAGTGTTGAATCTCTTGAATATGAATCTTCGTGTTACTTGATTCACTCGTCCGCATTATAAAAAACGCCCCGGATGATCGGAGGCCAAGTGAGAACGAATCGGTAAAGTGATTCATTCTTGATAACGAATCACTAAAATGATTCGTTCTCATTTGGCCTGCTCATTTTGGGGGCGTTTTTTATAATTCGGACGACTGATTCATGTTGACAGAGGGATGACCCTGGTTTCAACTCTACTCTCGGACACTAGATAAATAACATTATATTAATTTAAGCGTACAGAAACGTTCCTGTTGTTCCAGCAAAGATCTCATTTTCACTTTAACGAGTGCCTAGTAGGTAATGTGCAAATTATCCATGTAATTTGCAGATTACCTAGGTAATTTGAGAAATGAAACAATTTTCCGCACGTTAACGGATCACCCTAGTTAATCTGCACAATACCTAGATAATCTGTAGAATAACTGATTTCTGCACTTTAGCGGTAACATATATATAGCTTTAACTCCCTTTGACATGATATAGGTTGGTTCTTTAATTTATTTAAAGTATTGTAGCACCAGCATGTGATACTAACTGAATGCCCTGATAAAAAGAAAACTTTGAGTTTATTGATATTTTTTCATTACTCGATTATTTAACGAAATATCACCTTCAAAATATGGGTATTTTCTTAGAATAAATTAATTATTATATAAATTAATATATAGAATATTATATTTATATATAATATTTATATATATAATATTTTTATATATAAATATATAAAAATATATAGTAGTTTTTTCAAATGTACCTGTTTTTTATTTCTAGCATTGTGAAAATTAGTAATAAAAACAAACAATTTTTCTTCTAAATAAAGTTCACCAGTACAAATTTAAATTTAAATAGTTCATGAATAATAAGTTTTCACTTGAAAATTTATAAAAGTGTTTAAATGACTTCAGTTGCTCTAGCATTAGGGCACTATACATTAGCTACAGGTCCGGATATAGAAAAAAAATCTAGGTATTCAGGGAGGAGGTGGAGGGGAGCCGGCTGCCCTTCGGGGCCCACCACTGGTGGTTTAAAATTTTATTTGTGTTTGCACTGATGCCAACTAGACACATGTTCAGATGGAAGAGGTTAGGGGTACCCAAGTACCTGGTTGGGTTGGGTTGTTTTACCTCTGAGCGGCACTTTTTTGCACACCATGGGCTAAATGGCCAGGTCACAAGGACCCCGAAGACTCAGAGAAGGTTGGGGGAGGAGACCCACTGGAACAGCTGTTGGGAGACAGATGGTAGTCTCCCGTCAAGGCCATCCAGCGTGTTCTTTAACGTGAACAGGGTATGGTTCTCCCGCACACGGGGTCAGGGCTTAACGTCCCATCCGACGGACGCCGACCTCTCCAAGCCCATCGGTGTCCCCTACTGACCGTGGGCAGGGCGAGGAATTTTGCGGAGATAAATCTCACCGCTGACCCAGATTGGACTCGAACCTGGGAACTACAGATTACGAGCCTGGCGCGCTACCGATTGAGTCATCCCCGCCCCCCTAGTACCTGGTACTCTGATAATCATTAACCGATCTATGATCTATGGGGGGCAGGCAATTCAATCGCGCCAGAAAAATGAAAAAAGCAGAGGGCAAAGATCATTTCCAACGCAGTAACATTTCCCCTCCTTTCTACAGGTCTTTAAGAAAGTTCTAAAAAAATACATGAAATCTGAACAAGTTTAATGTTTATTTTGCTTCTATTACCCTTTTCAGCGGGCGGGCGGGCGGGGGTAGCTCAGTCGGTAGCGCGCCAGGCTCGTAATCTGTAGTTCCCAGGTTCGAGTCCCAGCTGGGTCAGCTTTGAGATTTATCTCCGCAAAATTCCTCGTCCTGCCCACGGTCAGTAGGGTACACCGATGGGATTGGAAAGGCCGCCGTCCGTCGGATGGGATGTTAAGCCGTGGCTCGGTGTGTGGGAGAGCCATACCCTGTGTACGTTAAAGAACACGCTGATTTGTCTCCCAACAGATGTTCTAGTGGGTCCCCCTTTCAACCTTCTCTGAGCCTTCGGGGTCCATGTGCCCTGCCGATTTGGCCCATGGTATGCAAAAGAAAATTAGCCATTTGTTTTGACACTGAGTCGCCAAAAAATGCGACTCAGAATCAAACAAAAAAAAACAATAACCCGAAAACTATCTGCCAATATCTTAAATACAGTACTATAGATTATACATTAAGAATACTATTATGTTAACTGTCTAGAAAATCTATTTTTTGGGCTACATAAGTTAAAATCAAATTATGATGGAAAATTTTTGTCAGCAGGAGACATACCAACTTGTGATGCGGAGGAATACATGAAAGTGAAATGGTCAATGGCAGCTTCCAATACAGATGACGTGCAACTTTGCCCTCCAGGATACACAGGTAAAACACAAAGCCATATTTTGCCTCTTTTTAATTCTTTCTATATAATGTTCATAAGTTTTAATCTAAAAGATTACAATTTTTTTTAAAGTTGATTTATTGAAAATACGAAGTAGTCACCACTTTTTTTTAATGCAAAAGAGAATATAGTATGATCCTAGAAAACAAACTTGTACAACTGATCGATCAGTCGTTGCACGTCTTAATAGAGGGCAGACACTGATGACCAAAGTCTTTTTAGCGCGCTTGGCTACTGATCCAAGGGACCTGGGTTCGAGCCCCGGGTTAAGGTATGGGGGGGGGGGGGTGCTCAGTCGGTAGCGCGCCAGGCTCGTAATCTGTAGTTCCCAGGTTCGAGTCCCAGCTGGGTTAGCATTGAGATTTATCTCCGCAAACTTCCCCACCCTGCCCACGGTCAGTAGGGGACACCGATGGGCTTGGAAAGTCCGTCGGATGGGACGTTAGGCCGTACTCGGTGTGTGGGAGAGCCATACCCTGTGCACGTTAAAGAACACGCTGGATGGCCTTGACGGGATGCTACCATCTGTCTCCCAACAGCTGTTCCAGTGGGTCCCCTCCCCCAACCTTCTCTGAGCCTTCGGGGTCAATGTGACCTGGCCATTTAGCCCATGGTGTGCAAAAAAGTGTCGCTCAGAGGTAAAACAACCCAACCCAACCAAAGTCTTCTCATCAACCACAAATTTTACAACTGAACAGTTCCAATCCTAGTGGCTCTTTTTGCTGTGAAAATTCCTTACTTTCTAAATTTAATCCTTCCAGGAGATAGATATTCAAATTTTGATGTCTTGTAGGATTCAGCCTACATTAGTATAGGTATTAATCTAGCACTGTTTATGGCTGTTTATTTGCCTCTGCGTTTTTAGCACAACACTCTCGAAAGTCTCCAGGAACTGGTAGTAGGCATTAGACAAATATGTTATTGAAAGACTATATGCCCCTTTTCTTTAAGTAACCTGCTTTCCCAAACAGTTAGTAGTAGATCGTAGATCGTATAATCATATTCGATGTACCGGGTAATAATTTTACCCCTAACCATCTCCATCATAATGATATGCCTATTTGGCCTGAGTAAAAACAAAATATATAAGTAAACTATGCTTAGGTGGGCCCCTAAGGTCAAACATAAGAAAAGCTAAAAATAGCAGTAAAACTGTATAAGAAATCTAAAACGGTAGGTCTCCTCAGAGAACGCTACCGTTTTAGGCCTCTTGTACTTGTTCAAAACAGTATGATCGTAAAGAATCAGAGAAGAAATAATCTCATTGGGATTATTGCTTACAGCCTCAAAAAATCTTTTTGAGGTGCGTTTTATATGTGTGTATATATGGTCGATTCCCAGGTCTTTATGGAGTTGTCTGTTAGTGACAAACCAGGAGGCATACACAGTTAGTAAGAGGTATGTTAAGTCTAATAGGAAAGATTTTAAAAAAAGTATTGATAGTAGCGAAAAAGTAAGGAAAATTTAGTTTTGAAAATGCTACGTTATTTTCTAATATAGCTATAAAATGACGTTTATATTTAAATAGAGGTTATAGTTCATAAAGCGTGTAATAGTAGCTCTTTATAAAGCGTAATAATGTAATAATAGTGTAGTAGTAGCTCTTCATAAAGCGTGTAATAGTAGCTCTTTTTGCAATTATCGAATATATATTACAAAAGATTGACTAGGCACTAGAAAAACTCTTCAAGATTTTCGATGAGGAATTAAATATTATTGTACAAATATTGCCAATTACAATTTGAACGAACATGAAATGCGAGAAGAATAGATTTAAACTTTTCTTTACAATTTAAAATTTTCTTTACAATATAAAATTTTCTTTTACACCAGGTGATGTTAGAAGGCAATGTAGTTTGTCCAACAGTCGCGGAGCAGTTTGGGAAGAGCCAGATTTTTCAGGTTGCCTTTCAAGTGGATTTCTTGCCATTAAAAAAAAGGTAAATTGATTAAAATTTAGTTTGAACAGTAAAATTGTATTATTTTTCTGTTAAAAAAAACGAAAAAAAAAGGCTTTTTTAAAAAAATTATGGATTTAACTTTTTAGGGAGCCTTCATATAGCTTTCACGTTACAAAAGCAACAATCAAAATTCCATTATTTATGGGAGAAGATATGGCATATATTAGTGGCAGGTCTAACTAAAACACTATGTATTTTATGAATCAGCAGCATAAATAGAAATGTAAGCCTATTAAGCCACTTATTTACTTTCGAGGATGAAATAACGGCAAAGATGTGACCTATGCCAACTGCTGATTAATATGCTTTTTGACGAAACCTAACTTAAGGTTAACCAAATGGCACAAATGTTAAAAATAAAACTCAATATAATTAAGAAATAATATTAATAGATATTAAACTACCGGCAGTTAAGGGCGGGGGTGGCTCAGTCGGTCCCGCGCCAGGCTCGTAATCTGTAGTTCCCAGGTTCGAGTCCCAGCTGGGTCAGCGTTGAGATTTATCTCCGCAAAATTTCCCCACCTTGCCCACGGTCAGTAGGGGACACCGATGGGCTTGAAAAGGCCGCCGTCCGTCGGATGGGACGTTAAGCCGTGGCCCCGTGTGCGGGAGAGTCATACCCTGTGCTCGTTAAAGAACACGCTGGATGGCCTTGACGGGAGGCTACCATCTGTCTCCCAACAGCTGTTGCAGTGGGTCCCCTCCCCCAACCTTCTCTGAGCCTTCGGGGTCCATGTGACCTGGCCATTTAGCCCATTGTGTGCAAAAAAAGTGCCGCTCAGAGGTAAAACAACCCAACGTTAAAGAACACGATGGATGGCCTTGACGGGAGGCTACCATCTGTCTCCCAACAGCTGTTCCAGTGGGTCCCCCTCCCCCAACCTTCTCTGAGCCTTCGGGGTCCTTGTGGCCTGGCCATTTAGCCCATGGTGTGCAAAAAAGTGCCGCTCAGAGGTAAAACAAACCAAACAACAAACCGGCAGTTAAAGTTAAATATATAAAGAAATAATAGTAATATAGAATATTAATGACATTTAAATATACATTTGTCTGACATTTTTGCAAATTTTGATCGTGGGTGTTTCTTTTATACTAATGAATTCAATCTATAACCAATTTGTGCTGTTTTTATCATCAAATGTAATATTGGCAATTTTGTTTTTAATTTGTTCTGCATTTCAGAAAGCTTTTCTTAATTGTGAAGAACGCTGATATTTGGTTGCTACATAATTAAGTCAGCAAAATAGAGTGGACGATAATTCGAAAATGAATGCTTCGTATTTTTCTTTTAATAATCGTTGGCATTCTTCAACACAACCAAATAATGAGTCATTAAAACATCCAAACTCGACTCATCTTTCCAGCCCAGTTAGCTTAAAACGGAGCATGAACTGATATAATTGAATTTTCTCCGCTTTTGTTCAAATTTCTGATTTAAAAATAGATAATTACAAGCAAGTTTTATATCATATTTCATACATAGCTTTAAATGCAATTGCATTGAAACTAGAAATTATTATTTGAATTTCAGATAAAAAATTAAACTTTTTTTAATTTAGAAATAAGAGACTTTTTCCAGATTTTTTTTTTCTTGCGACAAATTTTATTTTGGAGTATTTTTTTATGAATTGGAATGTGCGATGATATTTTAATTTTTTGTACAATGTTTATTAGTAGTTGACGTTTCAAAAAACTGTTCTTGGCTTCATTGGGCTTCACTGAGCATTACTGTTGACGTCATTAAGATAAATCGGATTTTTTAGTTGTCGCCATTGTACTTGGTCGAATTTTACTTATCTCCCCTTTGTGCTTCATCGGATGTTACTTTTGTCAAATTTGTGCTTGATCGGATTTTACTTTTGTCAACTTTGTGCTTGATCGGATTTTACCTTTGTCACCTTTGTGCTTGATCGGATTTTACTTTTTTCACCTTTGTGCTTGATAGAATTTTACTTTTGTGACCTTTGTGCTTGATAGAATTTTACTTTTGTGACCTTTGTGCTTTGATCGGATTTTACTTTTGTCGCCTTTGTGCTTTATCTCATTTTATTTTTGCCATCGTTGCGCTTGATTTGATTTTACTTTTGTCGCTTTTGTGCTTGATCTGGTTTTACTTTTTCCACTTTGTGCTTGATCGGATGTTACTTTTGTCACATCTGTGCTTGATCGGAATTTACTTTTGTCACCTTTGTGCTTCATTTGATTTTACTTTTGTCACCTTTGTGCTTGATCGGATTTTACTTTTGGCACATTTGTGCTTGATTTAATTTTACTTTTGTCACCTTTGTGCTTGATCGGATTTTACTTTTGGCACATTTGTGCTGATCGAAATTTACTTTTGTGACTTTTGTGCTTTGATAGGACTTTACTTTTGTCGCCTTTATGCTTTATCTCATTTTATTTTGCCATCGTTGCACTTGATTTGATTTTACTTTTGTCGCTTTTGTGCTTGATCTGATTTTACTTTTTCCAACTTTGTGCTTGATCGGATATTACTTTTGTCAACTTTGTGCTTGATCGAATGTTACTTTTTTCACATTTATGCTTGATCGGATGTTACCTTTGGCACCTTTGTGCTTGATCGGATTTTACTTTTTTGACCTTTGTGCTTTAATCGGATTTTACTTTTGTCGCCTTTGGTCTTTATCTCATTTTATTTTTGCCATCGTTGCGCTTGATTTGGTTTTACTTTTGTCACTTTTGTGCTTGATCGGATTTTACTTTTGGCACCTTTGTGCTTGATCGGATTTTTTTCGCCTTTATGCTTTATCTCATTTTATTTTGCCATTGTTGCACTTGATTTGATTTTACTTTTGTCGCTTTTGTGCTTGATCTGATTTTACTTTTTCCACCTTTGTGCTTGATCGGATGTTACTTTTGTCAACTTTGTGCTTGATCGAATGTTACTTTTTTCACATTTATGCTTGATCGGATGTTACCTTTGTCACCTTTGTGCTTGATCGAATTTTACTTTTGTGACCTTTCTGCTTTCATCGAATCTTACTTTTGTCGCTTCTGTGCTTGATCGGATGTTACTTTTGTCACTTTTATGCTTGATTTGATTTTACTTTTGTTGCCATTGTACTTGATCTGATTTCACTTTTGTAACTTCATAGGTTACGAGCACAACGCGCTACCGTACAGATTACGAGCCTGGCGCGCCACCGACTGAGCCACCCCCGCATTCAGTAGTATATATACATATTATCTGTTGATAATAAATTTTAAAAAAATGCCTTTGTGCAAAAACCTCGTTTTGTCTGGACTGGATTCAAACCCAGTGTTTAGAACACCTGGCATGTAACTTGGAAAATGGATCTCCTTGGGAAAATTCCTTTTTTTACGATTAGAGTTACTGAGCAATATTGGAAAATTGTTTTTCCCGATCATAGATGGCGCCATAAACGGCAAGATCGAGAATATTTAACAATCAAAATTTGCGGATAAATAACCAGCTGGCGATAGTTTAGTGGTTAGAACACCTGGCATGAAATTAGGAGGCGTGGGTTCGAGTGTCCACTAATCGGCGAAATTCCAATTTTCCACAAAAATGTTCTTTAATCAAAAGTATTGTTTAAGTAAGTAAAAAAGTAAAGTTTGTATCAAAAAGGATCTTTAATTAAACAATTTTGAGAAATGACAACATAATTAATCAATTTCTATAATTCGTTATTGTAAAACCGTAATTATGTTATATTCAATTAATCTTTTCATTTTGCCGACAGGTGGACAGTTTGCGACAGGGCTATCTCTTAAGCGACGTGACGTCACTTCTGTACAAAGTGAAGCGCTATCTGCAATCGCGTAAGCAGAAATTGCACGTAGCTGAAGGTGAACCTGTGGTGGATTTGTTGGCAGATATACAAAGCATATCTTACGTCGATAAAAGAAGTGAAGATAATTGGCAGGTAGGTAACATCGACTATTTTTTTTTTCGTTACCTTGTACGGCTCTTTATTGAAAAATAGAGCTTTTTTTTTTCCACCTACCGTTAATATTTTAATGAATCTGATTTGATTAAACTCCTTGTTAGGGGCGGGGGTGGCTCAGTCGGTAGCGCGCCAGGCTCGTAATCTGTAGTTCTCAGGTTCGAGTCCCAGCTGGGTCAGCGTTGAGATTTATCTCCGCAAAATTCCCCCGCCCTGCCCACGGTCAGTAGGGGACACCGATGGGCTTGGAAAGGCCGCCGTCCATCGGATGGGACGTTAAGCCGTGGCCCCGTGTGCGGGAGAGCCATACCCTGTGCACGTTAAAGAACACGCTGGATGGTCTTGACGGGAGGCTACCATCTGTCTCCCAACAGCTGTTCCAGTGAGTCCCCTCCCCCAACATTCTCTGAGCCTTCGGGGTCCACGTGACCTGGTCATTTAGCCCATGGTGTGCAAAAAACTGCCGCTCAGAGGTAAAACAACCCAACGTTAAAGAACACGCTGGATGCCTTGACGGGAGGCTACCATCAGTCTCCCAACAGCTGTTCCAGGGGGTCCCCTCCCCCAACCTTCTCTGAGCCTTCGGGGTCCATGTGACCTGGCCATTTTGCCCATGGTGTGCAAATAAGTGACACTCAGAGGTAAAACAACCCGACGTTAAAGAACACGCTGGATGGCCTTGACGGGAGGCTACCATCTGTCTCCCAACAGCTGTTCCAGTGGGTCCCCTACGCCAACCTTCTCTGAGCCTTCGGGGTCCATGTGACCTGGCCATTTAGCCCATGGTGTGCAAAAAAAGTGCCGCTCAGAGGTAAAACAACCCAACGTTAAAGAACACGCTGGATGGCCTTGACGGGAAGCTACCATCTGTCTCCCAACAGCTGTTCCAGTGGGTCCCCTCCCCCAACCTTCTCTGAGCCTTCGGGGTCCATGTTACCTGGCCATTTAGCCCATGGTGTGCAAAAAAGTGCCGCTCAGAGGTAAAACAACCCAACCCACTCCTTGTTATGTTTCTAATATTCCTGACTTAAACCGTATTTCCGTGTATCTAAGCTATGGAATGTGTGTGATAAAACATCGAGTACTCGAAGTATTAATTAGCCAAGGTCATCATTACTCTTAACAAGGAATGGCGACTTAAAGCAACACTTTCTGTAATAGAATGCCAGTGGAAAACGTTATGACGTCACCATATGCAGTCCTAATCTGTAGTCTAGAGTTTTCAACGTGGGATACGCAGTAAAATTTTCAGGGTACTCCGTGAGAGCTCAAAAGTCGCTAGATCTAGTAATAAAGTCGCTAAGTTGGCCCCAACCATTGATGAACTGTGCAAACGTAAACAAGCGCAACCATTTCACTGATTACCCAGTAAAATATTTATAATTTTATAAGATTTGTTAAATTATTTATGTCATTTTTTGTGTTAATTGATATATGTAATTTATGAATGCAAAATTTAATGTGTATATATATGCATGTGTGTTTTATTTTATTCCCATTGTTATACTATAACTATAATCCGAGTGGTTAGCACGCTTGGCTACTGGTCTAAGGGACCTGGATTCGAGCCCCGGATTAGGCATGGATGTGTGTCGTTTTTCTGCTGAGGTCCTGCCATCCTCTCTGATCTCCTATTGTGGCATATAAACTGACAGGCTCCTGTCAGAATTCTGTGGCAAGCAGCTGCTTGAGGGGGTATTTATTTTATTTATTTTATTACAAGGGGTATTTCAGTTACATACACATTTCCAGGGGGTACGTAAAGCATAAAAGGTTGAGAACCACTGCTCTAGACAATTCTTATATTTTAATTTCTGCTATTATTACTGGTGGTGATTAAATATATTTAAATATATTTTTTTAGAAAGAAAATTATTTGTATTTCTTATCAAATATCATAATGCTAATTGAAACAAATAATTTTTCTTCTAAATAAAATATATTAATAGATAAACATAAGTTTGAAGATTATCTCAAGAGTTCACCAGTACTAATATTAGAATCAAAAATATAAGAATCTACTACATGGTAGGACTACTTATATGCGAGCATTATAAATTTGGTTAACTAACAGTTGCTTAAAGTCTGATTAAATATACGTCATTAATTTCTAATTTAAATATGGACTACTTAGCATTTTCTAACTGGCATTTAAGGTATATTACTGGTAAAAGAATGACAACTAAATGTGAATCTAAATAGATGAAAAAGACAGAATTTTTAAAGTCAAAAATAAATACTGATATTTATGACAAAATTTATTAATCTAATATATAAATATTAATTTTTTTTACCTATAAATAATTAATATTTTTTACCTACCAGTATTTTATTAAAATAAATGTTTTCATGTATTAAACCACATTTAATGACAACATTTCCCCTCATTGTGTACAATGATTGCTATAGGCAAGCTACAGAGATGCCTTGATGAGGTGGTCAAGATAAACACTGAGAAGAGCACTACCATCCTCTTTAGTGGAAAACTTATTAAAAACCTGAAATTTAATTTTTTTAAATAAACCAACTGAATCGCAAAAGACCATCAAATACTTGGGTATATAACCCTACATCAAAAGCTCAAATGGTATCCTCATATTCATGATATTATCACTAAAGTCAATACAGTGAGATGTCAATTAGGACCTCTCCTTGGGAGAAATGCTGTCTTGATGAATGACCATAAATTATTATTGTACAATATGGTCATTCGTCCGATAATAACTTATGCTTCCCCTATATGGGCGAACACCAACTTCACAAATATACGCAAGATTCAGGTTTTGCAAAACAAAATATTGAGATCTGCGGTCGATTCCCCTTGGTTTGTTACTAACAGGCAACTTCATAAAGACTTGGGCATCGACCACATATATACTCATATTAAATGTATCTCAAAAAGGTTTTTTGAGGCTGTTAAAAATAATCCTAATGAGATTATTTCTTCTTTTCTTAATTATGATCATAATGTTCTTAATAAGTACAAGAGGCCTAAAATGATGGCTTTCTCTGAGGAAAGCTACTCGTTTTAGGTCTCTTGTGCATGATATATGCTATATTTAGCTTCTTTATTATGTTAGGTTGGGTTGTTTTACCTCTGAGCGCCACCTTTTTGCACACCATGGGCTAAATGGCCAGGTCACGTGAATCCCGAAGGCTCAGAGAAGGTTGGGGGAAGGGATCCACTGGAACAGCTGTTGGGAAACAGATGGTAGCTCCCGTCAAGGCCATCCAGCGTGTTCTTTAACGTGCACAGTGTATGTCTCTCCCGCACACGGGGCCACGGCTTAACGTCCCATCCGACGGACGGTGGGCTTTCCAAGCCCATCGGTGTCCCCTACTGACGGTGGGCAGGGCGGGGAATTTTGCGGAGATAAATCTCAACGCTGACCCAGCTGGGACTCGAACCTGGGAACTACAGATTACGAACCTGGCGCGCTACCGACTGAGCCACCCCCGCCCCGCTGTTGACACGAATCCTCACGAATTCATTACTAACATTTTAAAGTATGATCCTGATCCTATGAGCAGATTCAAAAGGGCTAGACCATTGATTTTCGATCAGGAAACTGTTTTGTTCTAGTAACTTGAGCTACCATATTTCTCATTGTTTTTCTGCCCCTTGGTCTTTTGGTGATTCTTGTCCTTTTCGACTCATGCCACTTATAGGATACTCTCAGATGGAGAAGGTTATGGGATAATGTATCCTGGTGCTTCGAAAAATAATAATTATGCTACATGCTACAAAGCAACATAATAATATTTTGTGAAAAAACATTCAAATTGAAAAAAAATTCCTTACGATGGTAAAAAAATTTTCAAATTTTAGACTTAAACAATATTCCTTTTGATATTTCAATGCAACTCAACTTAAATATTTAGCGTTAACATTGCTAGTCATAAAAAGTTACTTCTAAAGCTAATCAAAAAAAAAATAACTGTTGTAAACAAATATCACTAAAATAAATTTAATCTGTTAAATGCCCCAATTTCAATAATTCCGTTAAAACTTTATAGAAATAATTTAGAAAAAATAAAGATTTAAAGAAACTTCGAAGAAATATTCAACTTATCACTAGGGATATTTTTCTTTAAAGAAATTATTTCAGATTTAGGGAGCTTTGAAATGGGCTTTCAGTTTGCATAACATGTCCATATCCTTTTGAAGAGGGAGTGGCTCAATCGGTATGGTGCCAGGCTCGTGATCTGCAATTTCTACGCTCGGGACCCGCTTGGCCCAGCATTGAAATCTATCTCTGCAAAACTTCCCACCCTGCCCTCGGTTAGTAGGGGACACCGATGAGTTTGAAACGCTGCCATTCATCGAATGGGACTTTAAGCCATGGCCCCGTGTGTGGGAGAGCCATACACTGTGCATGTTAAAGAACAAACTGGATGGCCTTGACAGGAGACTTCCATATGTCTCCCAACAACTGTTTAGTGGGTCCCTGCTACCCAATTTTCTCTCTGCCCTTGGGGTCCTTGTGACTTAACCATTTAGCCTATTGTATGCGAAAAAGTGCTGGATGGCCTAGACGGGAGGTTACCATATGTCTCCCAACAACTGTTTAGTGGGTCCCTGCCACCCAGTTTTCTCTCTGCCCTTGGGGTCCTTGTGACTTAGCCATTTAGCCTATTGTGTGCAAAAAAGAGCTGGATGGCCTAGACGGGAGGTTACCATATGTCTCCCAACAACTGTTTAGTGGGTCCCTGCCACCCAGTTTTCTCTCTGCCCTTGGGGTCCTTGTGACTTAGCCATTTAGCCCATTGTATGCGAAAAAGTGCTGGATGGCCTTGACGGGAGGTTACCATATGTCTCCCAACAACTGTTTAGTGGATCCCTGCCAACCAATTTTCTCTCTGCCCTTGGGGTCCTTGTGACTTAGCATTTAGCCCATTCTATGCGAAAAAGTGCTGGATGGCCTAGACGGGAGGTTACCATATGTCTCCAACAACTGTTTAGTGGGTCCCTGTCATCCAGTTTTCTCTCTGCCCTTGGGGTCCTTGTGACTTAGCCATTTAGCCCATTGTGTGCGAAAAAGTGCTGGATGGCCTTGACGGGAGGTTACCATATGTCTCCAACAACTGTTTAGTGGGTCCCTGCCAACCAATTTTCTCTCTGCCCTTGGGGTCCTTGTGACTTAGCCATTTAGTCCATTGTGTGCGAAAAAGTGCTGGATGGCCTTGACGGGAGGTTACCATATGTCTCCCAACAACTGTTTAGTGGGTTCCTGCCACCCAATTTTCTCTCTGCCCTTGGGGTCCTTGTGACTTAGCCATTTAGCCCATTGTGTGCGAAAAAGTGCTGGATGGCCTTGACGGGAGGTTACCATATGTCTCCCAACAACTGTTTAGTGGGTTCCTGCCACCCAATTTTCTCTCTGCCCTTGGGGTCCTTGTGACTTAGCCATTTAGTCCATTGTGTGCGAAAAAGTGCTGGATGGCCTTGACGGGAGGTTACCATATGTCTCCCAACAACTGTTTAGTGGGTTCCTGCCACCCAATTTTCTCTCTGCCCTTGGGGTCCTTGTGACTTAGCCATTTAGCCCATTGTGTGCGAAAAAGTGCTGGATGGCCTTGACGGGAGGTTACCATATGTCTCCCAACAACTGTTTAGTGGGTCACTGCCACCCAATTTTCTCTCTGCCCTTGGGGTCCTTGTGACTTAGCCATTTAGCCTATTGTGTGCAAAATAGTGCTACTCAGAGGTAAAACAACCCAACCCACATCTTTTCAATAATATATAATATATCGTAGCTTAAATATACATTTTTAAATTGGGTTTTGAGTAAAGCCTCAGATATGTCATATATGCATGCAAATACTGAATTCAAATATTACGAAATAAAAATATTCAAAACATTTCATTGAATTCAAATTCAAATATTTGCATATATTTAGATGTAAATATTTGAATAATAAATACTAGAATTCAATCGGTGTGTTTCCGCACCTCTTTATTTCTAGCCCGTTATTTTGACCCCTATTTGATCTTGAATGTGACACTGTATCTGCAAATTCCTTTTATATCTGAACTCTGCTGCATGAAATAGCCCTATTCACCATCTTTTAGCTCTCCCGCACCAGAATAACAAAAAAATTATCTTTGAATTTGACCTTTGACCTCGAAGGACCCCCCCTCACATCCAAAATTTTACATTTCTGAGATCTACAATCCAAAATATCCCCGGTTGCCAATTTTTAGCTCTCTAGCACGGATAGATCTGTATGCGACCTTTGACCCCGAAGGACCTTCCGTATCGTTCCCGATATCTACAGACCGAAACACCCCCCGACAACAATTTTCACGTTTCTAACCCTCGTAGATAAAGGTGAGACCTTTATTTGACCTTGAAGGACACGTCGGAAGTCATATTTTGGATTTGTGCAGAGATCTACGATTTCTGCATCATTGTTAAAATTAGCGCGATCCCCTACCAATCACATGTTTTTTAATTCGACCTCCTGTTTTTGAATATTTGAAAATTAAAGAGATTTATTTATGACTATTATATATTGACTTACATATGACTATTATATATTATTATTTATTTATGACGATTTATAATGACCAAACTATTTCTTTCAGGTGTTTCTGGATATTGTTTCTACCTTACTGGAATCCCCAATTTTGATCAGGAAACATTCAGTAGGTAACTCTATTAAAATTAAAATATATGCATACCAGAGTGCATGCTTTAAATTGTGAAAATTAAATATAAGAAATTGTTTAATGTTAATTATGGCTCTGATTTTTAAAAATTGCTGGAATAAACATATTTTTATGAACGTATATAAAAATTAAACATCAGTTCATTAAAAAGTTCTCTAGTTTCCGTTGCTTACACATTATTTATGAAACATATTTTTTTATGAACTTAGATAAAAAATTAAGCACCAAGGTCGTCATCGAAAAAGCACTTGAGTTACAATTTCTCTTACACACTATTTATTAAATATATTTCTATGAACGTATATAATAATTGAACTTCAAGTTTTTGGAAAAGCGCTAGTTTCATTTGCTTGATTTATTTATTAAATATATTTTTATGATGAACTATTTGTTAAATATATTTTTATGAACAAAGATAAATATTAAACTCTAAGGTCATCATCGAAAAGCATTCTAGCTTCAATTGCTTACATACTATTTATTAAATATTATTTTTATGAACGTAGATAAAAATTAAACTCTAAGGTTATCATCGAAAGCATTTGCTTACACACTATTGTAAATCACACTATCTACTTGCACACTATCTATATATATTTTGTTACACACTATCTTAGTTGCAATTGCTTACACACTATTTGTAAACATATTTTTATGAACGTAGATAAAAATTAAATCTAAGGTCATCATCGAAAGTGGGCGGGGGTGGCTCAGTCGGTAGCGCGCCAGGCTCGTAATCTGTAGTTCCCAGGTTCGAGTTCCAGCTGGGTCAGCGTTGAGATTTATCTCCGCAAAATCCCCAGCCCTGCCCACGGTCAGTAGGGAACACCGATGGGCTTGGAAAGGCCGCCGTCCGTCGGATGGGAGGTTAAGCTGTGGCCCCGTGTGCGGGAGAGCTATACCCTGTGCACGTTAAAGAACACGCTGGATGGCCTTGACGGTAGGCTACCATCTGTCTCCCAATAGCTGTTCCAGTGGGTCCCCTCCCCCAACCTTCTCTGAGCCTTCGGGGTCCATGTGACCTGGCCATCTTGTCTTTGTGAAGACGTCCAGAACGGTGGTTGAATCCTTGTGCTACTCGTTCCGTTGTTTTGCGTCGTCCGAAATGGCTAAACCACTTTGTTTCTTCGATATGACTGCAGATAATCAACCCCTTGGAAGAATTGTTATTGAGTTGAGAGCTGATGTTGTACCCAAGACTACTGAAAACTTTAGAGCTCTGTGCACTGGTGAAAAGGGATTTGGTTACAAAGGAAGCATTTTCCACCGTATAATACCTAATTTTATGTGTCAAGGTGGAGACTTTACTAATCACAATGGCACTGGTGGAAAATCTATTTATGGAAATAAGTTTGAAGATGAAAACTTCATTCTGAAGCACACTGGTCCAGGTGTCATGTCAATGGCTAATGCAGGATCCAATACTAATGGTTCTCAGTTCTTCATCACAAAAGCAAAAACTAGCTGGTTGGATGGAAAGCATGTAGTTGAGGGAATGAATGTTGTAAAGAAGATTGAGAACTTTGGCAGCCAGAATGGGAAAACCAGCAAAAGAATAGTTGTAGCCAACAGCGGGCAGTTGTCATAACTACAGTCATTATTTTTTTGTGTGCTAAAGCTCTATGGTCCAATTTAAGTTTCACTGATGTAATTTCATTTTCACTATTCTTAAGTTGTTTTTTAATGACTAAAAGGAAATACTGATTTAGCCCATGGTGTGCAAAAAAGTGCCGCTCAGAGAAAAAACAACCCAATGTTAAAGAACACACTGGATGGCCTCGACGGGAGGCTACCATCTGTCTCCCAACAGCTGTTCCAGTGGGTCCCCTCCCCCAACCTTCTCTGAGCCTTCGGGGTCCATGTGACCTGGCCATTTAGCCCATGGTGTGCAAAAAAGTGCCGCACAGAGGTAAAACAACCCAACGTTAAAGAACACACTGGATGGCCTTGATGGGATGCTACCATCTGTCTCCCAACAGCTGTTCCAGTGGGTCCCCTCCTCCAACCTTCTCTGAGCCTTCGGGGTCCATGTGACCTGGCCATTTAGCCCATGGTGTGCAAAATAGTGCCGCTCAGAGGTAAAACAACCAAACAACAACAATTTTAGATTTTCCTGCCTATTATTTGATTCTCTCATGGGACTATCTATGTGAAGAAATGGATAACAAAGGGGGATGACTCAGTCGGTAATACTCCAGGCTCGTAATCTGCAGTTCCCAGGTTCAAGTCCAGCCTGGGAAAGTTTGTGATTAATCTCCTCAAAATCCTCACCTTTCCCTCAGTCAGTAGGGGAAATCAATAAGCTTGGAAAGTCCCCTCCCCCCAACCTTCTCTGAGCCCATGGAGTCCTTGAGATCGGGTCATTTATCCCATTGCATGAAAAAAGTGCCACTGAGATGAAACAACCCAACTAGGACAACTAAGTTGCCTCACATTACGGAATTTAATGTTTGTAACTCACGCTCACGGTGTTAGACCAAAATTCCAAATGTGAAATATCACAGGGTTGGGTTGTTTTACCTCTGAGCATTTATATTTTTGCACACCATGGGCTAAATGGCCAGGTCACATGGACCCCGAAGGCTCAGAGAAAGTTGGGGGAGGGGACCCACTGGAACAGCTGTTGGGAGACAGATGGTAGCCTCCTGTCAAGGTCATCTAGCGTGTTCTTTAACGTACACAGGGTATGGCTCTCCCGCACATGGGGCCACGGCTTAACGTCCCATCCGACGGACGGACGGCCTTTCCAAGCCCATCGGTGTCCCCTACTGACCGTGGGCAGGCGGGGAATTTTGCGGAGATAAATCTCAACGCTGACCCAGCTGGGACTCGAACCTGGGAACTACAGATTACGAGCCTGGCGCGCTACCGACTGAGCCACCCCCGCCCCTAAAATATCACAGGAGATGTCCTACACACATGGGACATGAAATAGCTGAAAACAATTTAGTTTTTACCGTGAGTAGGATTCTAATTCACACTTCCCAGTTACATGCCAGGTGTGCTAACCACTACACTTATCACCAGCTAATTATTTACCAGTTAATGTGATTTATAAATTTTTCCGCATATTATTTGATACGCTTGTAGCGCCTTCTACATGAGGAAAAGGATAACCAAGTTGCCTAATATGATGGTATTTAATAGTTAATAACTATTAATGTGTCGCCCAGAAGTGAAACAATCAAACTCAAACTCTACTAAAAGTAGGATTTCTAAAAATTAAATTCCATCATATGAGGCAACTGTGTTGTCCGTTTCCTGGTTGCGATGGAAACTTCCTGTAGATTTCCACTTCCTGCAGATTTCCACTTCCTGCGTTATTTGCTTTTACAAAAATATCCTTTTTTGTTGTTTTCTTTTGAATTGCTTTTATGTGATATAATGCATTTATTTGTGTGTGGTGTCCTTCTTCTTCCCAGTATTTACAATTACTGTTCAAGACCGCATATATTCAAAAAAAAATTCCGCATTAGACCAATAACTTACCGTTTATTTACGCATGAATAATCAAGGTCACCTTGATACATCCGCAGAATAACTAGGTGGCACAGATAGGCGACTCAATACCATTGCTTGCAGTTCCACCTTTAGGAGCGACCATAATTCTCATTTTCCCACCAACTTCAAAGTGTGTGGCATCTTATTTTTCAGTTCTGCATTTGATTACCAATTTCTATTTTCTTTTACGGGATTAATTTTTTTTTCAAAGTTGCATAAGAATATCATACAATAATCGAAACTTACAACCCGACTTAAAAAAACAACTACCTGTAGTATTTTAAAATTAAATATTTTATGAAGTTACTGGTTAGAAATGGTTTGTGAATATAAGTTGGGGTATGGGGTGGTTGGGGGTATAAGGATTTTTATATCAAAAAAATTCCGCATTAGACCAATAACTTCCCGTTTATTTACGCATGAATAATCAAGGTCACCTTGATACATCCACAGAATAACTAGGTGGCACAGATAGGCGACTCAATACCATTGCTTGCAGTTCCACCTTTAGGAGCGACCATAATTCTCATTTTTCCACCAACTTCAAAGTGTGTGACATCTTATTTTTCAGTTCTGCATTTAATTACCAATTTCTGTTTTCTTTTACGGGATTAATTTTTTTTTCAAAGTTGCATAAGAATGTTATACAATAATCGAAACTTACAACCTGACTTAAAAAACAACTATCTGTAGTATTTTAAAATTAAATATTCTATTAAGTTACTGGTAACAATGATTTTGGCTTTCAATGACCTTATATGGAAATCGACTATCTGTGATAGCTGTTTAATCTAGATGCCTAGCTATTTATGCCTGCTTTAAGCAGTTTACCTAAAATTTCGCTAAAATCTGTTTTCTAACCATATGAAATAAAATAAAACATTCACTATGAATATATTAAAATATTTGGGAATATTTAAAAAATAATAATAATAAATATAAAAATAATGTAGTAATTAATAAATAATAATTATTAAAAAATTTTAATAAAAATAGCTATATATTTGAAATTAATTTTTTCTGATACTACTCCAGGCTTAATGTGATACAGGAACTATTGGTATGATCAAATTCGTGATCAGTAATTGCTTACTCTATTTCAAATTTAGTGTATTTTATTGTGTTTAATGTCAATTAAATAACTTCCCAATATCTACTTTCTGTTTCTTTTTTCTGCACAGAAAATTATCAAACTACATGAACAAATTTTTCTGTACGGATTCCAATATGCAGCATCCGCTAATGATGTAACATTCGAAAGCTTTAGGCGAAAGCATGTAGGTAAGTATAATTGAATTTTCGAATTATCAGAGATTATGTTAATTAGCAAAATCGCATTAATTAATTCCTCTATAATTTAGAAATCATGGTTGGCAACACTAGCAGGCCCTAGCAATGACGGAAGGATTCAACTTTTGAATCTGGCAATTCATTTTCCAATGCAGAAGGATTTTTATACATCTATTATTGTTTCATAATCCAGAGAGAGGCGGGGGTGGCTCAATTGATAGCGAGCCAGGCTCGTAATCTGTAGTTCCGAGGTTCGAGTCCCAGCTGGGTCAGCGTTGAGATTTATTTCCGCAAAAATTCCCCGCCCTGCCCACGGTCAGTAGAGGACACCGATGGGCTTGGAAAGGCCGCCTTCCGTCGGATGGGACGTTAAGCCGTGGCCCCGTGTGCGGGAGAGCCATACCCTGTGCACGTTAAAGAACACGCTGGATGGCCTTGAAGGGAGGTTATCATCTGTCTCCCAACAGCTCTTCCAGTGGGTCCCCTCCCCCAACCTTCTCTGAGCCTTCGGGGTACTTGTGACCTGGCCATTTAGCCCATGGCGTGCGAAAACGTGTCGCTCAGAGGTAAAACAACCGAACATTAAAGAACACGCTGGATGGCCTTGACGGGAAGCTACCATATGTCTCCCAACAGCCGTTCCACTGAGTCCCCTCTCCCAACATTCTCTGAGCCTTCAGGGTCCACGTGACCTGGCCATTTAGCCCATCGTGTGCAAAAAAAGTGCCGCTCAGAGGTAAAACAACCAACCCATAATCCAGAGCTGATATGAGTAGTAATATATACTAGTAATATATAGTATATATTACTAGTCATATCAGCTCTATATATGACTAGAATAATTCTTATTTTTAACATTATGGTTCATTGGTTTAAGAATTTATTCTCATTTTTAACAATATGGTTCATTGGTTTAACAATTTTATTCTCATTTTTACATTATGGTTCATTGGTTTCAGAATTTTATTCTCATTTTTAACAATATGGTCCATTGGTTTAAGAATTTTATTCGGATTTTTAACGTATGGTTCATTGGTTTAAGAATTTTATTTCCATACTATGACTTTATGGTTTATTGGTTTAAACATTTTATTTTCGTTTTATAGCCGTCGAAGTCGGAAGCATCCACCACGAAATCCATCACCCTCTGACTTTTCCGACCAGAAGAATCTCTCGCTCTACCAAATATTCCGAAGAATCTCAAGTGCATCCGTGGGTTAAAGACTCTGTGGAGCTGGATCTGACCGATTGGCATCTGGATTCTGCAGACAGCGGTAAATAGAGATTTTGCTCTTCAAGTTGCATTCGTGACGATTTTACACCAGTTTCCATGGAGAAACAACGTTATACGAATGGGAACCTAACGTCGAAGCTCTATAACTTCTAAAATAATTTTTTTTCTTTAAATTATGTTGTTTCAAAGCACTAATGACTAGTGGTAGAATTTTAAAATTATGAATTATTAAAAATCCTAAAGTTTTTTTTCTTGTGTTTCAAACAGTAATGACTGTTAGAAAAATTTTTAAAAATTACGGTATAATATTTAAATATCTAAAATTCATTTCTAGCTTTTAAAATGCTAATGACTACCAGTATAGTTCTAAAATTAATATACAGGGTGAATCTGAAAAAGTGGGCAAAACTTTACGGGGTGGTAGAACGCAGCTATACGAGCAATATTCGTCATAGAAAGTATGGGCGGAACGCAAACGGCGAGCCGCTAGGTGGAGTTGGAAATATTATAAAAGGGTCGGTCCTCGCACCCAACGGCATTTCTACCGTGGATTGCCGAGAGGATGGCTGGTTATACTAACCACGAAATGGAGGATATGCTCTTTTGAGCAATTTCTTTGAGCATGTACCTCAATTACATTCTTGTTAATAAAATGTTTTCTGAAGTATCTTCTCTCCTTCTTGTGTTCATTCTTTAAATGTGACAGTGGAAAACTACCTTTTAACTTCTCACCGCTTGCGTTCCGACCATACATTCTATGACGAATATTGCTCGTATAGCTGCGTTCTACCACCCCGTAAAGTTTTGCCCACTCTTTCAGATTCACCCGGTATATATTAAGTTATTTTTTGAAAAATTTATTTATACATGCAATAAAAAAATTTTCGTTGTATTTGTTTATATGAAAATTAGTTCTTTGCTCCACCACTGGAGCGTTGTTCTATGAGAGTTTAAAATAAAATAATAATAAATAAATACCCCCTCAAGCAGCTGCTTGACCACAGAGGTCTGACAGCAGCCTGTCAGTTTATATGCCAAAGTAGAAGATCTAAGAGGATGGCAGGACCTCAGCAGAAAAACAACACACACATCCATGCCTTACCCGGGACTCGAACCCAGGTCCCTTAGATCAGTAGTCAAGCGTGCTAAAAAGTTTAAAAATAAATAAATAAATACCCCCTCAAGCAGCTGCTTGACCACAGAGGTCTGACAGGAGCATGTCAGTTTATATGCCAAAGTAGAAGATCTGAGAGGATGGCAGGACCTCAGCAGAAAAATAACACACACATTCATGCCTTACCCGGGACTCGAACCCAGGTCCCTTAGATCAGTTGTCAAGCGTGCTAAAAAGTTTAAAAATAAATAAATAAATACCCCCTCAAGCAGCTGCTTGCCACAGAGGTCTGACAGGAGCATGTCAGTTTATATGCCAAAGTAGAAGATCTGAGAGGATGGCAGGACC